>OV170229.1:20595007-21795007 GCA_921882275.1 Brenthis ino | reverse complement strand
ATTAGTATAGATTAGTATAAAACAAGGAACAACGTTGCTAATTTCATATTGCTTCATTTCTAAATCGACTTGATTTGACTTTAATTCTTCAAATTTGTCTTTATTTATTGTATAGGTAGTATTAATTAAAAGTATAGCTTATTTTTTTAAACAGAACACATATATCTATTTAGTTTTTTTCAGCAAACATCATTGCTGATAAAATATATTGATAATAATTGCTCTTATAATAATAAGTAAATTCACCATGATAAGAAACGAAATATACGAAACACTATGTTCAAACCTCTTTTCTATGAGAAATTAAATCAAAGTACACAGAGTATTCCGAAGAATATCTTAAGTCGCGAATAAGAAAATGAACATTTAATCTCGATTTGATTCTAGACTCACAAATTAATTTTCAATTATACAAGAATTTTCTGAAATGTGTCTTTAATACATTCCCCAAGCACATTGAATATTCACATTAATTCCCAATTATAATATTAATAGCAATGAGAACCGGTTCGTAGGCGATTATTTAGTTCGCGCTTCATAATATTGCGTGAAGACGGCTTTTGTTGAAGCTATTAACTAAGTACGGTAATCGGCTTATTTCACGCCCGGCACATAATTTCGTTATGAATATAAATTTTATAATTCACAAAATTATTCCATTCGTTTATATATCTCCATAAAAAGAGAAATATCTCTTTCTTGTTGATGATGGGATTCTAAACTTTATTTCAAGGGATAAAGCCAACGCCTGTTTGGTGCATGCTTCATTTTATTGTTATTTTCCACAGAAATAAAAGTTAAGCGTCATAACTTCTAACACAACCGTATAAAACATATCCGATCGACCGTCGGTACCAAAAAGTTCAGGAAGAATTCTGGAAGAAACTAAAACTTCGTTCAAAGGAGGTTATTTAAAAGAGCAACTTTACGTAAATTGAAAATTCTAACTTTAAACTTCGAGGCTTTGAAAACTATTTTTTATTCATTACAAAACGTAAATGATTGTTTAAACTTTAAAGGGTGCATTACAGGCTACCATAGTGAAATAATATTTATTCAAGACTACTTGAACTATAGCTTTATTATACCACTAGCGACTCACCCTCGATTCGCTCGGGTTTATCCCTAAATTGCTACCCTATCCCTACATAAACTTTCATCCCCATTTTCATCCATTAAAGGATGAGTTCCGGAATAAAAACTATCCTATGTCCTTCCCAGGGTCATAAACTATCTTCTTAGCAAACATCTAAATCGGTTCAGTAGATCCAGAGATTACCCCCTACAACGTCACAAATTCACAAACTTTACCTATTTGTAATATTAGTATAGACAATTCTCTATCTGCCTACCATTTTTATCTTAATAATGCGTCTAATGTCTATACTGAAATAAACAGACGACAGATATGCTCGTATAGATATCCATTTTCTTTTCTACAACATAGAAAGAAATATTCATCTATACTAATATTATAAATGTGAAAGTTTATATGTTTGGATGGATGTTTGTTATTCAATCACGCCACAACGGCTGAATTGATCTGAATGAAATTTGGTACAGGGATAGATTATAGTCTGAAATAGCACATAGGCTTTTATCCTGGATAAATTTATGGTTCCCGTGGGATAGATTTGTTATTTTTTCTAGAGGTGAATCCCAGTAAAGCGAGGGTGAGTCAGCAGTAAGTAATATTAAAATAATAATATTGAAAGAGTGAATAGAAATATGAGTATAAGAAGTACTCTAGGGACTTTTGGAAGTATTTATAATTCATAGAATATAATGCCAGCCCTTATTATTTTTTTCTACTAAATACATGTGTACTGTTCTATAAAACGTAAACTAATAAAATTAACCAACTTGAATATAATTATCTTTTCGAGAGACTCTTCCATGGCCATGATTGAGTCTCCTATTGAGCATTCAAATCGTCAGAAATCAAAAATCAAAATAAATCCGCAAAAAATATATTTTGAAAAGATACTTTTATTTAAAACTAGCATTGCCCGCGGCTCCGCCCGCGTTCAGATGACCAAAAACCAAATTCTTAGGTTTTACATACAGTACATTGTAGTTTTTGTATTTTTTCTCAGAAATGAGACATTTTCTCGCGGTAAAAAGTATCCTATATGTTGACCCGGATAACCAGCTATCACCATACCAAATTTCATGAAAATCTCTCAAGTGGTTTTTCAGTGATGCGGTAACAGACAGACAGACAAAAATTCTAAAAACTATATATTCGGCCTCTGTATCGATAATAATGTCTATTTTGATAAGATTTTCAAAAAAATATTTCATGTACAGATTCGGCTTAGTTAGAATTTTATCATATGTACTATAGATGTCAAATGTTCGCATAAACGTAAGAAAGTAATATTATGTTGATCAGTTTAATTAAAGTACTTTAGGCAATCTCATATTATATTCTGAAATTATTATTTAATACCAAGTCCTGCTCAAGTCTCAGCCCCTTGTGATTTATTTTTATTATATTCTATTTAGCCTAGAATTCATCCCGTCTAAAACATTGTTTAATTTTAGTAAAATATCAAACTTGTTTAGTTACGAGAACATTGGAGATTCCTAAAATATATGAAACGAAAATAAATTTGGCTTTTGAATTGACTACTACATCTTAAATTTCTCAACATGAATAAGCAAAATAATAATTATATTATTATAATTAAATAATTTAGTACTTCTTAATTTATATTTTATTTTTATATGGTGATATCAATGTTATCGTCTATACCTACATATAATGACATTTTTTTTATGTTGGGACGTTAACACACAACACCATCTAATTCCATGGTAAGCTACGAGGCTTGTATTATGGATACCAGATAGTTGATACACTACACATATATAACTTTAAATACATACATACTATAAATATATAACATATTATAAATAACATCCATGACTGGTGTACAAACATTCGTGCTGATCACACAAATGAATGCCCCCAGCGGGACTCGAACCCGCAACCGCTGGCACAGCAAGTAGGGTCATTGCAAATTTAGCCAAACGTGTCGTCATAATAACATTGTATTTAATAAGCCGAAATATAAGCCATCTGTGCATTAAAATAATATGTAAATTAATTTTTTTTTTAAAATCTTATTGAAATAGACATTATGATCGATACAGAAGCCGAATGTATTTTTTTTTGAATTTTTTGTCCGCCTGTCCTGTTTGTCTGTCTTTCTGTCTGTCTGTCTGTAGCCGCATCACGGAAAAACCACTGGAGGAATTTTTATGAAATTTGGTATGATGATAGCTGGTTATCCGGATCTACATGTAGGATACTTTTTACTGCGCGAAATTATCTCATTTCTGAGAAATCCATCATTAAAGTTAAAACGTAAGTAGGGATGAACTCGAGCGGAGCAACGGTGAGTCGCTAGTAAGTTGTTTAAGAGAACTCAGATCTTACGTCTTACGTTTAATCAAATGTAGTTATAGCGTTTAGATATCATGGTTTCGGGACTTCGGTCGTGACTACAAACCGTTACATCGTGACTACAGAATCACATGAGGAATGTCTTGACGTCGTCGTTATCAGTTATTTATTGTACATATATTTTAATAGATGACAGTCCAGCACCTAAAAACGATATAAAAATTCTTTACCTTCACCTTTATCGAATACATTTATTACTAGTAGAACCCGCGGCTTCGCTCGCGCTAAAACTACAGAATAACTCTAAAAAAGTAGGTTTCATCCTAAATTTCATCCCCTATTTTACCCTTTTATGGGATCAATTCAAATCAATGGAAAAATGCTAAAACATACATTTATTTAATTGTATTGAAGAGCTTTAATACCAAGTTTCAAGTATGTAATTCTGATCATAAATATTTTTTGGATTTTAATTTTACATATTTTCCCGTGGGAATGAGATTATCTCTAAATGTAGCCTACGTCACTCTCCAGCCTTCCAACTATCGCCTCACAAAAAAATCACGCCAATCCGTCACTCCGTTTCGACGTGAAAGAAGGACAAACAAACAAACACACTTTCACATATATAATATTAGTATGGTTTTTTCTAATGTCATTGATCTGTACAGTTAACCTTTTCTTGTACTTTTAACATTACATCAATTTCATTTCACACAACCAATTTCAGCTCACCAACCTTGTGCGTTTATAAAATAGTTTGTAAACTAAGGTTTGGATTTAGGTTAACTGTGCCATAACATCTGGACTTGTAATCACAGTGGCCCTTCCCTCGAGAGTAAACTAACGTTGCAATTATCAAAATTGCGACACGATAAAGGACGTTGATTGTGTCTTTTAAAGCCTACATTTTCAATTTTCTCAATTCTATAGAAACAATGCATTCCTATATAGAAAAATTAATGCATCGTAAAAAGCAGCTCTTAACTTTTTTCGGGTTTTTTGTGAATATCGCAAGTGTCTGATCAATTTTAATTGTTATTATTTTATTTATACAACTTGTATATTTTGATTAATTTCTCTGTTATTGTTATATCCATTTCTTAGTTTATGCATTACCACATTACTTGACTGCACTAACTTACTACTGTTAGAAAGGTGTTTTTAATTTAAATTAAAAATGTTGCGGACATTTTCTCCTTACAGGATCATCTTCCGTAAAGTACAATACGTTGGGTGACGCGCTTACCATTTTATTCCTTTGAGAGAGATCGTGTTTACATGGCTTTTGTCCCAGCATCACCGTTAGGTTCTTATCGTTGGCCACAAACAATCAGTGCATAACAAGAACAGGCGTTTGTTCTGCACTCTTTATGACTTGGAAATGGTATACCGTTGCCAAATTTCCAGATGAAATATTTTTCTATTTAACCTCCATATCTTTGAATATCTGTTCCAAGTTAATTGTTTGCGGAGCCGAAATTGCGCCTACCCAGAACAAAGGCTGTTGAAAGGAAAGCCATTCTTTTCAAAGATTTATTTAAAAACATACAAAGTACTGTCTGGTTAAAGAAAAATCGTGATTAAAATAAAAATGGATATTATCTTTTGTAATGAATTTATAATAAATATTGTATTTATAACCTTTAATCGATATAATAAGTAATATTAATTAAGTATTATACATTATTTTAATTGGTTTTGCTTGCGTTTGCAAGAGTTGGATTCCTGCTGATTTTTAACTGACTTGCAAAAATGAGGAGGTTCTCAATTCGTCGGAATCTGTTTTTTTTATGTAAGTATGTTTACCGATTACTCGAAGACGCCTTTACCGATTTGGAAAATTCTTTTTTTCTTTCAAAGAGTATATATTATACATGTACTTCCCGGACGCTCCCATTTAAATTTTACCGAAAGCGGTCGAGCGGTGTTTTAACCGACTTCCAAAAAGGAGGAGGTTCTAATTCGTCGGAATCTTTTTTATAAAAAATCAACAATATATTTTTTAAATAAATGTCTTAAGACATTAAAGTCTGATTTTTAATTCTACGGAAATATGACAGCTTTCATTCTTTGACAATTCAGATATCATAAACCTTTTCTGCTTTGAATTTTGTTATATATATAATTATGTATATAAATTTATATACAAAGCAACAAAAAATATGAAACAGAATTAGATCAAGTAAACTATATGTATGACATTGTAAATAGTCTTTGTCTTGTGCATTCAATGCACACTAACTATAACGTACATTTTTAATGGTTAAATGAAAAAAAAAACAGAGAAACAGAGTAAACAAAATATAAGAAATGAAAATATTTATTAATCATTATCACTTATATCATCATCATCATCCACTCGAATTATAAAACAATCACACACACTATCTATGAGATCATTAAGAGGGTACATTTTATCCTCTTCTTAAATAATATGTTTTATGCATTCTTGCCAAAAATAATAATATAAAATCGTGAACGATCCTTGTTGACTTGTCTTTTTGAAATTTTCCAATTCTTTTTTCCAATTGCAAAGATTTTACAAACAAAATGATTTTCCTAAAAAAGGCTTGCAACTTATGTATTATTGGACAGGGATTCCTGTAATAGAAAAATAATTTCCTTAATAATTATTGTAACTTCAATAATATGATAGTAAAAAAATAACTACCATTTTATAGTTATCAATAATTTTTTAAGTCTTAGTTTTTCTTATTGATATCTTAAATTCAAGACAGGTTTATTTTTTTGACAATGTTTCAATGTTGACAACACTTCTGAAATGTCACAATTCCGTCGAATTAAAAATCAGACTTTAATCGAATATGTTATTAAAAAAGTATCTTCTTACAAATTACCTGCTTATTACGTATACACTAAAAATGGAAAAATAAATGTTCTTTTTTTCAATAAAAACCGACTTTCAGGCACTAAAAAGTAAAAAAATAACTAAACGGGGGTTTTCATTTAGAATAGATACCTAATCAGATATTTACGAAGTCGCTGTGCTTTGATTTGTATTGGCTGGTTATCTGGAAGTCGGTTTTTTTACATTACATAAACGGAACCCTTAAAACATCTATATCAATGTGAACCACTACTGATGATGATGTTCTCTCCTGACCGGCTACGGCCGCGGCGGCCAATCTCATTGAGAGTAGCCAACTGCGCAAGAGATATTATTGTGCACAAGTGTACGTGCAGACACAAATCCACTCTCTATTCCTGTCACTCTCATACTCCGGTGAGACGACTGCTCGACACGACCAGTGAGAGTTAAGGCACAGGACCGACGGCTTTACGTGCTCTCCGAGGCACAGGGGTTAAACACCGCCAACTTCCCAACTCCGGGCTGTTACTGAGGCTTACTATACAGAAAGACTCAATAACTAAACTTGGCCCGACCCGGCACTCGAACCCAGGACCTCCGAGTGTGTAGCTGTACATGCTAGCCACTACACCACCGAGGCGAGATATAAGACATACATATATGTAGACATGCATGTATGTAGATTGAAAAACGATGAAAGTAATATCGAAATTGGAACACATACATAGTGTCTGCTGAGAATTGTTTAAATGGAATAATTAACACGTCAATAGATAGTTCGCGCTACTTTCCCGAAGTGGAACTGTTGCAAAACGTTTGAGCAATCTGCTAAACAGCTATCACTATTTTATAGAAGTGTTAAAATGAAACGAAAAAGTACATATTTGACCTATTTAGAGACTTAGCAGCTTTTGCTCAATATTGCTGTTATACACTCCGCGACAAAAGTATAACCCACCCCCCTAATTTTGTAATATCCAATGTAAGACTAATTTATCTTGATATATTACTATTGCATTAATATTTTTTATTTGTTTGTAGTATTATAATATGTGTTCAATTACATTCTAAGTTTTTTTCTTATATTACGGCGTGATTGTTAGTTTGATAGTGCGACAAAAGTATAACCCATAACTTACTTTGGCTTGAACAGCTTCATGTTTTAGACGTGTCAGTTCCTTTTTATACTTGTTCTGAGTTCCTCATAAATTATTACGTACTAGAAAATTATTTCGATTGATATCTATTTATTTCTAAAATAAAAGGCCACGTGGGAAACGTTTCAACGAAAGTGGAATTAATTTAGTTAGGAAATTGTATTCTTAAAATTGGTCGAAAGTTAGAATTGCAAAATTTATCAATAGAAGTCATCGTGTTGTACGTAATTTTCTAAAAGATCCTGAAAATTATGGCAAAAGAAAGAGGACTGGTCGCCCAAGGGCAACAACACCACCTGAAAGAAGCTCAATTCTGAGAGTCACTCCTAATTTTGCTCTTACACCAAGACAAGTCGCAGTGGAGGCTGCTGTTAGCACTAATTTAAGGAAATGTCAAAGTATTATACATGGGTGTCGATACTTAAAACGTAAGAAATTACAAAGAAAACGACTGGTATCTGATAAACATAAATTAGATAGATCTAAATTTGCAAAAGACCATGTTCAATGGAAGAAGAATTGGAAAAATGTTATTTTCACTGATGAAAAGAAGTTTAATTTAGATGAGCCTGATGGTTTTAATTACTATTTTCACGATTTAAGAAAAGAAAAATGTGTATTGATTTGACGACAAGCCGGGGGTGGTAATGCAATGATATGGTGTGGAATTGGTTACTTAGGAAAAATGAATATAAAGTCCTGTTCTGGAAAATTGAATAGTAAACGGTTCATAAACATAATTAATGAAGAGATTACTTCTCATGTAATGCGAATTGCTGGTCCTAATTTTATATTTCAGCACAATAATGTCAGTATTCATCGTGCACAAATAGTTAAAAACTATTTTACTGAAACAAATAATCAAGTTCTTGAAGGGCCAGCTTATTCTCCTGGCTTAAATATAATTGAAAATTATTGGGGAAACTTATCACGAGCTGTCTATTGAGGATCAAAAGAATTTACCACTGCTGAAGTGTTAAAAACGGTAATAATTGACGAATGGCAAAACATGAATCAAAACAATTTAAAAAGTTATATGACAGTTTACCAGATCGAATGATTGAATTAATAAGTAAAAGTGGTGGATCTACTAAATGTTGATCGAAGTACTAAATATTAAAATAAATAAATAATCGCTCTTTGTTGCATTTCTCTTGAGTTTTATTTATATTTAATTTACCTGGGTTATACTTTTGTCGCACCGCAAAATTTATGTATCATCTGTATTTGGTTAATTTTGCATTTAACAAATAATACATTGGTTGTAAAATATACATACCAATACCTAATTTTGTGTATTAGTAATGTATTAATATAACTATAATTTTATATTGGATATTACAAAATTAGGGGGTGGGTTATACTTTTGTCGCGGAGTGTATTAAATGTTTCCGATAATTCTTAAATGCAGTAGTATTTCTTGCAATTATTTACTCTTAATTCCAACATTTCTTAAACTACCGTTTCTGAGTGTGTAGTATTATTTGTGAGTTATGATAGTATAAGAAATTTCAATGACAAAAATTATTCGTATTTTAATTATTTTATATCATTTTTGTTGCAGGTAACGTACCTATATTAATGCCGTGAAGTAGCGAGGATAAGGTTTGATATACAAATACAGCAAATGATCTATCTGTATAGATAGATCATTCATCAAAGAATAAAATTTAAGTGTCTGTGTGTAATGTCAAAATAACAGATTTTTACTAAAACATATGAAATTATATAGGTACGGTACTTGTAAGAAAAACACAAGTTTTGAATTTTTTGTCTGCCTATCTGTCTGTTTGTTACGGCTAATCCTTGAAACGCTGGACAGATTTTGACGGGACTTTCACTGGCAGATAGCTAATGTTATAAGGAGTAACTTAGGCTACTTTTATTTTAGAAACAGAATTAGGGTTCCGCGCGTAGAGGACGCGCCCGAAAAAAAGGCGAGGGTAAGTTGCTATATAAATAAAGATATTTAAAACAAGAAAAGTATCGATGGGAATTAGGTAAATGGGCTGACTACTAACTGTAAGCAGGTGCTCGCGCTCACGCGTGCTCGCCTATCATTCAGCACACTGCATCTAATATTTACAGTATAATGCAATAATGTGTGAACATTGCCAATTGCCGATCGCTTAAAGCTATTACACACACCAATTTATTGTTATTATTACATTTGCGACGGAATAAACCTAGTAAATGTTGTAAAATGTAATATTTTAGTGTTCTGCCATAAGTACTAATAACTATTTGAAATCAAATAAAAAAATCGACACCAATATAACTAAAGTTACGTTAAAAATACCATGAATATTTATCTAAGTAATATTTTGCAATATTTTCAGAAAAATTATTGAAATAAAATAATCATAATGGCACAAGTAAATTTTTATTTGTTACCATCAAATAAAACTCTGCTCGAAATCTCAATTACATGAACCTACTCGTTATCGTATACCCCTTGAATTTATATAAATCTGGCCAATTTTGTTCTAACATCAGTTCACAAATTGGCCAACATCAGATACACAGCAGGGTGTTATGGCCCGAGGATATGATTAAATAATACATTTGAATGTTGCCAATTTTATTCAGGTTCATTGAAAAGATGCCTGGGGGTTTTTTTATATTAAATTTTGTTGTTCCTGATTGCTATTAGCATAAAAGAGGGTCTATTCAATAAGAGAAATTCAATTTATTACACATGTTATTAAATTATTTGTAAAACGCATGAAGTCATTTGGAAAATCACTACAGGCGTTTCACCCCCTATATGTGTCCAAAATTGTATATTAATTCCGTAGATACATACTCGTATGTATGAGTTTCTTTGTTGGCCCATTAAAGTTGATAGTTAAATAATGTTTGAAATTAATTTCATTACATTAGATTTTCCATTTTTTTAAACTTATCTATATTTTCTATTCAGTTAAGTAAACAAACAACAGCAACCACCGTGAGGTTGGATGTCATCCACACATCCCAGATCCTTTGTATCCCCCAAACGTACCATGCCATATACGTGCATTACGTTCTCTTCCTCCTGATGTTTTTCCTAAGTGCTATTACATGGGGTTCTTCAGGAATCTTCAGGTCTCTTAAAGTCTGGCAACGCATTCGAAATTTCCATACAAGAAGGTAGTGCGAAATAGACGCTGGCAATAAGGCATTATGAATGTAATTTTATTACTACTTGTTAGTCACAAAACATGAGCCGCTGCTACTAATTTTCATAAAATAATAAATAAATAATAAATATGTTGGGACATTAACACACATCACCATCTAGTTCCATGGTAAACTACGAGGCTTGTGCTATGCAAACCAGATAGTCGATACACTACACATAAATTACTTTTAAATTGTTGTTATGGATACCAAATACATACGTATTATAAATATAAACACCCATGACTGGAGTACAAACATTTGAGCTCATCACACAAATGAATGCCCCCAGCGGGACTCGAACCCGCGACCGCTGGCGCAGCAAGTAGAGTAACTACAAACTGAGCCAAACGTGTCGTCAAAAATGAATAAAACGTCGTAAATGAAATTAATATAAAATTACAATCTTCGATTACTCTATTCATGGCGAAATAATGATAAATAGAATCCCTAAAATTAGAGCTTGAGTTTGAACATATGCTCGTGACGCTCATTTTACATTAAGCTATAGAATACAGAAGGGGAAACCAATTGGCTAGTAAATTTTCAAATATCCTATTAATTCTAATGACATATTATGTAGTTTGTTTTGTGAAGGCTACTAATAATAATTAAGAAGGGATCCGACAGAAACCGTTTGGGGCAGTCGTAATATATTTCAGCTTCGGCATATAAATATAATATGCATTTAATATATATATATATATATATATATATATATATATATATATATATATATATATATATATATATATATTTTGTTTGAATGCATTAACATGTGGACCAGTCAGATTTCTAAAATTGTTTTTGCATTTTGTAGCCTATTTGTTTAGAAAGGTATAGGCTCTAATATCATGCTACGACCCTTAGCATTTATACGTAAAAAATGACGTGAGTGGAGTTGCAGGCAAAAGCTAATTAAGATATACATATGTATGAAAAATGAATTTATTATAATATCATATGCGCTTATTTTAATATTAACATTAAAAGTATTACAAGACTTTACTGAAGAAAATGTATGACGAACTTAGATGGAGCGAGGGCGCATTGATAGTCCTAAGTGAGTATCATCTAAGTATGTTATATACAGTAGGTGTTTAGAAACAATAAGTTAAATTACATTTCGTTTTTTTTATATATATATATTCTTACTGTTGAAATTTGTCTTTTTTGCATCATCCATTATTCCTTAAATATTACACTGACATCCTAATAACATAGCCCTTGCGGTACTAAAATGGTGTCTGGGCGATTTAGGTAAACGACTATATTATTCAGTAAATTAGACCAATATATACTCGGTTTCATACACGCTTTATGGTATTTTAATAAGATGAGTCGTAAGGCAGTGGTAGCCCAGTGATAGTGCACTCATTTGGGAAACCGAGTGACACGGGTTCAAAGCCTCTGATATTTTCATGTGCGAATCATTTCGAACATGATTAACACTAGTCTTACGTAACCTAGTAGGGAAGTAGTAAGTTT
This sequence comes from Brenthis ino, assembly GCA_921882275.1. Taxonomy (NCBI): domain Eukaryota; kingdom Metazoa; phylum Arthropoda; class Insecta; order Lepidoptera; family Nymphalidae; genus Brenthis; species Brenthis ino. The sequence goes on along the minus strand of OV170229.1, from coordinate 21,782,955 downwards.
TTGAAAGCCATGTGAAATCCGCCATCCCTAACTTGGCCAGCATGGTTAACTATGGCCTGATGCCCCTCGTATTGAAGGGGGCCTCCTTGCCCAGCAATGTGACGTCAAAAAGGGCGGAGTACGTTTAATATAAAAACAAAAATGACCCTTGCATTAATAGCATATTACAAGTTCTTAGGTATGCATAAAACAATTCGTTTTTGCTGCTTCTAAGACAAATAAAATTAAAATACACATCATTTCGATGAAAGAAGTATTTAAGTCACGTTCACAACAATTGGTCCAAATTTAACAATAGAAGATGCTAGTTTATTCAAACTTATATGATCATCTGACGCAAATTCGTGCATCTTAAAAGGAGTCATATGAGATACCATAAACATGTTATTGCTAGCCTTACAAATATTGAGTTATAAGTAGATATATCACATACATTTGTGTACTATATGCCCCACGCAGTTAGCCTTAGGTTTGGATGCCGTAACCTAAATCGGTTAGGAGGACATTGAGATAGACTTCTACATACACAAATAAGGTATGGATCTGCTATTTAGCTTTATTTGTAAAGCCATAATATTGAAAGACAATATGTATTAAACTTTCTATTCATTTATTTGAAGGCACATAACACTAAGTTAACATTAAGTATAAACATCTAAGAAAGTATTAAGTATAAACATTAAACATACTTGTAAGTTCTCCAAATGTGGAAAAGTTTGTAAGCAAATTCTATTAGTAGAGAGTTCCTCTTTTGCTTTATGAAAATCATATTTGCTAAAATATAGGATCATATCCGCAAGGAATCTCAGTAGGTACATAATCGTTTTCACGCAAGACCTGGCATAGAATGTAGCGTTAAACGCAAAAATATAATAACGACTATGTTGCCAGACAACATGTAAATAGATTATATATATATATATATATATATATATATATATATATATTAGTATAGACGATATACTATTAACTATAGCGAGAGCTATAGTTAATAGTATATCCACGCTAAACTTAAAAAGTGAAAGTGTCTGTTTGTCGATATTCAACGTTTAAACAGCTGAACAGATTTCGATGAAAATTTAAAAGGACAAATTGCATCACGGGGACAGACAGGATAACATTTATATCCGCCCTGTTTATTATGCAAGCTGAGGCACGTTCTTGTTAAGAAAAACTTCATTTATAAATATTTATCACATTCTTTCCACTTCATAAAAGAAACGCTTAATTAGAAAAATGAAGGCTTATTAAATATAATAGGGGAAAATTTTTGTAATATTTTCTTAGGTATTAGGCATTAAATTTATATTTTATTCAATTGTAAAGCTTTCTGGTGTCATTTCTCAATTTTTCCATCTTATTGTATAGGTTGTATTGCTTAGATACCGTCTATAATAATAACAACAATGGCGATCTCAAATACCTTTATGTCTAATGGCCATGTTTTTTGTCTATGGTTCAAATATCGGGAATCGAAAATCAAAATAAAACACGAAAAAATAACTGTAAAAAAGGTTCTTTTCACTTCAATTAATATTTCTGTCAAACCATTTGAGACAAATCCTTGGTTTAGGTCATGGCTGATGCTTCATAATGTCACGTCACGGGGCATATTGCGTGTTACATGTAATGTATGATAAAAATTACATAATACGTCAAGTCTGACGTGAGGGGGCAGATTAATGACGGGACGGCTCACCGCAGGGGCATAACCCTGTGTCTGCCCCCGAATTTATAGCTTATCCATTCCATTATCAACATTTCGTTTATTTTGCACTGCATACGCATATAGTATAGACGCTCGTTGAATTGATTGAGTGTATTTACTATAAATTCACGTTAAAATATTAATGGGAAACGTCACACTGCAAAAAATAAAAGAAATGATTTATTTCGGAGGCACTTAATATTTTGTGAGTATTCACACATTGCGATTTGATGTTAGTACATGTAAAGTTATTATAATCATTTAAAATTAGGGAAAAATATGGGATTGGGTAGAAAATTGAATTCTCGGGGTAATATTATAAAAATTTAAAATTTCAAAAGTGCATTACCAGCGATGCATTTCAGATTTCATACGCGTCCGCTAGATGGAGCAATCTCAGAAGTGACGACGTGGTTTCACGGAGTTTACTCGTCCGCCGTTATAGATCTACGTGATCGTACTAGCAATCCATTGGCAACGTTGTTGTTATTTTTGCAACGATGAAATTGATTCCTACATATTGAACTTCTAGGAATTATTATTTTTGCTCTTGTACTATTTTTAATTAAACCTCTTTGTTAATAAGAAAAGTTTTCTGTATTCATTCAAAATGTTTAACTGTCGCCAACTATTATCCAAAATCCTTGACTTACCTAATCTAATGAAAAGATGAGATAGTTTTTCAATATAATATAAATTAAGAAACATGCACCCTAATGCATTTCCGATACTTGGGGCAAAACGTCTTATAAAATTCTTATTAGCTTTATCTCAGAGGGTTTCACGACGACAGGAGGGTGAAAAGTAGCCCTTATTAGGGTGTATATTCTAGTTATATATATTATATACAATGGAAACTATTTGATTAGGAGTTCCTAGGGGACCTCCCTTTTATGCCTTCGCAAATGGGTATTTATTCGGGGGCTTTATACGAATTAGTTTCGTTACTTTTATTGAAAGGAAATTTATATTAGGAGGGTTTGTTTCATAAGTGTTTAACGTCGAAATAAATCATATTTCGTTCTCGTAATATCTAATAAATATTCTAGCGTCTCCATTAATATAACGCATAATGTAATCCAGTACCTAAATATTATTTAAACATATTATTTTTCAATAAAAGAAAAAAATATATTTGTCTTATTGCAAAATAATGCAGAATGTGAATATAAGGATGAATATACTGTTAAAATGCGCTCATTCTGTGACCCTCTCGCAACTTCTGTAACAAGTACCGACTCGCGTCATTCTACACCTTTTAATTAGAGCATTCAATTTCATCCTAGGGACTATCCAGGGCTATTTGAAATGGACCCGACCGGACCCCAATTAGCCGATTCATTAAGGCGTCACATTGGTGAGAAATTGAAATTAGGCAATGTCTGAACAACTGGTTACTAGACACTGACAAGGAGCTGTTAAACAGGATTTGCGAAACTTATAAACCAAAAATGAGATTTTCTATAAAAATATGCATAGAAGTTCTTTTAATTAATTAAGTTAATTATAACTTAATCATACTTTTTTTATATTTATTTATTGAAATATCAATATATATATATATATATATATATATATATATATATATATATATATATATATATATATATAGCAAAAACAGTTATAAACGATAATAATTGCAGAAGTTAAGAAACTTTGTCCAAAACCCTCCACCAGCAAAATTACAGAAAAAATATGTAAATACATTCAAAAACTAATCAAAAATAACATTTATAAAAAAATATAAATAGACTTTCAAATTAAATACTAAATATACTAAATTAAATAAGCATACAAAAAATTAAATTATTTTAAGTAAAGCAAAAAAAAAAATAGAATACAAAAATACTAGGAAGAATACTTCAGATATCTTCGTATCTATATCGTAATCTAATATATCAGTGGATTTTATTTAATTTAAATACATGATATATAAAGTATAGTTAACCACGACGTCCATATTTTTCGTAATATGACCTAACGACAACGTCGTGACCCATTATTACCAGTTTTTTTGGTTTGATGTTGGAATATTTCATTATATAGTAGATTCATAACTAAGATAATGATTGAATTATTTTGATTTATCATACACGCAGAATCAGGTTTTGATATTTTACATTGTCTTCAAAAAATATTTATATTTTTTATTTATTTAGTAATAAAAAAAGGTTCGACTACGGATTTTTGTGGTGTTCATTTTTAAAATCTACGAATAAATGTAAATAAATAATTTATATAATATCTACTTATAAAGCCATAAATAAAATAAATAAGCCATAGCAAAGCTTTAATCAAGAAACACCGTTATAGGCTAAAGTGGACTTAAAAGCTAAATGGAATAAATAACACTGTTCAGGTTGTTAAAAGTAATAGTTATATATGTAACTTTCACAATTTATCCAAAGATTTAATAAAAGCTTATGTAAATAAACGTAAAAGGTAGAATCCATTGCTAGAAGGGTGATATGAGCAATTGCAAACGATAAATAAAAACCCCAAGCTTACAAATAATATAATGTTATTACTAACTCCCTATGATTAATATTGAGGGTTTCTCAGATATGGTGCCCCATATAAAAACAAAATTAAACAAATATTTTGAATTCGCCGAATACTATTCATTGACCAGTGCCTAACTATATACAAAATGATTACTTAAAACCGGCCAAGTGCCAGTCGGACTCGCGCACTAAGGGTTCCGTACCATTATCTATAAAAACGGCAAAAAATTATGTCTGTTGTATGGGAGCCCCCTTAAATATTTGTTTTAATTTAATTATTTATTTTTAAAATAAATATATAAAAAAATATTCTGTTAATATTTCAAGCGTTGCCGTTATCAATATCGAGCAAAAACAGCAAAAAAATCACTTTTGTTGTTTGGCAGCCCCCTTAAATATTTATTTTATTCTTTTTTTAGTATTTGTTGGTATGCAGCAATAGAAATATATCATCTGTGAAAATTTCAACTGTCTAACTATCACGGTTCATGGATGCTGCCTGGTGACAGACGGACATACAGACAGACAGACGGACGGACAGCGGAGTCTTAGTAGTAGTAGTAGTTTTAGCCCCGTTTTACCCTTTGGGTACGGAACAGTAATAAAAGACGCTATGTGAATATCGAAATAATTTGTAAATTGTCAAAATATAATATACCTATATGTCAGTCTTTAATGAGAATAAAAAATTATAATAACAATAGAAGTAGCTTCTATTATATCTCATAAACATCCATAAATATTATTTTTCCATAAACATTCTACATAAATGTTTGACTCTGTTATTATTGAGCTTGCATAAAATTTTGTTTTCCTTATTTGAAATATATACAATAAAACTTATTATATACGTAAAAAATAATGTAAATATTTTTTCCTTAAACATACCATCATATCCATTATACATTGAAAATATCAACAAAGAGAAACTCCAGCAAAACTCAAAATAAAATATCATAAAGTGCAAGCAATATTATGTTCAACTCAACAAAATGGATTTAAGTGCCTTATTGTAGAACAAATATTTGTAAAAGAATACGTTTCACTTCAGAGGGTCGTCCCTAGAGACGTCTGACCAAGAGTATAAGATAAAGCACATAAAATAGATTGTCACGGGCAGGTACAGGTTCTTTGTAGATTTATTGCTCTCCCTCAGTTCAAATTGGATTAAAATCTATTCATTTTAATTATAACCGTTTTATGTCGTGTTTTATATTAGTTTTATTGATTTATAATTGTTATTATACAAACCCTAGGTTTATTTCATACATTTATTATTATTAAAGGTTTGAGCACGTTTTAAAAGCGGGATATGTTCATTTCTTCCGTGCCTATGAATATTTATGGGCTCTTAGCCACATTTGTGGCACATATCCCATTGAGTGTTATATTGTTGGTACAAGCTACGTAGATCCATCTGTGAAGTAGGAAAGTAGGATCTTTATTAGTATACCTTTTCCCAAGATACTTCTTTGCATATAAATGTCCTCTTTAACTTACAATGAAGATCAGATAAACAATACCACGCTTTTGAATCTCCTTGATACAAGACTTTCGAAAATTTGACTCCAGCGTTTTGGCGTAATTTTAATAAAAAAAACAAGCATAAGTAAATTATAATATATCGATTTATAAGCAGAAAAATCTTTATATTCTAAAAAAAAATTACTTAGATTGTTGTTGTTTCGTTAATCCAAACCGAATCCATGAATGTCATGTATATGTAAATAAAAGCTGCGTAAACAATTCAAATATTTTTACAGTCCGAAATAGCAAATTGACTCTATATATTAGAAGAATGTACGGTGGAAGCATAAATGTGACGTATCGTATCAAAACCGTAATTGGAACAGGGTGTAATGTGTGCAGAGCTTATCCGAGCCGCTTGGATATAGGGCTTGCAAAAATGTTTATGTCCTCTTCTGAATACGTTTTAGAATTGGCTTTATGAAAAATGGTTCAATTTATTTGATTTTATTAATAGGTATTATATTTTTATTAATAGGCCTACCTACCTACCTATAGGAAACGGTTTGCAGAATATTTAGAGAATTATCTAGTTTTAGCTAAGTAATTACTTTTTCGTCGTCTCGAAGTCAACTCGCAAAAATTGCGTGATATTTTCTTTTAAAACAATAATACAGTATATATAGTACTACGCTTCTTTTTTAAAAATTATGAAAATATTAAGTATCTTTATTTTATTAACTTTAAAATGTAAACCTATAAAATGTCTTCAATTTTAACGATAGGTAGTTAGACGTTGATTTGTCGGTCAGTCGATTAGGTCAGCTTTCCATTGTTGTAGACTGCTCGAATATTTCTGAGCCAAAAGTTGACCCTTTCAGAAACTTTGTAAGAACCACTTAATATGCTTATACATATTTTATACTATCTATCTATACACTCGCATTTTATGTATATAGTGACCCAGCATCACTAGATGGTTTCAGGTAGTTTTTATTGATGAAATTAATTTATTTTGGACTATGTTATATATTTCCAATCGTAAAAGAATTATTACAATGGTACAATAGTTACAAATCTCATCAATTATAAACAAATATATATAAACATTTTTTTTCTTAGTAGTTACTCAATACCAAATATAGATATATGAAATTTAGACACTAAATCTGCACTTTAAAGCTTAAACACTGCCTTGAATACGGCTGTTGGAGGAATTATTTGGTAATTTTCATTGTATATATTTTAGTAATTTTATCGTGGGGAGTTTACCCAGTTTTGTATATAGGGTGTTATAGGTAGTATTTGGATTTCGACTTTTAGTAACAGCTCTAATGACATAATTAATAATGGTAATCACATTTAAATTATATTATATGATGTATATATGTATTCGTATATGCACGCGTCTATGTATGTTAAACCTGTCTTGGGAGCAAAAAGAATACTTGCGATGGAAACAAATTCCCATTTTTAAGAAATATTGTACGTGGAAAAGAAATATATTTTGTATTTACACCCTACCTATTATTTCCTATTATGTATTATATTTATACGCGACACAAACAAAATTTTGTTCTTCTATTGATATTATAAAAGTAACACAAAACCTGAAGCGTTTTGACGGATATACTCCTTTTGCAGATAAAGAAAAGCTACCATTTTTTCTTTAATACATTTATCGAAGTATTTTACGTAAATTCCATTGTTATTTTATGCATATATCCCAATATCAGAACGGGCGTGACGCATTTAGATGAACTTATCCGATATTTGGTAGATACGTGTCTAAATTTCAACACGATATTGCTTTTCGACTAACGCATGGGTGTGTAAATAAAAATGCGTGAGTGACATACGTACAGAAAAGACAGGTTTTTTTTATCTATGCACCGATATGAAAATATTTTAAAATAGTCAGTTCTAGAAGTTACGATATACTATGTACTATATCTACTATACAACTCAAAATAAAACATACAATACGAAGTTAGCTACAAGTTAACAGCTATTGATGTGAAGTTAAACTGCAAAGTTATAATTACTATCACGTAAGTGTTATTGAAGTAATGTAGGTACTATATCCAGACTTATGATACAAATACGACTGTAACTCTGCCTGCGTTTTTTCAAATGTCTCTTCTCATTTTTCTTATAATTGACGACACGTTTGGCTCAGTTTGTAATGACCCTACTTGCTGCGCTAGCGGTCGCGGGTTCGAGTCCCGCTGGGACATTCATTTGTGTGATGAGCACGAACGTTAGTACTCCAGTCATGGATGTTTATATTTATAATATGTATGTATTTAAAGTTATATATGTGTAGTGTATCAACTATCTCCATTGTTTCATGTTTCCATAACACAAGCCTCGTAGCTTACCATGGAACTAGATGGTGTTGTGTGTTAATGTACTGACATATTTATTTATAATTGTGATAGAAAACACTGCCTTTAACCCTCGAAAAAAGAACAAATTTCTAATAAAAACATTGTATTTTAGTTTCCATTATTTTGATGGTACGGTATAAGTGACCATCTGTCAGTAAAGCAATCAATCGGAAGGAGTGCTTTTGCGTTAAGTGCTTCAAATGTACTTGTTATTGGTCCTTAATAATACGCTCCATTTGATCCAAATGTAATGGCAAAAATAATAGCGATATTTAACGAGATATTGAATGTGTTCAACAAATGGACGAAGCATATACGTTCAAGCAAAACTGTTCTAAAGTTTTTCTATGATCTTTTTAGCTTATATATAATTAAAACTAACTAATGATCTCAAAGAAGCAATGCTTTCAAAAGGCTTACTAACCAAACAAATATTTATAACCACACTACAAATTTACATTCAAATAATTTCCACATCAATATGTAACACATCGGTATTCTATTTGCATATGTCATAAATGACGCCCAGATATGCTCCAACAAGCCGGGTGTGAATGTGATTTATAGTCAAAATGCGTACTTCCACGGAATTCAGTGTGGCCGTTGTAAAAATATTTGTAGCATTATAGGCTTTCATAAAAACTGCATCAGGTATAGGAAAAGCTTTAAAGCTTTATAAACATTTTTATTTTCGGCTTTTGATTACTGTTACTCGTGTAGTAAGTAGCATTAAGCTAGATATAAAGGGTTCGATTCTCGTATTTCGATGATTTCTATGAAAATTTATCTGTTGTCCGTCAAAATATTACTTTCTAAAAGTGGTGGCACGATGATTAACAGCTTTCATCATAGTCATGTTTAAAAGCTTTTTCTATATCTTAATTCACAAAAGTTCAAAGCGTAGTAAGCAGCACGACTTCTTTATTTAATATTACTTACATAACTTGTTAAAAGTTAAAAGAATATTGCACTCATATTTATAAAACTATAGAGCCGAGTCGAAATTGTAGCCTATTCTATCCCGAGATCCCATACAAAACTTGCATAACATTTACTATACATTGTACGTTATGGCAGTGTCGACCTCACATCCAACGCTCGACATTACCCAAACCGTTATGTAGATTAAGTGTTCTACGACATCGGCATAAAACCTACCGTTTACTATTATTAATGTTTGTAGTTCCTTGGAATATGCTTTTGACGTGTAATTTCATATTGTACCATTGACAGTGTTGATTAGTGGGTTTTGGTATGGATTATTGTGAAAGATGTTGTGAAAATGCCATTCATCACTATAATAATGATTAATATACTATGTACATTGTAGAGAGATTTATGTCTGATATTTTTTTGGAATAGATCGATATTTAGTGGATACTTCAGGTATAATTTTTTATGTACTAGCTTTGCCCGCGGCTCCGCCCGCGTTCAGATGAGCAAAAACCAAATTCTTAGGTTTTACATATTAGTATACTCTTATATTGCAGCTTTTGTATTTTTTCTCAGAGATGAGTTATTTTCCCGCGGTAAAAAGTATCCTATATGTTGACCTGGACAACCAGCTATCACCATACCAAATTTCATCAAAATCCCTCTAGTGGTTTTTCTGTGATGCGGTAAATAATGTTTATTTCAAAAAGATTTTTCAAAAAATATTTAATGTACAGATTTGGCTTAGTTACAATTTTATTATATGTATAGATTTAGAACAGTGAATGTATGTATGTTTGTATGCATGTTTGTAACACATCCAAGCTTCGAGCGAAGCCGAGGTAGGCTAATAATTACCTACATAATATTAAAGCTTTCTTAAATTTTAAAAAGTTAAAAAAATAGATGTAGGTACTTAACTACAGACTACGCCCTACGGACGGACTATGGTGTGATCCCCCTCGTGTTATGGTGAATGGGTTATGGGGTCCATGCCCAGCAGTGGGACGTTCAAAGGGCTGAATACGAATACGATAATTACTTAAAAAAATCATTGTAAAAATTCTATAAATATTGATGAGTTTACCAGTTAAATTAATATTAAGTTGAAAGACTTATGCCCGATTTCACCAACGTCACTTAAGGTTAAGGGATCCCCTAAACATTGTTAGGGGGCTATTAGGGGACGGTTTACCTTTGCTTTTACCTATATATTCTTTACCTAAATATTAAAAGACCCCCTAAATTTAGGTAGGTACTAGAAATATGGGCTTAAAGACAATCGTTAAACGAAATTTAATTTAGGGGCTAGTTTATGGGACTTTTAAGCTAGGGATCCCATACGTAGGTGGTAGCTTATGGGTTGTTGGTGAAATCCGGCATTAATCTAAACACAAAAATGTTTCATATGTATTTTTTCCATTTGTAACATAGGTCTCCTACTAAGATTTAGTGATTCAATATAGAATATGTAATAAAGTTTATTCTTCGGTAACAAATGCTCGTTTTGTCCCCGAACCTTACTGATAAACGCGGATAATACGTGAGTTACGTGTAACCGCAGTAGCAGCAATGTTTGCTAAAGACGTTTTTATTTATTCATCTTATCTTGTGTTTAGGTAATTTGTATTTGAAATAAGGTTATGTAAACATCAAGTAAGATAATTTACGTATCTACCATATCTTTCCATTTGAAAGGTACCTTCCTATAATAATAAATATATATTTTATTATTACACAAGCGTTTACTATATCACCTCTAGGTAAATTTTTAAGAAATCTATAGTTAACTGTAACGGCGGCGTGTTCGCGGTCGTTGAGGGATTAATTTTGTCGCTAAATATGTGTTTACATATTCTCATATTAACATTTTAAGTATACAAACTTCCATTAGAAAGTACTGTTTTTTGTTAATTTCCTTAAGAGCCTTAAACCATGTCACGGCACTTTGATTGATGGACGAATTTCGTGTGTGTTCTTATCCGGAGACTATATAAATTTTGTTACCTTATAATCAAACTAGCTTTGTCCGTGGCTCCGCCCGCGTTCAGGTGACCAAAACCAAATTCTTAGTTTTTAAATATTAGTATACTCTTACTATGCAGTTTTTGTATTTTTTTCTTAGAAATGACATATTTTCCCGCGGTAAAAAGTATCCTATATGTTGACCCGGATAACCAGCTATCGTCATACCAAATTTCATCAAAAGCTGTCCAGTGGTTTTCTCGTGATGCGGTAACAGACAGACAGACAGACAGACAGACAGACAGACAGACAGACAGACAGACAGACAAAAATTCTAAAAACTATAGATTCGGATTCTGTATTTAGTTCTGTTTCAATAAGATTTTCCAAAAAATATTTAATGTACAGATTCGGCTTAGTTAGAATTTTATTATATGTATAGATATCAGTCGTTCAGTGGCGTGTCTGACATTGTCATCCATGCCTCAGGTCGTGAATACGAACTATGAGGTGAAAGTTTACATTGTTATTTTCCAATATTTGTTTAGGACAAAGTCTTGTCTTCGAGTAAGTAAAAGCTTAGATTACTTACCTACTAAAAAAAACACAATTTGACGTAAAATATAACTAAGCTTTTAATAAAGAACGTCGGGAACCAAAAATCAAAACAAACCCTCGAAAAAATCTGAAAGATAGTATATATGCGTAAATCTAAGAGAGTATCATTTTAATACACAGTTTATTAAACTGTTTGTGTGGTTAGTTAGAAATTTAAAATAATATCTTTTTGGTTTAAAGTATTATTATCAGTTACTGAAGATACGAAGTTAAATAATTACATACATCCAAAGGTATGCTAAGTGTTCGGAAAAAGAATTACTAAGTCGTGTATATGAATGAATCTATATTAAACTAGCGGCTCACCCTCGCTTCGCTCGGGTTCGTCGCTAGGTACGTTTTAAATAGATATAAATAGTTATTAGCCAGCGTTAGCCATATAAATTTTTATTTTTTTTTGTTAATAATATTGACAAATATTGACATTAATATTTATACGATACTAACGTCACTCAATTGCCATCAATGTTTTGCCTTCCCGGAACCTCTCCACTAACACTTGAACTTTATGTTATGGCATTAAAGTTCAAATTGACTTTTAAGTATTATTACGAAACTTTTGTATGGGAGTATGGAAAAGTGTTGTTTTTAGACTTTTTCAGGCAATTTTTAAATTTTTCAAGGAATATTCTAAAAGAAGAATTAGCGAAATCGGTTCAGCTGCTCTCGAGCTTTGCGCTTACCAACACATTCAGCGATTCATTTTTATATTATAGAAGATAAAAGCTTCTAAAAGGAAGCAAGTCAAGTTATAGATAATATTACCACTAATTGAATTTCTACTGTACTTTTAAATATACCAAAGAATATATTTTACATACAATAACAAAATATCGTGATGTAAAATGAAATAACCACATCTACAATGCTTTTCAATTAATATTAATGCTTCCTGTGCATGTGCATTATCTACATATAGAACGGTCGTGGGGTTAATAGAAATATATCAAACATTAATGTAAATGAATATTCTCCATTGTAATGCATAGAAAATAACCGACTATGTATATATAAAGGTGTAGCACAACCATACAAATTTAATGTACATAAAAAATTAATCTATGTCGTATATAACACACGTATTTATAGGTGGTAACTTAGCTTTAATATCACATAAAAATGTATATTTATTTGAATGTTACGTGCCTTAATTAATAGTTAGCGGAACGAATATATTATTTTAATATTTTTGTCCATTCGTGACTTGGAGTTTGGAGTGGCTAATTGATTACTATATTCTGCTTTAAATAATTAATTTCGTGGACAATCTAGTAGGTAATAGATATTACTAATGTCAGTCACCTTTATTATTTAAAAAAATGTAAATCGATTTTTTTTTTGTTACCATGAATCTTTGTAATATAATTTATTACACCAAAGTATTTTTCCACTAATTTTGTTATGGGATTGATTATTATTTTTTTGTTGTACATGTCTTTAGTTTTTAGTGTTGTAAAAGTCACTATAATAACTTCAAAATTGTCCTGTATTTAGAAGGATAGCTTTCTATTCTGTACAATATTATATAACAGTGACTTTAAGTTGTCACTTTTTCTCTATTTTGGCAATAACTAAATCTATGAAATTTTCATTTTTTTCAGGATAAATGCCTATAGGTATAATACGACTCTTCTCCAAGTTACCCTAATATTAAACTTCACGACATTAAATTTCAAACTTATTTTCTAGAGTAACTACAAGCTCTAATGAAGGAAACATCGACTAAATCAATATTGTCATATTGCCATGCACTTCCTCATTACCATCCGATCCATTACGCCATAATCAATTAAGTCCATTACATTACAGAATGGACAAAACAACGTGACGACTATGCAATATGTTGAGTGCTTCAAAGTACTTTTACAACGAAAACCTTATTTATACACGAATAAGGTTTAAAATTTGATTTATGTACTGTCAACGATGCTCATCCGTCATACGAAATGAACAGAAAGAAGTGTTTAGGAAATTTTCGTTATTAATTACTCAGGGTGTCTATGCAAATTGTGTAGTGAGGTAGGGCAGTTACGTTTTTTGTAATCCTGTTAATTTTTTACCCAAGGGTACGTTTACGTTTGATTAGTTATTTACAATCTGGTAATTTACGTTTATTTGTTTTACTTTTTTTAGTTTATATATAAATTATAATATTAAATATATAGATGAGATATTTTCTCGCAGTAAAAAGTATCATGTATGTATGTTGACCTTTTTTTTTTAACGTTGGGAAATGCATTTACACACGAAGTGTGGGACTCACCGGCGGAGCCAGTACTACCCACTAAAACCCAACAAAACCTTCCCCCGTCTTAATGGGGCGTCGCAGGATCGCTTACGCATTCAACTACGACGCCCCGACGGCAGGTCTGCCGAAGCAGACCACAACAACCATGGGGTTGCTCTAAGGTCCACTCTGCTATCAGAGAAGTACCACGGGCAAGTCGCATGGTACACCGCACACCGAAGTGGGCCACCTCCCTGTGCGTTTCTTGGCTTCGCGCCCGGCTCGATTGCCGGGCACTACTGAGCCCCCCCACCACGACAAGGTGAACGCACGTTGGGGGGGTTGTATGTTGACCCGGATAACCAGCTATCATCCTACTGAATTTCATTCAAATCTGTCTAGTGGTTTTCTCGTGATGCGTTCCCAGAGAGACAGACAAAAATATTAAAAACTATAGAGCCTTAGTATCGATTATAATGACTATTTTAATAATATTTTCCAAAAAATATTTAAGTAATATACAGGTTCCACTCAGTTACAATTTTATTATATGTATCGCATAGATGTACCTTTACATTAATAATAATAGTAGATAAGATTTGGTTAAGATGTTATGTAGAAAGACCTAACCTATACCTTAGGTGCAATATATGAAACCAAGCTTGCACCTTGCGACACTATGAAACTACATCGCTTAAAGTTAATTGGTGACACTAACAGGAAATTCGTCGTAATGAGAACAATTAGATACATGAATTCTTAAGTGAACGTTTTCTATTGCTTCTTTAATAAATATGAAGTAATATAAATTCCTATTACACCGCCAATGGTTTATAAAAACTTAGATTGTAATTTACAATATGCGGTAGTAATTTTTTCGCTCTCATATAGAATAACGGTGAGCCTGTTCTCTTAACTCTCGAGTACTTGCACAAGAGTTCTTAGAATAAACTGAGTTACTCGTAATATGTAATCATGATTCATTAATTGTCTGTGTACGTTTCTCAAACAATTATTATTGTTGTTTTATACGTTTTCTATGATTATTAACTTCAGTATATTTATTTTATAAAGCTAATATAATATACTATATACTAGCTGTACCCCGCGTGATCGCCTGCGTTAAATTTGTTTGATTACAAACATCATTTTTAAAATAATGTATGGAATTCTGCCCGATTTGTTGACATTTATGATTGCTGCTCCGCTTCCTTGAATAACAGCACAATGATATATAGCCTTCCTCAATAACCGGGCTATCTAATGCAAAAATATTTTTTTTAAATTGGATTATTAGTTCCTGAGAATAGCGTATTTCTGTACTATAATATGCATGTATTATACATATAAACCTTCCTCTTGAATCACTCTTATCTATTAAAAAAAACGCATCAAAATCCGTTGCGTACTTTTAAAGATCAAAGCATACATAGGAACAGACAGACAGCGTGAAGCGACTTTGTTTTATACTATGTAGTGATATCGATTTTTATGAATTAACCCTTTTATGCTACATACATATGTAACTATGTATTAGTTAAAAAAAAAGAAATATTAAAAACAAAATTTTTCGTATGCTAAACTAAAACATTCGCGAAATTCTCACCGTTGCATTGTCGCATATTTAAATTTTCCGTTTTCCCAGTTATTTATCATGTGAGTGCAGCCAACAAAACAGCTAAAACAAACCTGTTTCAGACATGTTCAAGTAGAGTTGGGCTAGCAAAAGTGATTATTTAATTTAAATTGTAAAAAAATTTTCACAAACATTTCGTCGATTTAGTCTTGAAATAAAATCACTAAATACATCAAACGTGTTTAATTTCCAATTTCGCCAGATCCGAAGGTGTTATTGTGCTGCCTTTATTAAATTCTATCATACGAGCTCTACTTATTTTTCACGACAAAATTGAAAACACCTTAAGAGTCTGAGATGTGAAAAGAAATACGTTCGCACAATATAAAGATTGGGTTTATTGGCTGTATAGATCGAGTCCGAGATGGGCAGGTATAGCTGACTTCTAGAAACGAAAGAAAATCGTAAACTCCTTTACGACAAATAAAATACACCCTTTCGATGTCGGTTCAAGTCCACGGCACAAATAAATCATTCAATCACACCAAAAGATTTCACAAAGTAAATGTTTTATATTAACTTTGTCATTTCATATATCATTTTTAATACAAGATTCGACAAGAACGAAAGATTTAGTGAAACTAAGGAGCATCTTTATGGTCTATTTTCTATACATACTCGTACATATAATAAAATTCTAAGTCGAATCTATACATTAAATATTTCTTGGAAAATCTTATTGAAATAAACATTATTATCGTTACAGAGGCCGAATCTATAGTTTTTAGAATTTTTGTCTGTCTGTCTGTCTGTGTCTGACTGTCTGTTTGTTTGTTTGTTACCGCATCACAGACAAACCATTGCAGGGATTTTGATGAAATATGGTATGGTGATAGCTGGTTATCCGGGTCAACATATAGGATACTTTTTACCGCGGGAAAATATCTCATTTCTGAGAAAAAATACAAAAACTAAAATGTAAGAGTATACTGATATGTAACACCTAAGAATTTGGTTTTTGGTAATCTGAACCCGGGCGGAGCCGCGGGCAATGCTAGTATAATTATAAATTCAAATACGCAGTTGTTTACAGAAAAATAAGTATATATGGTGCAATGTCATTCGGTATTACAGTCAACAATTGTCTGAAAACAAGGTCGCCTTTCACCTCTAGGTTTTTTCGTAAATAAATTTCTTGACTTTTTATTTTCGTCTTGAGAAAAATAACGCGAGCATTGGCTTAGAAATGGATATAAATTCAAAATTGGATCAAAAGGTTTTACACTTGATTAAATGAATAAGGGATCCCTCAAAATACTGCGACACATTTTGTGATTGATCGAATATGTATGTGAGAATACAAAAATAGCACTCATAAACTATAAACTTGAAATAACAAATATAAAATGTCGAATATCAATAACATTGTTGAGCAAATAGTGTTTTATACGATTGTCCAAACTTCGTAAGTTGGTTTATTCACATAAAAATACATAAAGAGTTACTTGAACACGCACACAATTCTTGAATTATAGATTTAGAGACAAAAAGTTTGATTTACGAATACCTTTCAAGATTTATGTTCACTCCATTCCACGAATTGAATATATAATATCTTTAGGGCTCTTCGTAAAACCTTCAACTCAAAACTGTTATCTCAATGTCACCATTTATCTTTGTTCAACGTGGCTTAGGGTCTGTTTGTTATATTAATACCTGTGCAATTTATTTTAAATTGGCTTTTGCAAGTTTTCTCTATTAGTTGTATCTCTGGAAGTTTTAATCTTAAATGCTTTGAGGTCCGCATTTTAATATGTGTTTCTTCTGGTATTTTATGATCTTTTATTATCTGTATGTAGATGAAGGTCAGACAGAAGGTCTGCGTTAAGTATCATCGTTGTCGGTTTACAAAGCTTTTGAGGAACCTCCTTATCCGCCCTCCTTTTATTCGTTTTTCATTTAACTCGAGAGCTAATAAGAGTTTACTTGATATCAGTCCTTTTCAAATAGTTAGCAAACGATTAATTATTTCTAAGATATATCCATCAAAATGTACCAAATGTGAAAACTGAACGGTTATTTTCAATTCATAAAATAATTTTGACTTTTATTTGCCATTGTAATGTGATTTTTTAAAGTTTTTTCACCTTCTGCTATAAATTCTTATGTAAATTCGAACTACGAAAACGGCGTGAATATGGCGAACGAAAATAACGTAATTGTAAACTTTTTTCTGGTTATTGAGATGCAAATAAATACTTTTGGATATATCGTTTTAACATAAAGTTTTACACGAAATATATTTCTTAGGAAGAATTTTTCAAATATAAAACGTTCAATATCTGTCAGTTAAAAAAAAGACATTTACTTATCGAGACAACTGATGACGCGTAAGACTGTACTTAGAGCCTCCTAAAGCTCTATTTGTCGAACGTATTCCACGGTAATAAAGTCCATTTTATCTAAAATGCTTCTAACAAACCTTTTTGTTGTACGAAAGAGTGTCAAATCGATAGGTAAATATTTGACCTTTATCCTTTCCTTTTTGATTACATCGTTGCTCTAAATATTAGGTAGGTACTTTGTACCAGTGGATTTTAGTGAATAAGTCGCAAAAGCTTAAAAATTGACGAGCTTCCTGTAACTTTAGAGTTATATACATACATATATGTATATACTACTGAATATTTATTATGATCATCCAGAAGTTGATTTAGAAGAAGGCTTTAGGCACGTAATAGGTATGTATTATTTTGATAACGGAATACGAATTTAAGATTTACTCTATAGCTTCGCAAGATTGTGAACATAGCACATATATATATATATATATATATATGTAGGTTATTTTTTATGTCAATTAGATATTTTGTAAATATTTTTTACCTGATAACAAATTCATTCACAGTAAATAAAAACAGGATTAAAAAATTAATACAAATCATTGTTACATGAATAAATGTGATTCATTGCACTTTTCCATATATGTACGTTGCTTTTGATATTGTTTTATTTATATAAAGCTAGTGCTCTACAGAAGACTTATTACACGCATCCCTTATCAATACTCATCCATTCAAGCACAACTTAAAATATTACAACAGCTACATCACTAGGAATTCTGTTAACTATCATGGTACAGCAAGCAATTAAAAATGTTCATGTTTAAGTAAGTATATTTACAACACATATTTTTTTTTAAAGTGCCATATAGTCCATAATTCGTAAAATATAAGTTAAAAAATTTATTATATTCCAGTAAAATCTATACTAATATTATAAATGTGAAAGTGTGTTTGTTTGTTTGTTTGTCTGTCCTTCTTTCACGTTGAAACGGAGAAACGGATTGGCGTGATTTTTTGTGTGGAGATAGTTAGAGGGCTGGAGAGTGATATAGGCTACTTTTTACCGCGGGATATTATCTAATTCCCACGGGAAAACACGTTATAATGCAATCCAAAAAAAAATTTATAATCAGAATTACTTGAAACTGCTTTTCAATAAAATAAATAAATATGTGTTTTAGTATTTTTTCGAAATTCATCCTATAAGGGGTTTAAATAGGGGATGAAAGTTTGTATGAAACTACCTTTTTAGAGATTTTTTGCAGTTTTAGCGCGAGCGAAGCCGCAGGCTCTGCTAGTATAAATATTTTTTTACATATCCCTTTTTTTATTAAAAATGTATTTAAGTGTGACTAATCAATAAGAGAAATGAGTAAGCTGGTATATTTTACATGGTTTGTGGCTTGATGATATCATCACTGCATTCACATTGCAGTTTTTGCTCGTGGCAAATGCAGAAATGCCGTTAGGTAACAAACATGGATTGTTGATGCTATGCTATGGATGAATCTAATGTCATTAGTGCTGTGGACGTGTGTTGGGTTTCTTTATGTATGTATGTATGTATTCAGCCCTTTTTAACCTCCCACTGCTGGGGGTGGGCCTCCCTTCAGTACGAGGGGGATCAGGCTATCGTCCACCACGCTGGCCAAGTGCGGGTTGGCGGACTTCACATGTCTTTTAAAAACTTGCTAGGTTCTCTCAGACATGCAGGTTTCCTTCACCGTTAAGACATGCTTTATGTGAAGAGACAATAATAGAAAGGATACTAAAAGTGCTTTAAAAGACTTTTGTAAAACAGTATCTTGACTAATATAAAAACGATGTTAAATTTGTGAGTTTTGATTAAAAATAAACTTTGGTACTTCTGAGAGAAGCTTTGAGCGACGTAAGCTACTTTTCAACTGGAGATATTCAAATTATTTTTGTGTTCTTGATATTAAAAAATAGTATAGATGTACTATTTCAATTTTCTCTACAAAATTTTCTTGTTAATGGCTTCAATGCGTGCCAGTTGAGCACAGATTACTTTGTCAATAGACGTATTTAATGCCTGAGCGAAACGTAAGCGGGTAGTGTTAATGTCAAATGTCAAGAAACTTTCAATTTCAATTTAAAACTGAATGTTAATGAAATGTGCACGTAGCGAACCCCTTTTATCACAATTAACAGATAGATCAAAATATGTAATCTATATTAATTATATTATAAAGAGGTAAAGTTTGTAAGCTTGTGACGTTGTAGGGGGTAATCTCTGGATCTACTGAACCAATTTAGATGAAATTTGGTCAGAAGATAGTTTGAGACCCTGGGAAGGACAGAATACTTTTTATCCCGGAAATGATCCCTTAAGGGGGCGAAAATAGGGATGAACTCGTACATATATCTTACAAATCCTATTTCAGATTTAGAAAATAAAATGTAATGTACCTACTGTATGTATTTGTATAATATAGGCAAACAGAATATAAGTAAGCGGAACCATATAATTATATCATCATCCCACTTGCTAGGCACGTGCCTCTCTTCAATGTGAGGGTAATTAAGCCATAGTCCACTACGCTGGCCAAGTTCGGGTTGGCCGACTTTAGATGTCCTTCGAAAACTTAATAGATTCTCTCAAACATGCACGATGTTTTCCCGTAAGGTGGTAATGATTTTGACAATGATTCGCACATGAAAATATGTACCAGAAGTGCGAAATCCGGATTTGAAACCACTTCACTCACTTTCCAAAGCGATCACGCTACCAGTGGTTTACCGATGATTTATATATAATAATTAGTAATATTGGTAGTATTACTAAATATATAATACATACAATATAATATATACGAGTATTTGTAGTTTGTACCTGTTGCATTATAACATGGCTTGTCTAAATGAAACATTATGTGCATTGCTTCTGACTAATACGTGATCTGGTTTTAATTTATCTTAATGATCCTACTGGCGCCTACGTACATCCGATAACGCATTACCCATATATCTAGTGTCATTAGACATAAGGGCGGTAATTGAATGAAAATTTATAGATCAACTTGACCCACGATTTGATAAAATATAGACGATTCTTTGTGCAAATTGTAATTGGACGTATAATTATACGGAGAGATATGATCGAGATATTTCTAATCAGATAAATACATGAATATATATATATATATATATATATATATATATATATATATATATATATATATATATATATATATATATACATTAAAGAGTTCACTCTTGGTTTTTAAAAATTATATAATTAAAAAGCAAAACAAGTAAATATTTTTAAACAAAAGTTTAATTTGTGAGTAGTATTTCTAATCTATTGAAATTACAACGAAAGCGTATATTTTATGCTAGGTTTATTCCCCATATAAACTTTTATCCCCATTTTCACCCTGTTATGAACCAAACTATTGTATGCGCACGCAAAACCCTAAGAGTCTGTGTCACATCATTTTGACTTGACAGTGACAACTGTCACTTCGCCTATCTTGCGCCGGCGACCCCGGCTGTCGCCCTTGCCGTTTGACCTTTTGAAAATATACGCCGCGTGTTTGATTCATCTCGGGAATTTTGCCCCTTTTTTGTGATGGTTTTGTGTGCGGCATATCTAAGATTGGATTGTTGAATAAGACGTGTAAATAACATGTTGATAATTGTAATTTTGATGAGCACGGGCCCGGTTTGAGTGTATAACTGCATCGCCCACGTGCCGACGTAAAACTTGTTAAATAAGAATCAATTGACTTTATTTTGTACTTATATGAAAGTGAACTGACAATTCAGTGTAAACTTGTGCGTATTTGAGTGCCTACTCCGTATGTCGGCCTTCTAGGCGCATCCTGGAGCATCTTCATCCTGCCACCTTCAGTTGAGTATAATCAGTTAGCATTAGACGTTATGATTGGCCAATTGTAGTTTAATGGTAATTAGATTTATACCTAAGGCAGCATCATTGAAGGAGAAGAACGCAAGGTACTTTTCTTTTGATATATATAAGCGCTGTGTATCGCAGTCATATGTTCGTCCCCCTTGAACCTGGAGACATTTCACGCTTCCACTCATCACTCTGGTAAAACCCCAGGTCGGATGTAACATCTTTTGGTAGCAGAGCGTAGTTTTGGTTATAGATATTAAATGTATATTGTATACGCTCGCTACTTTGTGTAAAATTAATTACAAGTTATTTTTACTGAACTACTTAAGATTTCCATTTTATATGAAACAATTCATACTCTTTAAATGTGTATGTGAATATTGTAAAAGCTCAAACATAAAGTTATTATTAAACTTATATAATTGTTTGTATTAATGATTTTAAAGTTAACTTGTTGATAAAATACTTTAATTTGATTCATACATATATGCAGTATTTGGGTTACTTAAAGTAAATTTAGTAATTTGTTACTTTAAACATAGTTTTATAAATTGTTCAGTATATTAATAATTAAACTTTAAAAGTTTAGTATTGTTTTTTTTTGTTGTACTTGTTGTTGCTCAGTTTATTATAAAATATAATAACTTTATGGTAAAAATATAAATAAACTATACTTAAAATAAATATAAATATAAGTAATTTAGATCACAATTTGTTTGAACATTTGCCTCAAGGATTTGTTTTATGTTTTTTTTGTACTCTTATTTAGGTATATTTTTGAGATTTGATATTTATTTAAATTGATAACACTATTGTCTCATTTGAAAGTTATAACTTTTTGTTGTTATTACAATATTATTTTGTTTTGTTTGCTTGTGTCCTTTGTGTTTTTGATGATGGCTGCCGCCGCATTCACTATTGTCCGTGACTCATATTCCGGGATTGTGGCTCATCTGAGATGGTTCACCTCCGCTGCCGCATTGGTGAATAGGGAGGATCGTACAGAGGCATTGTTGGACAGGTATGAGAAATGCCCTACACGACTTAAGGAGGTGGAGGAGCGTTATCAGCGCTTCATCTCACATCTGGATGATGTACCTCTGGAGTCATTCCCGGAGCATCGGCGGGAACAAGTCCATGAGGACTACACCCAGATTATGAACCTGGCCGACGACATCGCCCAACGCGCGCGAGAGGTTCTAGCCTCGCGCGCCGGAGTATCGCCTCACAGCGCTCCCTTGAAAACTCCCGTGGGCCTTTTGACTAAGCTACCCAATTTAGATCTTCCACGTTTTGATGGTCGGTTAGACACGTGGCTGGGATTCATTGGGTTGTTCGAGAGCCTTGTAGATTCCAGGGACGATTTGGGCCCGTCTCAAAAGTTGGCCTATCTGCTCTCTGTGCTTGATGGAGAGGCGAGGGGCTTAGTGCAGCACCTCCCCATACGTGACGGGAGCTATGAAGTCGCGCGATCATTGCTCACCAAGCGCTACCACAATGAGCGCTGCCTGGCCGATGCCCATATCGACCAGATTATGGACCTTCCGGTCGTGAGCAATACCGCCCAGTTGAGGACCGAGCTGCTCAACCCCCTCCTAATAGCCACTAACTCTCTCCACCGCTTGGGACTGCCGGTTGCCCAGTGGTCTTATTTACTGGTGCGTATCGTACTTAAGCGGTTGCCGGTGTCCCTGAGGGCACGTTTTGAACAGGGGCACGCTAGGGATGAGGCTTCTCCTCTCCCTACCTTTGAACAGCTCCTGACCTTCCTGGAGGATGAGTGTCGCATGGGTGACGTTATGGTCACCTCTACACCGGTGGGAGCATCAAGTCCCAGCCCCACCAACCAACGGCGCACTGCTCATACTGCGTCAAGGGGAAAAACGACTCCCCGCTTTGCTGTTGCTCAGGCCGCACGACCGGACTGCCGATTTTGTAAGTCCCAAGGGCACAAAACGGCGAAGTGCCCGGAATTTGTAGCGCTGCACGTGGCCGCTCGTAGGCGGATTGCTCAGGCCCGAGGCTGGTGTTTCTCATGCTTAGGGGACCATTATCAGCGCGCCTGCCCCGACACGCACCCGTGTCCTGTTTGCAGAGGGCAGCACTTGAAACTGCTGTGTGCCAACGCGAATGGCCGCCGCGACCACGCGGGGTCGCCTTCGGGCGGGTATGTGAGCGGACGCCGGGACCAGTCCCGCAGTTTTGAGTCCGGCTCATCCTCCACACGCCGCGCAGATTGCGCTGCCGTTGATCGCCGACATGGTTCGGTGCGCAGCCCCACGGGCGGGTATGTGAGCGGACGCCGGGACCAGTCCTGCAGTTGTGAGTCCGGCTCAACCCCCCCTCGCCGCGCAGATTGTGCTGCCGTTGACCGCCGTCATGGTTCGGCGTGCAGCCCCACGGGCGGGTATGTGAGTGGACGCCGGGACCAATCCCGCAGTTTTGAGTCCCGTTCGCCCCCCTTGCCCTCGCGTGACCAATCAAGGTCACCTCAGGTCGTGTACCACGATTACTGTGATGTAAGTCCGGTACGACGGCCATCCCCCCCTCTGGTGGAGCGTCCCCGTTTGGAGTCGCGCAACCCTCGATACGGACGCTCCGGGGGCTATAAACCACCGATTCTGGCTCGTGGCAGTCGTCACCGAGAGGAAGCAGAATTCAAATCCTTCCCTCATTTTGACGCGCCGTTCCGGCACAGCGGCATTCGATCTCCGCCACGCAATCATTAGGATGTTGACGTCTGCCCCCGCTATGCACCGCCCCCCTTTGAGACCGTCCTCTTGCCCACGGCCTATGTCAGGGTCTGGGGACGGACGGGTGCCTCGGTTGTATTCCGAGCGATATTGGACACAGGCTTACAAGGTTGCATAGCCTCGTCTTGGTTGGTAGGGCAGACTGGCCAGATTATTAAAAGGTATTCAGATGTAATAAGAGGTGTCGGGAACGCCCCTGTGATCATGGTTGAGGGCCGCATTTGGTTTGATTCTCCCTCCTCAAATTCTCCACGCCCGACGTTGGGATCGTCCGCCATTGTGATGGAGAATATCCTGGGCAGCCACCCGCAAGTTCGATTGTCTGCGGATGCGGTAAAATTGACCGCTGGTTGAATTTGGCTGACCCTAAACTTGACCTACCTGGCACGGTAGATTTGTTGCTTGGTGCCGATGTTCAGGCAAACGGTAATTCACCCTGATGATCGACGATATCAGTTGATATTGTGGCGGGAAAACCCGAAAGATCCCATGCTTGTTTACGAGCTCAACACGAACACATACGGGCTACGGTCTAGCCCTATTTGGCCATACGCTTGCTTGGGAGCTCGCGGATCGAGATCGTATGTCGTTTCCTCGCGCACCCGCCATTTTGAAGGAGGACCTATATGTTGATGACATATGCACTGGCGCGTCCACGGAGAGAGAGACTCTCCTTTTGCGTGACGAGTTGATTGGAATACTAGCCTCCGCAGGATATGAGTTGCGTAAATGGATCTCCAACTTGCCTGCGCTCTTGGATGGGCGACCATGTGACCACCGACCGATGAACCAAAATAGACGAGACAGTACAAAGACTAACGGGAAATCTAATGTTGATTTAAAAATAAATTGATTCAATTAGCCAATTCCCGAACAAACAAGTCAAAATGTCTACAGGTTGCGAGAATTCAGTCGGAATTCTTAAGAGCAGCTTTTCGTTGTCTTCACTGCGATCTGCGCAGGCGCCACCAAGTGGCGCCGGTGACCAGCTCGAGCGGCATTACCACAGCCTTACTAAAACGGTCAAGGCTTACCTGTGCGTTTTTGTCTGTCTATCCACCAAGTCGGTACATTTGGACCTCGTCTCAGCCCTCTCTACAGAGGCCTTTGTTGCGACGTTAGATAGATTCGTGTCACGACGAGGATTACCATCCTTGATTCGGTCGGATTGCGGCACCAACTTTAAAGGCACAACCAACTATTTAAAAGATTTGTGATTTTTTGGAGTCTAACAAGACTGAAATTGCGTCTAGATTAGCTAGTCGCAGAATAACTTGGAAGTTTAGTCCCGCGTCATGTCCCCACTGGGGAGGAATATTTGAAAGCGTGGTAAAGGTTGCCAAGACACATTTGCGACGAGTAATTGGTGAGTCTGTATTGACATTTGAAGAACTCGCAACTGTGTTTTGCTTAATTGAAGCCGTTTTGAATTCACGCCCGTTATGCCCGATCTCTTCAGACCTTAACGTCTTGGAAGCCCTCGCACCGGGCCATTTTTTTTTGATTGGACAGCCACTGAACGCCCTGCCGGAAACCCCTTTGTTGATGTGAAACCCAATCGTCTCTCGCGGTTTGAATTGGTCCAACAACTCACTCAGAGTTTTTGGAAGCGTTGGAATTTAGAATACTTGCACATTCTCCAGCAGCGCGTTAAGTGGACTGAAGGACTGATCCACCTCATGTTGGTGACCTCGTTCTGGTTAAGGACGCTAACTCACCGCCACTGTGTTGGCGCAGAGGGCGCATTCTTAACCTTGTCTTTGGAGCAGATGGAGTGCCCCGTTTTGCTGAGGTCCGTGTGGACGGTTCTGTTCTGAAGAGAGCGGTATCAACCTTGTCATGACTGCCAGTAAATTAGCGGCCAGGTAGTCCTGGCCGAGGCGGGTAGATGTTATGAACCAAACTATTGTATGCGCACGCAAAACCCTAAGAGTCTGTGTCACATCATTTTGACTTGACAGTGACAACTGTCACTTCGCCTATCTTGCGCCGGCGACCCCGGCTGTCGCCCTTGCCGTTTGACCTTTTGAAAATATACGCCGCGTGTTTGATTCATCTCGGGAATTTTGCCCCTTTTTTGTGATGGTTTTGTGTGCGGCATATCTAAGATTGGATTGTTGAATAAGACGTGTAAATAACATGTTGATAATTGTAATTTTGATGAGCACGGGCCCGGGTTGAGTGTATAACTGCATCGCCCACGTGCCGACGTAAAACTTGTTAAATAAGAATCAATTGACTTTATTTTGTACTTATATGAAAGTGAACTGACAATTCAGTGTAAACTTGTGCGTATTTGAGTGCCTACTCCGTATGTCGGCCTTCTAGGCGCATCCTGGAGCATCTTCATCCTGCCACCTTCAGTTGAGTATAATCAGTTAGCATTAGACGTTATGATTGGCCAATTGTAGTTTAATGGTAATTAGATTTATACCTAAGGCAGCATCATTGAAGGAGAAGAACGCAAGGTACTTTTCTTTTGATATATATAAGCGCTGTGTATCGCAGTCATATGTTCGTCCCCCTTGAACCTGGAGACATTTCACGCTTCCACTCATCACTCTGGTAAAACCCCAGGTCGGATGTAACACACCCCCTTAAGGGATGATTTCCAGGATAAAAAGTCCTTCCCAGGGTCTGAAACTCTTTTTACCAAATTTCATCTAAATCGGTTCAGTAGATACAGAGATTACCCCCTACAACGTCACAAACTCACAATTCACAAACTTTACCTCTTTATAATATTAGTATAGATTTTTTGGCTAAATAGCTTTCTTACGTAAATTGCTATAGATATAAATATGTATACCTAGATTTACAAATATAAATTTTATATAATTCTAAAGTACAATCATATATTTAATTATTATTTTAAATATCCTACATACCATATCTCCGTTCAGAAGACATCCATTATTTACGTAACACCAATAGATAGCGGAGTTTATTGATTCCTTATCAAATAGTTCATTGACCCTAGTTGATATGTTAGGTAACAGCTTATGTAAATTAGGCGTGTTCGTTTGCTAACAGATAACTGATTAGGCATATTATTATTATTCTATCTACGTAAGATCATTTTATTTCACATAATAAAATTTAAAGAAAATACCACCACAGTTGACGACACGTTTGGCTCAGTTTGTAGTGACCCTACTTGCTGCGCCAGCGGTCGCGGGTTTGAGTCCCGCTGGGGGCATTCATTTATGTGATGAACAGTAATGTTTGTACTCCAGTCATGGGTGTTTATATTTATAGTATGTATGTATTTATAGTCATATATGTATCTACTATCTGGTAACCATAACACAAGCCTCGTAGCTTACCATGGAACTAGATGGTGTTGTGTGTTAATGTCATGACTTAAATGAATTTAGTTAAATCGTAATATAAATAGTTATTGAATTAATAATTGCATTACTTATGATATAAAAGTATCTCCTTTATCTTTTAAACTGTTACACGCGTGTCACGTTCGTTTTTACTGCATTTCACTCACTTCAATTGTTCTTGAAAAAGCTTTCATGTGTTGAGCTGGTCTTTAGAGACAAATATATAGACAAATAGAATTTCTCTATTGTTAAGAAATAATGTACGTAATTAATTGTATATTATAAGTATTTCTACATTCATGTTATAATGAATATTTGAAGAAACTTTATAGATCTCTGTAGTTGTAAATGCTAGTAATATTCACCCTTCACTAAATAAGAATAGTATATCAAGGCTATGCGTATAATAAGGATTGTAATAAACCAGCAAATGACAGGGTGTACAAGTAAAAACGTTTAATTAACTCCAACAAAGGGGTAAACGCATAAAACAGCAGCAGGTCCAGAATTATAAATTTAGTGCCCCATAAACTTAGGGTATCTATGAACAGCATTTCATGAAGTTAGTTGTATTCTTTTATTATCACGTACTTTCAGGTTTGTGCTGTTGCAGGGTTAGGATAGTTGTTATATCTTTCGGGATGCTTGCTTTGGAAATAGGATAAACAGGTTCAAATCCCGTTTCTAGTACCTTAAGTAATTTAGCAATAGGACTTAATAGTATTTAAAGGGCTGATCTGCCATTATTATTATTAGTAGTACTAGCGGCTCACCCTCGCTACGCTCGGGTTTGTCGCTAGGTACGTTTTAAATAGATATAAACAGTTATTAGCCAGCGTTAGCCATAATAAAATTAATTTTTTTTTCGTTAATTTTTCATTTGTTCTCTTTATTAAAACCTTCCGTGTTCCTTAAGGAACATACATATAAGGAATTTTTTTTTGCCGAATTGGTCCAGCCATTCTTGAGTTATGCGCTTACCAACATTCATTTTTATTTATGTAGATTTAGATCTCCTTGGAATTCATAGGCTCGAAGGAACCCGGTCCTTTGGAAGACTTGCGTGGGGACAAAGGTTCCAACACGAACACCCCCTAAAGAAATTCAAGTTTGTTTAATGTTCATTCATCAGATTCATCTCTGAGTAACCTATAGGGAATTGCCCAAACATGGCCTCCGGATAATGGTAGGGACTATGGATTATTATATTTAACTTATTATTATTATAAAATAACACAAAAATAACTGAATATTTTATTTGCAAACCTTATATAGATCTGATATCTGTTCACTTAATTTTGTATGACATTCCTTATGTTTATTCAATTTATAGTAACTCCAAATTCGATATGTTACGTCAAGTTTACGTCACTATTGAACTTTGCATACGCGTCAAACGTTTTAACAACCAATTGTTCCTATCGAGTCATACGTAAAATGAAATTACCAAATTGATTCGGTCTTGCACGCTCGTGTTGCAAATCTCATCTTGGTCAAGGTTCAGGAATGCCTTATCACCCGTGAAAGCGTGCAGGTAGCTGTTGGACAGATTCGTTTGATCAATTTTCATCGATAGAACGAACTTTTAAGGACGTGTCAAAGTATTTCACGCTATACACATTGTAATTTGCATCTCATGTCAGGAGAACATCGTTCTAATAATATTTTTTCTGGTATATATCAAAATAGATTTTTCTTGAAACTCTTTTAGAAAATGCATTGAAACCATAGCTCACTATGTCTAACTTAAGCGCTTCTTGAAATAATGTGAATTTTTCCCCTCCCATTTGATTTCGCTTCCTTTATAGAAACTTGCAGATAAAGAAAAACTTCAAGGTTTTAAAAAGAATACAGAGAGCAAAGTTCGCGAGTTTAAAAAGAAAAACTACTCGCCCATATAATTCAGAGCGAAACTAGAATACACAAGAAGGAATTGAAAGTTCAATGAGCAAAAACAGATTACAGAAGCAACTTAAACGCTCGGACGATAAGCGAAGCCAAACGATGCGATGTGAATTTTTATGCACACTTAAAACTCTGCCATCATTTATTTTCAGACACTTTGTAAAGTTTTTGAAAAAATTAAATTTATTGTATATTCAACCATTGCATTGGTTAAAAATGATTAGCTGTTTTTTTTATTGATACCAGAATTTTTACTTGTGTTCATGAACGCTTTTACAACTGCTAAAACAAATTCTGATATATTTCAAGCGCTATTTCAATGAATATTAACTAACTACTATGGCAATGCCTCGACATTTTTTCCCAAAAGATTATTTAAATTTACACTACAACTCTATTATACTAAAATTATACCGAAGAACACAGGAATCATTAATATATATTCAGTACTTTTCTAAATGATACGTCATCCTTTATAATAAATAACGTATGAACTGTAGACAATGGAAAAAATGACGCGAATATATTGCGTTCTGTTGACAAATATTTCTTATGATGCTCCTATATTTACCATTAGCCTGACATCGTATATAAAGACATAGCTATGTACAAAACTCATCAATTATTTCCTTAATAGCGGACTTAATACTTCTACCTAATGTTAGACATTTTATACACTTAGTAGCATTGCCCGCGGCTCCGCCCGCGTTCAGATGATCAAAAACCAAATTCTTAGGTTTTACATATTAGTATACTCTTACAATGTACTTTTTGTATTTTTTCTCTAAAATGAGATATTTTCCCGCGGTAAAAAGTATCCTATATGTTGACCCGGATAACCAGCTATCATCATAACAAATTTCATCAAAATCTGTCCAGTGGTTTTCTCGTGATGCGGTAACAGACAGACAGACAGACAAAAAATCTAAAAACTATAGATTCGGACTCTGTATCGATAATAATGTCTATTTCAAATAAAATTTCCAAAAAAATATTTAGTGTACAGATTACAGACTTAGTTACAATTTTATTATATGTATAGATGATGCATGCGAAAACATTACAACTAACCTACTTTACAGCAAATATTACTTTATTTGCATTCCACATTTGTACCGGTGCCATTTAATTGATATCGCTCGCTCATGGGCTGTTTCTCCGAAACGTGACTTATTTGACTTTTAAAACTAAAGTCTTAAAAAAAGGTAACTTAACACGCGTCCTTTGCTTTAAGAGACCTTTTTTGAATACGATTTAAAAGGGTAAGCGGAAATCAATATCGTTCAAGCCTACGAAACGAGAAGCGGTAAAATCGTCAAAATACGAGTATTTCATTACATTTTAAAATATCTCTTCAATTTTATTGGTACTGTCTTTTTAATGATTATAAATAACCATCGAGGTAAGAATGAGTTAATTTAACAATGTTAATGTAAACTTTATTGCATATAATAAACTATAAATTAATATGTTGGTACATTAACACACAGCACCATCTAGTTCCATGGTAAGCTACGAGACTTGTGTTGTGGATAATAGATAGTTGATACACTATATTTTTATAACTTTTAAATGCATACATATTAAACATAAACACCCATGACTGAAGTACAAACATTCGTGCTCATCAAATGAATGCCCCTAGCGGCACTCGAACCCGTGACCGCTGGCACAGCAAGTACACTACAAACTGAGCCAAACTTGTCGTCATGACACTACAATTTGTCGCTCAACCTGGACCTCAAATTCCATTAAAGCTGAAGATTAGTCAAGGATTCACGTTTCTCAGCAACATTTTATGAGTGACTGATGCCGGACCATAAAAGTAGGTCAGACGGCCTATACCGCTTACCTGCTGACTTATGACCTTATCATAATAAAACACACGAATGTGTCCTTTAATCATTTATAATAGATACCTAAAAATAATAGGACAGCTCACTCCATTTATTTTTTGTTTCGACATTTTCATTCACGATTTTGTTCAGCGATGTAGGTCTTCCGAATGATTTTTTTCTGTATTTTCATCTTGTACTGAATCTGGAACATATCATTAATAGAGATGATAATATAATTAATATATGCATAACACATTCAAATTTATTACAACTCCTATAGACGAAAATAATTAATTACCTGTACTTATAAATCTGAATCTTCTATACCACATTGTGCACTGTTATGCTAGCATCTTACTTCTCTATCTGGAGCTATAGGTTAGTAGTCCCTTACACTACGAACATGTTTATATAGACCATATAGATGTTGCAACTTCGTTAAGACATGGGTAAACTGTACAGATTGTTC
Organism: Brenthis ino; assembly: GCA_921882275.1. Classification (NCBI taxonomy): domain Eukaryota; kingdom Metazoa; phylum Arthropoda; class Insecta; order Lepidoptera; family Nymphalidae; genus Brenthis; species Brenthis ino. The sequence continues at coordinate 21,751,045 of OV170229.1, read as the reverse complement.
AAATATCTTGTTTTTTTATAAAATCAGCTTTAAAACTAGGAAAAAACTAACGCTGGCATTTGGATTTGTTTGCTTAGTTGCTTGGACTCCGTTTGCAGTCCTTAAAAGACATAAAATGTTTTATTATAAACAACAATCTGTTGCGTCTATATAGCCTTCGTTACACAAACCTCACCATGTGTGTTCACAAAAAGTTTGACTAAAAAGTCTATCGCAGCCGCTTCGTAACGAAGATAAAGTGGTATGTTTTTGGCCATCTGCTCGAATGCCGGCTCGAAATCGCCCGATTGTATACGATATTGGTTTCGAACACCTGTCGTTTTCGGTCAGGTGTTTAGGAAAGACCGGTCGGCTTTATTTTACTTTTTTAATCTTTTTTTTTAAACTCTTTTCGCGTATGGCGCGCCAGGTATATAGACTTTTTGAATTACATTTTGGAGCATCCCTCGATTAGTTTAATCTAAAATTTGTTTATTCCTCCATATCGTATTATTTTTATTAATTCCGATTTCCTTAATATGAAATTTTAGTTAATAAAGGTATTTTTTGTAAATATTAATTTAAGGTTAATGACCTGTAGTACCTACGAAAAAAACAATATTAATCAAGGAGTTATGCCTTGAAATCCAACTTGTTTATGATAATAATTAATTAAATTTATGCAAACGAGATTCGGATGTCGGTCTTCATATTCTTGTAATGATATTTACATAATCTTATTTGCTTGAGAGGCAACACTTGGATATTTACAACGAATATTGATAAACATTAGTAATTATAATACTTTCTTAGATTTACGCGAATTCAGATTTTTCGAATTTTTTCGCGGATTTATTTTCCCGACGTTTCGAATGTTTTACAGCAATCATGGTCACGGGAGAGACTGAGGTTTTAGACGTTTCAAAGTTTTAGTTGTTACAGACAGCCTCCCTATAAAATAACAGAATGAATTCAAAAAATACATAAATGGCACCAAAATACCTTACAACATTTGTTAATTGTAATTTAAAACATTTTTTTTTTCAATCATTTTTATTATTTTATTTCATACATTAGTAATTTTCCACAATTTTTTGAACATACAATATTATAATTATAGTATGAAAGTGTAATATGATCGCCATATCAGTCTAGTGGCTAGCTTACACCATAGATCATTAGGTTTGAGTCCCTTTTTAGTGTGGGAAAATATCTCATATCTGAGAAATCTATACTAAACGTTAAAACGTAACTAGGGACGAACCCGAGCGGAGCGAAGGTGAATCGCTAGTTTTATATAAATTTTGCCGTGGATACTTTGCCATAAGTTACAATGGTGTTGGTTACAATTTATTCTAAAACAAAGTGGTTCACTACATTGCATTGGCTCTATACAAAATAAGCATGAATATAAAAAAAGAATGGAAAAGATATATCAATATGCTATTTATTTTTTAATCTTTATATTAAAAAATAATCGATTTTATTTTAATTTATTCTAATTATATAACTTCGAATCGATTTTTAATGGAATTTTACGGGATGAAAATACAAATAATAATGCAGGTTTCGAATATTCAGATCTCATTTTAAATTTCTCTTCTCGATCGCCACAGCATCTCGGTATTTATTGTATGTATTTTGTTGCAGGTAAGAGTGCGTCATCGATGATGCAGCTTAGAGGAATGCCACTAATGGACGAGGTTTATACGAACATTTCTTTCTTATTTTAAAACTTTAAGGAAAATTCTAAAGTAAAATCGGAATGTTAAGTATAGAAGTATGTGGGGATTCGATTCCGACAAGAACCCGATATTTTTATTGCTATTATTTTTTCAATATGAACTTTGCAAAATTTATAAGCTACCGTAAGTGCAATGTCAAAACAAAACTTTAAGCAAAATATTATCTTGAACATGAGTCTGTGGCAAAAAATTAGTATTACTTTATATTAAAATTAGCCCCGTGACTCTTTAACATTTTTAATTACTTTTGGATTTCGCCATCTATGTTCACTTAACAATTCACCTATAATACTAATATTATAAATGTGAAAGTGTGTTTGTTATTTGTACGCTCTTCTTTCATGTCGAAATGGCTTGGCGGATTGGCGAGATTTTTGTTAAGAGATAGTTGGAGGGCTGGAGAGTGACATAGGCTACTCTTTTTACCCAGGGAGATTATATACTTTCCCACGGGAAAACACGTTATAATACAATCCAAAAATTATTTATGATCAGAATTACTTGAAACTTGATATTAATGCTTTTCTATACAATTAAATAAATACATTCCATAAGGGGGTAAAATAGCGGATGAAAGTTTGTATGAAATCATCCGTTTTAGAGTTTTTTTGTAGTTTAAGCGCGAGCGAAGCCGCGGGTTCTGCTAGTGTTATATATTTTGATAAATATCAAATAAATCAGTGAAAGTGAGTTAATTCAACTTATATGTCTCTACTGGAGAACTATTTTTAAAGCTAATGATATTATCGTGTAAACTCATCCAATCTCTTTGTCTGACGTAGTGCATGAAAAACTTCCTTCGTGTTAATGATCGATGGCGCATCGTTTCAAGTTATGACGTTGATTGCTTGAACGGCTGATCTCACATCTCATTAGTTCCAAATTAACTCTAATTAAACAGTCATTACGAAATTGTACGTAACGATACCCTAAATGAGTACATATGTACTTATAAAAATATTTAAAAATAAATTATAATTTTATTATACACATATGGTTGATTCCTAAACAAACTTTCATTCTCATTTTCAGCCCCTTAAGGGATGATTTCAGGATAAAAACCATTCTATGTCTTTGCCAGGGTCTCAAACTATCTTCTTATGAAATTTCATCTAAATCGGTCCAGTAGTTTCGGAGCTTATTTGGTAAAAACAAACAAACAAAGAAAAAATCTTTCCTCTTTATAATATTAGTATAAATTTTGTAATTTAATTGTCTTTAAAGCTTATATGTATATTTCATCGTAAAACACTTCGATCATGTTAAGTAAGCTTTTAGCAATTTCCAACATGAACTTTAAATAAATTACACTTAGTAGCTCTACTTAATTTTAATTTTTTGAAGATTGGCTTTAATGACCGGTGAGAATGCATTTGTTTAACTTTATCAAGCTCTTCATATAAATATGTACATAGATTGTTGACCATTTACTAAGAAAGCCACGTTACTGTCTAATCTTCGTTACCTATTGTGCTTTCGAGTATACGTGAACTGTTATGAACAATAAGCTTAGATCGAACGTATACGGTATGTAATCGCATTCATTTGCAAACAAAGGTGGATCGATTTCTGACTTTAGGTATGAAGCGACTTAAGGTAATGTAAACTTACTTAACAATTAGTATGAGACGTGATGTTATTGTGACTTGGCTAACGTAGTTATGCCTAATTAGATGCAAAAGCGTAGATGAATTCTTTTTTTATATAATTTACTAGCATTTCCCGCGGCTCCGCCCGCGTTCCGATGACCAAAAACCAAATTCTTAGGTTTTACATATTAGTATACAGTACATTGTAGTTTTTGTATTTTTTCTCAGAAATGAGATATTTTCCCGCGGTAACAAATGTCCTATATGTTGACCCGGATAACCAGCTATCGCCATACCAAATTTCATCAAAATCCCTCCAGTGGGTTTCTCGCGATGGGGTAACATGACATGACAGGCAGACAGACAGACAAAAAATTCTAAAAACTATAGATTCGGACTCTGTATCGATAATAATGTCTATTTCAATAAGATTTTCCAAAAAATATTTAATGTACAGATTCAACTTAGTTACAATTTTATTATATGTATAGATGTCGCTTTCAGTGTATAATTTAGCTTTCAGTTATTGTACCGAATTTGCTTTGTAAGATAATAATATGGAGATACGGTTCAAAAATCTATATATAAATGCATTTTTCAGATATAGTATTACTAAAAAAGCATGGACAGTATTTTTTTTAATAACACAATGTTATCGCATGTCTTAAAGAATATATGAAATTGCGAGATTAATTTTAATATAAATCACGTGAAACCCTTACAAATAACGATTTTGAAGCACTCCTTATTAAAATTACTGACTAGAAATAATATTGAGGTACAAAAGGTTGAGAGGTTTAAAAGGGCTTCTAAACAGCAGGTAAACAGGTGTTCGAATAATAAGAGATTTCATTGGGGATATATACATACATATAAAGTTATATATACATACATGTATAGTTTTATAATGTATATTATATACTTACATTCGTTGCTTATAAATGGGTTGTATTTGGTTAAATACTGGCTACTATAGGTTAAATAATTATTTTGTTGATTTGCTTAGATTTATACTAATATACGTCGCGCTCTGTAACCGAATCGCTATAATGTCGACTATTATGAAATACAAAATTAAATTTATAATTTTCTATTTCATATATAAATGACTTGACCGATTTTGATGAAAAGTAAGTACACAGATAGTCTTGAACACTTCGAAGTCGTCGAAGACTTAACAGGCATACTGGGATGCACCCGAACGAAGTAAAAGTATAATATAAACATGCGATACACTAAAAAAGAGTTCGCTTATGAAAAGTTTAATGCCCGATTTCACAAACATCCCATAAGCTACCTACGTAGGTATGGGATCCCTAGCTTAAAAGTTCCCCTAAACTAGCTCTCAAATCAAATTTCGTTTTACCATCGTCCGAGCCCGTATTTCTAGTATTTTTGTATATTTAGGTAGTATTTTAACATTTAGATGACCCCTAACTATTACTGAAACCCCTAACAATTCCCTAACCATGCTTAGGGGATCCCTTAAACTTAGGTGATGTTGGTGAAATCGGCCATAAGAAGTTTAGAGGAATTTCTAATAATTTGCAAAATAACATCTTGACGCGCCAAGGCAGGTCCTTAAGTTAAAGAAGACCCTATAAATATAATAATAAACTCGTTCCATTGATCTGAGTCATGCGCTTGGCCTCCATTGAATGCATACCTTTATGATACCTATCGTAAGATTGTATGCTATGCAGAACCTGTTTAAGTTTTAGAACAAATATGTACAATGTATACTTTAAAAAAATTACTGTAGCAAAACGTTTACTAAATAAAAAGTTTAAGAGCTACCTGTTGCATTGAAAATGTGTGTACAAAAACAAATTTTACTTAGATTTTAGAATTTATTGTTGAAAAGATATTTGCTGAAAAAAGGAAAAATGTGTTGATAATCGCCAGATGGCTCACTTAAAGACGAACTAAATACAAGTGGATACTATCCACTTGAATTTTAGTTCGTCTTTATGTGAGCGTCGTTTATCTCGTAGCTTATTTATTGCCTATGTCGCTGTATACCTACATTAAAGGAGGGTAATTAATATAATTTATTATGTTCATGATTTCTTTTTAGATGTAATTAGTTTAAGAAAAAATATGACTATGATACGACGTTATTATTGTTTATTACCGTGTTATATGCGTGTTTTATGTTTTTTAGGGTTCCGTGACTCAAAAGGTAAAAAAGAAACCCTTATAAGATCACTCTCTTGTCCTTCTATCCGTGTGTCTGTACCTGTTCGTGTGTCACCACCAATTTTCTCAGGAATGGGTGGATGTAGCAAGTTGAGATATATACCAGATACTGAGGTCTATAGTCCCTACACCTATACACCTAAGTGTATAAAAATCAAGGCCCTGAGTCAACATAATAAAAAGATATGGGCAAATTTAGATTTTCACGTAAACTTATAAGTACCAAAATTTGCCTTAATTGTCGCCTTTTTTTATTTTTCGGAATTTTCCCTTTACTTGTGCTGTAAACTTGCTTTTAGCCAAAATTGACAATTCTAGGTCAACTGGAAGTACCCTATAAGTTTTGGGTCGCAAACGTGTGGTAGTTAACGTTGACCTAGAATCACGAAATTTGGCAAAAATCAAAGTCTTACAGCAGAAATAAAGGAAAAATTCAAAAAAATAAAAAAAAATGAAAATTAAAGTTAAACAGATTTCCTACTTTGTACGGAATTCTCGGGTGGCTGAGGTGGGCGAGTTCAAGTCGGACTTGTTCGGAATTTTTGTCTCTTTCGAAATGGTCAAGTTTTGTTCTGATAATTAGACAGACTCAAGTCATTTTAGTTAGTTTAGTAGTTATCTTGAAACATACCTGTTTAACTCTCGAGCTTTTTGATTACCTCTATACAGAAAACCATATACAACAAAATTCTTTATGAATGAGTTCTTTTTGTAATGTGTTTTCGCGTGAGATTACATATAAAATCTGATACTTTCCTGCTGTAAATATCCAGCCAGTAAATATCTCTATGCAAAAAATTGACACTTGACGACGAAGGACAAACAAACAAATATTTAGAATATAATCAGTAGTATTAAATTACAATGGAAATTATTACGAGCTGCAAAAAGTATGAAATAAATAAAGAAAATATCAACTTTGGGTATTATAATATAGAATCGAGCTTTATCATTGTGGTTCAATTTGCGCTTTTAAAATAATGTATTCTACAGAGCTTCCAAATAACGGTAGCGGTTACTGTGTCGTATTACTACAATACATATAAAACAATTGGTTTTCGTTTCGGACTTGGGTTTCGTAACACGTATAAAGTGCTTAAAATTTAAATATGTATTCGTTACCAGCTACCTAACGTGTGTTAAAAGGATATTGTTGTTACAAACTGATTTTAAAGGCTGACAATTTTGCCTTCATCCGGTACCTATCCTTGCTAATATAATATAAGTGAAATGTGTTAATTTGTTTGTTCTTACTTAAGCAGCAGTGGAGTGACATAAATTTTTTTGTGGGTTTTGTTGGGTTAGGCTCGGGCACCCACAAAAAAAATCCCGACTACGTGACAGCTGAGGTTTTTTATCAAGTGTGATGTTCTTGTTATAATTTTTTTTGTCATTCGTAGCAATTCATAACTTTCTATTCAATATACTTGTTAATGACTACAAAAGATGCTAGTTATTAAATTAAAAAACATTGGACGTAACAGCACTGTATGTATATATCTACCGAAAAAAGCTGGTGCCTACAGCTTGTTACATATAATATTTATTTTGTTTTATTACATGTTTATTCTAAATATATTTAATCAAATCAATTAAATCACTATTAAGGCAAGTGAAATATTATATGATTATATAATAGTAATAATACTATTATAGTCATTATTTGGATTTGTATCGCCCATTCGCTTTATTAACTGTCTGTATCCTCTCAATAGAATCATATACTTCGAACTAGTAATATCCGGTATAGTTATAGCCGCATCTCATTTAGCTCTCAACGATGTTCTACCATTAATAGTTGGCTTGAGTTTGATCTATTTTTGTGTTAAATAGGGTTGTTTACGACTTTAGCTATTAGGGTGCCGTTACATGATGTGGAATGATAAGCAGGCTTTTAAAGTATCATTAGTGGATTTCTAAATTTATTACACACTAGCATTGTCCGCGGCTGCGCCCGCGTTCAGATGACCAAAAATCAATTTCTTAGGTTTTACATATTAGAATACTCTTACTTTGCAGAATTTGTATTTTTTTCTTAGAAATGAGATATTTTCCCGTGGTAAAAAGTATCCTATATGTTGACCCGGATAGCCAGTTATCACCATGCCAAATTTCATCAAAATCACTCCAGTGGTTTTTCTGTGATGCGATAACAGACAGACGACAGACAAAAATTCTAAAAACTATAGATTCGGCGTCTGTATCGATAATATTGTCTATTTCAATAAGATTTACCAAAATATATTTAATGTACCTACAGATTCAACTTAGTTAGAATTTTATTATATGTATAGACTATGATAGATCTTTACTTGAATTGTTAATTTTGAAAAAGATGCGTTAGAAATAGTTATCTTAGGACTTGGCTTGAGGACAGATAATGATCACAGATTCGAGACTTAAGATCATTTACGTATACTTCCAAAATCACGTTCTTATCGCCTTTTGAGCATTTATAACATTGTTGTTAAGAAGTAAGATAACACCACTTTAAACTTCAATACCGTATAAAAATCGACATCCAAAACCGTAATATTTCTCCACAGTTAACACAAGCAATACCTTTATCTAGCGAAACCAGTTTCTCGTAGATACTCGTATATAATAAAACAATGATTGACTCCGTACTGGCATGCGAGGACGTGACTTGAATTTTATGCCCAATTTTATACCAGCGCGTAAAAACGCCCTGCAATGTGAAAGATTCATAACACGGTATGCTCGTTCATAGTACAAACGATTTTGTCATGGGCTAGATTTTTTATTCTATTTTACGTGGTGCGAAATTTTTTGTGAATATTTTACAATAGACATAGTAAAGGGGTATGTAAAATAAATATTTTCCACTAGGTAGGTCTGCTTAATAAAAGAATGGACTAGTTTATCTAAAAATGGATGTAAAAATAATGTAAAAAAAATTAGTTCATAAAGCTCGATGGTTTTGTATAACATTTTATATTTTGACGTATTATTAGGAAATTCGTTTTTAACTCTTCAAATAAAAGCGAAACCGAGGTGGGTTGTTATTGTGTAATATTGAACGTACATATATATATATATATATATATATATATATATATATATATATATACCTGAGCGGTTTTTTGGGTTCACTTATCTGTGTTACAAAATGATTATATCCTATTCATGACGAAGAAAGCTAACGGCGCTTTACGTAAATTTATACCTATGTAGAAGGATTTAATAGGTCTCAAAGGAATTCATTAAAGGGCCTAGATTAGCTTTATCCTAAATTTTAATAGGAATACTATGTAATACCGTCTAGTTATTAAGTACGGTATAAAGGAAATTGTATAATAGGTACCTTTTATTAGCAAGGTGAATTTAGTGATTAGAAATACGATAAAATTATAAATTGATTTGCGTTAATTAATATTATATGTTACTACCATTGCCCGCGGCTTCGCTCGTGTTTAGATGACCAAACACCAAATTCTTAGGGTTTACATATTAGTATACTCTTACATTGTAGTTTTTGTATTTTTTTCTCAGAAATGAGGTATTTTCCCGCGGTGAAAAGTATGCTATATGTTGACCCGGATAACCAGCTATCATCATACCACATTTCATCAAAATCTGTCCAGTGGTTTTTTCGTGATGCGGTAACAGACAGACAGACAGACAAAAATTCTAAAAACTATAGACTCGGACTCTGTATCGATAATAATGTCTATTTCGATAAGATTTTCCAAAAAATATTTAATGTACAGATTTTGAGTATTCAGTCATATTAGTATCAGATTGTATGTTACAGATTCGGCTTAGTTACAATTTTATTATATGTATAGATTAGATCATTGAGCTTTAAATAAAAACGATATATCATAAATAAACGAGTCCCAGACAATAGAGCCTATGTAATATTTCAGCTCATAGTCTATCTATGTACATAATTTCATTGAAATCCATCCAGCCGTTTCAGCGTAAATGTGTAACAAACATACACAAAAACACACATACACTTAAGCATTTATAAAAGTAGTCCGATACGAAACGTTATCCGTTTGTTCCTTTTTATTTAACTTCAACGGTTAGATGTGATTTTTGCATAGAGCTTATGGGGACATTCATATATTTTGATGGGTATCGTATGATATAAGTGTACAATCAAAAGCTACCTGTAGATATGAATGCGTATGAGTGACAACAGAAAAGGTACCTCGCTACAAAATCCAAAGATCGTACGAGTATGTGTAACTATTAAATTCATATTAATGTTTTACTTAAAATAGATTTTGCATGCTTAGTTATCTATTTATTTTTGAGTTATTTTTAGTTACTGCTCTCTGCTTATTAAAGTTCAATATACTTTAATAACATAATAACACTCTTCCATACTTATTGTTATTTTAGTGTCCGTTATATGTTTTATTTACGTATCAACGTCATAATACTAATATTATAAATGTGAAAGTGTGTTTGTTTGTCCTTCTTTTACGCCGAAACATAGTGACAGATTGGCGTGATTCTTTGTGTGAAGATAATTGGAGAGCTTGAGAGTACTGAGTGACATAGGCTACTTTGTACCGCAGGAGATTATTTCATTCCCACAGGATAACAAGTTATAATTCAACCCCTAGCAATTCATCATACCAATGTATATTATTATATAGGTAATATAACTAGCAGAACCCGCGGCTTCGCTCGCGCTAAAACTATAGATAAAACTCTAAAAAGGTAGGTTTCATACAAACTTTCATCCGCTATTTTACCACCTTATAAGATGAATTTAAAAAAAATTCTAAAACGCGTATTTAATTAATTGTACTGAAAAGTATTAATACCAATTTGTAAGTAATTCTGATCATAAATATTTTTTTGGATGGATTGTATTATAACGTGTTTTCCCGTGGGAAAGACATAATTTCCCGCGGTAAAAAGTAGCCTATGTCACTCTCCAGCCCTCCAACTATCTCTACGCTAATATGCCAAGCCGTTTCGACGTGAATGACAAACAAACACACTTTCACATTTATAATATTAGTATGGAAGTATGGATAGTCTATTTATGGAATAGAAATTTAAATTTTAAAAGAATCTAATCCGTTAAAAAGAATCTAGGGACGAACCCGAGCGAAGCGAGAGTAAGTCGCTAGTATATAAATCCATTACATAAGTAATTTGCTTATTTATAGAACTTAAACCACATATGGTTTTAACTTTTAACAGTTATTTGATACAATTTGTTTCACATTACCAAAAGGTCAGAGTAATTAATAGGTATTCAATATATGACTATTTGACCTGTAATTATATGTATAATGATAAACTTCCTTTACATTGGTCTACATGAAATATGTAAGTACAGTTTAAATACTGACTTTTACATCTAAATAATATTTTAAATGAAGAGAAATGAGAAAATTATTAATTTAGTTTTTAGGTATATTAGCTTCTATTGTCTTTTAAAAGCACCTACGCAATTATTAATTTCGCATCATTGTTCTAAATCAACAAATTGTACTTATTCAGCTCGACTTATCACAAAACTTTTCATTTATATTTGACCTTTATTCTTAAGTGTAACGCATGCAAAATATAGACAACTTCTGTGGATTTAAATTTCATTTAAATATTTCTATTCAGTAATATATTTATAATATAAAACATGAAATATCGGTAGTTATAGTAGATTAACATTGCCCGCGGCTCCGCCCGCGTTCAAATGACCAAAAACCAAATTCTTAGGCTTTACATATTAGTATACTCTTACATTGCAGTTTTTGTATGTTTTCTGAAAAATGAGATATTTTTCCTCGGTAAAAACTATCCAATATGTTGACCCGGATAACCAGCTATCACTATACCAAATTTCATCAAAATCCATCCAGTGGTTTCTAAAAAAAATTTAAAAACTGTAGATTTGGACTCTGTATCGACAATAATGTCTATTTCAATTAGATTTTCCCAAAAATATTTAATGTACAGATTCGACTTAGTTACAATTTTTATTATATGTATAGATAAAACGAAATCTTATTTTTAACAATTACTATGAAATAATATACACCAGTTAATATGTACGTATAAAATAATTCAGTTTCCAGAGTAATTAATATCATGAAGTAAACAATTGATTAACATCAAACGAGACACATACAAATGACTTTTATAGTGCTTGCTACATTGGGTATTTTTTTCATTGAATACATTCTTTTAAAGCTTTCAACCGATTTCATTTAACATTTCATTCTACACGTTTGGTTCAGTTTGTAGTGACCCTACTTGCTGTGTCAGCGGTCTCGGGTTCGAATCCCGCTGGGGGTATTCATTTGTGTGATGAGCACAAATATTTGTACTTTAGTCATGGGTGTTTATATTTATAATATGTATGTATTTAAAGTTGTATGTGTGTAGTGTATGAACTATCTAGTGTCTATAACACAAGTTTTGTAGCTTACCATGGAACTAGATGTTACTGTGTGTTAATGTCCCAACATATTTATTTATTTCTAGTCAATCGAAAAAGGCGCAAAGAATTCAAATATACACTAAAATACAAAATAAATTACATCCCTCATCACTAAATAATTGTACTTATGTATAGTTTCGCGTGACAGGAAGTGTACGGACCTAACTACACAAGTTTAATTAAAATGGTGCGAATTGAAATTCTCGTGTTTCGGCGAGTGAGTCTTGTTTTCATTATCATCAGCCACCCCTAAATTTATCTTTGTTACGTCGAGTACTACAAAAGTGTTTGACTCATTTGCGAATTGCTAAATTTGTTCTCTTAATTGTGTGTAATTTTCAATTGGTAACAAAAATTTTGCATTTTCATTAATAATGGAACATTTTGTTTTTAGGGTTCTATGAGATAAAATTTTATAAAAAGTATTATTACGAATGCTGAACTGTTTTTGATGAAAAGCATTTAACCTGCAGTATGTATAAAACGGACGTGATGATTCTATTTAGTGTGGAAAACCAAAGGCCCACTCAATTTTTTTTTCTGGACACTACTTGATAGATTTCGATATATAAAATTTAAGCTCGTCTGTTCATTGCCCATTAATATCGACGTCTTCAAGGAAAAACATGGTAGCTTATTTCACGTAATTTTACAGGAAACCGCTACAAAGATAACAAGCACTTATTAACTCCTGTTAAGTTCTAGGACCATCCAATCATGAAATTTGACGTCAACAAGGACAAACTTAGTAATTAATTATAATTAATATTATTAATATGATGTAGATATTTTATAACTTTTGGTGCTTTTATTGCCCAGGAATGCAAATCGGTTTCGCTAAAAAATAAAGGTGGTAAATTCATTAAAAGTAATTAGAGAGCGTACCGTTAACTTTTACGTAGTAATTTATTTTCGATGCAGTTTAGTTTAGTGCAGTTCTTATACTGAATCGATAGTCTTCGTATCGTAACAGTTGTAATTTCAATCGTGATAGAATCGAACTGGTGCAAATTGAATGAATGATATTAACGTTTGAGGTTCATTTTGTATTTGTTTAGGCTGCGATCTAAACGGAACGTCTTATGAAGTTCATGGTTTCGAAATAGCAAAACGATTTATTTTAGGTAGTGATTAAGTAAGAGTTGATGGTAGATGGTAGGTATTTTTAACTGAAAAATTATAGTTTTTACTTTACATTTTCGATAACGAGGATATGCTTTCTCTCTGTTTTTTCTCCTTTATCTTTTTTTTTTCTTTGCCTTTTTTTCCACATGAAATGTAAATATTATTTTCTTTTTGTTATTTAATATTTTTATGTAACTTTAAATGCACAGCCTTGTACTGTTTTTATCATATATATATATATATATATATATATATATATATATATATATATATATATATATATATATCATAAAAAATATTATTTTGCATAAGATTAGTTTCATATTGTAATTCAATTAGGAACTCATTCCCAATCCGTATTTAAGTTTCAGGCTTGTTTAATTTCATTTGTAAAGTCAAATTGTATTTCAATAAAGGCTGCTACTTTAATAATTCATACAAAGCAAGTATTTGCTACAGAAGTTTTAATACTTCATTACCAACATCATAAAACATAACGCTAAGTGTAACATAGGAATATAGTATAAATTTTTTCATAAGAAAAAAATTGAACATCATTTTTTTTTATTTAAAGTTACACTGACTTCAAATTTACTATGAAAGTATGTGATTATTTCATACTTAGGAATAAAATATTTTCTTGAAATATAGAACCATCCTAAGGGTTCAGTCAAACAAGAATAAACAAATCGGTTCATAATTGGCGATCTATTTTGCGAAACATGCAAAAAAATCCTACTTACTCCCGAATTTATAACCTTCTCATTCTTAATGTCGTTCCCTAATTCTCGTTATGATTCTCTTTTTTTTGACACGTTTGGATTTACCCTACTTGTTGTGCCAATGATTGCGGATTCGAGTCCCGCTTGGGACTTTCATTTGTGTAATGAGCACAAATGCTTATACTCCAGTCATGGGTGCTTATATTTATAATATGTGTACATATTTAAAGATATGTATATGTAGTGTATTAACTATCTGGTATCCATAACACAAGCCTCGTAGCTTATCATGAAACTAGGTGGCGCTATGTGTTAATGTCCCAACATTTTTTTTTCTGTTAGATAAGGTATAATATCATTTTCATCTCTGACACATCAGTTAAGTGTTCAGTAGGTACTCCAGTGTTTTATATATTTTTTTATCTACGAAATAAACCACTTGGGCTCAATAATAACACATTAAATGTAAAACTTTCACTTGTTTAATATACCTGGAGTCCGTGACCTGTGCAGTGATGGGCATCCAGCCGGGGAACACGTGGGAAATGCCTTCACATTAACTGTTGAGAGTGTAGACGTAGTTATTACTCTAACATTAAGATTTCCTTTTTAACTGGTTCTTAGAAAATGTATTGTCATATTTTATAGCTTTACGCCTAGTTAGATAAGAAAACAGGTGGTTAACAACGTGTTCAATAGAGAAAATGAATATATAATTCAGTGGCGAAGGGTTAAATTTTAGCAGAGGTAAGCCGTTCCAAAAATATACAATTTTTGTATACGTATTAATGCAGAAAGAAATAAAAGAAATAAAGCTATATATATATATATATATATATATATATATATATATATATATACTTATGCCATTTCTATGATGTAAGTTTTACAATTTCCATTTTACGTGAGCTTAAAATTTTGACGTTTCTCAAACTTTGGAGATAAAATCTAATACATATGTGTCTAACTACTGTCTAAATCTAACTTTTAATTAGATTTTGTCGCCCAATTTTCAATTTATAGAATATTCAGTACGTGGAAACCCAAAACTTGCAAATTATCGTCTTATATTACTAACCTCACAAAATATAATCGCATTTATTATTCCTTAATTGTCAGAACAACCGCAAGTTCAAACAGGGTCTGTTGAAAGTTGTTTGCTTTTAAAAGCCGTTACATAAGGGTTAAAATCCACAAATTTTCACAACTCATACATTTTACGGGGGAAGTAAGCAATAAATTCTAAGCAATGAAAATCCCATTTACAGTGACAAATTAATTAGATTGATAAAGGCTTAAACCCTTCCCGCATTCATCTTAGTAAAGGAAATGTTCCTTCTGCGAGACATTTCTTACACGTTTAAATTGCTAAATCCTTTGCATGTTGATATAATATATAATTTACAATAAAAAAATAAAAACAAATCTATCCCACGGGAACTGTAACTTTTTTTCTGGACAAAAAATAACCTATATGCTATTCCATACTATAATCTATCTCTGTGCCAAATTTTATCCAGATCCGTTCAACCGTTCTGGCGTGATTGAGCAAACATTCAAACATCTAAACTTTCACATTTATAATATTAGTAAGATATGTATATATGTACATTAGTTTATTTTTATCTATATATATCTGAAGTGGCAAAATATACGCAACTGCATTTGCACTTTAATATTTACATAAGTACTACTTAATAGTGACAAACAGCCAGCCTAAGCCATAATGTGTAGATTCATAAGACTTTATATAAAAGCTTCGTTTAAATAGGGAATGAAAGTTTGCATGAAAGCTCGTCATTTTTTATATTTCAAAATAATAGAAGTTATTGTTCAAGATTCTGTTTATATTGCCGGTGGTAGAAATTATGGTGTATCTGTACTTCTATACTAATATTATAAAGAGGTAAAGTTTGTGAGTTTGTGAGATTGAGAGCTTGTGACGTTGTATGGGGTAATCTCTGGATCTACTGAACAAATTTAGATGAAATTTGGTAATAAAGATAGCTTGAAATCCTGGGAAGGACATGGGATACTTTTTAACCCAAAAATCACCCCTTAAGGGGATGAAAATGGGGATGAAATTTTGTATTGGGAAGCTAGTTTTGAGTCGCTAGTTTGAAATAATTCTAAGATTTTTTTAAATATAAGTTGAGTAGGTACATAATAATAAATAAACATTAATAATTACAAGTATAATACCAACTTGACTCATTTTAATCGTAGTAAATGTACAAGAAAACTGTGTCATTAGCACCCGATTTCCTTTCCAATATCCAAATAACCTTTGTTATGTAAATTCAATATATAAAAGATTTCAAATCATCAAATCTTTCCTAGCAATTAGTTTTGCAAATCAAAATAGAATAATGTTGGCTATAAGTGACTTTCAACGCGGCGTTAAATTTGATTTATATCGCATGCTTATTGTTCATTATGTTAAAGTGTATCAGTTCTGTGAGAACATTTTTTTGTATTACGAAAGCGTGTGTGAATGTGTGCGAGATTCTTTACTACTATAGCATTCATTTTCATTTTTATCGACTGTGAAAATTGTTGTGAATGTTAAAGAAGCTGTATTATTATTTAATCTATACATATAATAAAATTGTAACTAAGCAGAATCTGTACATTAAATATTTTTTGGAAAATCTTATTGAAATAAACATTTTTATCGATACAGAGGCCGAATCAATAGTTTTTAGAATTTTTGTCTGTGTGTCTGTCTGTCTGTCTGTTACCGCATCACGAAAGAGCCACTGGAGGGATTCTTATGATATTTGGTATGGTGATAGCTGGTTATCCGGGTCAACATATAGGATACTTTTTGCCACGGGAAAATGTCTCATTTCTGACAAAAAATACAAAAACCGCGATGTAAGAGTATACTAATATGTAAAACCTAAGAATTTGGTTTTTGGGCATCTGAACGCGGGCAGAGCCGCGGGCAGTGCTAGTGTACTATAGTTTTAATATTTTGCTTGAAAAATATTTGTATAAAATATCAATGCATTCAAATGTAAGCTACAATAATATACATATTTTTTTCTCTGTCGATTACTATATTAGAGGAAAACAAATCTATCCCACGGGAACCGAACATTTTCCCGGGACAAAAAATAACCTATGCGCTATTTCAGACTCTAATCTATCTCAGTGTTAAATTTCAACCAGATCCGTTCAGCAGGCTGGCTTGAATGAGTAACAAACATCCATCCAAACTTTCGCATTTATAATATTAATCAGATGAAGGGTTCACT
Source organism: Brenthis ino (assembly GCA_921882275.1). NCBI lineage: Eukaryota > Metazoa > Arthropoda > Insecta > Lepidoptera > Nymphalidae > Brenthis > Brenthis ino. The sequence continues at coordinate 21,733,993 of OV170229.1, read as the reverse complement.
TAAACAACTATTGCTTTTAAATAAATAAGGTATTAAGGCATGAGTCTATACTTATTTTTATGTAAATTTTTAACAAAAACATACAGACAGACAGACAGTTTTTCATTACCTATAAAAATACTAAACACAAGAAATAAGTAGAATCTATTTGCTTTACATTATAATATACTCGTAAATGTATAGGTTATTATATAAAACTAATGAAGAAGATAAATATTCCTCCTGATATAGTAGCTATTGTATTGTGTAACACACATGGCTATGGTTCATGGTACGTTGACTTTTATGGTTACCCGGATAACACTGCAATGGATTTCTCCATTACAATCCTATACAAATTATATATGGATGTATAATAAGTGCTTATGGATATACTTGTAGGATAAGCCTTAAGTGCTTATATCGATTTATTTATTGCTAACGTTACCTGTTGAGTGGATGAGTGGATTCGATTCAAAGACAATGAAAGGAATTAGTTAAGATGATTGGTTTCGTGAAACAATTATAGGTAGTAGATAAAAGTAAAAAACTGAGCTGTCTTTCTAATTCAAACTAATTACATCTATACATATATAATACTAGCAGAACCGCGGCTTCGCTCGCGCTAAAACTACAAAAAAAAACTCTAAAAGGGTAGGTTTCATACAAACTTTTATACGCTATCGCGAATTTCGAAAAATGCTAAAACGCGTATTTAATTGTATTGCAGAGTCTTCATACCAAGTTTCAAGTAATTCTGATCATAAATATAGCCTATAGGCTACTTTACGTGTATATATATCACTCTCCAGCCCTCTAGCTATCTCCACACAAAAAATCACGCCAATCCGCCAAGCCGTTTCGACATGAAAGAAAGACAAACAAACACATTTTCACATTTATCTGGACCTGTAGGATCTGTACATTAAATATTTTTTAGAAAATCTTATTGAAATAGTCATTATTATCGATACAGAGGCTGAACCTATAGTTCTTAGAATTTTTGTTTGTCTGTCTATCTGTCCGTCTCTCTGTCTGGGAGCGCATCACGGGAAACTACTGGACAGATTTTGTTGAAATTTGGTATAATTATAGCTGGTTATCTGGCTCATCATATAGAACACTTTTTATTGCAGAAAAAATATCTCATCTTTAATAAATCTATAGTAAACGTTAAAACGTAAGTAGGCACGAATCCGAGCGGAGCGAGGGTGGGTCGCTAGTAAATATATATGAGTATATAACTTTTCTCTGACATAATTAGCTAGCCCTTAATAGGTGCTAAAATAACTACTAAAATACTTTTAAGAGAAAACTAAGTCGTATAGTAAAATAATATATTAATATTATTTCATAACAAAGCCGTATAGTTTTACACAGAGAGAAGCAGGCTACACAGAGAAGCTCTTGAAATAAGTTCTTTTTGCATATATTTTTTTCGAATAAAGTAAAGAGGCTTACGAACGTATCGTTTAGCTATACGAGTACTGCTATTGATAAGGTTAATTGTTTTTCATTTATACATATAATAAAATTCTAAGTAAGTCGAATCTGTATATTAAATATTTTTTGGAAAATCTTACTGAAATAGACATTTTTATCGATACAGAGGCCGAATCTATAGTTTTTACAATTTTTGTCTGTCTGTCTGTCTGTCTGTCTGTCTGTCTGTCCGTCCGTCCGTCCGTCAGTCATTCCGTCCGTCCGTCTGCATGTCCGTCTGTTATCGCATCACTAAAAAACCACTGGAGGGATTTTGATGAAATTTGGTACGATGATAGCTGGTTATCCGGATCAACATATAGGGTACTTTTTACCGCGGGAAAATATCTCATTTCAGAGAAAAAATACAAAAACTTCATTGTAAGAGTAAATTAATATGTAAAACCTTAGAATTTGGTTTTTGGTCATCTGAACGCGGGCGGAGCCGCGGACAATGCTAGTAGTTAATAATTAGTTTTTTAATTGCAAACGGTAACTCGATGTACGATATTTGTATATTTATTTAGTTGAACATTAGTATTTACTATGTTACAGTGTTTTTCTAAAATGTCACTAAAATTAAAGAAAATTTACATGCCATAATTAAAGAGAAATTATTTGTTTTCCTAATATATTTTTAATTACAACACTTTAATTGTTGTTGCTGCGAACTTGCGCGGAAAATTGTAAGGGGACTCTGTAATTAACATGTTTAGAGTATAATTTAGACTTCAGAGGTACTATTTTGCTTAAATTGTAAATCCTAGTTTATGGCCGCGAGCTAAGTAAGAAATAAAACGTCTCAGAAAATATTTAGTCGATTAGTCTAAAGTTTACGTTTTTTTTATTAAAAAAAGCTTTTGAATCGAACATTGACGGTTTTGGTTCGGGTTTTATTTTAGTGCAATTTCATGGGTTTTAATTTTTTAAGTTACTCCTTATAACTTCAGCTATCTGCCAGTGAGAGTCCCGTCAAAATCAGTCCAGCCGTTTCGGAGATTATCTGGAACAAAGAGAACGGCATTTTTTTAACTTTTTTGTTGTTGTTTTTTTTATTTTAAGTATGTACTGTATACATATATACTTTCATATATATTTTTAAAAAGTTGTTACTATTTTTGTTGTCATTATTTAATATTAATTATTAATCTATATTTAGTGTTGCCATTATTATATTTATATTTTATAACCATAAATAGAGATTACTAATTAATATTTTTGAAATTGTAATCATTGTAATAATAACAGCAAAAATTAAATAAATAATATTCCATATTCAATTATAAAACTAATTAAAATTATAAAAATGTTTAAAGTTAAAAAATATTGTAAGGTAATTGGTGCAATTTTCGTTTTGTTATTTGTGGGTAGGCTGTCAAGATGAGTGTGAGAAAAGTGTGAGAAAAGATAGTTTTATTTAAAATGTCAAATATTCGCGTAAATCTAACAAAGTATTATGTGAACCAAATGAAATTGTGAAAAATAAAATCGGTGGACAAACAGAGGAGAAAAAGTTACTGAACTGTTTTGATTTTGCCTATTATATAATATATTATATGTAGATTGTATACTGATGTTACTACGTTAGACTTGTTAATAACAACACTCACACAGACAAACACAATAAACTAATTTATGATAAAATACCTAGAATAAAGAACCAACGTAGGTTAATATTATAAACCTATATAGAATAATATAGATATCCAATTTATTACATATTGTAGAAACACGCTTAATACAAATATCTAAGCCATAATATATGCTTTTCAAGGAAAATTAAATGAAGGACCAAATAGATTATATGATCAAGTTATGTTGATGAGTTGTTATTACAACATATTAAGTATATGTTTCTGTTGCGTGTATTTTTAACACACACATAAAGATATTAACTTTGATTATATTATTAGATTTTTTTTTAATTCACGTACCGATTATATATTATAATAACTATGGCTACTAGAACACAATATTGATACATTGCAATATTTAAATAACAGTAAATATGTTCTCTAAGGTTACTTAATATACATATGTTGGGACATTACACACAGCACCATTTAGTTCCATGGTAAGCTACGAGGCTTGTGTTATGAATACCAGATGGTTGATACACTACACATATATAACTTTTTTAAATACATATTATAAGTATAAACACTTATGACTGGAGCACAAAAATTCGGCATCACACAAATGAATGCAAAAATCCAGCGGGATTCGAACTCGCGACCGTAGGCACAGCTAGTAGCGTCACTACAAACTGAGCCAAACGTGTCGTCCAAATATATGTATATGTAGGTATGTATCGTTTATATAATATTAAAGGAGGGCTTCTATATACTTTTCTCAATACTTTGTAAATTATATATATTTACTTTCTATATTATATTTATTTTTGAATATTTAACTGAACCCTTTTACCATAAATTCACAGGAAAACATGAATTTAGTTGTTGAAGTTTTAATTACATGACAATTTAAATTTAATTATTACCACTGAAGTTTTATTTGGTAAGTTAACATTTTGTCAACAATCAAGTACTTTTGTTACCTTTGGGAGTACTTATTAGAGTTAAAATTATTCATTATTGTTAGGTTAGTTAGTTTTAAACTTAAAAAAAAGAATAGGTTGTTTAAATTTATTTTCTTTATAAACGTACATTTTACCTTATCGCTTTTGTTTATACATCTAGCGATAAACTTTTTCCTTGCCTAAGATCTTGATCTACAGACGTTTCAGGGGCATAACTCGCTTTTAAGACTGTTATCTTTGCCGGTGATTATGGGAGCAAGTCCCTTCTCACCTCTGAAGTCCTTATCTAGTAAATATTTTAGTGATGTACCCTCTTTGTCGAGCTTCCAAAATAAACGCATATTTTCCATCCTTTTATTTTCGATGAAACTGGTGTTGTTCTGAAAACAAGAGATAAGTGCTTGTCGATGTAAAATGACCTGTTTCGTTTAAGTGCTCCATTAATTGTACTTAAAGCAATATCATTTTGAGCGTCAACTTATTTTACATTACCTTTTAATAGTCTTTGCTGTTATAAAACAGAAATGTACTTAAGTTCGTTGTTTTGCTAATTATTATTTTCGATAGTGTTTTCAATTATCGTGATTCATAAAAAAATAATAAATAAAGACTTAACGGTGTTACCAAGCCTAAAAAATCTAGAATAAAACAGCTATTAGGGGCTAAATAACTTTTTAAACGTTCAGAAAATACAGCTATAGGAAAAACAAATAAACACAATTTACCTTAAGTCGAAAGAGACATTTGAAACCGAATTCTCTCGCTACAGTTAAGTCAGTATAAGCAGTGGACGAATAGAAAAAATGTATCCCCAAAATGGCTATCGACATCGTTTACAGAACATGGCTACACTTGAATATTCAAATTAGTCGGCACAATGCCTCCCTAGCTCCCGACGTCCAGCCCCCATTGCAAAGGAAACCTCACAAAGGATTGCTGAGAAAAAAAGCTAGGTTCCGGTGTCAAGAACACGCAATGCTCGGTCGATACAGGTGCTCAAATTTATCTCTTATTACGGATGTATATGACATGTTTTTGTATACATGAAATAAGGTGTAGGTTTGTTTGTTGTAATGTGATATCGAAGGGATAGGTAGGAATTGTACGGTAAATATACCTTTGTTATGAATACACAAATATGGTATAGTGTTTTTGGGTTGATGTTTCGCACCTTTTAACTATATGATGGACAGACAGCGTTTCGTGTAAATAATTTGTTTTATGTAAACTAGTTTTAAATTATAGTAGTGCATGATTTTTTTATTTGCTTTGTGATTGTTACTCAAGATATTTGAAGAGTTTTTTTGATAAGTATGGGGAAAATTAGTTAATGGTTATATAAAGAAATAAAATATAATGCTTTAGCAGTAGCTTACGCTACTTCGTTCTATAATTTTACATTTTGAGCATTACAAATTTTTGCCCAGCTCTGTTCTCACGTTGAAAGTTCATCTATAAAAAGCTAATCCAAGAAAGCTATCTATTCCTAACTCCACCCAACTCTTTGCATTGTGAAGAACCGACAATATCACTTTCATTCACTCATAAACTTTTATATTTAAAGTATTCATGAGATAATACGAACAACATATATTCATTTATATACACAAGACTATATCACGTCAAAATATCTTAATCTGTAAACATTTTCTCCTCAAAAGGACTTTACCTCTCTAAATTATTGTTTTACTTCGCTAAGCTCAGTTTGTTTTCTATTACAAGTATATTAATGTACATAATAGCGTTACAAATTGTTCTCCTGAGCATTGCCTTGAGTGAACTTTCGATAACATTTAGCGCGTATGAAACTTTAAGGTCAATTTACTGTGGTACATTATATCGGCACTCATATTATTGTATACAGTAAGACCGTCATCACCTTGTCTTGCCCTTATATACTTATACAAAAATACTTTAAAGTATACATCTATTATACACATAAGTTATACATCCGTATTATAATATTACTAGCATTGCCCGCGGCTCCGCCCGCGGTCAGTTGACCAAAAACCAAATTCTTAGGTTTTACAGTTAGTATACTCTTACATTGCAGTTTTTGAATTTTTTCTCAGATATTTTCCCGCGGTAAAAAGTATCCTATATGTTGACCCGGATAACCAGCTATCATCATACCAAATTTCATCAAAATCCCTCAAGTGGTTTTTCTGTGATGCGGTAACAGACAGACAGACAAACAAAATTTCAAAAAAACTAAAGATTCGGCTTCTGTATCATTAAACATGTTTTTTTTTTCAATAAGATTTACCAAAAAATATTAATTGTACAGATTCGGCTTAGTTACGATTTCATTATATGTATAGATTACCTATGTACGTTTTCTTCGTTTACATAGACAAATCATATTATACTTACACAGAATATTACATGTATATAATTTGTATATGTATGTATATCAATGATTTAAGATGTATCTATTTGATCTTCCATTTTAAGGTTGCTGTTAAGATTCTACATCAAAGCGTTTATCCCTTTGAGGCGAAATTCACCCGCTATTTCCAATTTATACGATAATTATAATCAGAATCTTATCTTCAGGAATTCTGAACCTCCGGAAACAACAATCTGATTGTAAAATATTTAAATCATCTTCATAAGGCATTTAATTTAGTATAATACGGGGGAAAATCACGATTCATTCCTAAACTTGGTAACTCGATAATTTGAGTTCGATATGTAAAGACAAAGTGGTTAAGTTGTGCTAGGAATTTGCAGTCTTAATATATACCTATGGCAAAATAAAATAATCCTTATAGCTAAAACATATTTTAGAATCTATCTCTATATCTTAAGTACCTACGTGTTACATAAGAACAGTGGGATCATTGATTCCAATTCGTCGTATACATTTGTTTTAGCCAGTAACTGCTTATATCATATTATTTATAATTTATATGACGATTTTCGTGCTTTGCTTTTGTGAAAAAAACAGAGAACGATAAGTGAAGGTTTTTCTTTCACTACTTTATTAACCCTAATCGGACAAACTTTGTACGTTCCATACGCTTTTACGGAATTTCAACCTGTACAGTATTTCATGTAGAGTTTTTCAATTTTGTTTATATAATAAAATATCATAAAATAATATAATAAAGTTATAAAATAATATAATAAAGACAAAAGAAATCCTTACTTCTTACACAATGTTTTCTTAGGTAATAGAAAAACTTAGATACTGATGATACTAAGCCATTAATTTATACTAATATTCCAGAGTTTATATCGTATAAATAAGTATACTGTGTCCGTTTTAATGTCTTTTAACTGCAAAAAATCAACAAACAAACATTTGTACTTATATACATAGGACGACACGTTTGGCTCAGTGTGACCCTACTTGCTGTGCCAGCGGTCGCGGGTTCGAGTCTCGCTGGGGGCATTCATTGTGTGATGAGCACGAATGTTTGTACTCCAGTCATGGGTGTTTATATTTATAATATGTATGTATTTAAAGTTTATATATGTGTAGTGTATCAACTATCTGGTATCCATAACACAAGCCTCGTAGCTTACCATGGAACTAGATGGTGCTGTGTATTAATATCCCAACATGTTTATTTATTTATTTATATTTCAAAGGATCGAGGATCATAATCAACTTGACTTTGCTAAACGTTAAAGCGCGTGACTACAACGTGTCATTCTCATGCATACCATGCCAAATAATGGCATGTGCAAGTAAATGGCACACTGGGGAAGTGAAATTGCACGCAATTTGCTTCGGCATTCGGTGTGCCTGTAAGTTTACAGGAGAGTACTCGCGCTAGTACCACGCTACTTCTACAGTAGTTACAGCCTGAATAATATTTTTTAAATATTCAAGAAATACTTAATTAAGTTAAATAATATTTAAATGTTACGAGCAATTAATAAAAAAAATGTTAACTTGCTTGTTAATCACTAACTAGCATGCCTGTAGCTGTTGCGTGCATCGACACGTGCTTTTGACATCCGGTTTGCCGTCTTCCACTGTCGTATATTACTGCGTGGCTAAAAGATTAAATCTATACTAATATTGTAAAGAGGTAAAGTTTGTAAGGTTGTAGGGATAATCTCTGCATCTACTGAACCGATTTGGATAAAATTTGGTAAGATGATAGTTTGAGACTTTTTATCCCGGAAATCATTCCTTAAGGGGGTAAAAATGGGAATGAAAGTTGGTATTGGGAAGCAAGCTAAGGACGAACTCAAGCGAAGCGAAGGTGAATCGCTAGTATTATAATAAAACTAGCATTGCCCGCGGCTCCGCACGCGTTCAGATGACCGAAAACCAAATTCTTAGGTTTTACATATTGGTATACTCTTACAATGCAGTTATTGTTTTTTTTCTCAGAAATGAGATATTTTCCCGCGGTAAAAAGTATCCTATATGTTGACCCGGCTAACCAGCTATTACCATAACAAATTTCATCAAGATCCCTCCGGTGGTTTTTCTGTGATGCGGTAACAGACAGACAAAAATTCTAAAAACTATAGAATAATAATGTCTATTTCAATAAGATTTTCCAAAAAATATTTAATGTACAGATTCGACTTAGAATTTTATTATATGTATAGATTAAATTGGCATGCCATCGTGACAACTGATAAAGTTCCCATCTAAACCTACTGTTTGTGAGAAAGTGTCTTGATAACTTCAAGTTTGATTCATGAAAATTGAATAGGAGTAATTACTACACTAGTACTATAGTAGCCGAGTTCTATCATATAAATATTGTGAAAAAAATATATATTTATATAACAAAGATAACAATAGAAATCAAAGCTAACCTTTTTTATACTGTCATTGTATTTAAATGAATCACGTTGAACAGATAGATAACACCTTTAGTAAATCTTAAGATTAGCGAAGAAAATGCCTTAGGTTACCTAATTTATTTTGTCAATACCACCATCAATCAGGCTTATACGGCTTAAAACCAGGCTAAAGTTTCAATCTTACTTTGTTATACATGATATATAATCAATCACGTCCATTTAGTTCTAAGCAGTGTGTTTTGACGTATATTAAAGTCAGGGTCGTAAGCGTACAATATATTTGACAAAGGTGTTATGCAAAGATTATAAAATAAAATAACTGCACTAAAATACTAATTTAATTTCAATGAATATAATATTTAATATACTTATAACATTTTCAATATTTGAAAATGAATAATATATCTTTTATATAATATGTACTTTTGAATGAAGCTTTTATAGTATAGTTTATGCTTATGTTTCGTAGCATGATGTTGATAGCTTTTTTTCTTTTTTCTTTCAAAAAAACTTTTTAGGTTTGTAATATATATAAGTGTAGCTATTATCGTATACTTATTAAAAAACCCCCTCCGCAAATTAATTGTCATTTAACGATTACACTGGCACGCGTGAAGCACTTAATCAAGTAATCATACGCCAAAATGCCTTACATCATTTTGGAAAAGAGCTGATACTCTTACACTGCTGAATCGATATTAACTAAACATAGCCAAGAATCATCGCGAGGAAACTGACTTTCAAATGAAAAAAAACCGCATCGAAATTGGTCCATCCGTTCGATAGCTACGATGCCACAGACAGACATACACACACAGACAGACATTGACGACAAACTTATAGCAACCCTCTTTTTTCATTGGGGGTTAAAAATAAAGCTTTACGCGTTGTCCCTTAAGGGTTGCAGGATAGAAGAAATAATTCATCATTTCGTTGTTTAATTATATTTACATGCCCTTGATATATTTGCTATAAGTACATTGAAGTTACATATTCAACAAGTCTTACATAAATGGGAAAAACATCAGAAAACCGTCCTATCTTAAGAAACTCAATTGAAAACGGTTGAAATTTACAAACAAAATCATGTTATCCCCTTTGGTACATGCGTCTAAGATTAATCGCAAGCTTAAGACCGGAAAGGCTCTATATGCTAGAGCAAATGTTAAACTTTGAAGCTTTCAACTCTACAATATTCACATGTAAGGAGCGGGTGTATTTATTTAGGTGAATTGAGTAGGTTTTGTGTACGATACGTCACAAAGTCAATGAACCATGTCGTTTTAACCCTCGACCTACGGTTGCTTTAAACGCAAGTCATCCCTCATAGAAAGCAGGGACTTACGGATCAATGGGTTTAAAAAATAATCACGATATGATTGTACATTCTCGATCTTTTTTTCTTTCGAGGTGTACATAGCTTTTCTATCACGCTTTCCTACTTCCCGACGTGACTGAGATGCTACAGGATGAATCTATTATCTAAATAATCATTACTAATGTTAGACGCGTAGCAATTTAGTATTATACTTTATTTACCCAACGCGGTAATCGAATTTAGGCATGATATTGTCTCATCTTAAAGCTTAAAGCACTTTGTATATGACACTTTGTATTTGATACATTATGTAATCAATCTTAAAGTTTTAATTTTAACAATATATTGTTGAATCAAGGCAATCGTGCCATAAAAATACAATTTTATTTCATGCTTATTAAATATCCATAACATTTATCCATAACATAGGCCTCGTAGCTTACCATGCAACTAGACGGTGCTGTGTGTTAATGTCCCAACATATTTATTTATATTTATATTTAAATATGTTATTGCAAGTATATGTGCTCGACACAACTGAGGTTATTGGTATGTTTATTGTTAAATTTTATAAACTAATTAATAATATAAGAATATAACACAATAAAAAAATTGCACTCGATTTTACTGCACAATATCAAGAGACCAACTAAATTATGGTATATTATTATATATTCATATTTAGTAATATTTTAAACTTTATGGAAAAATGTCGATACATATAAAGTACCTAGTCTGAGTTTTTTTTTTTTGAATTTTTATAACTTTCTAAAAACTCATTTTTTCTTTTACCCGTTAATATCCTCTTATCTCCATCACTAAATACATTTACAACTTAGTAATACTAACCAAACCTTTTTTTTTTTTTTTTTTTTGTCGGGAAATGCATTTACGCATGCCACCTGATAAAACCCCCCCTCCCCCCCCAGGTGGTTATGTGGGGCTCACCGGCTAGAAGAGCCGGTACTACCCACTAAAACCCGACATTCCCCTCCCCTCCGCCTTAATGGGACGCCGCAGGATCGCTTGCGCATAACTACTACGGCGCCCCGGCGGCAGGTCTGCCAATGGCTGACCACCATACCGATGGGGCTGCTCCACAGTCAACTCTGCTACACCAGAGAGGTACCCGGAGCAGCCCCATCAAATCCAACCTCCGCCCACCGAAGTGGGCCACCTCCAATCGGCTGCAGAGGACAGGGAGAGCGGCAACGACACACTGACACTCCTCTTCCTCTGCAGCCCCACCGCGTCCACCATCTAACGGTGGTGGCCCCGCTAGGCCGCGGGAGATAGGGACGAGCGGCGCATCGCCATACCGACACTCCTCTTCCCCCGCGGCCCCCCTACCGTCGGCCCACCTCCGGACCAAGATGGCTGCCGACAACCACGCCAGACGCAGGACCACCGAAATGGCCCCGCTCCAGCCGCCGCACCGACGGGCTAGCCCCGGCAGCACGGCCCGCGCAGCGCCTCCTACCGCAAAACGGCCGGAGACACCGCGCTACCTCCAAGGAGGAGACGGCGCCCTCCTGACACCGCTCCCCCTGCCCCTCCTGGCTGTTGGTCCGCGCCGGATTGCTCCGGTACCACAAGCTCCTGTCTGGGGGAACAGTCGCGAGTGGCATTCCCCTATCCGCCACCCGGGGGACGCGCCCGGTAGCAGTCAGCCTCTGCCCCGGGAATACTAACCAAACCTATACGAAGCTTTTAAACTTCATTAGTATTTAGGCCATCTTAACAATTATAGTGCCTGAGTAAATTAACCTTATCTTGTTTTATCGCTTCTGTGCAGTCTTACAGATATGCTAACAGTTCTGCATTTCGAAGTGACTTGATTGTTTGGAACATTAACTTTGAGTACGGGGCTTATTTATTGCATTATCTCGTTATCTTAAGTCGTTGTTAGTGCCAAGAAAGTAAGAAGTTAAATTTAAAATGTAGGTACAAAAAATTGTTATATTTAATTATTTGCGTTTCTTTGTTATAATACTAGCGATCTATTCTTGCATCGAAGTGCAACTCGTGCCATTATAAGTCATATGGTCACCACTATGCCGCGAGTTTTCTTTTTTGGTCTCAGATGAAAAGTAGGTACTGTAAATTATTTCTTGAGACCCGTTGTCCCCCAGTAAAAATCTTGTTAAAATCGGTTCGGTTGTTCCGAAGATTAGTGCGTGTAAACAGACAGACAGCTTTTAATAAGCGCTTCTTTGAGCTTATTGTGTTAATAACCAATAACCATAAATGCTCAGTATGGAATACTATTTAGAATCATAGAAACACTTTAATTTATTTATAATATTTGATTTAAGAATTTACATTTCTCTAACGACATATTGTGTGTGCCTTTGTGACAAAATTTCCCGTTCAAAATCATTAAATATAAGTGACGAAAAATATACAGTTAAGCTATAATTTTTTTATGTTTCATTTTTTTCAGTTCGAGATCACACATGTGCGATGTGTCATGTAACGAGGTTACGGCACTCGAGACATCTCGATGGGTACCTGCCATTGCACTCGTCCGTGAGTATCGCTTATTTCGCCGAATCCATCAAATCTTTACAATCATCCATATCAATCTTAATTTGGCCCACAAAGCTTTGTCCCCTTAGAGTTAATGTTAATTTTCTGCTTATTTTTAAATTTTACAGTATAGAATTCTGCATGAATAAAACCGTAAAAATCTTGCTCTGTTATCTACTGTACTTGATATATCTCTATATTAAATTAGCTGGCCAGGAAGTATGTAAGTATGTACTCTAATCACAGTGTCATTCATTTGGACATGCACTATTTCAAGTTAATTACTTTCTGATATCTCAAGCCAGGAATAATTTGTAAGTTAAACTTACTAATCTTGTTATTTCTACTCTGAATGTTTTAAATCATATTGATGTGCATGATATTAAATAAGTTATTGTACAATTTTCAATATTATATAGACAGTAATAATTTTTGTTTCGTTTTATGATTTAATTCTTTTGAATCACAAGTTTTTTCTAATTAATCCCTATAAAAAATATATTAAAGTACCCTATTTTGATTTTACGACACTGCAGTGTAACCTAGCAAGCAGACTTGGGCAATTGTGCTTAATTTAGCCTTAGATGTATACTCATGTAGTGGCACACACTACCACGGTTTCAGTTCACACCAGCGACGTCACCGAAGCTAGCTGTGAAAGATAACCACAAACCCTTGTTCACCGAGTGCCTAAATTATAGGCCGACGTTGAAAGAAGAACAGCCTGTCGGAACTTATGTGTTTACGGTGAGTAATAAGTCTTTGTTATTTAAATAGGCCAGCGTTTGTATATTATGATTATTATTGACATATATATTGTAAATTTGACCTTTCACATTTGTAAGGAAAGGTGAATAATTTATGATTTTCATTACCTTTGACTTATTGACTGAGTTTTATATTAGATATTGGCTGGTTGGAGTTACATACAAGTTATATTTATTTTCGTTCACGCAGGTCCATGCAGAGGATCGAGATCCACCGGAAATGGGAGGGACGGTTACATATAAATTTGTTTCAACTCCTGGTGAGAAAGAGAGATTTCACGTCGACCCAGAAACAGGAAGAATTACTACAGCGGATGTCAGTAATAATTTTATTTGTAAAATTTTTGTTTTTCAATAATGCTTGTTCAGAGAATTTGTATGACTCTAATTATTTGATTATTCATGTTTAATTTAATATAAAATTTAAAATGCTTACCGAAACAATATTAGCTTCCACTAGGAAATAAAGGTAGGTGAAGTTATTTATTACGTTTTATTGCTAACAAGGCCATATTGTACAGATTTTTGACCACGATGAGCCATCACGTGAAAAGGAAGCATATATTACTGTACGAGCAAGTGACAATGGGCAACCACAGCTAGATGATGCGTGTACGATCAAAATTTTAATAGAAGACATCAACGACAATCAGCCGGTGTTCGACAAAGTTGTAAGTGTTTTGATCAATTTAGTGTCTTAAATTGCGAAAATACTGGTCGTTAAGGTAAAAGGCGCTCGATGCAGATGAGGCTCGATCACGTATTTGTTCTGAAACCGTTGGTCCATATTATTTCGAATTTTATGCTATGGCACCTAAATTTAGTAACAGCTACTGGATTCTACTCAAATCTTTAACAGATATGAACATTCATCTAACCTTGTTTTTGTATTAAGAACCATTTACCTGACTGTTTAATACATTTAACACTTAACGATTCTAGGTCTTCCGCTTATGGAATGTAACTTGTTATGAATATTATATTAAAATGTTTATTGTGACTAACTTAACATTCATTCATTAGCCTCAAACCGTGGCGCAGACTTTATTAACACTTGCCTGTTTTTCGAAGGTCTTCCGAGGAGACGTTTGGAAGGTTTGTCTAAAAGAACAAGAATTTTACAAATGAGAAACAGAGTTGCGCACACAAAAGTTATTATAAATTGAACACTGTTAAAATTACTAACAATTTGAGTGTTACCATCGCTTATATCAACCTTACTAATTTTAAGCTGTGGTAACAATCATATTTTCGTATTTATTTGAAAAAAAAATCTATTTCTCTACTTGCATGTTGCTGCATGATTTAGGATCGTAAGCCGCCACTCAAGGCGTTATCGGTAATCATTTTGTATGTCTCGTGTGTTATATTCACTTTTTTTGCACATTTTATAGTTGGTGTGTTTTCTTTAGCTAGGCAGCTCTTTTTCCCCTAAGCGCATTTTATCACACTGCACGATTATAATTATTTTGGAAAACTTTCTCTAAGCTTTAGGCATGCTTCGCGTAGAACATGTCAAAGTGAAATAATTTACTTAAGCTAACTCTAAGGCTAAATATTTTACGAGATTATTAAAATACCATTATGTTAAGGAATTTGCTATTATAAAATATGGCAAAATTTTCATCTTTCGCGTTCCATAATGGTTTTTAGATACCTACCCTTTATTTTAATGGACTTTTAGTATGTTTTATCAATTTTCAAATTTTGTAACAATGATATAGAATCACATGGCTATCGCTAATATAGTACTGATGTAAAATAATTTATTCTAACTTTCCACACAGTCGTATTCGGAGTCAGTCCCTCAAGATTTACCCAGTGGTCGCGAGGTGATGCGAATATCAGCGACAGATATCGACGATGGGAACAATTCCATCGTGCATTATAGCCTAGATTCCAATTCGCCAGATCAGGCTTACTTCTATATAGATCCAGACAATGGTGTAATATTTTTGAATAAAACCATTGACGTAAGTATATAATTTTTATTATTATTGTAAAATTTTTATATCATGTTAAGATTTATTTTCCTCTATAGCTGAAATAAAAGCGCAGCGAACATTATAATAAAATGATATTTTAATGGTAATTAAGTATTTTTCCAACACAGATTGATTGGTACACTTAAGACATTAAATAAATTCTCAAGAAGAACTTAAGAGCTGTACCAAATATATTGCTAGGCTACAAAAGTAATTTAAAAGCAATATTCGCTAATTTTATTGTAAATTTATGCAGAAAGTACCAGGCTACAAATTCAAGTTGAGCGCGATAGTAAAAGACATGGGTGAGCCGCCGCAACAAAGTTCGATCACTTTAGACATCCAAGTCGTTGAGTCTAACAAGAAAAGCCCGTCTTTTATAGAAGTGCCCGACCAGCCGATAAGATTAAAAGAAAATTACGCGGACTTCAACACACCAATAGCTACTGTTCGAGCGGTGTAAGTATTCGAATTTAATTTACTCTAACAAAATTAAACATTATCAAAGAGAGCTTAAAAGAATTTGCGGGATTTAGTACGAATTAAATAGAATGTTAAAGTTGTATAAATCTTTGAGAAAATTGAAGAAGCTTTATACTTTATTTGGATGTTTAGATTTACTTAGCTCTGATACTGTTTTGGCAAAACCTTAATCAGTATAATTTATTTTGTTAATCGCCAATTTTCATTTTATCCACTTAGATCAAATATACCAGAAGAGAAAAAATTACAATTTGAATTAGTGATGGGACAAACAGAACAGACAAACAAATGGCATACATTTGTTTTGGAACCTGAAGCTGACTCAGCGTATATAAAACTTGGAAACCATTTGGATTATGAAAAAATAACTGACTATACGTTAACTGTCCGGATACAGGTAAATTAGAACCTATATAACTTTTATTAATAAAAAGTATATAAAAAAAATTGTTGAATAAATACTTAATATTTATATTTTATAATTTATTATATTATTATAAATTTAAGCTTCTTACTCATTTACTTTATTTGCAGAACAATTACAAATTAGCGGCTGAAACAATAATCCAAATAGAAATAGAAGATGTAAATGACAATATTCCTATATTTAGTGAAATTAGATCGGGTAGTGTGTTAGAGAACGAGCCGCCCGGCACTCCTGTGATGCAAGTTAGGGCATTCGACGCTGACGGTACATCAGCTAACAACCAAGTATCTTACGAACTAGGCGACCCATCAGATCCCTTCGCAATCGATAGTATCACTGGAAATATAACAACACTTAAAATATTTGATAGAGAAGAGCGTAGCTTTTACAATATTAAAATTATAGCTACAGACAATTCTGAATCAGCCCTTATACCGGGAAAGCATAATGCCGGCCAACAAGTGTTTTTAATAGAGATAGCAGATAAAAATGATAATCCACCGCACTTCACTCAAGATACGTACGTTGCAGAATCGATAGCTGAGAATGCTAATATTAACGAACTTGTTACGCAGGTTACCGCTTTGGATACAGATACAGGTATTTAATTCGTCTTATTTTATATGGTAATTGTAAATCACAAATACATAAATTTTATAGGAGGTTTAGTAATTCATTAATTATTATTTTATTTAGTTATAGTGTTTTATAGACTGATATAAATGAACTGTTTGTATAGAAAACGCTGTTAAACTAGTTTGCTGGGTGTCAAGTAGATTCATGGTTACATTCTTGATGTAACCATGAATGTACTCGTGTGTTTATATACAAGTAGCAAGTAGCAAACTTGTATGTCTCCAACTGCATAATACTATGTATCTTCGTCAAATAGTTGTCATCTTTTTAGTTCGCTTTTTACGAAGTTGGTTTTTATTATTGTAAATATTTTTTTTAACATAAGTTATTAGTTAAATACTACCAACTATGTGTCGGAATCTTATTACTAAGCCTATTTGTCTGTCCGTCTGTGTTTTAGAAATTTAAAGGCTTTTCTTTTATAAAATAAAAAAAAACGTAAGAAGAGTTTCAAAGAAGACACACGATTAATTTTATCTTGTTTTTTACAAGTTACAATCAAACTCACACTACAAATTGTTATACTATCTTACTTCACATTACTGTATAAATGTGAATGTGTGTACGTTTGTTTGTTACTTCTAAACGCTGAAACGGCTGGACGGATTTTAATGAAATTTAGTACACAAATAGGCCATGAGCTGGAGTAGCACATAGGCTATGTTAGTAATAAAATTTGCTGAAACGTTGCGCTGTCTGTATATGAATATTATCACTAACGACTCACCCTAGCTTCGCTCGGGTTCGTCCCTAGCTTGATTCTCCATACAGACTTTCATCCCTATTTTCACCCCCGTATAGCAATGTGGATTGTATGTATATTTCCTATGTCCTTCCCAGAAACGGCTAGACGGATTTTAACGAAATTTAATAGAAAGGTTCAGAAAAACCAGAGATTACCACAACGTCAAAAACTAAAAACGTTGCGCTGTCTATATATTATATATTATCATAAATACAGAAGAAAAATTACAAGTGAAGCGAACGTAATGCGTGTCGCTAGTATGATAAAATGTACAAATCAATATTATAACACACACTTTCATTATTCAAGGCCAATCCTTGAAATAAGTTCAGAAATCGTTTTCCACCTTCCTTTTAGTACTTAGAAGCTAGCAATACATTTTCAAACAAATTGTCGTTTTCAGCGTCCGTGGTTACGTACAGTATTGTAGCGGGTAATACCTACGATGCATTCGTTATTCGGAACTTCACTGGCGAAATACGTGTTAATAACGAACTCGATTATGAGAATATAACCAGTTATAGCTTAGATGTTAGAGCCTTTGATGGTATATACGAAGATTATGCCAAAGTACTTATTAAGATTGAGAATTTAAACGACAATCCACCGGTCTTTTTGGCTAATTACACTAAGACTATAGAAGAAGAGAAGCTGTATGAAGGATGTATTGTTAAGGTAAATTTTGTATTTTATTTTGAATTAATTTTGACGATACGTTTGGCTCAGTTTGTAGTGAGACTACTTGCTGTGCCAGCGGTCGCGGGTTCGAGTTCCGCTAGGAGTATTCATTTGTGTGATGAGCACAAATGTTTGTACTCCAGTCATGGGTGTTTATATTTATAATAATGTATTTATTTAAAGTTATATATGTCTAGTGTATCAACTATTTGGTATCCATTAAACCAGCCTCGTAGCTTACCATGGAACTAGATGGTGCTGTGTGTTAATGTCCCAACATATTTATTTATTTAATTTAATGGAATAAAATGTTTGTTTTGTAGTTTACACGGAATTCGATTTAATTATTTGCGTCGATTATTGTTTGTTCGACGCTTGGACTAAACATTTGCATAATACATTTACTTAAACATTAACACGTGCATCTATATTATTGCACCACTATTATAAATGTGAAAGTTTCTATGTGTGTATGTTTGTTACTAACGACGAAACGGCTGGACCGATTTGAATGAAATTTTGAACAAGGTTACTGTTAGACATCTAGGGAATGTATCATTTCGCTCGTCCCTATAGTTGCCATATATGATTGAATCAAACATAACGACTTACTAACATTTACTTACAGGTTGAAGCCTACGACCCAGACTTAGATAGAAATGAACCCCAGAATATAGTATATTCATTAGTGAAACATGAACAGAAAGAATTTCTCCAAATCGACAATGACGGGTGTCTTCGCCTAACAAAGCCGTTAGATAGAGACCAGCCATCGGGTTTCACCAGATGGCAGATCCTCATAATGGCTGCTGATCATGGAGGAAGACTTGGATCAGACAGCTTGAGGTCCACTACCGAAGTTATACTGGAATTAACAGATATAAACGATAATGCACCCTTTTTGACTAATGTAAGTAGTTTAAAAATTTACTTGCGTTCTTATGAGTGTTCATGATATGGCATTTTCTAAACATTTAAGAAAGACGTCTTATAATTAAGAAAATTGAAAATGTTTACAATGGAGTCAATTTATTTTCTAATCATAATTATTTTTAACGTAATTTTGGATATGCAAAATAGCATAGATTTTAGTACAACAAAAACATGAAATGTTACCTAACATTCAACGTAAAGATTTAACTTAGTTGCTACGATAAAAGATGCCCCACTTTCTACCCCATTCGTCTAAAATTCTAGAAACTGTGCATCTAATGGGAAACGATCTAACGATAAAAAGAAAACGGATGTCGACTGAAAAATGTCACTTTAAACACAGTACCCTGAAACATTACGCCATTATTGCTTTAGATTTGTTGTATTCTATTTTTGCTCAAACAAATAATTACCCCTTTTAAATCTTCAAAGGACAAACATGCAATTTCCTTATAGAATCCACTCTAAGCATTTTATATAGCATTTTAAGGAATAGCTGTCGATAAATTTATATTGAATCATCAGGACTAAACCTTTTTGCGGAAATCTGTTTCAGTGGTTATAACGATTTACCTGTTATAGCCTTTTATGAGGAAATATGTAATGGGACAAAAATAATCTATCCATATATTTTCTCATTCCTCGTTCCATCAGCAATTTCTAAATTTATTAAAACAAAAGCCTTAAATAGAAATCTCCAAAATTCAAACAATACAAATAAACAATGTTGGTACGAACTTCTTGTTTTGAAACAATTATATATAGCATTATTTGTAAGTATTTAGGCAAAATTATACATTTACATAAAACTTCATAGATTATTAGCTGTTTTTGAAACAATGCTCGCATTTAATCGAATTATGAGTAGTAGTACGAATTGAATTTATAACAAAAGACCAAGTATAGAAAGTAAAACCCGAAATCCTATACCGTCTCGTGTTCAATTTCAAATGTTCTCGGATATCTTGATTAAAAACGATTGTCTGCGGGTATGTCTTTGTTTGGTATTCTATTTTTTTTACATTGCATAAGCATTCTGCCGCTAATTTCTATCTGTCGAGCTTTTTATTCACACCCTTATTAAAGAGCTTTTTTAACTAAAGCTTATAGTTATATGATTGCCTTGTTTGTTTTTTGGCTAATATGTACGGTTCTGGGTTTGAGTCCCGGGTTGGGCTAGGTATAGTTAAAAGTTTTTCTGAGTTATAATACCGAAAAGTGCTTTTCGGTCGCTGCCTGGAGTTAGAAAGTTAGCGGCGTGAAACCCCCATACCTCGGAAAGCTCATAAAGACGTCGTTCTTGCGTTAGATCTCTCACCGGTCGTGTTGAATTTTCGTCCCACCGGACCACAAAGAAAGTAAAATAAACAATAAAAAAATCTGTAAACAGCAGCGTATTAAATAATTTCAAATGAATACTGATTTGTGAAGATTTTTGCGTACTTTATTATAATCAAAAGAAAAACTATGATTTATGATTCATGCAATCCTTAAGAGGCCTATCACAAAATGATCATTCTATTGATTTCGAGCGGCCGACGCATCGCTGTTTCTAGCATTTTCTGCAGTTGTAATTACTTCTGTGTAAAGTTTTTATAATAAATTATTTAAAAAAAAAAGTATGTAATTACATTTCTTTTGACCTGACGTATATTCTAGTATAAATTTTACTTAATAATATTAATGTTGTAAGGATATATTTACAGCTAATTCTGGACGTTTTTAGTAGTGTTTAAGATTTTGAAAAGGATTTTTTTTTTGTAGAAATCCAATACATATTTTCAAATTCAGAGACCGCTATAAACTCAACCACTATATACGAGATATTATTATATAATTTTCATTTCGTTTGTTTAGTAGTCGCGCATTTTTATTAAAACTTGCTTTTGAATTTTGGCTTTATTTCAATTTATAATTAAAATTTGCGAAAAGTGAGGCCGCTATGAACTATATTATAAACTATTCTCTACCATACTATAAGCCAAAATTGTCGAAGAGTTTCAGTTTCTCTGAATAAGAACGTCAAAGATGGGCATTCAATTGAAAAATCACGGTCATAATGTAATAGGCCTCTTAAGTAGCTGAAATAATTCTAAACATATTATTATACTTATTGTTTTGTATCTACATATACAAAAGAAAAGATCGTCCGTATATTGACAGCGATGATATAGTAGTTCCAAACAAAGCCCCATATTGACCGGTATCTAAACTCGATGCACGCAGTATTAGGGGTAGCTATATTGGTTGTCTATCAAAAAATCCCTTTGACGAGGGTACAAATAGTGAGGGAACAAGTGTCTAATGTAATATTTCAACGCCTAACACTATATCATGTATTTGTACAAGATATCGTTACAGATACTTTTTAAATATAGTATAAACTAGGTCCATTTCATGACATCGCCTGCTTTTATGGTAGTTTTTTACAAATAAATATTTCTCTATATAATTTCACACTCTAATACAACTTTTTAAGAGTTACTCTGGAATGAAATAATGACTTGCTTATATAAGTTTAAAATCTTGGTATGTACGAGTATGTATGTATGTATTCAGCCCTTTTTTAAAGTCCCACTGCTGGGCACGGGCCTTCCTTCAGTACGAGGGGAATCAGGCCATAGTCCACCGCGCTGGCCAAGTGCGGTTTGGCGGACTTCACATGTCTTTCAAAAACTTGCTAGGTTCTTTCAGACATGCAGGGTTCACATCATCACGATGTTTTCCTTCACCGTTAAAACAAGTGGAAAAGTTGGAAATGATTCGCATATGAAAATATCAGAGGTGCGAGACCCTGGATTTGAACTTGCTTCATTCGGATTCCCTATCGAGCGCGTTACCACTGGGCTACCACTGCCTTACAAAATCTTGGTACACTTTTAAAATTCAATAAAATGAGAAACACGAAAAACTTAAAAGTTAGTATATAACTTATTACGATAGTCGATCAAAGAAAATGTATCTTGGAAACTTTGAAACAAAAATTTTCAACACGAATCTGTTCCCCAAATGGGTTTTTAACTTTTAAAAAGTTAGCATTGTAAGATAAAAGTAATATTAAATTATGTCGTTTAGACACTTTTTGGGGGTTTTTCTTGACGATACTTCCAATTGTAAGTTGCCAAATTTATATTTGCGATACATATTTTAAAACCACTAAATATCGCCTAGACTTTGAGCGTGTAATATGACTAGTGGAATATATGTAGATAAAGCCTTTAAAATTCAGTCTTGATGCTTTTATCCATACAAAATCTTATCCATATTTTTATTCACGAAATATTTATCATGAAAATAAGTTTACTTTTCTTTATTCACTTGAAATACGTCGAAAATCTTTGTTCACTCCAGTTCGTACGATCATAGAGAAGTTACGACTTCTACAAGAATGTATCTAACAAGACAATTTTCCAATGCAATTTGCTACGCTTTTTGATATAGAGAAAACGATTTATTTAAGCCCAATTGCTTCTACCTAAACGATTTAAGAAAAGGCAAAGTATAATTTGAACAGGGACTCCGACGAGCAATTTGAAATCTAAAAAAAGTGGATACTCAAGTCAAATCGTATCCTACTTATAAGTTTCCGTTCAGGTAAAACCGCTGGGGATGTCCACTTGTTAATTTTTCATGCAAATACGCTATCTTGGACTCGCTATTTTTTATTTGTATCGTCCTGTAGTCCTCGATTTCGGTTAGATTCCTTAATTTTATACTTGCTATTTTCCAATAGCTAAAAACATATTGAGTGCAGGCAGTATGTACAAAGCATGATCGAAAATATTCTGAACAAATATAATGATGCTTGTATTTGCAATTTGAAGTTAGTTTTTTTTATTATTTATCTTTATCTATGACAAAATTTAATATTTATGTTACATATAAACTACGCGAGCGGACCTACTCGCATATAGCTTTGTTGTAGATAATTTTGTATTGGTAAAAAGTGTCTGTGATTTCCAAATTATACTACTTTTCAGAGTTTAAATGGCTAATAGCAACAATGTGTATTAAAGTAAAAAAAGATAACATAATATATCTAGCTCTATATTTGTCTTTAGAAAGGCGGAAATGGTTCTAATAAATTTAATAAGAAAGCCCTTTTTGGCGAGTAGGTAATTAGGACATAGAATATTCGTTTTAAAATGAACGAAGCTTCGGGCGAAGTCCATTGTATTTATATTATAAGCAAAGCATTGTAGTTTGACTTATCTCTTACAGTTATGATGTAGATAGTAAAGCATGGAATATTAGATTAAAGCTACGGTCGCTGCAGTCAGGTTAGTTTCAAAGCCGGATAGATGAATTTTCCTTTGTAAGCAAAGACAATTGTTGGATTAATTTGAGAAACGCTGCGAATATGCCATCAGCATTTGCCATTTTGTGTTATAGATACCATTTTATTTTTAAGTAATAATTATGCAATAATGAAAAAATGCATTACATGCTTTGTTTTTTAATATTGTGGAATTCTTAGTTTTTAAATGACGTATAATAAAAGAAGTTACATTTAAGTTTTTTTTTTAATTAATTAACTTGATTCCCCATACAACCTTTCAATCCCATTTTCACCCCCTTAAGGGATGATTATCGGGATAAAAAGTATCCTATGTCCTTCCCAGGGTCTCAAACTATCTTATTACCAAATTTCATATAAATCGGTTCAGTAGATCCAGAGATTATTCCCTACAACGTCACAAACTTTACCTCTTTATAATATTAGTATATATTAATTTAATTAATTACAGTTCCATAATAGTGTCAAGGGATGATAATAGAATATTTGAGTTAACAATATCTATATGAATGTGTAATAAATAAATATGCCTACAAAAGATAATATAGTCATGATAATGAATATTTATAAGTATGAATCATGCAAATGATTATAAATTTTTCAAGTAACTCAAAAATTTTCTTACAGACGCAACCAGTTATTTGGTACGAGAACGAAGCACCAGGTCAGGTGGTTATTCTTACAGCGAAAGACTACGATTCAGCGGAAAACGGTCCGCCGTTCACTTTCGCGCTCAACGAGTCAGCGAGCTTCGATATCCGATCCAAATTCCACATACAGGGTAATGCAATCTCAATATCTCTATTAAAGGAAAAATCGAGGATTTCCAGATGTTTCACTTCCCACACGTAAATCGGTTAACTAACGTGATGGCGTAGTGTGAAATATATGATCTTTGTTTATTATCTCAGAGGTAGTCAGTACGATTTTAAAATAAAATGCTTGCACCTTATTCTTGATTTTGGGTTAGTTGTTTTTTAAGCAATTGGTACTAGAAAACTAAATATGTATATCTATACAGATAAATAAAATTTAAGAGTCTGTTTGTAATGTCAAAATAACAGCTTTTTACTAAAAGTATATGAAAGTACATAAACACACAATTTTTAAATTCTTTGTCTGTCTGTTTGTCCCGGCTAATCATCGAAACGGCTGGACCGATTTTTACAGGACTCTCACTGGAAGAAAGCTGATTTTATAAGGAGTAACTTAGGTTTCTTTTATTTTAGAAAAAGAACTAGGGTTCCGCTCAAAAAAAAACGTACATAGGGACGCACCCGCTAGGTACTATATATAGTGCCTTATTTCATTAAAGGTTATTTTTATTTATTATGAAACAAGTGTTTGTAAGAAATTATGTTTTATGAATTAAAACACTTTAAATAGTTACTTTATGACTCAACATTTACTGACATTACATCTTTCTTAATGGCAGAATAAAAATACTTTTTAAATGCCAGTAAAGGTATTTTATTTATGTTATTTCTATTCATTGAGAATTTACTATTCGTTGTGTATTTGTTTTCTACCTTAGGAATATAAGACATTCTCGTGATAGTTCTAAGTTATTATACAAAAAATCTAATTTGTTCTGAAATTACGCAGACTAATAAATCTTGGCGCAAAATATGGTTATTACTTAGTTGTACTATTTATTTTATTAAAGTGTCGAAATTTTCTTGTATTGATGTAATTAATAATATTTTAACGTCCGAATGCTGCGAACGGGCCGCCCTTCAATACAAGGGAAATAAGGCCATAGTCCACCACGCTGGCCAAGTGCGGGTTGGCGGACTTAACATGTCTTTCGAAAGCTTGCTAATTTCTCTCAAACATGCAGGTTTCCTCACGATGTTTTCCTTCACTGTAAGACAAGTGGTAATCATGTTGAAAGTTATCCGCATATCTAAAATAAATATCAGAGGTGCGGGACTCGGGATTTGAACCCTCTTCACTTGGTTTCCCATGTAAGCGTATTACCACTTGGCTACTACTGTTTTAAAATTTTCATTACTTTTTTATAATCGAGAAACGAAAGCATTTTATTCATTTTAATTCGTACATGAAGCTCTCAATTACAGTTGCTATCTAAAACAAAATGTGCCTAAAGTCAGGACGTACTTTATGATCTAGCGGAGATGGAAAACATTCTAAGGAAATTTGTCTGAGCGGAAATTCTAAAGCGTTCATTCATCCGTCAATCTTCGGTTAAGCAACGTGACAGCGTTTGCTTACACCGAGATTGCATCGAAATCGTTCTTAATACGCTCACTTCGTGTTTAAAGCTAAAAATATACTATAGTATTGTCCGCGGCTCCGGCCCGCGTTCAGATGACCAAAAACCAAATTCTTAGGTTTTACTTATTAGTATACTCTTAAAAATGCAGTTATTATTTTTTTTCTTAGAAATGAGATATTTTCCTGCGGCCAAAGTTATCTTATATGTTGACCCGGATAACCAGCTATCACCATACCAAATTTCATGAAAATCCCTTCTATGTTTTTTCCGTGATGTGGTAAGAGACAGACAGACAGACAAAAATTCCAAAAACTATAGATTCGGCCTCTATATCGATAGTAATATCTATTTCAATAACATTTTCCAAAAAATATTTAATGTACAGATTCGGCTTAGTTACAATTTTATTATAGATGAACAAAATATTTTAATATAACGCTTTATTATAGTCTGACACCGAAAGATAAACGCTAGTAAGATCACTTGATGAAAATCAAATATAACCAAGATTTTATTCTAAATGTTCCCGCAATCTCAGCAACACGGAATTTGAAGGAGACACCAAAATTGAGTTTTCAATCAATTAATGTAGTTAAAATGCAATAAATGGCGCTCGAATCCAACTCGTAACTTTGTTTTTGGAGTGCCAATTCAATTTTAGTCGTTTCCCCATTCAAGTTTGCGTGTTGATAATTGTAAGTCGTGTCTGCGGAAATTATTTAGTACCAAAGTGTTACAAACTTTTTCGTTTAAGACCTTCTTCTGAGTTTTAAGCCTAGCAAAGTTTTAAAGCGATCGTGTATGCTCATTTTGGTCTCGCAAACACTTAGAGTGCTATTAGGGGTGTAACTTCGTAACTCGAATACATTGTGTAAACAAAATCTTCTTAATCAGTCCAAACTGCCGTGATTAATCAATTTGAAGGTTAATTAAATTTAACTAAGTTTGAAATAAGATAACAGACGCACAATATTATTACACTTAATACGTTAATTTAACACACATTTTTATAACAAGTCGATACGTATAATGCCATGTATTGATACTTAAAAATAATTAATACTAGCATTGCCCGTGGCTCCGCTCAGATGACCAAAAACTAAATTCTTAGATTTTATATATTCGTATACTCTTAAAATGCAGTTTTTATATTTTTTCTCAGAAATGAGATATTTTCCCGCGGTAAAAAGTATCCTATATGTTGAACCGGATAATCAGCTACCATCATACCAAATTTTATCAAAATCTGTCCAGTGGTTTGCTCGTGATGCGGTAACAGACAGACAGACAAAAATTCTAAAAACTATAGATTCGGACTCTGTATCGATAATAATGTCTATTTGAATAAGGTTTTCAAAAAAATACTAATGTACAGATTCGACTTAGTTACAATTTTATTATATGTGTAGATTAATTTTATCCTGAGCTTTCTATACTAGCAAAGGAATGTAAAGCAATAAAAACACTTTCGTATATATATAGTACTAGCGATTCACCCTCGCTTTGCTCGGGTTTGTCTCTAGGTACGCTTTAACGATTAGTATGATATACAAATCTTTGAATTTCTCGGCTTCTATGTACTATAATATGTATGTAATATAAATATAAACCTTCCTCTTGAATCACTCTATTTTTTGCTGAAAACTGCATTAAAATCCGTTTAGTAGTTTATAAGATCTAAGCGAACAGACAGCGGAAGCGATTTCATTTTATACTATGTAAAGATTAATATTAAAATCACCATAATATACATTAAATATGGCGAAAAATTACAAAAACATGGTCTAATAAACATTTCTTACAGGAAATATTCTATCAACGCTCGTTTCATTCGATCGTGAGCAGCGGAAAGAGTACAAAATACCGGTGGCCATCACGGATTCCGGTACTCCACGTTTGACGGGCGTTTCAATACTGCACGTCGTGATCGGCGATAGGAACGACAATCCCATGGGGCCTGGACATAGCGACATATTTGTGTACAATTATAAGGTAATTACAGACTTTTTATTTTATGGTAGGTTACTAAAAAATATCGTTTAGTATAAATAATAATGAATTAAATTATTATTTAGGTTTTGCTAACATGTTTTTTACTGGTATTGGAGAATTTTCATATTTTTTAAACGTTATGAAGAGTCAAATGAGTAGTTTTTTACTTAAAAGTAATATCAAATTAAAAATGTCTATAAAAGTAATTTTTCAGCTTCAGGTGCTTTAATTTTCTTTGAAATTTTTATGGGGCCCTTGAGGTTACTTTGCATTAAAAAGATAAAATTCGGTTCACAATTCACCGAAGACATTTCATAACATACATAAAAAAATACAAATGAATTGCGCACCTTCTTTTTTGAAGTCGGTCTAAATATATTTAAAGCGTCTAAAAGTATCATTACATACATTAAAATCAGAATTATAAAAAAAATGTCAATTTTTAATCAATTATTCTGTTATGAGCAACAGTTTTACACATTACGTTATATGAAAAATATTTTAGACTTTTAAAAAAAATCTAACAGTATTATTTGATCTATTAAAAAGTTTTCGTAACACGTTTGACGTAAACGAATTCGACGTATCGTTACGTTCTCGGTGGATGTTGTAACAAAACGATTGGTACTCTTAGTTTTCGTTACGGACTTTTTTCTACAAAAATGTTTAATGAGCAATGAACTTTCATAAAGCGATATTTGAATAAATTGGGTAAATTGATTTGTATCACATTTAATTTTGACATATTAGCATTAATAAAAAATTAAATTTATAAAGTGAACTGTTATTGTTAAGCATATTCCAAAATTATTTGTTATATAAACAAATAAATATAAAAATATAAACTAAAACAACTTGGGACTTAATATGATGGTTTTGTGCTCTCAATTAAAATAAAAAAACTCACTGATACATCGTCGTATTGTGCTTATTTGGTCAAACAACCAATAACTCTTACCTACTTTACAGTTGAGAGTTCTTTTTCTTTAAAAAAACATTTTTTCTAAGATTTATATACATCTATTATAAATAAAATACGTTTTTCGGCTTTATTGAAGTAAAATGTGTACTATTTATACCAATAGAATAGACATTTAAGAGTCAATAATTCTGTATTACAACTCCTTCGGTAAATTTGTCTGTCGGCCAAATAAGCTCTGAGACGACGACGTGTAATGAACTATAACATGAATGAGAGGTAATCGAACCCGCAATCATTGCGCTAATAAACTTATAAGAGTCAATAAAAATGACCATTCAATATATTGCCAACCTAACAAAATAAAAGATATACTGCTATAATAAAGAAAAATTTGAAAAACAATTAGCAACATACAATATTACTCGTTCAAAAACAATTGTACCAACATCGCAACTCTTACACGAGCCTAAAATTACTTTCTCGAGTATTAATGTTTTATGTATTGTTCCCCAAAACGCTATCAGACGGAAACGTATTTCAACGAAATATACAGCTGGCGATATTACGTGAGTATAAATTGGCAATTTGTGTTTAGAGAAAGGACACTCTATGTTTTTCTTCTTCTCTCATTTGTCTTATTTTTGTGACTTGGATACAAGATCATAATTCATTTAGTGTCTATTTGTTTTATTAGATTTGTTTTGTTTCTCCAATCATTATTATTTATGGTATATATATATTAGAAGTGGCGTCACATTACATATTTTTCCGTCTTATTATAATGGCTAGCGTGTTGGGTTACAGTCTTTTATATATTTCTTATAATAATAATCAAACCGAGACCTATATTTGAAAAAATATTACTTGCTCAGTGGTTTTGGTTGTCGAAAAATAAATCTACTTTATTCGCGAGTACGCGGTTATTAGACTATGAATGTTATACGTTATTTCTTACAGCTTTGTACAATGTTAGTTAACGTTTGTCCGCGGATCCGCCCACATAGGTTCATCTTTCACAGTTTTATTTTTTTTAAATTTCTTCGGTATATTAGATTTTTCGAAAATAGGATAGGATTGCTAAAATAATAATTCAAATCTGACTACTGTTTCAGAGATTAGTGCGATCGAACAAACAAAAAACAAAATCTATACTAGCTACTATAGCCTCAATTGATATATGTACTCATAACTTCATGTGAACGATATTTTTTAAATAGAAAACTTTTACAACGCTCCGCTCCTATTCTCTGACAAGCATTGGTTCTCTAATTACTCTCTGACATAGAAAGCTTCACAATTTTAATTATATTGCCTATTTTAAAGCAAAATAATCTGGTGGAAATCTATACGCCAGCACTCCATGTTAAAACAACACAAACCATGTAATAGGTAAAAAAAGGTAAAAAGTGTGAAAACAGATATTTAATTAGGCATTATCATAATTTTCAAAATCTATATATAATAAATTTTAAAGCTTAAGTTAAAATATACTCATATATTTTGGTACGAAGTAATTTATTGGCAGTAAACTGACGAAATAAAATTTCGTTGTAATCGCATTTCGTGTGATTCCATTTTCCATTCCTCGCTATTAAACCAGTAACGATCTTTAATAATATGTATTAAGTTAATTAAAACGCTTTCACGTACTATTTGGTTTATTTTTATTTTTGTTTTGCATGACTAAATATAACTGTCGAAATGTCATTGCATTATGTCAACATTTAAATTCATTCGCATATAATTATTGAATGCTATGCTAGTTAGCATTGCCCGCGGCTCCGTCCGCGTTCAGATGACCTAAAACCAAATTCTTAGGTTTCACATATTAGTACTCTTACATTGTAGTTTTTGTATTTTTTCTCTTAAATGAGATATTTTCCCGCGGTAAAAATTCCTATATGTTGACCCGGATAACCAGCTACCATCATACCAAATTCCATACCAATCGCTTCAGTGGTTTTTCCGTGATGCGGTAACAGACAGACATACAGACAGAAATTCTAAAAACTATAGATTCGGTCTCTGTATCGATAATAATGTCTATTACAATAAGGTTTTCCAAAAAAATATTTAATATACAGAGTCGGCTTATTTAGTTTTATTATATGTATAGATATGT
The DNA here is from genome assembly GCA_921882275.1 of Brenthis ino. Lineage (NCBI taxonomy): Eukaryota > Metazoa > Arthropoda > Insecta > Lepidoptera > Nymphalidae > Brenthis > Brenthis ino. The sequence goes on along the minus strand of OV170229.1, from coordinate 21,703,144 downwards.
GAACAATCATACTTTACAAGATTTTTAATACTCGATACTTCATTTTGTAAAAAAATATATTCAACTAGCAACTAGGAAAAGCGAAAACAAATCTATCCCTCGGGGACCGTATATTTTTTCGGGATAAAAAGTAGCCTATGTGTTATTCCAGACTATAATCTATTTCATTCATCTGTTCAGCCGTTCTGGCGTGAAAGAGTAACAAACATCCATACTCACAAACTTTCACATTTATATAGTAGTAAGAAAATGTCGCTTCTATTACTTTTATACTAAGATAATAATAATTTACCGCTTTTGATGACCCACTGTTGGACACCGATAGGTCTATATGCGAGAGATGGTTATTATGGAGTGCAATAATCTTTAGTCCAAACGCGAACTTTCAAGGTTGATACTTTTTTCAAAAATTATTTCTTTTAGACATGCAGTTTACTTGCGATGTTTTCTTTTACCTTATTAACAAGTGGTAATTATGTTGAAAATGAGAAAATCTAGTTTGAGAGGTTTGAACTCCAATCACTGTGTCTCCAACGACCGTGCCACAAAATATTAGATAAAGTTAAAGAAGATTTCATATAACTTTTCTTCTGTAATTACTTTAGGTAGACGACGTAGAGATTTAATACGTTGCAAAGATAACGTCTCCCTGCATTTATAAGCGAGACACTATTAAAATGAAATTTACATTCAAAAGCTACAAAGTGTCGAATAAAACATGAAAATATCTGTAACAATGGCGGTTACGGATTCATTGCTCTTTACAAGCCACTATAAACGATTTTACGATTCTTCGTACTCTACGGCTACGACTTTTATTTTCAACTAACAAATGTACAGAAATGTATACTTTTTATATGAACATTTTGTTTACTATGATTTACAAATGCCTCATGCCCTTGGTTCGTTCGGGTTCGTCCCTAGTGAAAAACAAAAACAAATTATCCCACGGGAACCTTACATTTTCCGGGATAAAAAGTAGTCTATGTGCTATTCCAGAGTATAATCTATAACTGAGCTAAATTTCATCCAAATTCATTAAGCCGTTCTAGAGTGATTGAGTACCAAACATCCATCCAAACTTTCGCAATTATATACTAGAAATATATACGTTTTATCACAAATTTTTTTATTTTATAGCAATTATATTTTATTTTAGAATACTTACAAAATTAATAACAGCATTTTAGTTAATAATAAAAAAGACGTTATTAATAATAAAATGATATATATATATATATATATATATATATATATATATATATATAAATATAAAAGATGTTATTAATAATAATAAAATGCTCAAAAAGAATGTAAATAATGAAAAGTATATGCCATTTAAACTTAACATCGCAACGTCAGCCACAGATTAAGAATATCACCAGCAATTCACTTACAAATTATTGGAGCATAAAACAAAACTGATTCTGTCTGACGTCCATAATCCATTCCCCCATGAATAATTAAGTCGAAGTATAGATCCGGATAATAAGCGCTATAAGCCATATTGTCTTATTGTTATATTATTATAGAACTGCCTCGATGGTATTGTGGTTGCAGATCAGATCGTGACGTTTGGGTTCGAAGTCCGGTCCGAAATATTTATTGGGCGTTTTCATTAAAATAAACGGTTGTATTTAACTGAAATTTGTTTAGGACCATACGTACATAATACGTACATATATAGGGCAAATATATAGTAGCCACTTATCGCATCACCATCTTTTGGCAAGATTTATTCTAACAGTAGCCTGTGTTACTCCAGGTTTATCTGTGTAATGAATTTCATCCAAACTCGTCCAGCCATTACAGAGTGTAGGAGTTACAAACGTACACACATACAAACTTTAGAGCAATCACATACAGCTTCTTTTTTTAGTGCAATTGGTGATTATAATACATAATATCTCACTCTGCAGACAGTTTCAACCCAATCGTAACAAGAATTTTATAAATAAATCTACCTTAAAAGGAACCAAACCTATGATATCCAATATATTCCCTACCAAATATATCTTATTCCACCACAACGGACCGTATTTTATTTTATAATATATGGCTATTAAACGTTAATTTCGCTTAATGAAAGTGGGTTTAGTGCGTACGTAAACCGGGATTACTGGGGAGGGATTTTTTACTGCCTACCCCGGTTCCCTTTACTTACGCGAGTGGTTTCGGTTGAGATAAGTTTTAGTAGTCTCCACTGTACTTGCTTTCAATTTTTAAAACGTTATTATAGCCTTTCAACTTAAAGATAAAATTAAAAAAAAACATATATAAATAGTTTTTAAACTAATAAGTCGCATTAGATTAGAGATTTAGTAAAATAAAAGTATAGCTCTTTAAAGACTCTTGAAATTTTAATTCTGATATATTATGAAAGGATTTTAAGAACATTTATTACATAAATAAACAGAAATGTACAATTAATTCATATAAAAAAAACTTACAGTACTGTATTTATCAAACATCATCATCATAGTAATGTAATTTAAACGCGAAAAATATTCCTCATGCACAAAGGTATAAGAAGTATAATAATATGTAATATTTGAAACAAACGTATGATATAATGAGTGGTAAAAATATCAAAGCGCACTCCGCTGGGGTCTCATTGTTAAAATTTTATTACACGAGTCGCATTCCTACTGTAGGGTAAATTTACGAATTCAAGGCCACAGTGCCGCATTCAGTAACTCGTAGTTGCTAGACTCAGAACAGGGAGTAACAAAAGAGCTAAACGAACATAAATATTCAATTATGAAACTTATTAAAATTATAAATAATGTTTAAAATTAAAATCAACGGAATAATGTAAGGTAATTTGGTGCCATTTTTATACTTTTTGATATCATTTTGTAATTTTGTGGATATATGCTGCCTGTAACAACTATGTATATAATAACCTTTAAGATATCTAAAATCTTAGTCTCTCCCGTGACCATTATTGCTGTAAAGCATTCGAAACGTCGGGAACCAAAAATATAAATAAATCCGCGAAAAAATCCTAAAAAATAGTATTATTTTAAATATCGAATATTCGCATAAATTTAAGAAAGTTTTATGTCTAAGAGTTTACAGAATAAATAGTAGGTATGCTGTTTATTCTCGTAATTATTTTGTAATTTTTTTACTTGTACATTAACATTAACTTCAGTAATTACGTTTTAACTTCGCTTTATTTTAATTTGAACATATAATATTCATAAGTTTATTGCTGCTTTCATTATTTTGTTTTCATTAATTGTACTGTTGTGTACAGTGAATATTAATCAAATGCCATTTCTATTATATACTTTGCCTGAAGTACAACCGACTTAGTTAATGAGACGACGAGTTGCCCGCAAATGCGACAGGAGGTCCCACTCCTAATGAAGTTTATAGCAAACGACTCGTTACTTAGAAAATAGCTTTCCTTTCATGACATTTTGTAGTACACAGTTACTTTTTGACGTATCATTCAAGATTATATTTAAGACTAGCATTGCCCGCGGCTCCGCCCGCGTTCAGATGACCAAAAACCAAATTCTTAGGTTTTACATATTAGTATACTCTTACGTTGCAGTTTTTGTATTTTTTCTCAGAAATTAGATATTTTCCCGTGGTAAAAAGTATTCTATATGTTGACACGGATAACCAGCTACCACCATACTAAATTTCATCAAAATCCCTCCAGTGGTCTTTCTGTGATGCTGTAACAGACAGACAGACATTTTTTGTATTTTATTGTACATTGCGGTGCATTTAATGTACAGATTCGGCTTAGTTACAATTTTATTATATGTATAGATTTTTTAATTTTTAATTAGAACCTTAATTGTTTTTTAGTCAGACACTATAAAGTTTTATTGGAATCCGTCGTGGTTTGACGAGATTAGACTACGAATGATGAGGGCCGATATGTTTAAACGGGAAGCTAATAAACTTAAAAACTGCTAATTTAGTAGATTAATTATTCTTATAATAACGTCAATACAATTTTTCCATAATTAAAATCTTTTTGACCCAATTATAATATATTACTTAGAAATATTGTTAGGTACTCGAGGCTCAGCGCCCACATGTAGGTGGGAGTTATTTTTCAATGCTTCACCTTGACACCTACACTTTTGGCATTTAATTTGTAAAAAAACACGCGGTTTCAAGTTCCCTGGTCGAGTTTTAAATGTAGGTTTTAATGAAGGTTTCTTTTTTATAAAAATATATTAAGGTTTATGTAAATATAATATTATTATATTATTATAAATACTTTCATAGCTTGCATGCTCATAAATTTTACCGGAAATCGATAGTGACCTATAAATATTCACTTTAACAGTGCCCCAACGACAATTCGAACTTGACAAAGTTTAGACCGCAAAAGTAATTAAAGCAAAAAAACAACTTGAAGGGTACTTCACTTATAGTACAAGAGCTAGCGGTATTGTATTACGTCTTTGTTTTTTAACAAAATGGTTTAGTTATGTCCAAATCGTAGCTTTCTATATTAGTTTTGAATATGCAATCATACTTTTAATATAAATTCTGTATTTATTATACTTAATTTGTATTTTTTATGACAGGGTGAAGCACCAGATACAGAAATCGGTCGAGTGTTTGTCAATGATCCAGACGATTGGGATTTACCAGATAAACGGTTTATGTGGTTACCGTCATATGAACAGAGAAGTCCATATTTCGATGTTCATAGCAACACCGGTATGATCACTATGAAGGAAGGAACACCTAATGGAACATATTTATTACATTTCAATGTAAGTATAGTTTAAAAAATATTATTGTAAATAATTTATATTTAACGGCACATTTGGCTCAGTTTGTAGTGACCCTACAAACTTGCTGTGCCAGCGGTCGCGGATTCGAGTCCCGCTGGGGGCATTCATATGTGTGATGAGCGCGAATCTTTGTACTCCAGTCATGGATGCTTATATTTATAATTATAGTTATATATGTGTAGTGTATCAACTATCTGGTATCCATAACACAAGCCTCGCCAAAAAAGCCAACATATTTATTTATATTTATCTACATAGCACAGAATTCATTAATTTGCACACATCTGCAAGAAATCTTGTTTCTGAAGGAAAAGTCTTAAAGAGATAGGTTATCCTTTCTCCGCATATGGTACACAATATACATAAATAAATAAAAATTAAACCATACTACTACTGAATATCAATAACATTTTTTTTAATTCATAAAATTATTTCCTAAAAGACCCAGCAATTAGAAAAAGTAATTTCAAGTTGTAATAATGTTTAAAACTCATACTTAAAAAACATTTCTCATTTATACCGTCCAAAATACCATTCGAATTAAAATGTTTCGAATCTTGGAACTGCCTTATCTTTATAGTTGAAAAATTAATAAAGTCTGAAAAGAGTCAGCCGACTCCCGTTCTATTTATGTTTGCAGTACTCTGGGGTTTGAAGTTGCGGGGAAGTTAATAATTAAATGTTAAGCATTCGCCGCGTGACCTGACCGACTGAGCTATGGGCTAGAACGTGCCTATTTCTATTCTAACTCCGTACAAATTGTCGGCAATTTAATTTAGTTGAAATAGCTGATTCGCTTTTGATTATATAAATTATTATTTGGTGTTTTAATTAAAATATATTTAGGTAGAATTATTTTTGCAAAATGTTTATAAAATATGAAATTAGAATTACATATACCCTGTAAACATCACAGATAAGCCCTCTATTAATTATCATCGTATAAAAATCTGTACAATAGTTTCTGAGATAAGCTCGAACAAACACAAATTCAATTATAATTTATAATATACATAGATACTAGCGGCTCACATTCGCTTCGCTCGGGGTTCGCCTATAAAAAACCTAACGGGATAAAAGTCCATGTGCTTTCCCAGACTATAATCTATATCTGTGCCAAATTTCATTAAAATCCGTTCAGCCGTTTGGCGTGATTGAGTAACTAACATCACAACATCCATCTAAACTTTCACATTTATAATATTAGTAAGTTGAATGGATAACCAATATTATACCATTACATTGATATGAATAGATAATAGAATAATCAATATTATATATGCTATCCCAAGTTACTTATCACTTGTCATTATAATTGCATAACTCCTTTTGAGTTACAAAGTGGAATAGCTACGTAGAGATAATGTACAAGAAACTTTAACTGAAGCAGTTTATGATTTATCAATCTTCAAACGCGAGCTAAGCAAAGTTGGCAGCTTAAGTAAAATGACGTAATCCGTAGTTCATGACGTTGAATCTAATGCTGGGTTTACATCAACGTAACGAGTGTTCGGTAAAAGTGGATAAAGTTTTTCTTTGTAATATTTAAGCTTCTTCGTCTTCTATATTTAATCAGATATGTTAATATCCTATTTTATGATGTGTAGATACGAAAATGATGGTGTTGTGATATTAATATGATTTTGCACTGGCTGATGACACGTTTGGCTCAGTTTGTAGTGCTTGCTGTGACAGCGGTCGCGGGTTCGAGTCCCACTGGGGGCATTCCTTTGTGTGATGAGCACGAATGTACAAACATCCAGCCATGGATGTTTATGTTTATAATATGTATGTATTTAAAGTTATATATGCGTGTCAACTATCTGGTATCCATAACACAAGCCTCGTAGCTTACCATGGAACTAGATGGTGCTGTGTGTTAATGTCACAACATATTTATTTACTTACTATGTCGAAAGTTAGGGTTCAATTCTCACGTCTTTGTATCTATTATTTTTTATCAGTCTATTTATAAAGCACATGGTGTAAACTGTAACGCATTTTCTCTCGGCTCTTGATACTGCTGAAAACCTAGCAATGGAGAGACGAATATATTTATTACTTCACTTGGGATGTTATGAGAAAAAAAAATAAACAAACCATCTTCATTAAAAAATGATAAATTATCACCGTAATTCTTGATGAGGAAAAAGGAAAGCATTCGAGCAATTTATGTAGTATAATATAATCTAATATACAATTTGATACTTTCAAATACTAATTAACTCGTATTATAAATACGGAAGTTTTTATGTGTGACTATTGTCATGATGTTCGGATTTGTTCAGGACTAAAATTGACCAAAACGTATGTCCTATATAGCGGCTCACCCTCCCAAACACAAATAAATCTATCCCACGGGAACCCTACGTTTTTCCTGAATAAAAAGTAGCCTATTTATTATTCTGATGTATGAACTATGGTATTGTAAAGTTTCATTAAAATCCAATCAGTAGTTTTTTTGTACTAAGCTGTATAAGTTACTATATTTTTTTAACTATCCCACGGAAACTCTTTAATTTTCCGGAACGAAAAGTATCTAAAATATTGACTGGGATACTATATACTACTACCATACAAAATTTCATTTAAATCGGTCCAAAAGTTTCGGAGATTAGCCCGTTCAAACAGACAAACAGATAGAGAAAGAAAAAAATTGAAAAAAAATCTGGATTTCGTCTATTTCTCTTCTTACATCCCACTGACTTGGTTTTTAGCATATTTTATTCTATGTACAGACATTCGACCAGAGACGCACCCGAACGAATCAATAATAAATCGCCAGTGTTTATATAATTTATAATTTTATAATCTCTAATCTATAGGTGACTGAAGAAAACGAGCCTTTAGTACCGTTCCATTGGGTAGAGGCAACTGTCAACGTATCTATAAAGGAGATTCCTGAAGAAGCGGTCGACAAATCCGGCTCAATCCGTTTCGTGAACGTCACGGCTGAGGAGTTTATTATTCCTGAGGCAGATGTAAGTAACTATCACTTAGTCGGAGTGCTACTTAAGTTTTTGTTGTTGGATTTTAACTTTATTGTGGCGTAGTGGTCTTCTCGTAGTTTATTCTAGATGTCAATTTCTGAGAGGTATCAAGTTTATATTTATTTCAATAACTAGAATTTGGACTTAAAATCAGTAAAAACGGGTTTTGTAAGTGATAGAGTGAACAAAACTCAAATATTTTCGTCATGTCTATATGTCAGTTATAACTTCTGTATTTATTTAGGCTGTTGCTACTATATCGTTGAAGCTTAGAAGGGTTATATATTATATGTCCGTTTTATGTGAACGGATAAACGAATCTGTATTCAAATTACGAAAATAAAAAAAAACTAAACCTAACAACTGCCAAGTTACAAACAAGCTTTTAAAATTGTAAGAAGATCAAAAATATTTGGTTGTAAGGAACCTTGGATGCAAATCAAACTCACATTTGTCCGTTTCTTTGAATTTTGTCAAGAACTAGCATTGCCCGCGGCTCCGCCCGCGTTCAGATGACCAAAAACCAAATTCTTAGGTTTTACATATTAGTATACTCTTACAATGTAGTTTTTGTATTTTTTCTCAGAAATTAGATATTTTCCCGCAGTAAAAAGTATCTTATACTCGTATGTTGACCCGGATAACCAGCTACCATCATACCAAATTTCATCAAAACCCCTCCCAGTGGTTCCGTGATGCGGTAACAGACAGACAGACAGACAAAAATTCTAAAAAACTATAGATTCGGCCTCTGTATCAATAATAAAGGCTATTTCAATAAAATTTTCCCAAACATATTAAAAGTACAGATTCGGCTTAGTTACAATTTTATTATATGTATAGACTATGCCGTATTATAATAACAATTTTAGGATAAGAATATGCTACTATAGATTCAGGCAAGTATAAATAATTGAATTATTGACATTTCGTGAGCTAATATTGGCGAAGTTAACCTAAATGAATCTCAGCATGATATATTTATTTACAGAAAAATATTGTATTACAGTATTCTTGTTTACGACAAGTGTCAGTCTACTTCTCCTTCTTCTCCCTGCCAATTTCCCAATCACTTGGGGTCGGCGCAGTACATCTTCTGTACTGCTGATAGGGTTTGGCAAAAGTTTTACGACCGGCCGCCTGCCGACGTCAACCCTCCTTGGGAATGCTATTGTTTATCGCGGAAGTCTTGTAATATGCATTTTCGATTTTGTTTTCTTTTAAAATAAGTAATAATGTCAGTCTACTTGGTATTATGATAAGGTTAATTTTCAAAAGCAATCAACATTTATAAACATCTATAAAACCAAACAAATCCAGCATCCTTACTCTACATTTTAAGAGTATACAATTTTAACTAAATAAATCTTGAAGCCTGACTTTTAATCTTTATTAGAAGTGCATTTACACATAGAGCCGCAAACCTCGAAGGCTCCTTTGAGGTTTTTACTCTTACGTTCTTTAAATAATATTCTGACTAAATTATATAATACTACCGTTTCTACAGTTTTTTACTTGGAGTAATATATTACAAAAACTTAAAAAAACCGCTTTCCAGGCATTAAAATGTAAAAAATAACTAAACGGGGGTTTTCATTTAGAATGAATACCTAGTCAGATATTTTCGAAGTCAGCTCCAAATTTTAACATTGATTTTTGTTATTTTTTATCCGACTAATAAAAGCGGTAATTTATTCGATTGTGGCTATTTTTTAGCATGCTTATATTATGGATGTACTTAGACTCCATAATTTACATATGATAAAATTTTGAGTCGAATCTGTACATTAAATATTTTTTGGAAAATCTCATTGAAATAGTCATTATTATCGATACAAAGGTCGAATCTATAGTTTTTGGAATTTTTGTCTGTCTATCTGTCCGTCTGTCTGTCTGGGAATACATCACGAGTAAACCACTGGATAGAATTTTATGAAATTTTGTATGATAATAGGTAGTTATCCGGGTCAACATACAGGATACTTTTTACTGCGGGGAAATATCTCATCTCTGAGAATCTATACTAACCTTTAAAATGTACCTAACACTTGTCTTTTATAATTGTGCAATTAGCACCATTTCGTATGGCATCTCTTTAAAAAAAAATTAATAATTTAACAATATGAGTTTAAAAAGAACAATTTCAATAGAAAATTTTCTACATCTCTACTTCACTATACATAAATATTCTATTTTGACTAAATCCCGCATCATCTCACTAAGGCTTAACATTTAACGATGAGTATAGTCTATTAAGCAACTTAAACTTTGTACTCATTATACAGTTCCAAGAGATTACAAGATTACGTACATCCATTTATACCTTAAATACTCGACTGGGTATTATATGGGACGGAGAATAGTATAAATAATGGTAATATTACTCTGCAAATACAAAGTAAGATTTAATAGCATTTCTTAACAGATGTTTATATATTGTTCTATTTGGTTTTACTTAGAACTGCTGCTATATAGATTGTACTGGGGTTTTGGGAGTATAGAAACGCCTACCTTTAAATATTCTGCCATTTTATTTATGCTATATGTACCTATTAAGTAAAATTAAATTATAAAAATAAAAAAAAACCTGACTACGTATAAACTGTACTAAAATATTAGAATAAGTTGATGGAGACCATAATTTCCGGGATAAAAAGTAACCTATGTCCTTCCCGGGGTCTCAAACTATCTTCTTACCAAATTTCATTTAAATCGGTTCAGTAAATCCAGAGATTACCCCCTACAACGTAACAAAAAGTTATTGCTTCCTCAACTGTTTGTAGAGTTAGGGTGTACATGAAATTAATGTTTCGATGCCGAACAAAAATTACTCTTGACCTGGAATATTCTCATTATGCCTAATAAAACAGTAGAGGGCTAATTAGATTAGTTCATTTATTATTTTTCCATACATATTGCTCTACTTTCGAATGATATTTTCAAAATAAAAACCTTTATTTCTACAGTTCATTTCATTTTCCACTGATGTATTGTATGAAGAGATCTATACATATAATAAAATTGTAACTGATCGCTGTCTGTGCATGGAAGATTTTTGAGAAAAATATTATTAGGGGTCTTTATCAATGCAATAGAACCCAAAACAATTGTTTTTTGTTTTGTCTATGAGTTTGTGCGCGCTAATCTCAGAAACGGTAAACCGATTTGAGTGCGGTTATAACTAATATATCATGGTAAGCTTGCTTTATCTCAATCGGTTTATAAATTTAAAAAGTTGTGTCAATTTAAAGAATCGCCAATATTAAATATTTGTTATTCAGTACATCGTGATTAAATAACGAAGAATGAAGGATAAAATATTTAAATATGAAATCTGGAAAAGATCTCTCGAAATATACATACATATGCACGCTTAAAAGTTCTTGTGTAGGTGCCAATGCGAATAAAATATCGATAATCCTCTCGTTACGTAACCGATAAACCAATGGAATAGTTAAAAATTTTCATACTATGGCTTAATGGATTAAATTTTAAAATAAAAATTAAATATGTTTTTATGTACATAAAACTTAGAGCTAAATCATTTTACAGCAAAAACATACCATCACAATGTTGTTACGTAAACGAACTATTGGGGGGTTTATTAAAATATATTTTTTATCTGTATTTTTATTGCGCAAAAGACTTTAAATATCAGTTCAATTGGAAAATATTTCTACACTCAATTAGAATTAATATCTATCAAGCCATTTAGATTAAAGAGCATGCCAAAGAAATAAACGTACAAATGTACATGCTTATATTCAAAACATTACTCGCTTTCTGGGAGGTCGAGTAAAAATAATATAGGTAAAACTAAACAATATATTCATTCTCAACTAAGTTCCTTGACGTATAATTCACTTAAAACCTTGGAGGAAATTACTAGATTTTACTGTTGGGTACTTTCGATTTGTTTTGTCATTGCTATCAACAAAAAATTATAAAGCATTTTCTGGTTAACCCTATAATGCTCACAGATTAAAAGCTCAAGAAGTCAAAGAAACTTTAAGCTCATATAAATAAGGTTAGCATTCGAACGAACGGAAACTTCCTTTTAATATTAAGCTCAAACTAAGTTTAGTAAAGTTTATATTAGGTTGTGGGGTAACATTCCAAGGTCAGTAAAGTTACGGGTCTCAAGCGATTGTTGGCTTTCGACCGCACCGACATCTCTGCAATGGTGCGATGATTAAATTTGGATTATGTATACATTTAATTATAAATGGGGCTATGGAAATATATATATATATATATATCATCCCTCGATTAGATTTTTTTCTTTATTGTTGTAAAAGGTATTGAGATGAGCTTAGTTTTGTACATAATATATAGAAATTAATTAATTCATTCTTATGTTAACTTGATTGTTGAAAAGAATAAGCTTATATCTTGATTTTTTACCTTACAAAGTTTGAAAGTATCGTGATGTTGTACTTAGATTAAGATACGATGGGACTGACATATACAACGCATTTTATACACGTTAAAGATAAATAATGCCTTTGAGACGTCTAGGGAACCAAAAATCAAAATAAATCCGCGAAATAATCCTAAAAGATAGTTTTATTTAAAATGCCAAATATTCGTGTAAATCTAAGAAATTATTAAGATAAAACTAGAGAAAATAAAAAAAAATAGTTTTAAAGTATTAAAATTATATATTTTTTTATATATTGATAACAACAATATTTAAGTTTTTAAGCTTAATGATTACCACTGCGCCGATGTGTTATGTTTATTTATAACAATAATGATAATTTCATATTACTATCCAATAACGCACAACAGCGTACATAAAAGACGAACAATTCGTTATGTTTCAAAGTTCATTCAACTCATTTGTTCTCAGGGTACGAGTAAAAAGGACAAGTTACATCGTCGTCTTTCTGAACTCTACAATAAATCAATGGACAATGTAGACGTATTTACGGTATTTAGCAAATTGACTGTGAAAGATGCTTTTTTGGACGTCCGGTTCTCTGCCCACGGTTCGCCGTACTTCGAAGCAGAGAAGTTGGACAGCATGGTTATTGGGATTCAAGAAAAGGTATGTGTGTTTTATGTTAATAATAATATTCAAACTGCCTCGATAGTGTAGTGGCTAGCATGTACGGCTGCACACCCGAAGGTCCTGGGTTCGAGTCCCAGGTCGGGCCAAGTTTAGCTATTGAATCTTTGTGTATAGTAAGCCTCAGCATCAGCCCGAAGTTGGGAAGTTGGCGGTGTGTCACCCCCGTGCCTCGGAGAGCACGTTAAGCCGTCGGTCCTGCGCCGACACTCTCACTGGTCGTGTAGAGTGTCGTCCCACCGGAGTATGAGAGTGACAGGAATAGAGAGTGCACGTTGTGTCTGCGCTCTCTCTCACATGCGCTGCACTATAATATCTCCTGCACAGTTGGCTAGTCTCAATGAGATTGGCCGCCGTGTCCGGAATCGGTCAGGAGATCATCAATAATATTCAATGTTAGACTGTTTTATTTTATTATCATTATATATTTTTTATGTTTATGGTTTTTAGGCGTGTTAATTGAGCATATTTTTCTTTATATTACTTTAATTAAATATAATAAGCGGTAACTGCTTTAATATATACCCCATATATTAAAACCTAATTACGCTTAGTTCGTGGAAGAATAGAAATATAACTTAGCATTTTTTATATTATGAACATGAAATAACTCGTATATATTTTTCTTTTATGAAACTTTTCATTATTGAATCAAACTTAACATGCAGTTTTGTGCAATTTTGAACAGTCTATACTAAAACCACTCTGCGTCTGAGTATTGTATCAACTGTATTAATTAGCTAATTAATGTTCATTAGGTATTTGCGCTGCCTTTATGTCGGATTTTAAAATTATGCCGATTTTATTTGTCATTGCATATTTAATAACTCTTCGTCCATTTAAAAAAGTAAATCTATACTCTATGTAATAAAATTCTGAGTCGAATCTGTAGATTAATAAATATTTTTTTGGAAAATCTTATTGAAATAATCATTATTATCAATACAGAGGCCGAATCTATAGTTTTTAGAAATTTGTCTGTCTACTGTCTGTCTGAGAACGCATATCGAGAAAACCACTTGACAAATTTAGATGAAATTTGGTATGACGATAGCTGGTATCCGAGTTAACATATAGGTTACTTTTTACTGGGGGAAAATATCTCATCTCCGAGAAATCTATACTAACCGTTAAAACTCACCTAGGGATGAATCACACAAAAAATCACGCCAATCCATCACACTGTTTCGACGTCAAAGAAAGACAAACAAACACACTTTCACATTTATAATATTAGTATGGATACGAGATAGTCTCATGTAGATTTACCTCTAAATAATTTATAATAAGGCCTTTGTTTCTTTGACATTTACGCCACAAACTTAATCCTAATAGATATGGTGCGTTTGAATTAATTTCAACATGTCAAGACCTTGAACCTTGGAAGCATTTAGAAACTTTAAGGATTAACTCGATGTCACAGCAAAACACAACGTAATCCATTTAAGCTAAACAAATAGCTGCCATACTATTGCATTTCCAAATAATAGAAAATTTTACAGTATTGCTTTAAGATGTTAGTAACATTAACATATAATCTGTAATGATTATAATTTTATCTAAAAAAAATGCTCTGAACGATTATAATTTATGAGAATCGTCAAAGCATCAATGGAAATGAGAGCAACCAAGTCAAACTTGAATTTTTTATCTTGTATCTATTTATCTTGTAGCTTCATCATCATCACGATCGTATCAAATTAAATTCAAATCACAATTTCACACTCATACTCACATTTTCCAGATTTGATTATAAAATTACATATGAACTAGTAAAATCGTGTTAATAAGTATTCAATAGAATGTAATAATTAAGAGATAAAGCGGCCTACAATAGGATAGGTGACGACTGTTAAGCAATATATATATACTAGCATTGCCCGCGGCTCCGACTGCGTTCAGATGACCAAAAACCAAATTCTTAGGTTTTACATATTAGTATACTCTTACAATGCAGTTTTTGTATATTTTCTGAGAAATGAGATATTTTCCCGCGGTAAAAAGTATCCTATATGTTGACCCGGATAACCAGCTGTCATCATACCAAATTTCATCAAAATCTGTCCAGTGGTTTTCTCGTGATGCGGTAACAGACAGACAGACATTAATTGAATTTTGAATTGACAGACAGACAGACAAAAATTCTAAAAACTATAGATTCGGACTCCGTATCGATAATAATATCTATTTCAATTAGATTTTCCAAAAAAATATTTAATGAACAGATTCGACTTACAATTTGATTATATGTATAGATATATATACTTTGTATTAAAAAGAATCACTTTAACAGCATAAATTATTTCAGTCATTAAAGTGCTATAAAACCCTTTAAATATGGCGTACAGATACCAAAAATAACCAATTTTTCCTTATAAAAAACAAAACAAATGTTGAATGAAAGCAGCCATTGTTAAATAATGATACTTTAATTCGATTTTAGTTTACTTATAAAGCATTGCGTCTACACAATTTGAATCAAAGCGTTCTAATGGCATCGTTAGTATATGAAACTTCCACCAGATATCCAGTTTAGAATTTCGTTAACATTATGAAGAGGATACGCTATACGTATCTATATGTTCGTTTAATTATCATACTGAGTGCAATATCGACCGTATAGTATCATTTTGCCATGATAAATCATATGTACTTCCTGAAGTATTACACTGGTATTACTGAGCGAATATATAATATAACTAGCTTATGCCTGCGGTTTTGCGGCTTTATTTCATAGGTTGTATAATACAATAATATTCCCATCTAAAAGGTAGTTCTGGAGATTAGCGCTTAAAAAAACAAACCGTTAAATGTTTGTATTGTATTTAGCCCTTTTTAACGTTCCACTGCTGGGCACGGACCTCCCTTCAATACGAGGGGAATTAGGCCATAGTCTCACACATGTCTTTTGAAAACTTGCTAGGTTCTCTCAAACATGCAGGTTTCCTCAAGATGTTTTTCCTTCACCATTAAGACAAGTGGTAATCATGTTGGAAATAATTCGCACATGAAAATATCAGAGGTACGAGACCCTGGGTTTGAACTCCCTTCACTCGGTTTCCCAAGCGAGCGCGTTACCACTGGCCTACCACTGTCTTTGCGTTAAATGCTTATATTAGTTTATTATATGGAGAGTAAATAAGTACTTCATTACCGTCTATGTATTTTATCCAGGCATATGGTAAGAAGCATTATTTAACGGTCTCTTTAACCGACTTCAAAAAAGAGCAGGTTCTCAATTCGGATGTTTATAGTTTTTTTAATGTATTATAGATTAATAATATTTATCAATATGGACCACCGTATGAATTAATAATATCTTGATTTATAGGCTATGTATTAAAAAATAACAATTGTGAAAATCAAAATCATAATTGGCCTTCATATCGTATAACATACACAAACAAGAACAGAAAAATATTTTATTTTACACAGTTTTGAAAATGGATAAAAGGGCCAAAATGCATTTACCTAGTAAAATTGCACGAAATAACCCATTTTATTAAAATGTCTCGATTTCAAGTACCTATTCTGCTTCAATAACACAGATAAGCCACCTTCGGTAAATCGCATTGTGAACCAGCAGGTATTCAAAGAAATTAATGAAAAGAAAATCTTTTGTTACCATACCTTTAAATGTATGTAGGAATTACAAATTCTTTCCAAACCAAAAATATTTCCCTCTAAGATTTCATATCTACAAATCAATTTTCTTAGAGAAGTCAGTAGGTTTTATTGGACATTCGCTTCGTTTGCCAAATTCAGAGGAGGATTTTGGGATAGAGCGGAATAAGACCAAGTTTTATGTTTTGACTTATGCATATATATATGTTATTTTATGGTATACTCTAGAATGATTTGTTTGTTTGTTTATGTAACAATTTAGGGTTTAAGAATAATAGTAAAAAAGTGTAGTTATATCTATATCCATTATCCATTCTTTAATATTATAAATGTGAAAGTGTGCTTGTTTATTCGTTTGTCCTTCTTTCACGACGAAACAAAGTGACGGATTGCATGGAGATAGTTGGAGGGCTGGAGAGTGATATAAGCGTGACTTCTTACCCCGGAAGATCAATATACAGATACAACCCAAAAAATAATTATGATCAGAATTACTTGAAACTTGCTATTAATGCTCTTCAATACAATGAAATAACATTCATCCCACATTGAGGGTGAAATAGGGGATGAAAGTTTGTATGAAACCTACCTTTTAGTTTATTTTGTAGTTTTAGCGCGAGCAAAGCCGCGGGTTCTGCTAGTTGTTATATAAATATAGAAGTAAATAGGAAAAGGTGACAGTGAAGATGTTAAATACTTTCTTTACTTTTTTGGATTTACGCGAATATTTGACATTTTAAATGAAATTACATATCTTTCAATCAATTTTTTTAAAGATTATTTGTCAAAGGTGGTCCAATATAAATTTAAAAAAATACGGATCTATAGTTTTATTATTGAAAAATCGAAATAATATTATGGTAATGAAACGCTCTCTGGTTTTCAAAGTACTTTCAGTCTTAGTAAATAATGTTAATCATTTTTAACCCCTGACTCAAAAAGAGGGGTGTTTTAAAAATGTTGATATCGATATCTTTCTGCCTGTGTATGTGTGTGGCATCGTAGCTCTCAAACGGATGTGCCGATTTCGATGCGTTTTTTTTTTCATTTGAAAGCCAGTTGCCTTGCGGTGGTTCTTAGCTATGTTTGGTTAATATCGGTCCAGCAGTGTAAAAGTATCAGCTCTTTTCCAAAATGATGTAAGGCATTTTGGCGTATGATTACTCGAATAAGTGCTTCACGCGTGCCAGTGTACTCGTTAAAGGACAATTAAGTTGCGTAGGGGTTTTTTTTAATTTTTAATTTATTATTATTAGAAATGTTTGACCAGGTATGATAGACCCGTCTTTTAGAAGTAAGAAACCACGTCAAATATTCTCAATTTCATCTATGTGAATAAACTTACGCTCGCTTCTTAGTATGTAATAACTTTTAAAAGCAAATTTTGCTGAAAAACTATGTAGTCACTTCGCAGAATACTAAAACGCCCGCGTTCTTAGACAAGTTTCTCAAATTGAAATAGTTCTGTACGAAGAACTTGCGTTACATTTTATTTTAGTTTACAAAATTATTTCTGCATTATTATCTTTATCATAATAAAATGTCTGTAATTTTGAGATAGATATATTATAGTAAAACTGCCCTTTGTATTATCCTACGTAGGTATATTTAACCCCTTTTTAACCACCGACGCAAAAAGAGGGGTGTTATAAGTTTCACGTGTCTGTCTGTGTCTGTCTGTCGCTCCCGAACGGATAAAGCGATTTCAATCTAGTTTTTTAACATATTTTAAATAATTTGAAAACTGAAATGTATTGACTGCGATATGTACTGTATTAGTTAGACTTAGGTCGGTAAAAATATTTGCTCTCCGAAAAACTTTCTTTTGATAGTTTTTTTTAAATTATAGATAGTTTAATTAATAGTAGTTTAATTAAAATTATAATAGATTTTTTTTAAATTAAAAAACAACTCAAAAATTTAAAAGAAAATATTTCCAAACAAAAAAAATGTAATTAAATTATGTAATTTTAATATTTGTTTGATAAATTAAGTATTTTTTGATTGATCTATGTATGTTTTTATTGATCTATATATCTATATATATAATTCTTCTGTGAGTGTGTATGTCACTGAACTTCTCTCAAACGACTTGACCGATTTTGATGAAATTTTTTGTGTGTGTTCAAGGGGATCTGGGAATGGTTTAGATTCACAATTTGAATAATAATTTTCATCAAAAAAATTATTAAAAAAAGTTTGAAATTTTCAAATTAAAGACGTGTAGACAGGACAACGTCTGTCGGGTCCGCTAGTCTCCATATATTAGCTCGACCTGCTTAAGAGTACTTGCGGCGATGGCTTCTGCCACAAAATACGGAGTTCTGTGTTTTTGCAGGATTAGACTTGGATGGATTGAATAAAAAAAATGAATATGTTATAGCCTAATTTCTATTTCCGTCTATCAAGTATTTTTCGTGATTCGTGAAATTTATTATAAAAAGTTAATAGTTTTAATAAATAATAATCTTATGTTTTAGCTGGAAGAAGAACTACATGCGAAGATATATATGGTGAAGATCGACGAGTGTTTGATAGAAAAAGAACAATGCGAAGATTCGTGTCGAAATGTATTAATGAAGAACAATGTCCCTCTTTCCGTGTACACGAATACTACGAGCTTTGTGGGTGTTTCAGCGAGAGTCGAGTCCGAATGTACTTGCGAAGTGGATGAACCTCTCATCTGTTTGAACGGAGGTGAGTTAAATTATGTTGTCTTTACGATGGCTTTTTATCTAATTAAATAAATAGTAATATGTCAGATTTACGCGAATATCTAACATTTTAAATAAATTTTGGCGAATTCATTTTAATTATTGTTTTCCCGAAGTTTCGAATATTTTACAGCAATCATGGCCACGTTAGAATGAATTGTATAAATATGATAAATATGTAATACATAAAAGCTGATGTAAACTCTTATAATCAGTCATGTTATTGTGTATTGAAAATGAGACGCATTATTATTATTAACATATGATTTGAACAAACTCTTCTTAAAATGAGTGCTTCTCTTCTCTTTTCTGGTTCGTCACTAGCTTGCTTCCCAACACAAACTTTCATCCCCATTTTCACCCCCTTAAAGGATGATTTCCGGGATAAAAAGTATCCTATGCCATTCCCAGGGTCTCAAACTATTTTCTTACCAAATGTCATCTAAATTGGTTCAGTAGATCCAGAGATTATCCCCTACATCGTCACAAACTCACAATCTCACAAAATCACAAACTTTACCTCTTTATAATATAAGTATAGATATACTAGAATAAACAGAGATACTGTTTTAGTCCAATTTGATGATAACATTCGAATTGTTAATCTGATTGTGCTATTAGTCTGTACGTTAGACTTTCGCAGGTAACATTAATTTCCTGCTCAAGTGAAAAGCTCTAGAACTCGGCACAAATCTACGTACAGACAGGCAAAGCAAGATGTTGCATGTTGAAAGACCATGAACTAATCTAATAAAGAAGTAGTCAACTAAAATTGAATCTTATCCGGCACAAAGTATAAGCTTGTTAATTTCGCCAGTGGATCTAGCACAAAGCGTTTGTAATCAAACTAAACAAAACAATTATCGGATTAGCGATTAACTTTCAAATAGGTTGATTGAAAATGTAGGACCGACGTGACCCAATATACGAGTATATATTGGGTCACATCGGTGAAACTGGGGGTAGCCTGTGACTTTAGTCGTATTTTAGAGGCAATTTCCACATTTAACTATTTTTTTAATCGTTTAGTTAAAAAAACCTGTTTTGACATATAGATATTTAATTTATTTCTTGCAATTTTTAAGTGAATATAAAAAATTACAAACTTTGTTTCGTATTAATAAATATAGATATATATCTGTCCCCTCGCTCAATGAGATTGTTAAAAGAGCAGTTAGTAATCGAAGCTATATCAATTGGGGTTTCGATGCCAATCTATATTTAATTAGTAGAATGTTATTAGGCTTATTGTAATAGCTTTTTAAATGTTACTGGATTTGCTATAATCAGCTATTCCGTAGATTAATTGGTTATTTGTAACGGTTTAGTTAAATATTTGAAGTATTAATAATTTTCATTTAGGGATTTGTGTTTTTCATTGAATTCGTTCAATGAAAAGTTAAAATGTAACCCAAAATCATTTTATACTTAATTATTTAGATTATTATGGTCGAGAAGTACTAAAATAAATATGTTGGGACATTAACAAAAGAGCACCATCTAGGTCCATGGTAAGCTACGAGGCTTGTATTATGGATACCAGATAGTTGATACACTACACGTTTATTATAAATATAAACACCCATGACTGAAGTACAAACATCACACAAATGAATGCTCCCTGCAGGACTCGAACCCGCGACTGCTTGCGCACCAAGTAGTGTCACGACAACTTGTCGTCAAATGGTTAATATAGATGTTGATATTTTTAAAGTATAGTTTCTTCTATTCTGCGAACATTACATTGATGTAGTCATATGTATCACTAAAGGTCATGTATCATAAGGAATAAATGTAACTTATAAAAACACAGCAGGAGAAAGAGACAGAAGAACTTACAAAACACCAATGAAAATATCTTAACATCGTATACGCTTAAAACGAATTACTAACGCTTTTAATAAAATTAATTTAAAAAAAAACAATTATATTATATTTTCTTTAGATATACTATCATTCATCTGTTTTTTTTCTAAATAAAGAAGTACTCAAACTATCGTTTTCAATTACTTCTGTAGAAAAAAGATAACAGATAATAATTTTTTTTTAATTAATTAAATATTTAATATATATATGAGATATGATTTTAACAGGTACACCATTCGCGGATAAATGCGAGTGCCCCGAGGGTTGGAATGGTCCTCGTTGCGAGCAAACAAGTATAGGATTTCATGGGGATGGATGGGCGATGTATCCTGCACCACCCGCCTGCCACGAGGGACACGTCACACTCACTGTGACTTCGCATACTAGCAACAGTCTTATCTTCTATGTAGGACCGCTGAAGTATAACCCGTTGCTAGATGTGCAAGGTTAGTAATTTCTGTTTATATCACTTGATGATTTACTATGGCTTAAACCTTCACACAATCTTCGATGAGAGAGGCTCGTGCCTAGTAGTGGAATGACAAAAAGGGCAGGATGGGACCTCTGCTTAAGTTGAATTTATTTTATTTAATATATAATAATACCTCCCGAGAGTGATTTTTTGTATCGGAAATGAACAATTTCAAAACAGGACAAACCAACACCCAGACTTGAATGTTTTTAATTATATAATTTTGAAAATAAGTCGCTATCTATGCTCCGTCAAATTTCATCAAAATCTGTTCAACAGTTTAAGCGTGAAAAGGCAACAGACAGACAGAGTTACACACACATTCATAATATTAGGTTTGGAATCCATCTTCAAACATTCACAAACTAAACAACATATTTGTATAGCCAAAATAAAAGATTGAAATCTTAAATTTTATAATATATTAAAATCATATTCGGAGATAATATATACTTTTATAACATAACAAAAAAACCCACAAGGATAAGCATTAAATATATGGAAAAATACTATATCTATCTTATAAACCCACGCTCTTCTTGATCTTGGGATTTTCGCATCTGCGAATGTTAATCGTTCCTTTATTTATATGTGGGCGGAGATCGAACTTCATTTCATATAAGTTTAATCTATACTATATCTATACTAATATTATAAACTACTAATCTGATTTAAAAAAATCTTTTTGGTTTAGATACCCCGTTTATTGAGGAAGGCTATAGACTATATTATATCACTAGCATTGCCCGCGGACCTGACCAATAACAAAATTCTTAGGTTTTACATATTAATCTACTCTTACATTGCAGTTTATGATTTTTTTCTCATAAATAAGACATTTTCCTGCGGTAAAAAGTATCCTATATATTGATCCGGATAACTAGCTATCAGCATACTAAATTTCATGGAAATCCCTGCAGTGGTTTTTCTGTGATGCGGTTACAGACAGACAGACAGACAGACAAAAATTCTAATTTCAATAAGTTTTTCCAAAAAATATCTAACGTGCAGATTCGGCTTAGTTACAATTTTATTATATGTATAGATATAGCTAATATATAGTCTATCCATTTCATACTAACCGTTAAGACGTACCTAGGGACGAAGCCGATGATCCCGTGCGAAGCGCGGGTTAGTCGCTAGTTTTTAATAATATAGAGTGGCAATTGTTGGAAAAAGATTCCATCAATTTCTATGACATAAATTAGATTTACATAGATGTTAAATAGTTAGAAAGACTTCGGTGTACATTAATATGAAATTTTATAATATGTATAATATACGAGTATATGTACTTTTGTTTTAATGTTGTACCACCTGTAGAGATACAGGTGGTTATGTGGGACTCACCGCCTATAAAAGCCAGCACTACTCACTAAAACCCAACAAAACTTGCCCCGTCTTAATGGGGCGTCGCAGGATTACTTACGCTTTCAACCACGACGCCCCGACGGCAGGTCTGCCGAAGCAGACCACAACATCCATGGGGTTGCTCCGAGGTCCACTCTGCCGACAGAGAAGTACCAGGAACAACCCGCATGGTAGGTACACCGCTCACCGAAGTGGGCCACCTCCACTGTGCGTTTCTTGGCTTCGTGCCTTGCTGAACTGCCGGACGCTAATGAGTCCCCCATTACGACAAGGTACGCACATGGGGGGAATGTATATGTACCTAATAATACAGTACTAGTGACTCAGCCTCGCTTCGCTCGGGTTCATCCCTAGGTTGATTCCCCATACAAATTTCCATCCCCATTTTCACCCCTTTAAGGGATGAGTTCCGGATTAATAAGTATCCTTTGTCCTTTCTAGGGTCTCAAACTATCTGACCAAATTTCATCTAAATCGGTTCAGTAGATCTAGAGATTACCCCCTGCAACGTTACAAACTCACAATTCAGAAACTCACAAACTTTACCTCTTTATAGTATTAGTATAGATTATTCTGAACTTATTTTAGAATCGATATTTAGTTGAGATTAACAAACAATTATTCAGAACAATGAGCGATCCATAATCTACTAACACCTATCAAATACTAACAAAACACAAACAGCCATTCTATTGCTTCTATTAAACAACAAATTGGATTTACGTTAAATACTGAGACCTCGACGGCCGAGCGTTTTATAATATCGTGTTTTTTCGGGAAAAATGTAAAAGTAGGTTTTTTTTTTCAGAAAAGACACCTATATAGATAAACTTAAATAGCAAAACCTTGTATACAAAATTTTATCCAAATCATTAGAGCCGTTTCTGAGATACATGAATAATGTAGTATATTACCAGAATGTTTATTTAAAATTATAAGATTATGAAATGCTTGATGGGTTCTTCAAAATTTGGCGGTTTGCATTGCTTTAAGATGTATTTGAAGAAAATTTGATGTATTACTGATAAACTTAATTATATTTTAATCATGTTTTCGCCTACCTTTATAATAAATCGATACATTGTATAATGAAATAATAACTTAGCGATATATATATATATATATATATATATACAGCATATAGACCCAGAAACAACTAGTTCATAAAAAAAATGTTTGTTTGTCTGTGGATCTGGTGAGTTTCACGCAAAAAGTACTGAACCGATTTTAACTTTTTATATCTATTTAAAACGTACCTAGTGACACACCCGAGTGCAACGCAACGACGACGCAAGTGACTAGTATGTAAAAAATTATAAGCCTAGACGTGTCCTTGCTAAGCACAGATCTAGAGACACCTAGTACATAGTCCAAGGCAGGCCATATGTTAGAATTTTTATATGAAAGTGGCTATGTATGACAAATAAAGAAATATAGAATAGATATAGAAAATATTCAATTTTCTCACTCTGTTTTCTTTCGTCGTTTTAGAAGGTGGTATTGATGTTGAAAATAAGATTCAGAAGTAGGAGACCCGCTTCATTTAAATTTCCAAATGAGCGCATTGCCAATTGAAATGATTTTTTATATTGATAGATCGTTGTCCAAAATATAATATTTTTGTTTCATAGCATACATATGTAGATATGTCACAGTCAAAACAATTTTTTTTTAGTCAAAACTACTTTTGACTAAAGAGGTTCGTCAAAAGTAGTTTTGACTGCAGGCCTTGGTCAATAGCAGTTTTGACTGTCATATCGTTAAAAACGCTTAAAAAATTAAGGAGGTAAGTAGGTTGAAAGTTACTCGGAAGAACCCTTTCTTTCGCTTTAGGTTAGGTTGGTTAAAACAGTGAGTGAGTCTAGGTTTGGTTAGAGCAGTTTTGGCCGATATGCCAGTCAAACTGCTATTGACCAAGGCCTGCAGTCAAAAGTAGTGTTGACCACAAAAGTGTTCTAACTGTAACATATATATACATATTAAGTACAAAATTTCATTTCTTTTGGTAAGAAAGTCATAGATAATTTGCCTGAAGTAGGCTAAGAGGCTTTTAGTTATTATTTGGAGTTATTATAATATATAGACATGAATGACTAATGTTATGTCAAATTAATATATGGTGTAAATGGAGAAATAGGCGATACCTTTCGTGTTTGAATTTCAGCTTATGATTAATGGGCGCCTTAAGTAATCCAATAATACTATCTTATAAAGGAATCTATGTTAGGTCATTACACCTCTGAGGCATTTACTTTGTAAGCCTAGACGGTATAGCGTGTTTCGTAACTTGACTATACCATATCTAGATATATACCAAACTAGCAATGCCCGCGGCTCCGCCCGCGTTCAGATGACCAAAAACCAAATTCTTAGGTTTTACATAGTAGTATACACTCTATATACTCTTACAATGCAGTTTTTGTATTTTTTCTCAGAAATGAGATATTTTCCCGTGGTAAACCGTGGTGGTTTGTACAGTGGTTTTCTCGTGATGCGGTAACAGACAGACAGACAGAAAGACAGACAGACAGACAGACAAAAATTCTAAAAACTATAGTTTCGGACTCTGTATTGATAATAATATAATAATAATGTCTATTTCTATTAGATTTTCCAAAAAATATTTAATTTACAGATTCGACTTAGTTACAATTTTATTATATGTATAGATTACAATACGTTATTGACTTAGGTCTTAGACTAACGAGTGTCATAGATATAGACAGTTTCATAGAACTAAACATGAAACCAAACCGTAGTGTTTTAAGATCGTATACAAATGACAATTTGTATGTTACTGAGATATAAGTAAATAAATTTTAATAAAAAATAAAGGATTTTATTATAATAAAGTAAAATAATTAAAAAGACGAATATTATGTTATCTCTTTTTCAAGAAGAAGAGAACTAAGGCTCACAAATACAAAAAAAAATATTATTTTTATCATTCATATTTTATTCTTGAAAATTGTATGTTATCTTTCCCTTATTATTTAATAGTATAGGATCTGTATTGCAAAATCAAGAAAGTAGCACAGACAGCAAAACACACTATTATTTTTCATTTCGACATTTATTTTGGCGGACTCCGTCTACGTGATTCTTCATTCTGATCTTAAAAATCGTCAAATACTGTTGTTAGGGAATACGCATTTTTATATAGTTTAATAAATTTGTAGCACAAATGCTCCGTTTAGACGTACATTGTAATCAAAAACAGCGACCACACGGCCTGACTACGCTGACGCTCTTTAAATTAAATTGACGATTCAAAAGTGCTTATAATAAGTCTATTTGAATAAAATTTTATTTTTATTCAAAGATAACCAATTTCGGCATCATATCATTATGTAGATTGTCTCAAAACCACAATTTCCAGCAGTAAACAGGTCATACAGACTAAATCTCATTGTCAGACAAAATTTTAGGCTAATAAAAGCTGATCAAATAACACCAAAACATATTGTAGAAATATTTCATTACATATTAAGTAGCGCGATAAATATCTTAAGAGAAATATATACTTGCACTTTGGCAAGGCTTTAGCTAGCGAGCAAATATTTCTTCTCGCGTTGCCAAATTGGCAATACCGTTAAGTGGATTGCACACACTTGTCGCAACAGATACGTCAGTTAATTTGTGTCGAATGCACTTACGATATCTGAAATCCTGGTTTAGTTTGATTTTGAACTAATCTGGGGTTAAACGTTCTGTAGCTACTTGTGGAGAATATACGTTGTTGGGTTTGAAATTGTGGGCAAAAAAAAACATTTTATGGGCGCTTTTGCTTAATTTTTTTGTCGCTCTGCTAATTGTTTTATTTACTTTTGTATTATAGTATAAATAAATAAATATGTTGGGACATTAACACACAACACCATCTAGTTCCATGGTAAGCTACGAGACTTGTGTTATGGATACCAGATAGTTGATACACTACACAATAATAACTTTAAATACTTATTACATATTGTAAATATTTTCGTGCTATACAAATGAATGCCCCCAGCGGGACCACTAGCACAGTAAGTAGGATCACTACAAACTGAGCCAAACGTGTAGTCAGAAATGTTAAAAATAAGAAAATAATGACTACAGTCTTTGGGTGTATGTTTCTGGCCCATTCTGATTAACATAAAATATGTTGGGTAGCTACTATAACCCCAAAGCACAGTGAATTATGTTAGGAGTAATCATTTTTTATTACGTTTTAATGTTTAGTATAAATTTCTCAGACATGAGATATTTCCCCGCGGTAAAAAGTATCCTATTGACCCGGATAACCAGCTATCATCATACCAAATTTCATCTAAATCTGTCCAGTGGTTTTCTCATGATGCGGTCACGGACAGACAGACAGATTCTAAAAACTATAGATTCAGCCGTATCAATAATAATAATTATTTCAATAAGATTTTCCAAAAAATATTTAATGTACAGATTCGACTGAATTAGAATTTTATTATATGTATAGATTATACTAAAAGAAGTTATGTATGAAAATAAAGTACAACATGGTAAATGTACGTTCCTCCATCCTTCGTATCTACGAATAAAGGCATAAGCGTTAAGGTGTTATGCTACGGAAATAGCTTGCCGTATATATTTATTTTTAAGTGCAATGGTCCCGGCTATCACAAATAGTAGAGATTATAGCAGGATTATCCTATATCCAGGCGCCTTAAACTGTTTAAAACTGTAATAGCTTTGTCACACAATACAAAGTACCGTATAACATGGGCGAAAAAGTTTAAAGAGTTTCATTCAGAATCTACCGTTATCTTCTCTTTGTCGTTCAATCCGAGGATAGACTCGCTTACGATGAAAGTATTTGGCGATCGTCTGAAGCAGACGTTAAATAAAAGTGACTTAAGAAATCTGAACAATATAATACTTTCTTAAATTTACGCGAATATTTGACATTTTAAATAAAACAGTTATTACTGACAGCCTAATAACTATACCTTCGAGACATGTAACATCTCAGTCTCTCTCGTGACCATAAATGCTGTAAAGGATTCGAAACGTGGGGAACCAAAAATCCAAATAAATCCGCGAAATAATCCGAAAAGATAATTTTATTTAAAAAAATCTGAACAGTGTCGACTCAACGATAAATATAATATTCTTTTAAAGTTTTTTAGTTATTGTTAGTAGATAAAAGCCGTTCCTATTTGTTACCGTAGGTTAAATCTCGTTTTTTGTTATATTAAGTTTTGTTGCATGCTGTGTCTGCATCTAGAAAAATGCAATCCTGTGTATTAAATTTGCAAGCTACTTTTATTTTATATGTGTTTGATTGTCATTTATTTTGTGGATCAATAAACATAAATAAATAAATGAATGAATGAGTAAGTGAATGAATGAATGAATAAATGAATAAATAAATATGTCAAAAGTTGATTGGCGTAACAACTTGAATAATGATTTCCGACAAAATCCACAATAGCCCACTAATACGCAAAAGGTGTTTTTATTTCACGTTGAAAGGGGTGTATAATACGTGAGTTTTGAGAGTACACTTGGAATATTTTAACCCAAATTTATAATTTATGCACGAATGTTGTCTTAGGAACAGTGATAGCTATTGATATAAGGATAGCATTGTTAACTTTATGTAATTATATTTATATTTAACTAGCTCATATAATTAAAATTCATATTTGATATATGGTTTTATTTTTAATGAAAAGTTATACCTAAAACAACGTAAAGCTAGAGTTTACTCATTATTTCTTTATGCTATTTTACTAACTAAATGTATATACAAAATAATTGTATATATAATAAATAAATAATAGTAAATATAGTATAATATATAGTGGCGAAGAGATATAAGAGTTACTCTGGAATGAAATAATGACTTGCTTATATAAGTTTAAAATCTTGGTATGTAAGAGTATGTATGTATGTATGTATTCAGCCCTTTTTAACGTCCCATTGCTAGGCACGGGCCCTCCCTTCAGTACAAGGGGAATCTGGCCATAGTCCACCACGCTGGCCAATTCGGATAGGCGGACTTCACATGCCCTTTGAAAACTTGCTAGGTTCTCTCAGATACTCAGGTTTCCTCACGATGTTTTCCTTCACCGTTAAGACAAGTGGTAATCATGTTGGAAATCATTCACACATGAAAATATCATAGGTGCGAGACCCGGGATTTGAACTCGATTCACTCGGTTTCCCTAGCGAGCGCCTTAACATTGGGCTACCACTGCCTGGCGAAGAGATTAGCTATCTAGCAAAACCTATCTGTAAAAAATCTGTCTGTTTTTTTGTCATTAGTAGACATGATAAACCCAAATGTTCTATCTTTTAAGAAATAATATATATAAAAATAATCTGTAGCAATCATAAAATGTAGAAAGACTAATAATGAAATTACATCTACATATATATAAATAGATAAAGTTGACGATCCAATCAAACTTACAATCGCATAAAAGCTACCAAGTACATAACACTGTCGTGCCAAGTCCGGCCCATTCCCCAGTCACTGTAATGATTTTTTAATGACCACGTAATGACTGACAACCGTGCAGAGGCCTTATGATTTATGAAAGTTATTGTCGCGTGATAAAGCACCTATTTTCCACACGGTTACTTACATTTTGTGAATACGTTCCTATTACCATACAATAACAATGTTTGTGCTGCCCTGGTTTCCATGATGTTTATATGTAATTAATATCTTTTGAAATGTTATAGCGTACAGAAATTGACGTTTCGTGTTAGAATTTCTCGTTATACGAGTATCGAGTTACTCAATTAAGACAATTGATGTGATGTGCTTTCATCTATGCCAAAACTTGGTAGGTGCGTGTCACGTGACTTACAAGAAATAATAAATGGGCGTAGAATTAATTTATTATAGGTATATCGATTCAATTCGTTTTAGGATGTTGTAAAACATGACCGCGGTTTATTATGTAGTTATATCACAACACCATATATGTATTTAAAAATCAGTATTATGTAGATGCATTTAGTTTTTTGTTATATAAATTAATATGGTATGACTTGGCTTAAAATAAAATTTTAGAATTATTTTCATACTAAAACGTTTTAAGTGCGAAAGTCTGTGTGTTTGTGATTGTGACTTCTTCGCGCTTTCACGGCTGAACGAATTTGAGTGAAGTTTGAAAAGGAAATAGATTGTTATAGGTATATTGTCAAACACTTACTATGCGAGCGAAGCTGTGGACAAATATTATTTTGTATAATAATATAATAAATATTATAAATGTGAAAGTTTGTGAGTATGGATGTTTGTTACATTTTCACGCCAGAACGGTTAAACGGATTTGAATGAAATTTGGCACAGAGATAGATTATTATCTAGAATAACACATAGGCTACTTTTTATCCCGGAAAAATATACGGTTCCCGAGGGATAGATTTGTTTTTGTTTTTCTAGTAGTATACCATAAAACTGTTTATTTAGTGAAAATGTGTTGGGATGAACGTGATATACACGGTATTATTTACTAATAATGAGTTGCTTCGTAGTTCGTATCTCGCCAAAATACACTAAAAGCCTTATAATCCTTGAACTTCGGCCAAGATTGTTGACGCTGAGGTTATTTGCACATTAACATTGCGGTCCCATAATAGCTTCACAACTTCTAAGAAATGTTGAATAGTGTTAATTAAATTGAAATAACGACTGCTTTGCCAATGTTGTAGAATATATGTATTATTGAATGTTCAGATTTTGGTTAAACTAAATAAATAAACATGTTGGGACAGTAACACGCAGCACTGTCTAGTTCCATCGTAAGCTACGAGGTTTGTGTTATGGATACCCATACATATGGATATATGGAATTTTTATGGATAGTTGATACACTACAAATATATAACTTTAAATACAAACAAATTATAAATCTTTCAAGTAATACTTTCAAGTCGTCTTTATTATTTAGTATATTCAAAATAAGTTATTTTTAAATTTACGGTCTTGAAAGGATGTATAATACAATAATAGTAAGAACTTCGCAGTGAACAATTCAAAGCTTAATTGGTTCGATATCTTATACCCTAGTTCCGATTCTCGTGGCATTCAATTTTTGTTGAGTTTCTCTAGTCGTTAAGCATTTTAACAAGTATACAACAACTACATTATAACAAGGCTAACTATATTTCAATAAAAAAATATGTTTGTTTGTACATAACCTTTATAATTATTAAATCATTTCTAAGCTATTTTTACTAACAAAAAAGTTATACTACAACTTACTCTTTACCGTATATGTATAGCTTTATATATTTCTTAGTTCTGATAATGAGAAATTGTTGTTATTATCAAGATAAAATACCTTATTAAATAAATTTACTTCATCCGGGCATCGAACTCTTGAACTGCACAAACCAGAATGTTGCTTAAACATGTTATATAAAATGTTCAATGAAATATCTTTTGTTCCAGATTTTATGTCTTTAGAACTTGTGGATGGCTTTCCGATTCTTCTAGTTAACTACGGGTCAGGCACAACTCGTTTGAACAACAGTGTTGTACACGTGGCTGATGGCAAACCGCATCTTATTGAGATCGTTCTTATGAGAAGTTCCATAGAAATGTTTGTAGATAGATGCAAGTTGTCAACCTGTATGAGCCTAGCAGCTCCCACTGGACCGAGGGAAATTTTAAATGGTAAGTCATATTTTATTTTTTATGAGAGGAACCCTATTCCTTTTTCTAAAGTGAAAGTTGCCTAAGTTACTCCTTATAACATCAGTTATCTGCCAGTGAAAGCCCCGTCAAAATCAATCTAGCTGTTTCGGAGATTAGCCGGAACAAACAGACAGACAAATTAAAAAAAAAAACGTTTTTCTTATAAGTACCATATATGATTTCATAATTTATATGCATTTATTTCGAATTCATGCTCCGTAATAGGATAGAAAGTGTTATAAAAGCAGTTTTAGGTTTTATACTAATCTGTGAAATGAAGACAGAGTAAAAATGGCTCAATATTATTGATGTTTAAACATGTGTCATATACAAAAAAATACAAAAATCTATGCTATATGTAATTATTTATTACTGACATACTATATTTATTTTACTAACATTTATTGATAGATAGTAGACTTCTGAGAATTATTCTTCTATAAACTTCAAAAGACCTAAGAGCAGATTTCTATTCAAAAATCTTGTTTACATTTAACGCTTTGATGAAAGTTAGGCGCTGGACGTTTATTACTCAATCACGCCGTAATGGTTGAATGGATTTGAATGAAACGAACTCTAGACACGGTATCTATTTTTAATATGGGCATTGCATGTTTTAAATAGAAGGCTCCGTGTGATCACCTAAAAATTTAAAATCGATGTATTTGAAGTTTTCTTTAACAAAACAATGTATGATCGCAATATATAGTTTAAAATAACAATACATATATCATCTATATTGTAGTAATTTCCTTGTATTAGCGTTCGTTTTAAAAATATAAGTAATTTTATGATATCAACTATCAAGTCCTTTACGTCATCAAGTCCTTTTATTAACGTACTTCTTTCTGTTGGAGCGAAGATAGAAAATTAATAAATATATGAAACTATTCTTCTCTTTCTTTTTTATATCAAAATCGCGGTATATAGCGAATTGATTATTATTTACTAGCATTTGCCTGTTTCTATACTTGCATAGTATAAAAATAACCGATTTTTATACAAATTCCCAACCACTTTTTGGGGTTGAATTTCCAAAAAAGTATTCTTTGCAGATACCTCTCTAAATTTCAAGTTTATAACATTTATACTTTATGAGAATTCGTGACTAATAAGGTATTTCATTTTTACATACATACATACATAACATATACGAGTATAGATGGAATGATAATAAAGAAAAACCATTATAAAAACGTGTATGACCGTAACATTGTACAAAAAATACAGAAAGCTATGAGAATTTGACTCTCATAGTTTACTATAAACCTTCAAACTATATCACGTTAACAAAGTTAGTATATAAGCGATCAATAGAAGATAATACTTGTTCTTGGGGTGTAAATTTTCAAAATGGTATTGTTTTCTATAACATCATATTTTGTTTACAGTAAATGGGCCATTACAGCTTGGAGGGGCTAGTATAGATCTACAGAGCCTCGCGCGATCGTTCGGATGGCGGCACGTTCCCACAAATCAGCACTTTATGGGCTGTATCAGTAATTTTACGTATAACGATTTTGTAAGTCTTTTGTTTTGGATTTTTTCTTAATTTTATAAGTTTTTGTGTTCTTAATAATTTGAATAAGAATCTGTATTTTTTTATGAAGAATTAAGTTTTCTTTTATTTCTATTTCTTACGTTGTGTAGAATACTTGTTTTTTTTATTTGTCTTCCTTGATTAATTCCTCTAATTTGCTTAATTTATACTTAGCAAAAAGTTGTTGTAAATAAGCTGTGACCTACCAACAGATAGATATGCGAAAGATATTATTAGAGATCTGTTTGTTATTCAGTAATCTTTTATGTAACTCGACAGCTAAACTCGCGAACATACTTTATACAGTTTAATGAAACATAATCACGGAACCAGTTATTATATTATTACATAAGAGTTCATATCGAATAGCTACTGTTTTCTCATCGTATCTACGGAACCCTAGAATAATAACAATAATAATAATAAATGTTGGGTCATTAACACACAGCGCCATCTAGTTCCATGGTAAGCTACGAGGCTTGTGTTATGGATACCAGATAGTTGATACACTACATATAACTTTAAATACATATTATAAATATCAACACCAATGACTGAAGTACAAATATTCGTGCTCATCACACAAATGAATGCACCAGAGGGACTCGAACCCGCGACCGCTGGCACAACAAGTACAAGTACTACAAACTGAGCCAACGTGTCGTCAAAAAAGACAAAATAATAGGCATTATTGTTGTTTTCCTTAGATGTACAACTTGGGCAGACCATCAGTAGAACACAATGCCGATCCTGGCTGTCAAAAGAGTGTATTTACTGCAATCACTTTTGGCATCGACACAAATTTCCTGGTCGCTATTCTCGTTTGTATAGCGATTTTAATAAGTGAGTACTTTCTTTATATTCATAGATTAAAAGCTTTGAGATTTTTGTAGCCATAAACATTTTTAAATGTAATTTAACAATACTTATAGAAATATTGTTATTGAATATTGGATTAAATTATGTAATATCATTTAATGAATTAAATATTCTTTATTTTTTTACTAAATATTAAGCTAAATTATTGTACCTACAAAAATCATAATACAGAGGAATTTTAACACGAACCAATTTAATCAATTAATTATACATATGTATATAATATTTTTTTAAATGAATATACATATGTACATATATTTTTCTAATATTTTTTTTTCCCATAAAAATTAATAAAAAAACATACTAAAAATACACATTATTTCCAGTCCTCCTCCTAGCGGTGGTCGTCCACAGAAAGCGAGCAGATGCGTGGGCAGAAAAGGAGCTAGACGATATAAGAGAAAATATCATTGCGTATGAAGACGAGGGCGGCGGCGAGGGGGACGCGGGGTACGACTTGCACGTGCTACGGCAAATGTATGACGGCCCGCTGCCAGATACTGATGCTACGTTTATGCATGCCCCAGGTAATATAAAAGTTAATTATTTACATATACATATTAATATTATAAATGTGAAAGTGTGTTTTTTTGTTTGTTTGTTTGTTTGTTTGTTTGTCTTTCTTTCACGTCGAAAAAGAGTGATGGAATAGAATGGTTTTTTATGTGGAGATAGTTGAGGGGACGGAGGACACGGGCTACTTTTGTACCGGGGGAGATTACAATTAAATAAATACGTGAACCTACTTTTTTTTTGTAGTTTTAGCGCAAGCGAAGCCCCGGGTTCTGCTATTATTTATAATGTTTTAAATAAGACATTTTTTTGTGAATCTTTTCGTGGTTATACTTTGACGTATTTATAGATTTTCTTTCCTCCCTTTACCATTGCGGAAAATTTCTGTAAAGCATTGGAAACACAATAAGCATTTGGTCAAAGTAAAACCGTCAAAAAAATACAAAAAAAAATACTTTTATTTAAAATGTCAAATATTTGAGTTAATTTTATTAACTATTTAATATTTATATATTTGTCTTATTAAGTATTTTCGGAAATCTGATTGCATTCGATTAAAATGTGAATTTATATGTTTTACAATTTGAAATATACTTTCCCGGATCAAAGAACTACATCCCGTGGGATATTTTTTCCTAGTACAAAATCCTCGATATCTCTATACGCCATTGCATATCCCAATCGTATGAGTCGTTCTGATACTTTTATTTTGTAGTTTTATATAGCGATATACCCTCGTTTCACTGAGTGCGTTCCTAACCTAACAGTAGCTTATCGGGGGGCACGGAGTGCCCCCGCCAAGTCGAGCAAAAAAGGGCACGACAGTACCATCCTTATCTCGAAGCGATTCAGAGCATTTTCCACCCCCCCATAACTTCGTTATGGATAAAGCTAGAAGCCTGAATTTTCAGTGACTAAAAGAACATAATAAAACTAGGCATATTTCCAAATTACATTCAATTTGAACCTGTAGTTTAAGAACTGTTGCAGATCAAAATTCGTTAATATCGTCACGCACACACTCACTCACTCACTCACCGATCATCAAAATTCTAAGGTACTTCTAGCAGACATAGGAGCTTCAAATTTTGAACACAATTAGTGTTTAGCCTATAACGGAAGGAAAAACTCAAACATCATGCAATTTCAATCCTGTTTTCGAGATATACAAACTGCATAAGTAACTTTGTATTCCTATACAAATAGATATGCGATATATGGGATTACAAAGTTATTTTTGCAGTTCATACATATCATTTTTCGTCACTTAAACTACCCAAATGTATAGCAGGGTAAATAGTGGATATACTGTAAGTGTTAGCGACGACTAAAATGTAATTATCAATATTGTAAAGAGTTTTAAGAAATAATACATTTAATATATAAATTAAAACTTATATGTATAAAAGATCTTAAATATAAAAAAAAATATACAAGTAATCGAACACTCGTGTGTTCCGTAGCGAGAGTCGCCCGGGGGAATTCGGGTGGTATCCGTAATAGGATTTCCCAACTATAAAAAAAAAGTACAGAGCCCTCGGAGCGTTAGTTTGTCTTCTACTTGACTAATACATACAATATGTATTTATCAATATTTAGTTTAGTCATGTTAAAAAAACACAGGAATAACTCATATATTATTTTATTAACTTAAATATCCAACTTAAAATATATCTTTCTCAGAGTTCCGTTTGTTATCACTAAGTATTTAATTTGTTAGTCAATTTCTCCACTTTAACGACGTCAAGGAACGCTAGAAGGTTTAGGTATTTTTTTAAATAATAGGTCACAATAAAATAGCACATAATATAAATAAACTTAATCATAGCTTGCCTTAATTTGTGCCGTTATGTCAAATATAAATTTCGTTTAAAAATCATAAAATATTTTAATTAAATTTACACTATTTTTTCCTTACATTATTTAAATTAAATATTATTTTTTCATTTCCCGATATCTTACTTTTATTTATTCATATATTCTTATAAAATTTATAATTAATGGTAAATTAATTATACAATAGTTGCACTGTAAAAGGGGGTTAGGTTAGTGTTTTACCTGTAGGTATGTATGTTTGTACGTCCGATCCTATGTTCCCTCGTAATTACTAACCTAATTTCGATTGGTCTATTTATTAATGTTTATATTTGCAATTATATGTATTAGAAAAGTATTTTTAAACGCGAAAATAATATTTTAAGCTTTTTTAGTAGCTGTATACATTTTTATGCATATACAAATGGGTACATAAATGTAATGTGAAGCGTGTATAGTTTATACCTACTAATATTCGATTACTGTTATTTATAATGAATTGATTAAAATATATACCTAATTAAGAAACAACTTGACGATTACTTAATTTTGAAACAAAGCTCGTACATTTTCTTTTACAAAGTATGATATTGATATGAATTAGAAAACCTTCTCAACATCTCATTTCATTGCCCGTAACTGTGCCCACCTATTAGAACATGGAATATAGAGGTCATGAAATATCAATCTCTTCGAAAATTACTTTTAAAATGGAATGGAATACAACTTTCGGGATTTAACTACGATGCTGCAGATAGACACATAAATCTATACATCTTATTAAACTTATGTAAGTCGAATATCAGTATCGGGGTAGGTATTTAGGGTCAACAATGAAATTTAAATATTCGTTAAATTAACTATACATATTTATTCTTAATGCATAAGATAGTAGTATTTAAAGTCCAGGAGTCCGTAATTTCCCAATACAATAGACTTAGATTTTTTATCATCCAGACTTGTCAAAATTTGTTACCTATATCAAAGCCTCTGAAAAAAGCCCACAGAGACAAGGAGTGGGCTTTTAAAAAGTCCTTAGCTGACACACAAGAAAAAGTACAAGAAAAGAGAAAAAGAAGAAATATTTACAAAAAGAAATGAGATCCCATCAAAAACATTCTGTAAAAATATTGCAAGTCTCGCAACGCATTTCTTCTACCTCAAAAAGCTATGAGATGTAATGTAAAACCAAGTCGGTTAATTTATTCATTACCTATCTATGAAAGCAACTATCCGACAACTTTGTCATAAATCGTTACCGAATTAGTTAAGTTACAACATTTTATAGTGACCGTATTAATATTAGATATATTTATTTCTTTAATTAATAGAATGACTTGGCCATCGCACATGATAATAGAATCTACAAATAACAAAATTTACCTAAAATTAGCGTTCTGAGTGCATTATTTATGTTAGTGTATGCATAAATTTGACCCGCTAGTGCTATGTTCAGTTCATCTCAGCCCAAACACACACACAGCTGGACATAGGCCTCTCCCAAAAAGTTCCACGACAACCAGTCTTGTGCCATCCGCATCTAGTGGGCTCCAGCGACTTTGACCAAGTCGTCCGTCCACCTCGGTCATGATATGTTTAATTAGGGCTATTTAAAGTTGTAGACTCTTATGTGATTATGTTTCCGTGCGATGGCCAAGTCATTCTATTAATTAAAGAAATAAATATATCTAATATTAATACGGTCACTATAAAATGTTGTAACTTAACTAATTCGGTAACGATTTATGACAAAGTTGTCGGATAGTTGCTTTCATAGATAGGTAATGAATAAATTAACCGACTTGGTTTTACATTACATCTCATAGCTTTTTGAGGTAGAAGAAATGCGTTGCGAGACTTGCAATATTTTTACAGAATGTTTTTGATGGGATATTATATTACTCCAAGTTGTATTTCATCCAAATAAGACCAGCCGTTGCAACGTGGAAAAGTAAACAACACAAACTACAACAATAATCCGATTTTATAATCGGATTGTGAGTGTAAATCTATATATAAGTTATTTTAAAACATAAATCATAATAAATCTATATTTAAGTTATTTTAAAACGTTGACAAATAGATTTTATATACAGTAAGTAATACATACGACTTTAACAAAAATTTAACAATACTTATTAATCAAAAATGCATATTACATTAGCTTTTCTCATCGATTTAATTAATAACCGACTGCACCGCGTGTGATGTAACCTTAATTGAAATGCGTCGTACTTGAAGTTTATTGGATCTATCACATATCATTGAGGCGTTCAGAATGAAAAATTAAATTTACAGATATTAAAATTTGAATTACAGAGATTAAATGGCTTAAAACAATTATTATTAATTTATAAAATAAGTATGTGCGTATGTATGTTTGTTATTCCTTTACGTAGAAACGGCTGAACAGATTTAGATGAAATTTAGTACACAGATGTACTATGATCTGGAGTATTATATAAGCTTCTGGTGGGCATCTAGAGACGTAAGTCGCCAGTTACTTATAAATGAACGATCTTTTTGAGGTACATTTTTCTTCTTTAACTTAGTGTTTACTGTCACATTATAATACCTGTTTCTCGAGATTGCGTCTTTGAATAACTTTTTCAACATATTTACATGAGATTAATAAAACGTTTTATGTACTCAAATAAAGATTAGTCTGTCTGTAAATTAAAAAAAACGTGTGTGTGTAGTTGTGTACTTATTTACGCACTTAAGAAGTTATACTTCTTTGAGGTAATATAACAAAAATATCTAAAGATTTCATCCCGTATGTTTGTATAAGGAATAATAAATTAATAAAATAATTAAATAAGGCATATTAGGCATATTACAATCATATATTTATAGAATATCATATACGGAAAGAATATAATATTATATATCATTTGTCAGACAATAACAACGGTTACCATGGCAACAAACAGTTATCAGCTAACTTCATCGTGTCGCTTTTTGGCTGTCGGTGTTTAATTTTACTACTTCTTTTACTTGAAAATTATAATCTCACAATTTTTTCCAAACGTCAACGACCAAAAAGTACATTAAAGATTAAGCTTATTTATAAGCTTTATGTTGTAGGATATTAGATAAAAGCCAAAACAAAAAAAATGTGATTAAAACTTTTTTATATTAATCATATTATAAAAACTAGCATTACGTTCAGATGACCAAAAACCAAATTCTTAGGTTTTACACATTAGTACTCTTATATTGCAGTTTTTGTATTTTTTCTCGAAAATGAGATATTTTCCCGCGTCAAAAAGTATATATATTTTAACCCGGATAACCTGGTATCACCATACCAAATTTCATCAAAATTCCTCCAGTGGTTTTTCTGTGATGCGGTAACAGACAGACAAAAATTCTAAACACTAGATTCGGCCGTAGCGATCATAATGTTTATTTCAGTAAGATTTTCCAAAAAATATCTAATGTACAGATTCTGCTTAGTTACAATTTTATTATATGTATAGATTACTCCTCTTACTTATTTAACGTTTGACCTAAACGTTATTATTTCATTAAAAATTAATAGAGTTGTAAAGGTCAACGTATGTTTATTGATTAAATGTTTTGAGTACTTCTTTTTTTAGTCTCGATCGTTATTATATTTAATATTGTAGTATCGTCATCGGTCCGGTCGTCCGGTCGCAACTCGCAAAAACTTAATAATAAATCCATACTAATCTTATAAATGTAAAAATAACTCTGTTAAATTTTACACTTAAACCACTTTACAGATTTTCATGAATTTTGGCAAGGATGTAGATTGTCTCATGGGGATGAATGTAGGGTAAATTTCATCCCCATCCTACTTACTATTCGAGGGATTCCGCGGGTAAAAACATACATACTAAGAACAATTTATAATAATTAAGTTGAAGTAGAGTTAGTTAACTAAATACTCTCAAACTATGTCAGGTTGACCCAAATATCTTACAAGAATAAAATAAGATTGAAAATTCCTTCTTCTGCCAACAAAAAGAGTTAAAAATTGTCAAAGTATTTTGATGCAGCCTTAGAATACTAAGGAAGCGCTCTATATTTCTCTTATACTTAAACCAAACCGTAAGCGCCATCTTTGATTTATCGCCTGTCAAAGTTACATATTTGATTTTTAAATTTCTATGAGTATAGACATTAAGCAGTCGTGGTCCAGTGGTAATGTTCTTGCTTGAGAAACCAAGTGAAGCTGGCTCAAATCTCGGGTTTCGCACCTCTGATATTCTCATGTGCGAATCATTTTTAACATTATTACCACTTACTGAGAAGGAAAACATCGTGAGGAAACTTACATATCTGAGAGAACCTAGCAAGTTTACGAAAGATATGTGACGTCCGCCAACCCGCTCTTGGCATGGGGTAATATAGTATGATACCCACGTTTTAAGCAGAGGTTCAGTAGTGGGACCTTAATTAATATTCAAAATATGTATATTATTCAGCATTACAGTATAATATTTTTTTATTGAACATATTGTCATGAGTCTAGTCAGTAGTATTAGTTAGAATAGGATAAAACCTCAGACCTGAGAGCAACTGGCGAAATAAATAAATATGTTGGGACATTAACACACAGCACCATCTAGTTCCATATACCAGATAGTTGATACACTACACATATATAACTTTTAAATACATATTACAAATATAATCTCAGCGGGATTAAAAAGAAAGAAATAAAAGTGGTATTAAAATGCTATCGTTATTCGTCCTTATGTCTCGACACAAATATGCTAAAATATTTTTTTTCTACAGGTGTAGTAGGAGCAGCACCGGATTTATCCGGTTTCTTAGACGACAAGAAATCCGTCCTAGACAGAGATCCGGATATCAACCCGTACGATGATGTACGACACTACGCGTACGAAGGCGATGGTAACACCAGTGGGTCACTATCGTCTTTAGCCAGTTGTAAGTTGCAAACTTTTATCTTTTTTAGAATAATTACTATATTATAGAATTGATTACTATGAAATTTTGGTAATTTACTTCGATTTTCTTAAAATGATTTTAATTTTATATTTGATATTATAAGGCATTTATTGTGTAATTTTTGTTAGTTTGCCGTAACTTTCGAACTGTTTATATAGTGCATTTCAAATAGTCAAATATTGCAAATAGATTTAGGTTTATTATTAAATTACTCTAATGAAAACTGAAATATGACCTACCGTGCGAGAATACTGATCGACTTATAAAATGTCATCTTTTAAAGACCAAATTTTTAATGTGATTTTTTTCAAATGTTTTCCACATTTTTAAAATAAAAGCCAATAATATTAATTATACGTTTTAGTATATTCATTATATATAACCGTCTAAAAATCTGAAACGTACCATTAAAGGCAATCTTAACTCTCTTATTGTACTCTAAAAATACAAATGAATATTAAAATGATAGCAAATTCTTGAAGAATATTAATAAAACCTCCTTTACAAGTCTTCGCACGTATTCTTAAAAAAAATCACTTAGAAATTTCCCGAGAAGCGTAGATGCTTATATTTTTTATCACGACTAGCCAATTAGTAGCGATTCTGCTAAATAGGGAAACATAAAATGCTCTAGTGGGAATTTCTTTACTTGCATTAGGTTTTTGTACGGTTTGCCATCAATTTTTTATTGTTACAAGTAAATTAGAAGATACTTTAGTCGTAATATAAACGTAAATTAAATTCTTTATAACGAAGTATTGTTATACTATTGAAGACGGTAAATGCGGGTTCGATTGTTGAGGTTGTTTATATTGACCGTACAAATGTTTTTTTTTTATTGTTAAAGAGTATCTGGGTCTAAGAGACCGCTACAAATGTTTTAGTTACTTCTTTTCTCACTATTATTATAAATTTCAAAGTTTGTATATTTACTCTTCTTCTACTTTACGAGCAAAGCCGTAAGCTCTGCTAGTATAATTATAAATACAAAAGACACCTAGTGACAGAGTCGCTAGCCGAAAATATGCGGTTCTTATATATAAAACTTCCATTTAAACAGATTCTATGAAATCAAACGTTTTTATTCCTAATACTTACTTATGATTCTAAGATAAACTATTATTAAAGATATCTTTTGTGGCTTCGTTATTACTATTTAATCTACTGCCACGAAACTCTTACTCTATATGGGGATAAGAAGAAAGGGGTGGGTAAGCTGTTTGTTTGGAACTTTTCGTGTGTTTATGATGAATTTTTATCAAGAATATTACTCGTATTATATTTTAGGTATATACGAAACAAAAAACGTATTATATTTAATCTGGCCTAAAAGGTGATTTTTTTATGAATTTTATATGACACTACACTTAATTAAAAAATTACATTCTAATTTTAAAAATAATATCTTGAATATCAGTTCAAAATTGGCGAAGATACCAAAAAAGCACAGGGATTGAGTTAACCACCTTTGTTTGAAGTCGATGAAAGATCTCGATTGGAGCACATTTAAACAGACATACATAATAAATGAATAAAACACACAAAAGCGTATATCCATGCGCTGCCAAAGAAAATTGCAAGATACTATGTCTATAATATTGCATCTATCTCACGTTAGTCTCATTACATACATCACATTTGAATGGGCATTTAAGTGGTTTTTGATTCGAATTCAACGATACTCACGCGAAATGTGGTTTCAGCGCAGTGAATTGCTAAAATCTGTAAACGATACTTATCGCGATATTTAGGTTACTATTTGCGATAAACAAAGATAACAGGGTCTGTGCTATAGTTATGCAATGGCAATTTAAACGGGGAGTGGTAGCCCAGAGGCAACATTGAGAGTGAAGCGGGTTCAAATCTCGGGCCTTGCATATTTGATATTTTCATGT
The DNA here is from genome assembly GCA_921882275.1 of Brenthis ino. Classification (NCBI taxonomy): domain Eukaryota; kingdom Metazoa; phylum Arthropoda; class Insecta; order Lepidoptera; family Nymphalidae; genus Brenthis; species Brenthis ino. The sequence continues at coordinate 21,660,001 of OV170229.1, read as the reverse complement.
GCAAATCATTTCCAATATGGTTAACACTTGTCTTACGGTGAAGAAAAACATCGTGAAGAAAACTGCAAGTTTGAGAGAATCTATCCGCTAACCCGCACTTGGCCAGCGTGGTTGACTATGGCCTCATCAGTAGGACATTAAAAAGAGTTGAATACAATTTTGAACATGAAAATTAAAGATTCTTGTTGTATAATTACTTATTATAATGCTTTTGCTTATTACATATAATGATTAGTATTATCATTTAAAACCAGTGATCCGTTCTGACTTTACTTTAGTCTTTATATTCTGTGCGTTTATCAGATTATTCTGTCGATATTATAAGCTTTCATGGCTTCAATATATCTTGCAACTTTTACTTATTTGTACAAAAAAAATTAAAAGCTTATCATTTCCTGGGCTAAATTATTTTAATGTCACATTCGCAAATCGTTACACACATACAAACTTCCGTATTTATAAAAGTAATCCTATGTATATAATAATTATAATTAGACTTATTCGAAAAATAAAACCTTCCTAAATCTAGACTTAAAATATTTTAATTGTCCACAGGTACCGATGATGAGGACCTTAAATTCAACTATCTCTCTACATTTGGGCCGCGATTCAGAAAATTAGCGGATATGTATGGAGACTCTGACGATGATAGAACACCACACGAAGAATCTTGGTGCTAGCGCCACGCTTGGCTCGTGTAGCCGACATGACTTACAATATAATATATCAAAAGTAGCGTAAGTTCAGCTTTGAATATGTAAATTTGGTTCAATGAGACCAAGAATGATTACAGATAGTCAAACTAATTTTAATTCTAAGCAGTGATTATTGATTTGTTTATATAATTGTACCTGTCTTTTGTTGACGGCTATTAAAAATGGACTTAAATGCTATGTTATTAAGGTTTAATTTAAATTGAAAATTGCTAATGTTACATGAAACTTTTAATTCGGAAAACCATTCAAGTGCTCATTTTGTCCTGTTTTTTTTTTTTTGAAAATATTTAGCATTTATAAGTTTTAGTTAAGTTAACCGTCATAACAAGAAATTTACTCTATTAAAGCAAATTATACCTTAAGTTTTTGTTGTAAAGTTCAAAATTCAACACATAAAGGAATTGATGGAAAGGCACTATCGCAATACTAGTATAAATAAAGGTGGTAGAGACTTGGCGAGACCAAGTGAGATGCCTTATTGTGTATCGCCCACCGGACTTTTAAGCCTGTGATAATTATGCGAGTTTCAACTATATTTTGACTTTGTAAGAGGTTCTGAAATTGCCAAATATAATTCTCCATATAAATATTTGATTTATAACCTATTATAATAGATCCACGGCAGCTAAACAAATTTTTTAATTCAATTTTTGGCAATTCTTAACTTATTGGAAGTTGAAAATTTGAAAAATTAGTAAATGAGATTGAAGTTATTAGGAACAAGACACATTACTGAGATAAGAAATGACTGATGACGTTTAGGTATCGTTATAGATACGTTAATTCTTGTAATTTTATATATAATGCGGAGTTGGAGAATATTCTTAAGTAATATCTAACATTTATTAGAATTTTTTTATTATTTTTTTTATTTGTTGTATGGTTGATAAATAGTGACGCCATTCATTTAGTATTATAAAATTCGTAGCATTTATGACAATAACTGTTATTTAGAGGGTAACAGTGTTACAATAAATTAATTATGTACCGACATTTTTTTAGTATCTCTTAAAAAAATTTTTTTAGTATCTCTTCAAAAAAAAATTTTTTTTATTCTTTGTACTTGTTAACTATAACAATTTTTTTTTAAATTTGTGAATATTAACTATTGCTAATTTAATTTATTGTCACACTGTCCTTGACCAGACATTGTATTTGAAATTAAGTGCCATTACGTTTCACTGTTAGTTTTAAGTTGGAAATGGTCACCCATCATTAGCAACAAAAAATATAGTTAAAGTGAACGATTATGTCCCTCGTCTGTTTTATTAATATTAAGTATGTAAATTAAGATTTTTTTACATTATTCTTTGCAGCTCTTAAAGCCTTTTCTTATTCGTTAAGTGTATTTTTGTTATTTATACTTTGTAAAGCACCTAGATCGTAAGATCAAGAAATAAATAAATGAATTTACATGTCCACTTCATTATTACAATTTTAAGTTATTTTACCGGTACCTACTATAAGGCAGAATTGGTTATTTTGCAAAGCTATTTTTCATAAATATATTTTATTATTTCGACGCGATTATTCGATTTTTATATCTGCGTGTATAGGCCTAATTGTATATATGTAAATTTCCTACATTTAATCTTAATGATAACTTTTGTATGGTAAATTGTATGTGTCTTAAAAAGCATATCAAAGAATTTTAAGGATTTCGTCTTATCTCATCACTAAAGTTTACTCACTACCTAATATAACTATTTATTCATATACCCACATTATATTCAGTTTAAAATATATATATAATAAATCCGTTGCCACATACGAAAATCTTATTTTTACAGCATCACATAATTATAATAAAACAAAAGTTACGTCATTATTTATATATACAATAGCAATTATACTTCACTGACAGTTCGTTTACAGATAATAAATAAGATAGGTGAAAATTAAAAAAAAAATATGTCAAAATTTGGCGGCAAAATATCCAGTGTCCCCTTTTCAGGGCCCGTTTTGATATATGCTAAGAGCCATCCTTATCCCAATCTAGGTCGAGACTGGTGTTGGGGAAACATCAATCTTTTTGATTTATTACCCTATCCTGCCTTTCTGCGAATAGGTATAGTTAGTTTAATTTTAGACCTGTAATTTAGGATCCATGAGCTTACTATCCGGACCGATTATTATATCCAGTGTTTATATTTTTTTATAATTATTTAGTTTTTTTTTAATCATTAGTATAGGATATATAACTATTGCATTCGGAGCGAACCCTTTAAGTTTCACATTTAAAACAGGGAACGATTGAGTATTTTATTTACCTTTTTTAAAGGTTGGTACTGTCTTATATTTATTTAATGTTGGTAGGTCTTAATACCTATGTTATTTTGGCAGAATTCTATGACTAGGAAATAGCGTGTTCTAATTTGAGAAAACGTTTGAACTCGCTCGATTTCATTCGAGCTATAAATCAAGTGGTTTACAGTTTTTGTATTCGTATTAGCTTTACATTAAACTGACCATGAGTTAAAATAAGTAATTTTTTTTTATAAACCCGTATGATTTTTCAATACTTTAAAATTTTAATGCATATTTTAGGCTGTTAGTGCAGAAGTGGTCTATTTGTTTTCATGGAAAAATCGCCATGTCTTTTATCGTGTCTATACCTACATATTTTTATTATATGATATTCATAGAAACAAACAATATAATAACACACTTTACATTTACTATGTAATGCAGTAGTGATATAATAACAAAATTTTACAATTATTTAATAAATTTCAATATTATGGCTTCAACCATTTTTGCACCAACTTCTAAAAATATGTGTTTTTATTGATTTATTTTTAATACTTATATCGTCACTTGTACTCAAAATATTTGTTTAAAAAAGCTTATACGCTAAGATCCGAAGTGTGGTAGTCCTTTATTCATCTGCTTACTGGGCGAAAGGTATTTTATTAGACATGATATATTATAAACAAACATATTGCAGATGAGTTACTTTAATAAAATATAGTCGAGAGGATTATTTACTAAGAGTAATATGATTTATACTTTTTAATTTTACTTATTTCTTTACTATTACTACTATTCGATAGCTAAATTTTCTATATCAGATCAAATTGTACGTGCAATGCTACTTTGTCGTGCATTTTGCATTTAATAATTCAAAATATGATATTGATTCACAAGCAACATAACTTGAATTATCTACTCTGAAATATATTTAGTAAGCAAGTAAGTGAAATTTAAATATTTTTACAATTAAACGTTCCTTATATTATGTTAGGGAATCCATCTGTGATATATTCGTTTACGTTATTTAATACAAAATAAATTTCACCTGTAAGCAGATGAGTGAAGACGAACTAACTTTGGATCTTATACTATTTGCATTACCTCTATGGTTTCATATTTGTACCGAAGTCCGCACTAATAATTAAGGCTAGCTCTAATTATACAATATTGGGGACTCTCAATGAAAACTTGCATTCCACAAGATGTTAATTTATAACTATTGATAGTAATAGTGTTATTGGAGCAATTATTCGTACTTAGCGATGATGGCTATTGGCTGGAAATGATTTATATTTGGATCATCATTCAATCTAATTTATTAGTATATAAGATTTATGTGACCTAAATATAAGCAGTTGATGATCCATACATTTTAATAACAGCCCTTGTATGGCCATCATCAGAAACACTGCCATTAAAAAAGTTTGTTAGCACTAAGCATTTATTTTCTCAAATTGATATTTTATATATATCTATCGAGAAACGATTTTTTGCATTGTAAATCAATTTGAGAAAATGAATAGATATCGTACATTTTAATGATAAAGCTAAGCAAGTACCTTAGATGTTTGTATTTAATCTATGACGTGTGCTCTATGATGTATCTCTATACCCGCGATGTATGTACCTCATAATTGATCATTTTATATGGCGGATTTTAATTTTAATCACACAAAACGGTTGCTATTTGTTCTCAATTTTTTTTATCAGCCATCTTAACACCTTCAGGTAAATTTCTAAGAAGTTAATTAAAATTCTAAGAAATCTATTGTTAACTGACACGCCAGCGTATCCGCGGTCGTGGAGGGATTGATATAAAATTGTATATTTCTATACGTTATACTGATTTCATATCAGTATTTTAGAACAATGATCTTGAAAAATTGTCAAACTTTTTTTGTGTGATTAGAATGTCGGTCATTGCATATAATATTCAAAGTTAAGTGTAAGAATGATTGGTCAATGCGATAGATTAAAATCCTTTGCTAGACAAAAGGAACAGTCCGACTGAATGTTTGGAATATTTGACGTGTCATTATTATAAGCGGTATAATTTTTAAATTGTTTATATAGATAAAAATATGCAATTTATTAAAATAAAGTGAAAACTTTGATTTTATTTGAGTTTTTCTTTAATATACATTCTTTTGTTGGCGATACGTTTGGCTCAGTTTGTAGTAACCCTACTTGCTGTGCCAGCGGTCGCGGGTTCGAGTCCCGCTGGGGGCAATCATTTGTGTGATGACGAATGTTTGTACTCCAGTCATGGGTGTTTATATTTAAAATATTTATGAACTAGATGGTGGTGTGTGTTAATGTCTCAACATTTTTATTTATTCTATTTACACACAGCCCTCAGTTTGAGCTTTACATGAATATAATATATGTCATATTTGAATTCAAGATAATTACCTTGTCATACACTAGCGACCTTATGGTGCGTTCCTAAGTGTTTAACAATCTATACTATTATAAACAGGAAAAATTAGATTTTTTGTTTGTTTGTTTGTTTGTACTGAATATGCTCCGAAACTAATGAACCGATTTAGATGAAATTTGGTAAGAAGATAGTTTGAGACTCTGGGAAGGATATAGGTTTTTTATCCCGGAAATCATCCCTTAAGGGGCTGAAAATGGGATAAGAGTTTGTATGAGGAATCAAGTTGCTCAACGGCCATTTTTTTCCGACTTCAATTATTGAATTCTTTTGTTTCATGGCTTCTAGGAGTGCTATTTGGGACTTCAATTATACTTATTATGATAAATCAACAGTGAGATTGTAAAACGCAACGCAAATTAATATTTTTCTTCCGAACAAAGCTGTAAAAAGATATATTTAAATCTATCCAGCCGTTCACGAAAAATATATCAGATAGAAAAATTCTAAACGCAGTCTTTTTGAGATTTTTTGTCTTAATCACCGTCATACAAAAATTACAGGTATTGATTCCGTTTTTATTATAATAATAATTATAACACTATAACATCCCACTATTGGGAATGGGCCTCCCTACTCCCTACAATGCAAGCACACGATTAAAGTTCACCACGCTGGCCAAGTACGGGTTGGCGGACTTCACACATTTTAAGGTAACTGCTAAAGTTATCTCAGACAAGTTCACCAACGATGTTTTCTATCATTGAGTAAACAAGTAAATTCACAAATGAAAATCTTAAGATTCGAGTTGAACCCCACTTCAAGTTTCTTGCCCTTGATTTACCAAGCGTGTTAACAAGTTTTTTATTTTTATTTTATTTAGGTACAGAAACAGAAAAAATTAAAAAAATACATTTACGTATTAAAAACTATAAATATCATTTTAAATTTGTTGTCCAATTATATCTGTACACAACATTCAAATAAAAACATATAATAATTATATAAACAAACTTAACCAGAAGGTGAATATTACAGTGCGAGTCTGTGCATTTAAGGTTACGAGTATATAAAAAAAACTAGAAAAATAAATTTAATGTTTGTATCGATTTAGCACCTAAGTCGTTACCAAACATTTTTCGATGTAAATGTGTAATATACGTATTTATTACGAAAATTAAGCTTTTAAGTGGTATTTTTATCATGAACATCTGTTATTGCATACTTAAAGAACTGTTTACACACGTAATTTGTTTTAATTTCAAAATAATGAGTCCAATAAGCCGTCATTACATGGTTAATGTCTACTAAACAGTACCTAATGCCATTTCATTATAAATAAAACATATAATCGACCGATGTCGGTCACAACAGCTATTGTCATAGAAATTCGTTGTCTATGCGGATCATAGTATAAGTGTAGGATAATATTAATAAAAAAACACATTAATAAATAAAAAGATATTAAATAATAAAAAAGATAATATTAATTTAAAAAAAGTTATGTGTCTATGCTTCTTTTGGAACATAACTTAATTCTTAAGGTCCTGTTGTCTATGCGACAGGAAGCTACATCCGGCGGAAAGCAGTTCTGCTGAGCAGAGCCAGTGAGGAATTCAAAAGTTGGTCTTTTAAATATTGAGCTACAGGGTTTTCAATAGCAAGTTACATTATTACAAGCATGCTTTTTTAATGTTTGGAAATACATTTACGCACACCACTTGTATACATACATGTGGATATGGGACTCACCGGTTAGAAAAGTCAGTACTACCCACTAAAACCCAACAGAACCTCCACGCTCTTAATGGGGCATCGCAAGATCGCAAGATGCCACTCAAAAAATCCGAAAAGGTTTTATTTAAAACGACAAATATTCGCGTAAATCTAAGGGAATAAGTTATTATAAACTTTAAACCCGTCGAATTTCAGCATTATAGGACAAATAACTTTCGAGATTTAGTGTTTAACTTTAATAAATGAGTGAATGACCTTTCACTTTTATATAAATAATTATTATATACGTCAATCAAAAATATTATCATCATCTCATATATCATCAAAAATAATAATAAATAAATTAATCTATATTCGGGTCAACATATAGGATACTTTTTACCGCAGGAAAATATCTCAATTCTGAGAAAAAAAAACAAAACTGCAATGTAAAAGTAAACTAATATGTAAAATCTAAGAATTTGGTTTTTGGTCATCTGAACGAGGGCGGAGCTGCGGGCAATGCTAGTATATTATAATGCATCTTTAATAGTGTCAAATTCTGCAAATAACTATGTCTAAAATTGGAATTGACAAAATTCATAAGCGGTTGGAGGTTGGTTAGACTGCGGACAGTTGTGAATCATGTCAGAAATAATTTATATTAATGAATTTAATTTCGATGCCTACAAATTTAATTGCATATTCGTGTTGTAACTTTGCATAAATTGATATAAAGATAACCAGGGATGGTATGAAGTTCTGCAACCGTAACCGAAGCAATCCGATATTCGAAATAATTTTCACACGTAATTAAAAGTTTCGAATAATCTATACTAATAATTATAAAGAGGTAAAGTTTGTGAGTTTGTGGGTTTGTGACGTTGTAGTGGGGTAATTTCTGGATCTACTGTCTACTGTCTGTCTGTTACCGCATCACAGAAAAACCGTTGGGGGTATTTTGATGAAATTTGGTATGGTGATAGCTGGTTATTTGGGTCAACATATATGATATTTTTTACCGCGCAAAAATTTCTCATTTCAGAGAAAAAATACAAAAACTGCAATGTAAGAATATTAAATCTGTAAAACCTATGAATTTGGATTTTGGTCATCTGAACGCGGGCGGAGCTGCGGGCAATGCTAGTATTATTAATATATCAGTATTTGTACCCAGATCCGAGAATGCGTATTCTTAACTTTCCTTTTAACTATCATTATTTTTTATATCACAATGGTATATTACAAGAATACTGTCTTATGGTAAGCAATAACCGTAAGCAAGGATCGTTTACAATACCATAGATGTCTCCCCATCATCTTAAATGGAAAGGCGGAGAAGTAAAAAAGAAAGGCTGAAGAAAATGAGAGATTGCCTCAGTTTACTTTGCAAGGTATAACGTAAAAAACGGTCAAGTGCGAGTTGGAAAGGGGTTAAGTTCGTTTCTTATTCGCAAGTCAAAGGTTTTCGTTAGTCTATTTCTAAATCCTATTAGGTTTTTAATATACTAATACCTAATAATCTAAAAATATCACGTCTATATAAAAAAAATTGTAAATATAGGTACATCAATAAAACGCTTGTTAGTAAAAATCTTATTAAAACTACAATAAACCTCGTAAAGCTTTGTAATTTATTTCCTTATTTAGATTTGAAAGTTAGATTGCATAAGTCGTACATCTTATAAAGGCACGCCATTGTGGTTAAAAAAAGCAAACAGTTGAGTAAAATTACTGAACTAGTAACACCACCCTCTTCAAAGTTACGTTGTTTCAGCCTGAAGCTTGTTAAATTCATTGCCAATATACAATAACGGAAGCAAATTTTATAAGCGATTTAACTTTTATTAACATAAGTTAATCTATGAATTATTCATAAACGTTCCGTCATCATTTCGATTAACTTTTAAACCTGTTTGTTTTTTTTAAATAATTTTCACCGGAGAGAATAAGGTTTTTGACGTCCCAAAAGTTCCTAGTCATGTACACATGTCGTGTACATACTCACAAAAAAATATAATAAAAAAAATAGTTACCAATTATAATTATTGTTGCTATAGTTTGAATTTTTTTTAACTGAAAAAATAGTTTTATAAAAAAAATAACGATGTTTGCTTATTTTCTAGCTATTCATTATTAATCATAAGTCTATTTTTGGATATTTTACCTATACATAAATAATATATTAAAATATTCACAAAACCTAAGCAATGTTGCTTATCTCCTGTAATTAGAATGTCTAATCCAATAAGGAAGTAATTTTCGGTAACAGGAAAAAAGTTACAAATTATTATACTCTTTTATTTCCACTGCACGAACGATTAAGGCTCAGACTAAAGACTCAAATGTATTAAATTAAACTTGCTGTTACACACAATTTTGCTTCTATACAACTTTTATAGAATATTAGCAATTACTTGTCTCATAGTATACATATTTAAAAAGTTAATTTACAAAATCGTAATACCTATTAATATCATTTTTCCATACAATATTATTTTTCATTTAAACACTGGTTTCTTTTCGTAATAAGTTTATTTAGCGTTCTTAGATTTTAAAGTATTCTTACATTAAATACAGATTATTTTCATAGATAACCTAAAAATATCTAAACAGTATATATGGTTTAAGGGGTTTTTTTTATTTTATCTTTCTCTATAATAGGCATTCGGTAGCATGGATCTAAGATGCTTAGAATTTAACAACCAATGTCGAGTTCTAGAATTATTTTTATTATGAAATACAGCAAAATTATTATTAGATTAGCATTGCCCGCGGCTCCGCTCGCGTTCAGATGACCAAACCCCAATTCTTAGGTTTTACATATTAGTATACTCTTACATTGCAGTTTTTGGATTTTTTCTCAGAAATGAGACATGTTCCCGCGGTAAAAAGTATCCTATATGTTGACCCAGATAACCAGCTATCACCATACCAAAATTCACCAAAATCATTAATGTTTATTTCAATAAGATTTTCCAAAAAATATTTAATGTACAGATCGGTTTAGTTACAATTTTATTATATGTATAGATTATACAGTAATTATGTGATATTTGACTGTTATTAAGGTACAAAGGTAGTTAACTGCTTGAATAAAATCTAACTATCGTCACATTGTGTACCTACACAAGGCCAAAGGTAATGACTAATGATACTCGTAGATCCACTTAGATAGATACTCGTAGATAGATACTTTATTGTACAACACAAAGAAATATACAAAAAGAAGATAATATGAACAGTAGATGATGCACAGGAGGCGGCCTTATCACTATAAGCGATCTCTTCTGGCAACCTTCGTCGTAGGAGAAATTGTATGAAATGGTAGGCGATGTACTTATTACGCATAATTTTATATCCTAAATACATAAATACAGTATAGTACACACCCATATACATACATACATAACTAAATACATACATACATAAATACATACATAAATAAATACATATATAGTTATTACCTAGGTACATAATATATTCCTATTGTGGCAAGAAAGAGAATACATCAACAAGCCTCTGTATTTCTCACACGCTCAAACAAAATACCTATGCACAATTTGTATTGTAACTGTGTACAAATCTCGTTAATTAATTTTATTTTCAGAAAAAAGTTATATTTTCATTGAATTATAATGTAAATATTTTACAAGAATTCGTTCCATATCCTTATATTACGATCTGTTTATCTTTCTAATATTATAAATGTGAAAGTATGGATGCTTGTTACAGAACGGCTGAACGGATCTGGATGAAATTTGGCACAGATATAGATTATATTCTGGAATAGCCTGCTTTTATCCCGGAAAAATATACGATTCCCGTGGGATAGATATGTTTTTGATTTTCATATTTAAAGTTCATCATCATCATCATTTTTAAAGTTATACATGTGTAGTGTATCAACTATCTGGTGTTCATAGCACAAGCCTCGTAGTTTACCATGGAACTAGATGGTGCTGTTTGTTAATGTCCCAATATATTTTTCATTAAAAACATTACCTATCCTAGATTATATATAAACTATTGTGTTCATGATACTGCATTTAATATTGGAAAACAGTTAAGCGGGACAGTCAACTAGTGCCAGATGACGTTTTGGTGAAGTCAATTTTAATTATTTTGAATTGTTTTGTGGAAGTTCGCAAGTAATACTCTCGAAATTTTGTGTATCATTCTGAGATAAAGATGAGGCGAGACAATGGTCGTTGTTGAAATATTGTAAAGTATCTATTTTATTTATTAACTAGCATTGCCCGCGGCTCCGCCCGCGTTCAGATGACCAGAAACCAAATTCTTAGGTTTTACGTATTAGTGTATACTCTTACATTGCAGTTTTTGTATTTTTTCTCAAAAAATCCCTCCAGTGGTTTTTCTGTGATGCGGTAATAGACAGACAGACAAACATTCTAAAAACTACAGATTCGGCCTCTGTATCGATAATAATGTATATTTCAATAAGATTTTCCAAAAAATATCTCATGTACAGATTCGGCTTAAATACAATTTTATTATATGTATAGACTATCCTTAATGTTATATGTTTATTTTGGCTAAATTAAAAATAACTATTGACGTTTTAATCGTCATTTTAAATCGAAGTCACAATATTTTACGTATTATAACTTAAAAAAATATATAAAGTAAATTCTTCATTCTATACAGGAAGCAGTTCACTGAAAGTTCAATTTTACTTAAACGAAAGATAGGTATTCTTTACATGCCTGAGCGTGTTTGAATGAAAATTACTCAATCGCTAAGTCGAAGTTCGATTTCGGGCAATGATGTGTAAAAACTGGCGTACTCGAGCTGGCGACCAGCCAATCTTTGAAATAGGTAAATGGATTTTTGCCACGCTCGCTGACAATACGGAAGCCAAGTTTTGTTTTACTTATGCTTTAAAGCTAATGCATTTATATTTATAGACCAAATAACAATAAAGATGTAATATTTCCTTTAAATTATTTATACTTTGTGCAGTTTCTTACGTACATATAATGTAAATAAGATAATATGTTAATTGTCTCGTCCGTCTGTAGGTACTGTATTAAACAGTAACCATGTGAAAGATCGATTTTTTTAATTCAAATTATGTTACTCAATGCTATTATAAGTTTTTTTGCTATTATTATTAACAAATAATCATTTCGATATTCAGTTGCAAACTGCAATCTAGCAAAGTAAAAATAAACTATACTGAAAATTTACACTTCAAAGAGCAACGTGGAATAATAATTATTTCTTAAAGATAGAAATAATCAACATCAACGTATATGTCCAAAATGACACCTACATTATATTTTTATATAGATGTTCATTTCGGAAAGTTAATTTCTGGTAAAACATATTATATATTTGACTAGCACTGCCCGCGGCTCCGCCCGCGTTCAGATTATCAAAAACCAAATTCTTAGGTTTTACATATTAGTATACTCTTATAGTGCAGTTTTTGTATTTTTTCTCCGAAATGAGATATTTTTAAGCGGTAAAAAGTATTCTATATATTGACCCGGATAACCAGCTATCACCATACCAAATTTCATCAATATCCCTCCAGTAATTTTTTGTGATGCGGTAACAGACAGACAGACAGACAGACAGACAAGAATTCTAAAAACTAAAGATTCGGCCTCTGTATCGATAATAATATTTATTTCAATAAGATTTTCCAAAAAAATATTTAATATACAGATTCGGCTTAGTTGCAATTTCATTATATGTATAGATTGTCGAAATGACCTTAAAAGCTCTAATATATAAAGTGACGTATAAAGCGGTTCATAATTTGCCACTTCCTAACGATAACATAAAAAAGTACAGCACAATCATAAATTAAGGCCTTAATAATTATAACGTGCAAAAAGCTCTAAACAAAGCTCTTATTGCAAGAATTTCTTTTTGCTTCACTATGATTATGGAAATGTGTAGTTTATGCAAAAGACTTGGATTGCGAAAAAAGAAAACACGAGCAAGTAGCAGTTTGCGTGTTGTTCTAATTATGATTTATAAAGCGCCACCTTGTGATTGTTTCGGGGAAACATTTCTAAACGATTAGATACGATTTTCTTTAAAGGTATGGCTATTAAAGAGTAATCAGTAGGTTTTGATAAGTGCAATTTTTTAAGTTTGTAAAGCTTTTTTTCTGATTGTCTTTTAACCAAAAAATATTTTTTGTAAGGTTTTTACCTTGTTTTTTCATTTACTTGTACGAATTCCCGATATTTCGACACTAGAAGCGCCTTGGTCACGGGAACACTAAAGTTTTGAAGCCTTAAATGTAATAATTCTGCCAATTAACAATTTTCAAATCCACAAGCAATAACATTTTTACGATATTCATTTCGTTATGTTTGCATTTGCATGAAATGTAAATATGTAGGTAAAATTTAATTTTTATTTTATATATTCTAATATTATAAAGAGGAAAAATTTGATTTTTTGTTAATATCGAATAGGTTCCGAAAATACTGAACCAATTTAGATGAAATTTGGTAAAATGATATTTTAAGACCCTGGGAAGGACATAGAATGGTTTTTATCCCGGAAATCATCTCTTAAGGGGGTGAAAATGGTGGTGAAAATTTGTATGGCGAAGCAACCTAGGGATGAAGTCGATTGAAGCGAGGGTGAGTCGCTAGTAGACTTTATATGGATGTCTTGGACAAATTTTATATATATTCTTGATTACAAAAAAAAAACAAAATACATAGAAAGATGAACTTATCTCTAAAAGATATCTCTTCCATTCAACCCATGTATGTGGGAAATATCAAATAGTGTTAAATAGCGGGAATTTTGGTGATAGATAAACACTGATAATAATAGGTCATAACTAATAATGTATATTTAAGTACCTACTAAATCTACGTGTACATATAATTTGTACATACAGGGCACAGGTGTGTATTGTATTTTTATAAAGTAGAATATTTACCATATTTTTAGCTTACTCTTAAACGTTCCCGATATTTTGGTACTGCTACAAGCTCTATGTTACGGGTATACTGAAGACTTAAAAAAGAACTAGAAAGAAGGTACATCGATGTCTGCTAATAAAAAAATTAACATTCACCGTATGTCTTCAGAGTACCCGTGACCAAGACGCTTGTAACTCTGCCAAAATATTGAGATCTCTCAAAGTTAGGTGAAAAACGTCGTAAATACTTGTTTTACACCAAAATAATATTGTCGATGACCATAAAAGCTTAAAGACTTATAAATATGTTGGAACAAATATGTTAGGACATTAACACACAGCACCATCTAGTTCCATGGTAAGCTACGAGGCCTGTGTTATGGATACCAGATAGTTAATACATTACAACTAAAATTACAGTTTAAATTTTAAATATAAACACCCATGATTAGAGTACAAATATTCATGCTCATTACAGAAACGATTGCCCCCAGCGGGATTCGAATCCGTGACTGCTGGCACAGCAAGTAGGGACACTACAAACTGAGCCAAACGTGTCGTCGAAAACATCCTTATATCACAAGGTATATAATCCTTTACTCTCGTTTTCCGAATGGGGCAGTGATACGGCACGTCTATAGAGAGTTGAGGCATAGTACCGACGGCGTTATGTGATCTCCGAAGGGCGGAAAGTAACACCACTAACTTCCCAACCCCGGGCTATTGAGACCTTTACACCCCAGCACTGAATCACAGAGCCGTTTGATAAGCGGATGTATTTAGCTTTTATATATCTGATAAATTAAAAAGCAATATAAGTTAGTATTGTTATCTGAGTAATATAATAATAAACTTTATTTATTTAGATATCATCGAAATATTCAAATCAAATCAAACACTTTATTATTTATTTTGATTGAAAATCAATTTAATTCTATAAATATAATTAATTCAATAATTAAATAAAATTAAATCACAATTTATTCAATATAATACGGTTCGGAAGTACATACATTTTTATACTATAAATCTATATAATATATAAAAGAAAGTCGTGTTAGTTACACTATTTATAACTCAAGAACGGCTGAACCGATTGGGATGAAAAAATGGTGGGGAGGTAGCTTAGAACCAGGAGACGGACGTAGTATACTTTTTATCTCGTTCGACCGCGTTCCCGTGTGACGTGATGTAAAACTCAAGAACGACCAATTTTTATATTTGAATTTTTGGATTTCTCTTAGTCCGGAATAGGATAATAAGTATTAAAACACCAGAAAAATTAACGAAAAAATGAAATAAAATTTATGTGGCTAACGCTGGGTAATAACTATTTATATCTATTTTAAACGTATCTAGTGACGAATCCGAGCGAAGCGAGGGTGAGCCGCTAGTATAAATAAATATAAAAATGTTGGGACATTGACAAACCGCACCATCTAGTTTCATGGTAAGCTACGAGGCTTGTGTTATGGATACCAGATAGTGGATTCACTGCACATATATAACTTTAAATACATACATATAATAAAAAAAAACCTCTTGTTAAAAAATTAAAAACGTACCAATTAAGCACAGATTAATTCGCCACTATTATGTAGAATGGAGAAGACACGAAGAAGATTGGTCGGTACAATTCATTCATTTCCTCAGACGTGATAAACAATACTTACAAATTTGTTGACCAGATAAATGTTAAAAATAGGTTCTATATGAAACATAATCTATATTATCATTTTAGATTTTGATGGTCTCGTAACTTTCGTTTGTTTTAAATCTTTGTTTTGTGAATATTTGCGACTCTATTTCAATGTTACTTGAATTTCATTCCGGAAAAATGTACGGTTCCCGTGGGATCGATTTTTATTTGTCTACAGATGAACCAGAAGCGAAGCAATGGTGACTCGTTAGATCGTTAGTTGATAATAACAACAGTTGGTCTATTCAAGACATCTGAGATGGTTTATACTCTTAGAGGTCTTCATAGATTTAATTAAATCAGATATTTATAAGTAAAGAATTCATATTTAAATTAGAAATCAGTTTTTTTTATAAACTAAAAAATAGATTTAAACTTTACTTTGATAAACGAAAATAACATATTTATTTTCGCTCAAAGCTTTTGTGTATATTTAATTACTGTCTCATTTAGTACATATTTACTATTATTTTATAATTAAAAGGTTGTAAAAAGTTAAAAATATCTACAGTCTATGGTTTCACTCTCACCTTTTCTTTCAACTCATTGTCAGCTGTAGGCAAGTATTTGTGTAATGGCAACAAACTTTTATCAAGACTAGTATTCGCCCAGTGGGCGAAATTATTTTTTTATTGACACTAAAGACTTAAGTTCATCTATAGCTACCAAATAAAAAATAACTTCGATGATCGATTAAGTACGTTAAAAAATGTTTCTTGTATTTTTATTTTTTTTTTATTTTATTTTTGTTTATTTTTATTATTAGTTGTTTTAGCGGTAATAGAAATACATACTCTGTGAAAATTTCAACTGTCTGCCTATTATGGTTCATGAGATACAGCCTTCTGACAGACGGACGGACAGCAGAGGCATAGTAATAGGGGTCGGTCAAAAGAAAATCGGTTAGAAAACAGATAAGAAAAAGATCTAAACTGTTATGCCTTTACCGGTCTATTTACAAAAAAGAACTAACTATTTCTAAAAATGTTTATTGATAACATTACTACTCCACAGTGGTTACTAAACAAAATAAAAATAATATTCGTTGACATACTTAGGGCCAGTAAAAATAGAATTTAACTTTGCACTAAATTTTCGATCCCATATCTATACAGATAAATAAAATTGAAGTGTCTATTTGTAATGTCAAAATAATAGCGATTTACTAAATGCATATATGAAATTGTATACGGTACTTATAAGAAAAACACATTTTTTTATTTTTTTGTCTGTCTGTCTGTTTGTTCCATATAATCTCTGAAACGGCTGGACTGATTTTGACGGGACTTTCACTGGAACATAGCTGATGTTATAGGGAGTAAAATATGCTACTTTTATTTTAGAAAAAGAATTAGGGCCCCGCTCTAAAAATCAAAACGTACCGCTAGTTTTTCTATATACAAGACGTCCAATAGATCAAAAAGTATGGACATTAGAAAAAAGAATGTTTAAACAAAAGTTGTATAGAATACATGGATCTTTAAAAATGGATAGATGCAAATTATTAAAATTTGATCGGAAATTTAGTGCAAAGTTGAATTAAAAAAACGTCTATATTGACTGGCCTAACTCGTACAAAGGAGAATAAGGTGGGTACTGAGCTGTTTGTTGCCTATTTATACCTATATATATATATAGATTTTTATTCATCATTTTGAAAGTTTATAAGTGCGTTTTATTTCGTTTATAGCATAGAAATTAGGTATCATCGAGCTATTCTGATGAAATCGGAAGGCAGATTAAGCATGTATACTGTGTAGATAGATATTTACTTTACTTTTAGGCAATAATTCCAGTTAGATACATGCTAATTGAATAGACGGTCGTCATTTAAAAAATTAAACAGCTCTTCAATGAACTTAACACATTTTCCTTGTAAGACTGGCTTTTACTCTCAACTCCACTCGTATAGGTTATTTATCATTCCTTACTAATAAATAGGCTATATAATGCAATAAGATTGATTTATATCTGACTAATAATAGTTCCTGAGATTAGCGTAATTTAACAAACATTTTTTTTAATATAATTAATAAATATATATATATATATGTATATATATATATATATATATATATATATATATATATATATATATATATATATACATTTTTTATACGTTATATATATATATATATATATATATATATATATATATATATATATATATATATATAAATAAAAAGTTATAAATAAAGCAAGTAATGACTTTTGTAATAAAATAAAAATAATAATTAATTGGAGGTGCTGGGATTTGAACCCAGGACTTTCAGCATGCGAAGCAGACACTCTACCACTGAGTTACACCCCCGATACGAAACTTGTCGAAAAATAGGTTCTTTTCAATAATATCCTTTAGCTATCTTAAAATAACGGTTGTTTTTTTAAATTCATTTGTTATACCGACAATTCACATGTTTTGCATAATATAGGTTACATATATAGAAATAAATGCTACTATGGTTTATTAGTCTAAAATCTGTATTCAAGAAGAGGCCCATTAATATAAATTTAAGTATACTAAAAACCTTTTGGGAATATACTATTTACATCATAACAACAACATCTGTAAGAAAAACAAAATAATATTTCTTAAATGTTACAAAAATAAAAATATTTTTATTGCACATTCTAAACGGTAATAGTCCAGCATTAACAAAAGAAAGCGCGTGACCGGTGGAGGGTGAGGGGTGGAGGGGTGTAGGAAGTGGCCCTTACTCATTTAAAGTTGGCCAGATGCTAGAATTTTACCATTTAGAAGGTGCAATAATTTTTTTATTATTTTTGAATGAAAATGAAAATTTAAGTAATATAATTTTTTCTTGTTACAGATGTTGTTGTTATGATATAAATAGTATATTCCCAAAAGGTTTTCAGTAAATTAAAAATGACCCTGTATATATATGTTGTGTGTGCATGTACTTTGTATGTTTGTACAATGTACATATGTATATTTAAATTGACATTACGCTATGGTGAAGATAATGCAAATTGCTAATAATATATTTCAATGATTGAACACGTCAATGGTTATTAAATATTAATTAATATATTCAATAGTTATTCTAGTTATTCCAATCAAAGCTTTTTACCCTTACGGAATAGGCGGAATGATTTTTACCTACTATATTTTATACCTAATATATGATAATAATTTCTTACTTAATTTTTCTGCCATAATGCAGCACCCAATACATTAACTAGACTGGCTAAATAAAACAAACATCAATATAGAATACAAAAACGCCCTCTACAGAATCGAAGCTGCGATCTCTTGCGTATTATCGAACCATTATATACCTACCACCAAACGTACGCATAATTAACATCTAACCAGCACTCGATCCTTCGGTTATTTTTTATTTTTTTAAGCAAAACCTCAATTTAAAAAACCATTTCTATTATAATCGGAATCATTTAAACTTATCCCTCGAGCCCTCCAAATTAAAGATACATTTATAAAGCAAAATAGCAGAATGATATAAAAAATCCGCTATGACTCCACCTTTTGCAAAGCACTCAAATACTGTAGTTCAAGTCACAGTTAGGTCGAGCAAAACATTTTAACGAGCGATACTACGAGTACAATCGTCGATAGCGGGATTAACAATTTGCGTGTACGCTCCCGCGGATATTAACGAGTTCTGTTTGACAACTCCAGTTAGATTTGTCATTCTTCTACTTTTTGATCATATGAGGATAACAATAATACAAGAGATGAGCTTTCAAATATCTGTTCGATGGGCATGGTAAGGGCGTTACCCTTCCAGTTTGTAGTTTCGACCGATTTCAATAAGGTGGACTTATTCAATTATTGAATTGGTTATATCTTAAAAAAGGTCTGATATATTTTCAAAAAAAATATCTTATTAACAATAATTACTTTTTAATAGTAATGTATATATAGTAAGAGTGTAGACGTTTTAATTACTACTTTAGATGTTGTAGATTTGATCCATGTTTATAATTATATTTGACGACACGTTTGGCTCAGTTTGTAGTGAGCTTACTTGCTGTGCCAGCGGTCGCAGGTTCGAGTCCCGCTGGGGGCATTCATTTGTGTGATGATCACGAATGCTTGTACTCCAGTCATGGGTGCTTATATTTATAATATGTATGTATTTAAAGTTATATATGTGTAGTGTATTAACTGTCTGGTATCCATAACACAAGCCTCGTAGCTTATTATACTCGTAGAACTAGATGGTGCTGTGTGCTAATGTACAGACATATCTCGTATTAATTAAATTATAATATTCTCTTTGATTTAATAGTTAGATTATTTAGTCGCTGGATGGTTATACGGCAAGATTAGGAAGTATGGGGGCCTTGGAGTAATTGGCAATAACCGTTTTCTTTTTTTTCTTTTATTTCGCAACAGAACAGTTTTATCGAATTCACGGTTTCATACAATTGTGAGGGAGGGAGGAATATTATATCAATAAATAATATTACATATTACATTATAAAATTTGTTAAAATAAAAAAAAAGTTTAAATTTAAAATTAACAAATATTGTAAGGTACTTTGGTGCAATTTTTGTATTTTTTTGAATTTATTTTGTTATTTTGTGGTTAAGATGTCTGTAGCAACTATATAATGTCTTTGAGACGTCTACAGTCCTAGTCTCTTCCGTGACCATGATTGTTGTAAAGCATTCGATACGTCGGAAACCAAAAGTCAGAATAAATCCGCGAAAAACTCCGAAAAGATAGTTTGATTTTAATTGACTTAAACATTATAAAATAGTTAAATGTATATATGCATAGTTACCAGTGTAGAAAAATGGTATAAAATGATCAGTTACAGGATAAAGTAATATACTGGCAGGTATTTTGCGCTGTGATTTTTGCGCACGTAGAATCTATAAACGATCTATATTATATACGCGACATTTAATTTCCGATTCCAGAACCCCAGCTTTTAATAATGTCTTGGGTAGTTTACTATTGTCAGTGAAATTGATCTAGTGAATAGATCTATTCATACTTCTTTCCGTAACTCTTCGATTCTTACGTTTTATTTGATCTTATTTTAATCGTAAACGGTTATCTAGACTTACATGAACCTTTACTGTACAGAAAATTTTAAAACTTTAGCTATGGCTATAAATAAGGAATTAAAAACGTGGTTATATTTCATTATAGACGATTGAGTAAATCAAAGATTGTCTTGACAACTCGAGGGCGAGCTTTAGCAATGTTCTACGCCGATTAGCACATAAATATGTAAATAAATATGTTGGGACATTAACACTCATCACCATCTGGTTCCATGGTAGGCAACCAGGCTTGTGTTATGGATACCAGATAGTTGATACCCTACACATATATAACTTTAAATACATACACATTATACATTTAAACACCCTTGACTGGACTACAGACATTAGTGGTCACCACACAAATGAATGCCCCCAGCGGGACTCGAACCCGCGACCGTTGGCACAGCAAGTATGATCACTACAAACTGAGCCAAACGTGTCGTCAAACGTCATAATTATATAAATAGATTCTCCAAATATATGAGTGTATGTATGTATTAAACATAATAATATATTAACATAATAAAATAAAAACAAAGCGTGACGTCGGACACCGTCACCTAACGAATACTATATTAATCTCGCCAAGAGAACAACAGAGTGAGCTGTGAGGGGCTGTCAGGACAATAGTCCTCACGAGGGAAATAATGAGAAACTAAGCGTTCGTCTACTGCTAACATATATACATATATAATATTTATATAAAATACTAGCATTGCCCGCGGCTCCGCCCGCGTTCATATGACCAAAACCAAATTCTTATTCTATTTCAATAAGATTTTGTAAAAAATATTTAATGTTCAGATTTGACTTAGTTAGAATTTTATTATATGAATAGATAACAAGGTATTAATTAATATTCTGTATTTAACGTTCGTCTCCTACTAATATATATACATATATAATATTTATATAAAATATAACAGACTATTAAATAATATTTTTTATTTAGTATTGGTTTTTCAAACATACACTTATTTTATGTACAGAAATGTACCAATACATCGGTAAAATTGCCTCAATCCTGAGAAGAACTGTTGAAAGAAACATAGGAAGACTTTAACCAATTTTTAAAGCTTAATCCCTCCACGACCGCGGACACGCCGGCGTGTCAGTTAACAATAGATTTTTTAGAAATTTACCTGGAGGTGTTAAAGTATAAAAAAATACAGATTTTAATATCCAACATTAAAGAGCCTTGAACTAGTCAAAAATGTAGCAAATTTTAAATATAATATAAATATAATAATGTATAATATAATCCATACTTCAATATTTAATTAAAATGAATTTCTGTTTGTCCTTCTTCCACGTCCAAACGGACGGACGGATTCATGTGATTTTTTGCATGCAAATAGTTATAGAGCTGGTGAGAGGCAAAAGTCTCTTTTTACTCATCCCACGAAAATATCTCATTCTCACGGAAAACATGTAATAATATATACCGATTAAGCAAGTATAAGACCAAAAAAAAAATATGTTCATAGGTTATACGAAAAGTTGGTACCTAGCACGCTACTACTAGTTTGTATTATAATGTATGTATGTATTCAGCCCTTTTTTAACTTCCCACTGCTGGGGATGGGCCTCCCTTCAATACAAGGGATTTCCCAAAGGCTTCCCAAGCGAGCGCGTCACTACTGCATTATTCCAAGCAAAATATGGTGGGTAATGTGCATGCTTGGGTATAAGCATCGTGGTCAAGCGGTCAAGGTGCAAGATCAATAATCACAGGTGTCCAGGTTCGAATCTCGGTCGCATACAAAGTTTTTACTTTTGTTTTTTTTAATGTTTATTCAAGTTTTTAGTTTAAAAAAAAGAAAATTGTACTCTAGGCCAAAAACTCCCAGCGAAGTTTAGTAGCCCAGGTACTATATATAATATATGCAAAAATTAAAAGTAACATAGAACTGAATTATAAAAGTAAGGTTGAATAGTAAAAAAGCCAATAGTGTAAAACAAATTTACGAGTCATTGAAAGTACCTATTTATAAAACTCATAAAACAATTTAGTGGAGGCGTTAGTAAACTCGTTAGTTACACAAATATGGGCTCGTAGTAATACGATTAATACTTTTGATTTAATTGAATTGTGGTGTTCAAACAAACCCAACTACAATGTTTACATGTTAAAGTTAAAACAAGAGTAAAATGCAATGAAATAAATGTAAAGACTTTTTCACCCAACGGCCATGTGCGGGACAGTTATAAAAAAAATATAGGTTCACTAGCATTGCTCGCGGCTCCGCCGGCGTTCAGATGACCAAAAACCAAATTCTTAGGTTTTACATATTAGTATACTCTTACATTGCAGTTTTTGTATTTTTTCTCAGAAATTAGATATTTTCCCGCGGTCAAAAGTATCCTATATGTTGACCCGGACAACCAACTATCACCATACCAAATTTCATTAAAATCCCTCCAGTGGTTTTTCCGTGATGCGGTAACAGACAGATAGACAGACAAAAATTCTAAAAACTATAGATTCGGCCTCTGTATCGATAATAATGTCTATTTCAATAAGATTTTCCAAAAAATATTAATGTACAGATTCGGCTCAGTTACAATTTTATTATATGTATAGATTAACGTGAGATGCAATAGAAATTTACATAATAATATAATCCTTATAATAAAACATTTACATAATCATAAAAGCGGGGTTCGATGGGACGTTTTCAGCGAATACTATTAAAATGAACATTTGAAGTTTGACGAGTCATTTGTATATTATAACTTGACTAACTAATAAGCATCACTTCGATTTCCATAACTTTTTTTAATAGATTAAAAACATATTATTCTTATTATTTTATATACAAAGTTAATAATACTGCGTAAATTTGATTTTAGCGATAATTTTTTTTTTAGGTACATATCTTATTAAGAAGTATTTGTTTCAATGACTATAGAAAGAAGGTTGCGACATTACAAAGAAAAGAAGAGAAGAGAGTATTTTTTTAGATTTTAGTACATTCAGATAATGTGCAAAGCTAATAGTAAGTTAACCCATAGATTTTACCTTTAGTTAGAGTTACATTAAAATAAGTATATCTATAATACTAATATTATAAAGAGGTAAAGTTTGTGAGTTTGTGACGTTGTAGGGGGTAATCTTTGGATCTGCTGAACCGATTAAGATGTTTGGTAAGAAGATAGTTTCAGACCTTGGGAAGGGATAGGATACTTTTTATCCCATAAATCATCCCTTAAAGGGGTGAAACCCATTTTGATGAAAGTTTGCATGGGGAATCAAGCTAGTTTGTAAATAAAATTTGGACAAGTGCAAGCCTGACTCGCACACCGAGGGTTTCGTAGCATATGTTTGTACATACATCAAAACTACTCAATATATCTTTTTCTAAGTAATTTTCAATGAAAATATTTTAAAAGCTCTATTATATTTTTAGAAAAATGTGAGCAAATGTACCTCTAACAGGGTTCTTTTGAAATCAACCTAGCAGTTATTAGATTGAACAAGTATGTAGTTACTCTAAAAAAATATATCTATATTTGTTAAAATGGGTTAGGTTGGTATGTTACTGCTAGAATAATAAGCTTTCTACTAAGCCGATTGTGTACGAAGGCCACACGAAAGCTCACGAACATAGTTTCGATTTCGACCCGAAACTAAGGCAAAACTCCAATTTAGCTCCAAAACTTGTAGAAACCGAAAACTCGGTTGGTCACTAGATTTAATGACCATTTGTTATTCACACAATACTGATATACTGAAAATATCGGCTTTTTGTTAATGGTCAGACAGTAGGTTATGTATAGCTAGCTTTTGCTTCTTGGGTTTGATTTCGACTCGCGGAAAATATTTGCAGTCTCGCGAATGATTGAACCCTGTGACGCTGAACATATGTTTATTTGAACTGATCTTAGAAACTATTGGATGGATTTGCCTACGGTTTTATTCAATAGAAAGAGGGATTTTCAGGAAGGGTTATAAAATTAATTTAACAGTGCAATAATATATGTAAAATAAGTCGAAAAAATCGTCCTAATTTAAGACAGAAGAGATTTTTATATAGAAAAAAAATTCAGACTTACTAACAATAAAGTAGTCATGGTACATTAACCGGTCAAGTAAATTCCTTCGAGGCTAAACTTTTAATGAAAGGATTTTGTTTCATAATCATTGTCCTCGCCTACAAAGAGGTCGTTATGTGTAAAAAGTCTTTCGAATTAGCGACAGGGATTCCAGTCTTAAAAACGTAGCTATCCGCTATTCTCATTGTAATCGTTTGTGCTTTGCTTCCGTTTTTTGTGCTGCTGTATTTACTTAGAGTGCTATTTAAAATGGTTTAACAGCTCACTTTTATAGTGAGAAAGCAGTGGTAGCCTTGTGGTAACGCGCTCGCTGGAATAGACACGTATACAAATACAAATCCCGGATCTCGCACCAATTCAATAAATTTTCGTTTGCGAAAAATTTAATATTTTTAACCACTTGCCTTACAGTAAAAGAAAACATCGTTGGGAAATCTGTAGGTCCATTAAAAACCAAACTAAACTCTAAGGATAGGTATATGTATGAAGTCCGCCCACGCAGATTACCAGTATGGTACTAACATGTATACTGAATAATTTTATAACTGTACTTTATATACCTATATTATCGGGGTTAAGGTTACAACCCTGATATGCAAATAAATGCAAGAGAATCATAAAAAGCTTTTCGATTTGCGACCACGTCTGCAACTTATAAAATATTAAAAACTATAAACTTACAATGTAGAGGCTCTATTCATAGTTATAAGGGTGTATATACATGAAATATTAGTTTATATGTCAAGTAAAATAAAATTTAGAAATAGAAATATAAGCCAAAAAGGTGAATGTTAACGTAGATGTTAGTTTTGAATATCAATTTCCGGTAACATCCCTAAAAATGGTCCCGATTTCTAAAGCATCTAAATAGGAATAGCCGTTGGATATCTCGAATAATCCACAAAATGTTGCTTAAAAAGATCCTTTGATCCATTCTGGTAATTTAAAATTTGCCTTAAATTATTAATTTGTGGGTGAGTTGTTTCTATTGGAACTAATATTGTATATACAATATACCTTGCCTTTTGTTGCCTTTCGTTCTTTATATATGCAAATAGAACGAAGAAAAATTATAAATATTTAAAATCTCGAACTTTCCACACTAATATTATAATGTGAAAGTGCGCTTGTTTGTTTGTCCTTCTTTCACATTGAAACAGAGTGACAGATTTTGGTGATTTTTTGTGTGCAGATAGTGGTCTTGGAGAGTGACATACGCTTTTTACCGCGGTAGATTATCTCATTTTTACGGGAAAACTTTATATATATATATATATATATATATAATGACGAACTCGAACGAAGCGATGAATCGCTAGTAGGTTAATACTTTTGGTCTCTAATAGTATAGACAGAGCTTTACATGAACAAAATCTGTTGATTATGCAAACACCAAAGGCCCAGCTGTTAAGATGCCGCATCGTTTGTTTCAAATTCGATTTCCCGATGGTGCATGCAAACAACGGTTTCAGACTTACTGAATATTTATGAAATCTACTCCATGTCACTACAGTAACCAATACAGATAGAATATGATTTATATTGACTTAATTACTAACTTGAATGAATAAGGATTCTTTTACCTTTAATGTTCGTTCATTTTAAAAGACATTAGTTGTATACATCTTCACGACAATCTGACGACACGCTTGGCTCAGTTTGTAGGGACTCTACTTGCTGAGCCAACGGTCGCGGGTTCGAGTTCCGCTGGGGGCATTCATTTGTGTGACGAGCACAAATGTTTGTACTCCAGTCATGAGTGTTTATATTTATAATATGTATGTACGTGTCTAAAGTTATATATGTGTAGTGTATCAACTAGGTATCTGGTATCAATAACACAGGTCTTGTAGCTTACCATGTAACTAGATGGTGCTGTGTGGTATTGTCCCAACATATTTATACATAATTGACTGTTAATTCCAATAGTAGATTAATATTACCAATAAGAAGAACTAAAATATAAACCAATTGTACCCTCTTATTATATATTTATGTACCACAAAATAGTATCCATATACATATGAAAACAGATACCTTCTGTACAAAGAATGACTTATCTCTAGATATCTCTACCAGAAACCCTCAAGCGTGAGAATGAAATAATAATCAGGTGCGGTGTAGGTGCAAACAGCAGCATCAATATAAATATACAAATATACAAACATACATACATACATAGATACATATATTATATTCTGAAGCACATTTTCATTATAGTTGCTTGCTTTAAAAGCACTCATTGAATGAAATTTTAAAATATATTACTATGTTTTAATATGAATCAACATTTTCGAAAATGAATTAAATTTTACTTCAATATGGAGATCATTATGACGTACATCATTACAGGATTTAACTCGCATTTTTAGCCGTGTGGGTCGAGAGTTCGAACTATACAGGTATATATACTATATTTGCTTATTTCATAGACTTATTTCGTAGAATAAAAATAGTTTAAGAATTCTGAGAAAATATGTAATTATTGGAAGAACTAGCATTGCCCGTGGCTCCGCCCGCGTTCAGATGACCAGAAACCAAATTCTTAGGTTTTACATATTAGTACGAGTATACTCTTACATTGCAGTTTTTGTATTTTTCTCAGAAATGGTATATTTTCCTGCGGTAAAAAGTATCCTATATGTTGATCCGGATAACCAGAAATCACCATACCAAATTTCATCAAGATCCGTCCGGTGGTTTTTCTGTGATACGGTAACAGACAGACAGACAGACAAAAATTCTAAAAACTATAGATTCGGCCTCTGTATCGAAAATAATGTTTATTTCAATAAGATTTTCCAAAAATATTTAATGTACAGATTCGGCTTAGTTATTATATGTATAGATTATATTCGAATATTTTCAGATATAGCTCGTCTAATAAATGTAGGTATTTGTAATATTAGGTGGCGTTGTTTTTCATTTCACTAAATAACATCCCAACAATTTTAATGCAGTGATAACCCAATGGAATTGCTTACGAAACCGAGTAAAGCAGGTTCAAATCCCTGGGCTCGCACCTCTGATAATTTCATGTGCGAATTAATTCCATCATGATTACCACTTGTCTTACGGTGAAGGAAAACATCGTGAGGAGACCTGCATGTCTGAGACAACCTAGTAAGTTTTCACAAGTCATGTGATATCGGCCGATTTGAACTTGGCCAGCGTGATGGACTATGACCCAATTTCTCTTACATTAAAGAGAGGCCCGTGTCCAGCAGTGGGACATTATAAAAAGGGTTAAATAACAGCTGCAGAAAGTAAAAGACTGAATGAAAGTCACTATAGCTCTCTCACTCTAATGCATAAGGAAAATCTATAGGACAACATAATTTAATAAGGAAATTAGTTTAATAAGAAAGTTTAGTATAATGATTTCCACAAATAATTTTCTGCCTAAAAATAATATCTCAGTTAAGCATCCTAAAACCCCGTCTTTCCGTACTTTTTATCTATCTAATTAAATATATAAAACTTTAACGGCCTTATAAGTTTCAACGTAGAACTTTGTCTCGTAAAATGACAAGATGATGCAGATGGTTGGTCGCATTATATCCGTGGACTTATTAATGCTATGCTAAGAAATTCTACACGATTTTTTCTAGAAATCTAGTTATATTCTTTATTGCACTAAACAAGTAATAAAAAAAATACATAGAAAATGACAAAGGTGGACTTATCTCTATAAGAGATCACTTCCAGTCAACCCATGTATATGGGAAATAGTGTTAAACGTAAGAAAATATATAAGAATAAGCATAATTATGTACAACAAAATAAATACAATATATTACATATAAATATAAATACACACTTTCCATATATAATATGTATATAAGCAAAAATACATAAATACAAATATCTATTATGAACACTACATAAACATTAGAGAGAATAAATAAATACCCGAACTATATACATACTCGTATATATAAATACATATATACATAAACATACTTATATTATTACAAAACAGAAAGTTATTTCTTTTTCAATTATGAGTTAGAAAATGCCTTTTATATTAACTTTATAAGCATCATAAGAAGGGCTTCCTGTAGGACTTTGGGAAGTCTGTTCCATAGCACTGCAGCGTGTACCGAGAATGATTTTTGGAAAAACTTGGTGTTGCTTCTCGGTATGTCAAGCATCGATGTGATGCAGGGCCGCCTGGAACACGTTGGAGTGGGTAGAAAGTTGCACTAGCAAAGTTAGAAACTTATAACGGTCTAGTCTAGTAACAAAATAGAAAAGTTTAATCTTTTGTGGTACTACAGGTTTTCTGAACGGAAGTGAAGTAGTCTAATGTTTATTTATGTTGTAGTGCGTGGTGTGCTTAAACTTTTTGTAGTTTCTTTTTAGAGTTACGTATATGTAATGTAAGAACCACGAGAATATATGGGAACTCGAAGTATTCTCTACAATATTTTCATGTTAGAAATCGTTTAAATGAATTATAACGATTTTTGGAGCTTATTACGGAAGTTAGTTTTTAAAAAAAACTGGCAAGAGTTTATCATAACGTTGGCTCACTATTACAAGGTTCTATGTTACAATTTTAGTACTTATTTAGTTATGAATGCTACAAAGTTCTATGTAAAAATTACTAATCTTCATTAAAATTAACATAGAACCTTGTAATAGTAATCCAACGATTATTATGTCGTATAAAAAATAAAAGGTTGTTCGTTATAAGAGTTACAAATGTATATAATATTATACAACTAGCGTTTGAACGCTGCTCTATTCGTACAGTTTATTTAGGTACAATTACTTCTAAGCCGTAGCGTACTGCTACAGATAGCCTTTGCTAAAAGGCCCTTTAAAAATAATAAGCCATACAATATAGCCATATAATAATTACACTGTTAGTTACAGTGATTAGTGCATTCAAATAACCAGTGAAACAAATTTACATTTTAATTTTATTTATTAGTATATACAGTAGGTACATAGTCAAATGACAAGTAATAATCATGTTGGAAATAATTCGTACATGAAAATATCAGAAATGTGAGAGCCGGGATTTGAATCCGCTGCACCCGGTTTCCCAAGCGAGCGCGTTACCATTGGGCTACCACTACTTTGCCATATATTGGGTCGTATATCTAATTACCACCGTCCAAACCTCCGACGATCACGTATCACATTCTGTATGGTATGAATATTTATGCTGGAGCTTAAATCCTTTTAGTTCAGAATATTATTTACAGTCAATGTAGGTGCTGAAAACACCTGAAATTGCATAAAAATATAAAGAATTATATTTCAAAACCTAAAATCTTAATAGTATAACTTCTTCTAATGCTTAAATAATATATAATTGGTTTCATGACTATCATAACCCAGTATAAACTCGAGTTCAGAATTTCCGAACGATCTTGCTTGTTTAAGATCGGACGATTGTTCTTGAATACAAATTAATAACGGCATCAACGCTAATGGATGCGATGGCCAGAGTACGTTGACATATCTATAGATTTTGTAAATCTGTCTATAGATTGCCGATAATAGCTAATTCCGGTCACTTCACTCGGGCGCATCTATATTTATTTTAATCTTATTACTCATGCATATATACACACACATACACACACAGACTCTCAAACACAAGCGGGATAAATTAAATACATATTGAAAATTCGTATCAAAAAATTTTCATTAAAAAAATGGATAATTGAATTACACTGACCTAATACTCAACTTCCCAGGACTCTTGGAAGTAACCTAATAGTTCTTCTTGTATCGTGAAATATGGAAAATGCTGACTGTGAAATAACATCCGAAAATAATATGAATAAGGCTTAGAAATATCTTGGACTTAATAAATGTGTTTTATTGTACCCCTTCCAAGGGACGATAAGGATCGACAAGCTACACGTCTACTCGTACGTCCCAGACCACGATGTAAGTATTTTTTCAATCAAGCTTAATAAGTGATTTTTTTAATAAATTAAATGGTTCATCAATAAAATTTATTGATTATCGATACTTTGGTGCAATTAAAATATTTGAACAATATAAAATTATAAACAAATGAAACCAACAGACACGAATAACTTATGTATTATATATAATAGGTTTATCATTTGCTAATCAATAGCTACTGTAAGAAGAAAAAAAAATCAATAGAGTTCGTTTAAAAAATTACTTAACAATATGTGGGGAGTATAAACCGAATAAAAGGATCGATAGTTAAAAGTACATATATTCAGTAAGCAAAATAACTTTTTGGAAGGATTTCTAAGCGTTTTTATTAGCCTATGTAAAATAAAGTCGTAAATACTGCTCGTTTTGTTTAGTAAATTAAAACACGTTTTATGACGCCTGGTTTTTGCAACGTGTTTTCGGGTTTAAAAAGCTATGCAAGTGTAAAATTCATATACGTTACGCCTAAAGTCTATAAATTTATCTATCCTAGAACTGGGGAAGCAATTAATAGATACCGGATTATATGTAATACTAGCGTCGTATACTCACTTTGCTCGGGTTTGCCTCTAGAATAATAAAAACAAATTTATACTACGAGAACCTTACATTTTTCTGGGATAAAAAGTAAAGTATTTTGATGTATGAGCTATATTATTGTAAAGTTTCATTAAAATCTATTCAGTAGTTTTTGTATGAAAGAGTAACAAACGTATTTTCAAAAGTATTTTCCCGTGGGAATGAGATAATTTCCCGCGGTAAAAGTAGCCTATATCACTCTCCAGCCCTCCAACTATCTCCATACAAAATCACGCCGATCCGTTACTCTGTTTCGACGTTAAAGAACGATAAACAAACAAACAAACACAATTATAATTATAGTATAGATTAAGTATGGATATCTAAGATATACATGGAAAGTGTCAAAATGTGTTGAAATTTTCCACAAGAAGTTTATATACAAAACAACGATAGTATCTGATTATTATTATTCGCTTTTTTAAATTTATACATACTTATAATAAAATTCTGACTGAGCCGAATCTGTACATGAATATTTTTTGGAAAATCTTATCGAAATAGACATTATTATCGATACAGTGGCTGAATCTATAGTTTTTAGAATTTTTGTCTGTCTGTTTGTCAGTTACCGCATCACCGAAATACTACTGGAGGGATTTTGATGACATTTGGTATGGTGATAGTAGAAAATATCCTTATCTATAAATATGACCAACTTATTTGACAAATAAGTAAAAAATCCAATACAGGAGATATCACATAACACTAAAAACAAACACACACCCGAGAAATGTCTCTTTTTCGAAATCGGTAAAAATCGTAATTTTTGAATAACCATAGTCCACTTATGCATGATAACCCTTGCCGAGTAATTAGGTTGCATATTGTCACAGAGCGATGTACTCGTACCTTCCACGTTGGTGGATAGCGTTCTTGAATGCAAATTATGGACACCGTCTGCGCTAATGGATGCAACGGGCCACCACTTGCAGTGTAGAGCTATTAAACATACTACTGTAGGTTATATATTTTAGATAACAACGTGCATCAATTATGTGTTTTTGTATATGTATATATATTTATAAATTTAAGTATAGATTTAGTTTTATCGTATTTTTTCTTCTATAGGTACATGTTTTTTTTTTATGGGACTAAGGGGGCAAACGGGCAGGAGGCTCACCTGATGGAAAGTGATCACCGCCGCCCATGGACATCTGCAACACCGCAGGGCTTGCAGATGCGTTGCCGACCTTTAAGAAAGGAATACGCTCTCTTCTTGAAGGTGGCCAGGTCGTAGCGGTTCGGAAAGACCGCCGGCGATAGCTGGTTCTACAGAGTGGTTGTGCGGGGCAGAAAATGCCTTAAAAATCGCACTGTTGTGGAACGCTGGACATCGAGGTGGTGTGGTGGAATTTACTATTTTGGCGCGATGTCCGATGATGAAATTCAGCAGCCGGGATCAGTCCGAACAATTCCTCGGAACACTCCCCGTGATAGATGCGGTAGAAGATGCAGAGTGATCCAACATCTCTACGCAGAGCTAAAGGATCAAGCCGATCGGAGAGAGCTTGATCGTCGATAACTCGAATCGCTCTACGTTGAATGCGGTCAAATGGAAGTAGCTGGTATAATCTTATGATAATACAGTACAAAATTTTTAAAGCTATATCTATATCTATACGTATAATAAAATTGTAACTAAGCCGAATCTGTACATTAAATATTTTTTGGAAAATCTTATTGAAATAGACATTATTATCGATACAGAGGCCGAATCTATAGTTTTTAGAATTTTTGTCTATCTGTCTGTCTGTCTGTCTGTCTGTCTGTTACCGCATGACCGAAATACTACTGGAGGGATTTTGATGAAATTTTTTATGGTGATAGCTGGTTATCCGGGTCAACATATAGGATACTTTTCACCGCGGGAAAATATCTCATTTCTGAGAAAAAATACAAAAACCGTTTTAAAACCTAAAAATTTGGTCTTTGGTCATCTGAACGCGGGCGAAGCCGCGGGCAATGCTAGTATGTATATATTTTTTTTAGTATTATTATTTAGTATTATTTTTAGTAGTTTAATCTCGTATTTTTATTTATTTTACAACTACGTAACATAATGCTTAATATTAGCTCTTAGCAATTTCCAGTGTCAACGGCCATCAACTGCAAATTTAAACGATCTGTGTGTGTGAACTTGTAGGACATATTTACGTCTGATTAGAACAACATTGTAACTCAGTATCAATACTTTACTATAGAAACAATCTTTACATTCATCATGATAGTAATTTTTCTTCAAATTTACTTACGTTGAACCAATTTTAGGGTATTTTCATTAAAAATAATTATTAAAATCTCTTCACAAAATTGTCGAAGATAATCTAAACTATCTAGTTAGTTACCTATTACAATTTAAGAGATACAGCTGTCTATAGGACAGGCAGTCAAAAAGTAAACATCCTGAGCAATACGATTTCATCTAAACCGTTTGGTTTGAGAGCCCAAAAAACAATGTACGTTGCTAAAATATTATAATCAAGGAAGAATCTCTTATTTAATGGCCACACATGAAGACATGAACCTCTCACCTTACTAAGCAAATAGTAAATAGTGTAGAATAACCATAGCTATAAATATGTGTTATCTTAATCAAAATGTGACATAAATGGTTTTTAAAATGGTATAGTAATGGTAAAAAGGCTTAGAAAATTCTTATAAACTTATAGTCTCCAAAGCTTCTTCCCTCAAGCTTCAATTCGATTTTTTTCTTTTATAGAGCTTTAAATTTTCGCGTTAAGTAACAGTACGCTAAGTAAAAGTTTCACGGTAAGAAATGATATTCCACACAAAAAACTTTATAGTGTAACTTTGTATGTAAGGCGTTAAATATTTTTTTGATTGATGATATTTTGGTATTTTTAATACCCCTCAAAAGAGGCTTCCGAGAGGTAAATTTTGAGATTTTTTTGATCACTGGTTCAAAATGGCTCTTTTTTTGGTTTTTTGCTCATAACTTTCTTAATAATGGTCGAAATTCAACTTTTTTTTTAACTTTCGTTTTTGGATGATTTTTCATTTAAAATGTTTTTAATCGAGATTTTTAAATTTTAAGTTTTCAGTCGTATTTTTAAAACTGTGTGTATATTTCGATTTTTTTTATTTATTATTCTATCCATCATGCAACTTTTAAGCCCGGTCCGGTAGTGGCCTTCCATAATAAAATTTTTTTTTCGGATTTTAAAAATGAAAAAAAAAAAATTATTTAATTTCTTAACCTTTTAAGCAAAAGGCGTAATTTATAAATTATAGATTATTTAGATCTCATAGACAAATTTGGAATCTGTATCATAGATTAAATTTAAATTATTAAAAAAATCTATATTATATAAACATTTAGTAGTAAATTTGTCAGGGGTCCACTAAATTGGGAGTCCGACCGAATATAATATACATATATACGCGGCAGAATATTTTTGTTTTCATTTTTTTATTAATTTTTTTTATTAACAACATTATCTGGATACACTAAAAAGCTTCATTGAAAACGTCCTATCTGTGGACATGTTACGTGAAGCATATAGACTGTTTGTTGTGTTGGCTCTGCTCCATGCCAATCATCTATACATATTTTTTATCAGAAAATATTTTTTGTACATACACACTACTCGTAATTGCTGCATTTGATTAAAATCTACGTAAAAGTTTAATGTTTATTTTATTAATTATATCAGAAATCACAAACATTGTAGAATTATTTTTTCTTTACAGAGTTACGGTAAGATATTGATATAATTTTACCTTAAATAATCATTTTCTCCTGACGGATTTCGGTCGCGGTGACTAACTCACTGAGATTAGTATTATTATTATTATGTATGATAATTTTTCATTTTTTGTAAAATAATAAAAGCGTTTTCAATAACGCGAAGAAAATTTTTTTCCCACCCTCCGAATTTTGCCGCTACTAAAAATTTGCCGCCCTGGGCACTAGCCCCGAGTGCCCCTTGTGTAAGTCCAGCGCTGCATATTACTACAGAGCACAAGTATGCACGCCAACACAAGTGCACTACCTTTCCTCTTTCCCACTCCAGTGAGACAATATTTTGACACTCGCAGTGAGAGATCAGGCGCATGACTGATAGCTATACCTGTTCTCTGAAGCACGGGGGTGAAACACCGCCAACATCCCAACTCTTGGCTGTCACTGAGAATTCTTTAACAAAAAAATCTTAATAACTAAACTTTACCCGACCAGGACCGAACCTAGGACGTCCGGATATGTAGGCATACACTAGACCACCGAAGCAGCATAGATAAATATACAGCATATATGAATAATGATTCATCCAGGGAGTATTTAATGCCTCGATATTAAGATTGGAATGGCGAGACTATATGTATACCTTGTGCTGAGTTGCAGAAGCAAATAATGCACATTACTCAAGACATCAATTCATTGAGGCACTTGGTTCTAACTTATTATTGCTGTTTTACTTTAGCCATCTGTATGATAGCACGATTGAACAAGTAACCGTGTCTGGTTCGATGGTTATAGAATATGCAGCTACTATAAGTAATCGATACTCGTAATAAGGAGATTCTATCGCCTCAATTGTAGGTGAAACAGAATGAAGTAAGAACTTAAGAAATAACAATCAAGAAATAACTGTTAAGAGTTACTAAGAGCCGTGTAGTTGTATAAATATGAGCTGGGCAATTGTGTAATTTTATGTGTTATCTTGTGTGTGCGTGTATGTATGTATGTTTGTATGTTCGTACGTATGTATTGTATGCTTGTATTGTATTTAAAATGTAA
Source organism: Brenthis ino (assembly GCA_921882275.1). Lineage (NCBI taxonomy): Eukaryota > Metazoa > Arthropoda > Insecta > Lepidoptera > Nymphalidae > Brenthis > Brenthis ino. The sequence continues at coordinate 21,623,949 of OV170229.1, read as the reverse complement.
TAGTGTTTGGATCGCACTTTGTATTTAGATAAGGCTTTACTTTTTAAGTCTATATATTTAGGTGTCTTTTCTGTAAAAGCACAATTTTTATATGACCCGAAAAAAACGCCAAACGAAACTTGGTCACCCATGTACTTTTTTAGCATTAATATGTGTTATATTGTACCAAACTACAGCTAAAATATGGAACGTACACTACGTGTAAACAATGTCTCTATATTTTATTTGTGTCGAATTTGCTATGTCATAAAGCATTACTCACAAAATTTTATGAAGTTCGGCATCCGCGTAGGACTATATATCGCGAACACCTAGATATTTCGTGAATATAAATTCGGAAGGAACTCATATTATTTTAGTATCTACGGTTTCCACATTCGTATCATATATTTCATATGAAAATTTTCGCCTTGTTTCGATACAGTTTATTTTTTGGGATCAATAATAGCTTAAGATGGAAAAACTATATATTTTTTTGCTTCTGATAATCAAAATATCATGATAATGTTAAGTAGAGGAGCAATTACAACACTCTAATCACCACCTTGCAGCAAATATCTTTGTCATCAATGCATGTAATAAAAGCAGAACTCCGTTATTTTAAGCAATGTTAGTTAGTCAAGCAGCTAAGTATCTTGCTGTTCATCCCTTTGATAATTCATTTTATAACCAAAGACCTATGTGTCCTTTTCAATTCATCTAGTAATGTAACTTCACTTTAAATCCATACTTCCATACTAATATTATAAATGCGAAAGTAAGGCTGTCTGTCTGTCTATCTGTCTGTCTGCTATCGTTTCACGCTTAATCCGCTGAACCAATTTAGATGATATAATTTGAAACCCTGGGTAGAACATAGGATAGTTTTTATCCAGGAAATCATCCCTAAACGGGGAAGGGGGGGGGGGGAAAGAGGTGTGGAAGTATGTATGGGAAATTAATCATTTCTCAGTAACAGATATATAAGTCATCATACCTATGTACATATATAGTTAGTATTATATAGTCTATTCATTCCACACTTGAAGTGAGGGTTAGTCGCTAGTATAGAATACACATAAAGTTAGAGCATGTGTTATATATTATATACAACTTATATGCATCTATTTATGCTTAGATTAAATCGAACTCCACTTCTATAGATCTCTATAGCCCAGTTAAGATGAACAAAGCTTAGACTACCTCAATTTCAAGCTATATACATCAGTGTAAGCTCGCAAGGTACAAATACTTGTTACATATGTATTATATATTACGGTTACGTCACTGTCAAATATATTCAACGGCTTAGCTTTGGGTATATCGGTTTACACCATGCTTAATTGCATGCTTAAACATAAGTTTAAGAACTAAACACCTGTTAGTGGAAAAAAATGATGGTAAAAATGATTCGAGTCCATAAACTTTTACCCCTAGTCCTCGGGCAGCATCCTGCGCCTGATCTCTCACCGGTCGTGTCGAATTGTCGTTCCACCGGAGTGTGAGAGTGGCATGAATAGAGAGTGACAGGAATAAAGAGTGACAGGAATAGAGAGTGACAGGAATAGAGAGTGACAGGAATAGAGAGTGCACTTGTATTTTTGCGCATACTTAAGCATTACAATACGTATAAATTCTGCACACAAGGCTAGACTTAATGAGATTGGCCACCGTGGCCAAAATCGGTGAAGAGCACAATCACATATATACATATATATTATACCTATCTTTTACTTACATATTAACCGTTAAAACGTACTTAAGGACGAACCTGAGCGAAGCGAGGGTGAGTCGCTACTTTATTATAGTAGTGAGATAGAAATCTACCGCGACATCACTAGGACGTTAATGAAATATTATTTTCACGATCAATTTACAAATCACTATAATTATCAACACATATATTTAATGACATTTGCTGGTTTTGGTAATAATATGATCGGCTCCATCAAAGAAATCGCAAAATTTAAATCCAGTTAAATTAACAGTGCCTCGAAATTGTGTCGTTCTCAAATAAAAACCTTTTTAAGGTTCTCCATTAAAACGAGATTAGGACAACCTTTTTACTTATTATAAAACATGTGTACGTGAAAGGGTCACAATTATGATACTTGTTGGTTAATCCACTTAATAAAGTTTTTAGAGCAATTAAACTTAATCTTTCTTTTTTATAATAAATACTATTTATATATATATATATATATATATATATATATATATACCAAATTTCATCAAAATATATATATATATATATATATATATATATATATATATACCAAATTTCATCAAAACCCCTCCAGTCGTTTTTCTGTGATTCGGTAACAGACATACATAAATTCTAAAAACTATAGATTCGGCCACTGTATCGATAATAATGTTTATTGCAATAAAATTTTCCAAAAAATATTTAATTTACAGATTCGGCTTAGTTACAATTTTATTATATGTATAGATAGATGTTCGAGAATCTCGTAAGCCTCTCAAGAGCGTAAAAAGACTCTAAGGAAGAGCTTTTTCTCAAACTTAAAAGTTAATTATATTTTTTCTATGAAAATAAATACGCCCGTATCCTCTAACAGTCATTGAGCTTTAAAAAATATGAATATTTAATGTCAATAATATTATTGTGCTATTTATAGCGCGTAAAAAATATTTTTTTCTAGTTTTTGCAATTAGCCGTATTTTTTATTATATAAGTTGCAATAATTTATATCTTTATAAAAACGGTTAAAGCCTAGTACAGAATATGCATTCTAAAATATTCTCTCTTTACCTAAGCTCTTAAAGCAGGCTCGGTGGTCGTTTCGTTGACCTGTGACCACATAATTTACTTAGCCTAATCTACATGGGGCAGGTCATTTGTTTAGAATAAAAGTAGAGATTATCCTAAAATACATAAACCTTAAATCTAAAAAGACATTGTTCTGGTATAGTGGTTTAATAGTAGATTTTTTTTTATAAAAAGCAGTAATAAGTACTGCCAACAGAAGTGAAAACTTATAACTATAAACAAACAGTTGTTGTTATATATGTATTTAGATATTAAAATTAATTGTTTGATCTTAGATTAAAATTTGTAAATTAAAACTTTTTTCATTTATATGGTTTTAACATCTATCGGCACTCTGAACACGTCACGTGACCATGTCGATGACGACTTACATGAATTTACTCCCCATCCAAACCTATGACTATTGGTATATTGTTATCTTGTATCTGTTTGGGTTCTACTACATCGAATTAATAATACATATATAAATATAAGCAAAATCTTTTTAATTCAGAATGAGGTTTAAATAGTGCTAAATAACTCGTAGGCAGTTTTCTCCTTTGCTGGACAATAGAGAATAGAAAGAAGTGTCTTATGCCTTGTCCTTTGTCGATCTTACTAGCCTTTTTTCTATCAACGAAAATAGTATGACAAAAAAATTATAGAACCCCATCACACATCGGAACGCTGCAAGCAATTTAATACTATAGTCTTCATAAATAGCATCATTGTTATCGATATCAATGCAATAAAAAAGTTTTTTCATCACGATCAAAATTGTATCGATGCCAAATTGGCAGAACCACGATATCGCATTTACATAACAACTGATGTAGGTCTATGATAAAATTCATAAACACATATTCTGTCATACCCATATTTGGTATGCTATAATAAAATAAGAAATATTAAAAAAAACTTACCTAAAATTAGAAAAAAAAATTTTTCTATAAAAAAAAAACTTTTATCCCCATTTGACATCCTAGGACAAATAAATAGCAAACTCAAAGTATACAGATATAAGATATATCAACTTATAAATAAGTATTACACGTTCTTTAAACTAATTTACTCGTATATTAACGATTTCATTATACAAGCTTTTGCCCGCCGCTTCTCTAGGTATCCGTATTATGTAATATATGTAATATAAAACAGATTTTTGTTGGCTTTATAATATAAGTATAAATTTGCAAACAAACACACAAATCATTTTCAATATATATAAAAAATAACATAACAATGAAACGTTTAGGAAAGTCTAGCGAAATATTTGCCTAATTCAATTGTCGGCGGCCCAAATTGTTTTGTAGAAATGAAGTCGACAATTTTCCTTTATCATAGTAGTAACCATTGTGCCTTTTCACGAAACAGTTACCTCCAGTAAGGCTTTATTTGGATACATCCTAGAATTAAGGTGTATTATATTCAAATATTTTATATAAAATGCATTTTTCGGTCTATATTGTTACTACTTGCTTATGAAAATGGAGAATTATCCACAGCATAATGTAATAAGTATTCAAACATTTAAAATGAAACTGTCTTTTCGGATTTTTTCGCGGATTTATTTAAATTTTTGGTTTCCAACATTTCGAATGCAGCAATCATGTACTAATTACAGCACATGGTCACGGAAGATACTGAAACGAAATATCGGGATCCAAAAATCAAAATAAGTCCGCGAAAAATCCGAAAAAATAGTTTCATTTAAAATGTCAAATATTCGTGCAATCTAAGAAAGTATAATGTATTTAAAATTTTTGAATATAAATAAATATATAACAAATTATTTGTGTTATAAACCACATAACTTTATAAATATATATAATGAAGTTTTACTAACAAACAATAATTGTACTATGAACAAAAACTTTCTTAAACAAAGGCGACCCGTGCATAATCATTTCATCTTTCAAAACCTGTCTTCAACAGACTTTTTCCTTCCCCATAGATTGCTTTAGATATAATCAATAGAGTAAAGAAAAAGATTGTTAGTATTTTAAAAATCCTAGCCTATATTATTACTAGAAAAACTCGAAGACAAGTTTGAAAGGCATTTAATTAATGTTCACAATGGAATGAAATTCTTTCAGTTAAAAGGAGCAAGATAGTTTGTTCTGATGCGGATATCTCCACGTTTTCATTTTTTCTTGGCATTTCTCAGAGTATTGTGGTATCCTTTTAAATAATAATTGAAGTGGTTGGGCTAGTTACCTTTATTATACAGATTCTTTTGATGTTTAGCATACCCTTGTTCCTATTAAGAATTCAATAAACTAATGTTCTCAATTTTTTAGAGTTCTGTACCCGAAGGGTGCCAACGGAACCCTATTACTATGCCTGCATTGTTCGTCCGTCCGTCTGTCTGTCGGAGACAGGTGTATCTCATGAACCGTAATAGGTAGAGAGTTTAAATGTCCAGAGAATTTGTATTTCTATTGCTGCTATAAGAACAAATAGTAAAAATATATAATTAAAAATACAAGAATTTTTTTTGTGTTCGTAATCGATCATCGAAGTTAATATACTACGTAGATAGAGTAAAAGTCATATTAATAAAAAGAACGTAAAGTACGGAACCCTTCGTGTGCGAATTCGGCTCGCACTTGACCGAATTTTATTTAGGATACTTGTTACATATGAATTTTCTGAAAAAAAATGTATGATTTTTTAGCCTAATATAGCATTATGTAGATTTTTGATTTGCTAAAAAGGTTTAGGGGAACGGTATGTGTTATTGAAGAAAATGGTAATAAATATTCATCAAAAAAAACATTTTATAGAGGCCGTAACATGAAGAAAATATTTCAAATGCATTTTCAGTATGTGGTTATTGCGTTGAGTCATGCATTTCATTAAATTGTTAATTCGCCATTAGAGTAATAACCATAGTCTGGTTGTAAAAAGAGTAGAGTTATAAGTTAACGCGAGTATCTGTATGTCTGTCTGTGGCATCATAGCGCCGACATGGACGAATCGATATTTATTTAGTTTTTTTTTGTTTGAAAGGTGATTTGATCGAGTGTTATTTTAAATCAAGTTATGATAAGTCAAGTAAATCCGTTCAGCATTTTGCAAGTTTCCAGCCTTTTTTAGACGGTATAAGGATATAAACAATTTCGACGGATCTAAACGACTCGAACTTGGCATCACGTTATTTTAGTGATATTACAATGATATGGTAACCTAGGTTTGATACTGCAGTGTCACCTAGAATGTGCAATATACTCATTTCCTTACTAAAATACTGCAGAGATATCGTATCGTATAGATATCGCCTCAATGAATATGTGAACACATAATATCCAAACACAATGTTTGGATATTATTATTTTTTTAATTTAAATCTTTAAAGCTATTTAAAGAAAAATCTTGTCTGTCAATACTGTTGTAAAATATTCCATCTTTTTAGTATAACACAACGTCTAGCGAGACGCTATATTTTTAATGTATAAGCCTTAGAATATTTAAAATTTTATTTCATAGTATATGCATAAAGGAAGTTTACACAAGAATTTCATTATATATTAAAATATATGTAATATGCAAAAGACGGAAATGCATGCGAGAAAGCAATAAAGTTAATTAGCTTTTACATTGTTATAATTATGAGTTAGTTCATACTTGCGATTATAGCTGTAATATACTATTGGGACCTGTTTTAACGCTTGTCTCCTTGCGAGATAGGCAGGGAGGTGGTAGCACTTTTTCTCACTTCTTCAAATGCTCGCTAGGCTGATGACAATCAATTGATATGGACCACAATTCTGTTGTTGTGTCGGTTCTGATATTATTTTTAAACATTACTAAATCTCACTAGCAAAATGAGCAAACGAACAAACTAACCACCTAATGGTACGATGGTGGTATGGTGGCTACCGTCGCTCATACACATCTCCATATAAGAGAAGTTAAGATGCCAGCCTTTAAGGAATCTAAAGACGGGAATCTTAAAGAGACCCATGTTATAGCGTTTAGAGATTTTATGCTATAATTTTTTATTTGTTGTAATTTTATCTAATCTTTAAATATGTACATTTATACCAATCACCAATTTTGCTTATAATTGAGCTTAAAGTGAGCAATGCTCTGTAATCAGTATTAACGTTTAATTATAACCACTGGTCAACTATTTACTGAGATACGAAATAGATATAGTTAGAATGCGCATTAATTCAGTCATAGATTTAATTACTATTATCGACCCATCCTTGCTTTGTGCATACCCTAATTACACCTCGTTCGTCCGTCTATAACTTTTATATCCTACTGTATAAATTAGTGATCGGTAATGCTGCTATTATCGATCACGGTTGCATTCATTTACATACACTAACAAATCTATTTCATTTAAAATGTTACAATACTACTCGTTGTAGGCGTCCCTAGGCTGCTTATTATGAACTGGTAGCGCCACCATTTGACAAGCTTTAGTTTTAACAGTAGCCTATATGTTATTCCAGCTCATAGTCTATCTGTGAACTATTAACATGCAAATGTGTACAGCCGTTTTGGCGTTACAAACGTATGTATATCTACACATACAATATTCCCATCTGTAATAGTAGTCCGATAAACATTCAAGGGGTTTAAATTCCAAAAACTCTTGCTTTTGTTTTTTTTTATTATATTGCAAAATCTTCCTAAACACACAAAATTATTTTTTTTTAATTTTATTACATATACATACATTTTGAATGTAATTCATTACCAATGTAGAATTAAATATAGTATACCGAGTGCTAACAGCGGCTACGGTAGTTTGTTACCAGTACATACTGAAAACGACAGGTGAACCTTGAAGCTCTTAATGAAACCGACCTGCGCCTGGCATTATTTCGCCGCACTTTGGTTTAAAATCTCATTATGAAATTGCAGCTTATGCTATTAATACTAGTCTTCATATATCTTGATTTTTAAACTCAATTGCAGTAATAATAAGTAATTACTAACTAAAGACATTTTTAACCAGCTTTTGAAAGTTAGAGGTTCTAAATTCTAGATGTGATTTGAATTTAATTAATCCTTTTTTAAAGAATAGGCTATAATTTTAACCGACAAAGAAAGGAGGAGGTTCTCAATTCGATACGTATATTTTTGTGTGTTTGACTACGCATAACTTTTTACAGTGTTGTCAGTTTTCAATGATTCTTTTTTTATTGGAGTTAGGATATACCTCAAACTTTAAATTAAAAAGAATCCGCCCCTAAGTGTAGAAAATAAAATAATATAAAAAATAAAATAAAATATAAAATACGAAAAACCATATTATTTCAATATTTTTTTTATTTTTTTCCAGAATAAAATGCTTTAAAAACAAAAAAACAAGTTATGAAACTTGGCTTGCAGATTATTTTAAAAACTACCGAACTAACGAACTAAACTTAAAATCGCTGTTTGAATATCTTGAAAATAAGTTTAATGCGTACCTAAGCCAATGCAGGAAGCAAATTAGCAGATCGGTGCCAGCCGATACAAAGCAAAGAACACCGACGTCGAAAATATTTGATTAGGTATTTATAGTAAATGAAAACTACCAATCGGTAATTTTTTACTTTTTAGTGCTTTTTTGAAGTCAGTTTTTATATTTTTTGTTAAAACCTTTTTATTTGACTATAAAAATGCGTCTATTCTATTTTTAGTCTTAAAAAAATATTGATTGTATCGAAATGTAATAAATGATTTTTGGCTTTTAACAATCTAGTTTTACAGGCGGCTTCTGATAACAGATTTTTAGTGTAGTGGTAGTGGTGGTGGTAGTTTAAGTGGTACTAAAAATAGCCCATGCTCCTACGAGATTATGTAACTTATATCAGTATTTTTTTTAGGTACTACTGAAATGTTTCAAAAATTATTCTTAACAATAAAAAAAACAGATTTACCTCGCAACGTCTCTAAAACTTAGAGGTCCTCATGTGTAAATAGGAATTCCTAATGGATACATTTTTTTAATAAACAATAATGAATCCATTCCTTTTTTCTGTTTTTTACTTGCGTGCGCCTTCACTAGCGTATAATTTTATTATGTACTAGCGATTCACCCTCGCTTCGCTCGGGTTCGTCCCTAGCTTGAGTCCCCATACAAACTTTCATCCCCGTTTTCATCCCCTTAAAGAATGATTTCCGGGATAAAAACTTCCTATGTCCTTTCCAGGGTCTCACACTATCTTCATACCAAATTTCATCTAAATCGGTTCAGTAGATCCAGAGATTACCCCATGCCACGTCACAAACTCACAATCTCACAAACTTTACCTCTTTGTAATATTAGTATAGACTAGCGATTTACCCACGTTTTGCTCGGGGAAAAGGTACGTTTGAAATAGATAAAAATAGAGATAGATAAATGTGAAATAGTATAACATAGAATCTCTGCTATGGTACACTCTACATATGCTATTGCTATTGTAGACTTTTCTGTAGGTCTTTTTAAGACCGATAATTTTTCAGTACATTGTTGTTTTTTTTTTCAGTACATTGTTTCGATTTATCTTTTAAGATTTAGCCAGCGTTAGCTATGAAAATTTCTAAGAAATTATATATATATATATATATATATATATATATATATATATATATATATATATATATATATATATATATATATATATATATATATTTGATTTGACAAAAAATCAAATCAGAGTGAAAATTGTAAAAGTAAATGAAACTATACGGATCCTTCAAACCAAAATATTTAATCATATTTTATCAGGTAACCCATCAGCGGTGTAATTGTTACAAAATACATTTTATCAAATAAGCAGATATTTGGAAGCTAAACTTACTTTGGATCTTAAACTATAGTAGTAATCCATACTAATATTATCAATGTGAAAGTGTGTTTGTTTGTTTGTTCTTTTATTTGTCCTTCTTTCACGTGGAAAAAGAATGATGGTTTGGCGTCATTTTTTGTGTGGAGATACTTGGAGGGTTGGAGAGTGACATAGGCTAATTTTTACCGCAGGAAATTATCTTATTCTCACGGGAATACACGTTATAATACAACCCAAAAAAATTGTTATGATGTTACTTGAAACTTGATATTAATGCTCTTCAATAAAATAAAATTAATACATTTTTTAGCATTTTTCGAAATTCATCCCATAAGGACGTAAGTAGGGTATGAAAGTTTGTTTGAAACTACCTTTTTAGAGATTTTTTTGTAGTTTTAGCGCGAGCGAAGCCGCGGATTCTGCTAGTATTAAATCTTATTTACGTTTAATAAATATTTCTAGTATTTAATATCTAAAATATGTAATTAGTAAAAAAAATTCCCGATTATGAGTTTTTAATTAAGCGTTCTAGGACAGACATGTCTACGATTTCAGTTCTCGTTTCATTTTTCATAGTGAGCTTTAATATCAAGACACCATGTATTATTAATAGTTACGTACAGAGTCCGATAGTCAGGGGATACGAGTCTGGTCTTCATAATGATAAATGATCTAAATCTTAATTAAAACTTGTACTTTATGTTAAAATCCATATTAATATTTAGAGGTAGTTTTGAAAGTTTGCAAGGTTGTAGGGGTTTTACTAATGAATTTTTAACACCACAAAATACTGTCCGTGCCTATTTTGGGCCCCTTTTTTTGTTTTGTTGTGATTATTATGAATTTAAAGTCACACTTTTTTCCTGTTTAAGATTTCCAAGAAATTCAATTCAAAGTTCAATTTAATGTAAAGTAGGTTTTAGAAGCTCATTTAGGTGTGGTTGCTTTCTGATTTACGCGATTATTTGAAATTTTAAATACAAAACCGTAAAACCAAAAATCTAAATAAATCTGCGAAATAATCCGAAAAGATAGTTTTATTTATGTTTCTGTTAGAAATCATAATAACTTTAATTCAAATGGGACAAAAATGACCGTTGCGTTGCTTTATTGGAGTGCGATGCCAAAACCGTTTGAAATAAAGCAGTAAAACGTATATATATTCTTTATTGCATATTAACAATGTAACACAGATAATACAGAGACCAATGTGGACAAAGGTGGACTTATCTCTAGAAGAGATCTCTTCCAGCCAACCTATGGAAGTGAGAAATAGTGTTATATGACGGGACTAAAAGAGTGCAATTGATTTAAAATAAAATTATAAATAATTATACAATTAAATAAGATAAAAAGACACAAATAATGATAAACATACAACGTATTGCAAAAAGATACATTGAGATGCAAGACATGGAACCGATTTATGTGAAAGTTAGTGTCCAGTTCTTTTATAATTATAAAAAGATCGTACATAGGTTCACTTACCTATTAAATATAGTATTTGTTTATATGTACTTACGAAAAAGCTTCCTGTCTTTATATAATTTGTCAAAACATGTTCAAAAACCTTAAATTTTGATATTATAATTCATCGATGCGATAAATATTATTATTAGTTTTTTTAGATTTGTTTCTTATGATACTCCAACAACACACAACAAAAAAAACTTCTCATCTGTTCTCAACAGCTGGGAACACTTCTCGCGATATGCTAAACTTACAGGTTACCGAAAGTTACCGAAAGTTTGTCAAACTATTTACACCAAGATTAAATTTAGCTTTTTGCATAGTTTATCAAATTTGCGTTTTCAAAATGAAATCTTTTATTGCAGTTTATATAAAGTGATAAAAAAGGGTCTTAGTTCAAACTCACTTCCCAATTATAGTCTACTACCAGAAACCGCGGCATCGCTCGCGCTAAATCTACAAAAAAAACTCTCTCAAAGGTAGGTTTCCTACAAACTTTCATAAAAAGTAAAATAGGGGTTACCCCCTTATGGGATGAATTTTGAAAAATGTTAAAACACGTATTTATTTAATTGCATTGAAGAACATTAATACCAAGTTTCAAGTAATTCTGATCAAAAATATTTTTTTGGATTGTATTTATAACGTGTTTTCCCGTGGGAATTAAATAATATCCCGCGGCAAAAAGAAGCCTATGTCACTCTCCAGCCATACAAAAAATCATGCCAATCAGTCACTCCGTTTCGACGTGAAAGAAGGACAAACAAACAAACACAAAAGAAGTATGGATAAATAAGGATAGTAGCATGTACGTACGGCTGCAGATCCGAAAGTCCTGGATTCGAGATCGGGCCAAGTTATATACTATTCTGTTAAGGAATTATCTGTAACAGCCCGAAGATGGGAAATTGGCGGCATCCGACCATCGTGTCTCGGAGAAAACAAATAATAAGTAAAGGCGTCGGTTCTGCGCCTTATCTCTCACCAGTCGTATCGAAGTTTGTTCCATCGGACTTTCAGAGCAAAAAAAAAAGAAAAAAAAAATACAGTCGAATTGAGAACCTCCTCTTTTTTGAAGTCGGTTGAAAAGGAAAAGATAGCGCACGTGTGTCTACGCGAACACTTGTGCACAGATTGGCCACCATAGCCGACATCGGTCAGGCATTATCTTTGTCCATATCTGTACCATATTTATTACTATAATATTAATACTTTTAATATTAATACTACAGTTTATTAACTAATTCAATTATTATCGTTTATATCTGTTTTTTTATAATATGTATGTACTGTTCCAATAAATATAAATATATTTCATTTTCACGAGTACTTAAAACGAAGTAAGAAGCTTTAGAAAGAAAAGCATAAGGTAGTTATATTTTTAACTATTAATTCTAAGTCTAAAGAAAAATAGTATTTTACATAATAGTAGCTTGTACCGAATAACTAGCAACATTTGTTAGAAATACGAGTACGTATCTTGAAATCTGATGAACATTTTCTCAACGGGCTATAAGGCGTACAAAAGAGAAAGTTTTGCTCTACGTCTGTAATCAAGAAATGCGAGCACTCCTGAACTCGGTCGGATTACAGATTAATAGTTACCTTTGCTTTGACAAAGTAGTGGATAAGCGAACTTTTACAATCTGCTATCATTTGGAGTCTTTGATTAGAACGGTAGAAACTGTGACCGTGAGTGGAAAGTTTGGATTTTATTTCTTAAAATGGAATTTTAGTTTTATTTCTACGAGTAATTAACCGACTTAAGGCAGAGATATTTAATTCGGGTGTAAGTTATGCCTTTTTGTCAATAATGTGGATTTTCATTGTCGTTTTGTATACGTACTCGTATACTAAAGGTACCTTAAGGGTGGTTTTATATAAGTGGTGTTCGCTTGGTGGTCAAAATTCGACCAAATTCGTTATTGAAAATTTGAGGAAAATATATATGAATTTAACTTACTTATCTATATGCATATTACACTACTTGCTGTGCCAGCTGTCGCGGGTTCGAACCCGCTGGGGGCATTGATTTGTGTGATGAACACGAATGCTTAGGTATACTCTAGTAGTGGGTGTTCGTGTTAATAATATGTATGACGTATGTATTTAAAGTTATATATATGTAGTGTAACTATCTGGTATCCATAATACAAGCCTCGTAGCTTACCATGGAACTAGATGGCGCTGTGTTTTAATGTCTCAACATATTTATTATGTATGTACTAGCAGAACCCGCGGCTTCGCTAGCGCTAAAACTACAACAAAATCTATAAAAAGGTAGTTTCATACAAACTTTCATCCCCTATTTTACCTCCATAAAGGATGAATTTAGAAAAATGCTAAGATACGTTTTTATTTAATTATATTAAAAAAAAATAACTTTATCTTGTTTTTTAGTAACACTGAAGTTCTTTAATAGCTAATAAAGAAAAAATAGCAACAAAATTGGTTGACAAACAGAGGAGAAAAAAAGATACTAACGTGTTTTGTCTTTGCCTGTTTATATACAAAATTAAGGGAACAACTTTTAAAGTAATTTGAAAGTCGATGAACCATTTGATGAAAAAAAGGAATTATTTAAAAAGATTGTGGAGATTTATTTCTTTTTGAAAATTACAAGTATATATTGCCTGTTTGTATATATATATATATATATATATATATATATATATATATATATATATAAATATATATATTGCCTGTTTGTATTTTGTAAAACCTAAAAACAAAAAAACAGTCAGTTTTTAAACAAAAAAATAAAACAATGTTAATTTTTACATAATTTTCTACATTTTTATACAATGAAAATTGATAAGAATATGCACTTAACTAATGATAAGCTTCACGAAAACTTCATTTATCTTATGGATTATGAGATTTACTACTTAGTTCATAATATTTTATTCCACGTCAGGGGCTGGTTATAAATGATTTTAAAATCTCATTCTAATAAATATCTTGAAGATTTTCAAGGAAATTAAACATAGACGTATTATATTTTTACTTATTTTTGACCGATCCTAAAAAGAAAGTGTGGTTTTCAAAGGAATTCGGTTTTTTTGTAATTCTGAATTTTATTTTTTCTATGCCACAAAGTGTTCTTGTTTCAATAAAAATATGGACCTTAGTGTGAAATAACTACTTTTAGAGTCATTTTATTTTCTTCATATATTTTGTGAGGCAATGGTGATTTGTTTGCTCCTTGCTATACATTTGTATGTACTAGGTATTTTTAATATTATACTAATAAAAATACATTTTAATATACGTATATTTATCAATTTCGACTGTCCATTTCGGTAGTGCTATTCTACAAAAAAATAATAATTAAAGAGTGCGTGTATGAATGTGTACACGCGCAAGAAGTAAAACTTCTATAGGTTATCCATACCTATTTATGAAATTCAATTTACGTTTTAAATAATTAAGATAGGTGAGATACTAAAAATAACGCATATTAGGCATATTAAAATCATATATTTATAGAATACTAGCATTGCCCGCGACTCCGCCCGCGTTCAGATGATCAAAAACCAAATTATTACATTGCAGTTTTTGTATTTTTTTTCTCAGAAATAAGACATTTTCCCGCGGTAAAAAGTATCCTATATGTTGACCCGGATAACCAGCTAATGCCATACTAAATTTCATTAAAACCCCTCCATTGGTTTTTCTGTGATGCGGTAACAGACAGACAGACAGACAAAATTCTAAAAACTATAGATTCGGCCTCTGTATCGATAATAATGTTTATTCAATAAGTGAATGAGTAAAATTTAAAAAGTTTTAATGAAAAGTGTTCCTAAAAACGCTTCTATAAAAATGGTCCGATCAAATCCTATCAGCAGTACAGAAGATTTACTGCGCTGACCCCAAGTGATTGGGAAATGAGCAGGGAGAAGAAGAAGACTATGTTTTTGTAAAATGATCAGAAAAAAGTTAGTTAAACAAATAGAAAAAAAAACTCAAATTTTCACCGATTTTAGCTTATAACTTTGTTATTTTTGGTTCTACGACTAAAAGTTACATGACCAAAGTTGTAGAGAATTTTATTTGCAACCAAAAATGGTTTAACAATTTTTTTGTAAGACCTATACTTTATCTGATAAACCATAAAAACCATTTGCACCCCTTTTCCCAAGATGGACCTCCCTTCAATACGACGGGGATCAGGCCATAGTCCACCACGCTGGCCAAGTGCGGGTTGGCGGACTTCACATGTCTTTTAAAAACTAGGTAATAAATAGGACTTGTTAATTAAAACAACAACAACAAACACAGACAAAAAACCAAAGTGCTAATACATCCGTATTTATATCTAAATGGTAATGGCAAGTAGACCCAAATATTATCGCACTATTTCTAATATTCGCTATGAATCTGTTTCATATTGCAGGTGTATGATAAATATATTATGGATATGTACTAGATATAAATAAACATTGCGCATTAATCTCCATCCGGAAAAGGTTGGTGGAATTTTAGATGGTGTTGTAGCTCAGTTGAGATTGTTATGTAATAATTTTATAGGGATACTAGCGGCTCACCCTCGCTTCGCTCGGGTTCGCCTATACAAAAACACTAATAGAGATCTATTAGTTCCCACGGGAACCGTTCATTTTTCCGGGATGAAAAGTTACCTGTTATTTGACCGGCAATATAAGGTATCAGAATATTAAATTTTACTAAATTAGTTGCATAAGATATGTACAGACATTCGACCTTTGTTGTTTTATTATAGTATAGATATGAAAAAGTGATATTTAATTATAAAAAAGAATTAAATTAACATGTTGGGATATTAACACACAACACCATCTAGTTTCATGGTAAACGCACGAGGCTTGTGTTATGGTACCAGATAGTTGACACACTACTTATACATATCTTTAAATACATAGTTATATATTATAAATATAACAATCCATGACTGGAGTACAAACATTCGTGCTCATCACACAAATGAATGCCCCGGCGGGATTCGAACTCGTGACCGCTGGCACAACAAGTAGGTTTACTATAAACTGAGCAAAAAGTGTACGTCTGTGATTTTTACTCTTAAAACAGAAAAATTACACGGATTCTATAATAATTTAAAAGCAATTCCATTATTATTTTTTTGGTATTTATTTTATTACAAGTATTTAATATCTCTAAACAAGTTAAACGCTGTAAGATTACCAAATAAATAAATAAGTAGGTTAAAATATTATCAAAAAGAGTTAGTCTGACTGTCTGTTTATATTTTTATTATAAGATACAACTTTTTATAAGTGTCAAATACTATAATTATATTATCATGGGATTGAGTTGATTTAAGATTTGTTAAGCGGATTGGTAAGAAGTCAGAAGATTGTAGGGATAAAATAATGGTAAAATTCTGGAAATCTATATACTACATATTTTTATCCGAATATTTATATATTTTTATCCCGGAATCATCCCTTAAGTGGATGAAAATGGGGATGAAAGTTTGTATGGGGAAGCAAGCTACCAAATAAAAAAGTACAAGTGAAATTGTTCCAGATAGCTTGCAATATCCCCCGCGATGTATGTAATATCCTCACATTATCGTGGTGAGGTCCTGGGGAGGCTCATGAGCATTTAGACGCTCTAAATAGTCTAGCAAGGCGTAAAGCCAAGAAATGCTCTTGGGAGGCGGCCTACCTCGATGGGCCGTGTACGGTCATGTGAGTTGCTCTGCTACTTCTCTGATTGCAGAGTGGACCGTAGGATAACCCCTTGGTTGTTGTGGTCCGCTTCGGCAAGCCATGGCCAAGGCCGAGATGTCGTGGTTGAGTGCTTTAGAGATCTTGCGGCGCGCCATTAAGATGGGGAAAGTTCTATTGGATTTTAAAGGGTGAGTCTCATCATAACTATGTATCTGTATGCAAGTGGTTAGCGTAAATACATTTTCCAACGTTAAAAAGTGTTGTTTTGTAATATATAAAACTTTACAATATTCCGAAATATTGCCAAATCATGTCATCATCGAAAAAATGTCGTTTTTGATATTTTAATTGACAATTTGCTAAACAATCTAACATGGAACTTTCATGTACGCAATTAGCCTAGCATTCGATAAAATACGAACTGAAATATATTCAGAAATTAATAAAGGCACATTATCACAGGTATCGCCTGTACGTGCTTACCACAGCGGATTTAGAATATTTGGATGTGTTCCAGGTTAACTACAGGGTATATGGTATTTCGAATTGCAATTTTAAATATTTTAAACGATAATGAATCTTATTGTGTTTATGAAAAGGGCCATATTTGTTTCACTTTTTTTATTTAAAGTGACAATGTTTTAGTCTGTCTGTACCGCGAATACCATTATTATAGAGTTAAGTAGGTAATATGCCAACGTCGGCAGCTATGTAGTTGGATGTTTTCTTTGGGTAAGGTTGCATTTTCAGCGACAAAGACGGTTAGTCCTGAATTAAGGAAATAATCTAGAATTTTCGGTTAGCACCCAAAATTTTATGGAAAATTCAGGTTTTGCTGGGAAATTGAAACTGGAATTTTAGTAGCAATTTGCACTCAATATAATGAAATGGCTCATTATTTTAGATTTTAATAATTCTTGCCTTCTGAAGCATAGTTTTAAAACAAGAATAAGTAGTTCTAATATCAAGACTTTAAATGATATATGAAAATATTAACATAAACACAAGTACACTGCACATGGACATACATACATGCAATAAATATTTACTTGGACGATATAAATATCGTCCGGCGAACTTCTCCTACTTACTAGTATGTTTTGGACTAGCATTGCCCGCGGCTCCGGTCGCTTTCAGGTGACCAAAAACCAAATTCCTAGGTTTTACATATTAGTATACTCTTACATTGCAGTATTTGTATTTTTTCTCAAAAATGAGATATTTTCCCGCGGTAAAATGTACCCTATATATTGACCCGGCTATCCAGCTATCATCATACGAAATTTCATCAAAATACCTCCAGTGGTTTTTCTGTGATGCGTTAACAGACAGACAAAAAAATTTTTATGTACAGATTCGGCTTATTTACAATTTTATTATATGTATAGATTAAGATACCTGACAGTTAGTGTAACAAATATAGATATTAGAATGAACCAGGGGGATTGCTACTTAGATCAGATAGACAGAATAGTTGTAAAATAATAATTTCCAATAATCTATATATATAAAAGAAAGTCGTGTTAGTTACTTCGCTTATAACTCAAGAACGGCTGAACCGATTTAGCTGAAAATTGGCAGGGAGGTAGTTTAGAGCCAGGAGAAGGACATAGGATACTTTTTATCCCGTTCGACCGCGTTCCAATTTTTATGATATTTTAATTTTTGGATTTCTCTTAGTCCGGAATAGGTAAGTATTAAAACATATAATTAAAATGTGAGAAAGAAAGATTTTTTCTTTTTATATCTATTTAAAACGTACCTAGCGACGAACCCGAGCGAAGCGAGGGTGAGCCGCTAGTAGAATGATAAAAATAGATATAAAATTAAAATATATCAGATGAAAGAATACCTACAAAGATTTCTATTCTTCAACAATTGTAGAATGACATCTCGTCTAGGCCCGCAGTAGAACTTTTGTTCAACTTGACAGATACGCAAAACATTTTTTATGGTAATAAACCGTGTAATACAAATAAAATAACGGTGGCATTTGAAAATTGTAAACGCTCTTCTTCTTCTTATTTGTTACATACAGTCTTGACAGACTGGTCGTGGTCATCATATAGGTCTTGTAACCCGTTCGACTATTCGCCTCCACTCCTCTCTATTATTTGCGTTTCTCGCACATTCATGCAGTGGGACGTCTACTGCCGCTCTGACTTCACACTTAATGAGACGATAAATAAAATGTTTAAGTATGTCAGGTCAGGATATATGTCAGGACATTAACACACAACACTATCTAGTTCCATGGTAAGCTACAAGGCTTGTGTTATGGATACCAGATAGTTGATACACTACATATATAACTTTAAATACACACATATTATAAATATAAACATCCATGACTGGAGTACAAACATTCGTGCTCATCACACATATGAATGCCCCCAGCGGGATTCGAACCCGCGGCCGCTGGCACAGAAAGTAGGGTCATTACAAACTGAGCCAAACGTGTCGTCAAATGTTTAAGTATTAAAGCGTAAAATTAAAAATAAACAATTCGAAATACAATAAAAATTAATGAATACTTTTGAGTTGCTTAAGTTTTTCAATTAGAGTTGCACTATTTCGTATATCGTAGTTCGCTGCATGCAATTTGTGAACTCGACTTAGCTGCTAACTAAATTAAATTTGGTACGTCTAGAATTAGTTAAGTTTAACCCATATGTAAGTAAAATAAACATTGGAAGTATATCGGCATTTAAATACATATAATTACTAGGTAATTTATGTTTGTATATAAATGTAGTTATATTAGTTCTACTAGCATATTATATATATATATATATATATATATATATATATAATATACATACATATATACCTAAGTACTGTATTTTATTTAAGTGCAATAAAGAATAGTACCTATATAATTAAGTGTAAATAATAAAACTAATGTTTTTTTAATATAATTTATTATATTATTAATACTTTACACAAATGTTAGTGTGGAATTCTTGTTGTACACAAAATAACAAGCTTCAATCATTTACGTTAGTTGAAAAATAAAACATAAGTAAGTAGTAATATGTTTTCCTCAACTTCACACAATGATAGGCAAATATTCCAAGTGAAATGACAAAAATCGGTACCAGGGTAATCATTTTTTTTTAATTTGCATGGCATTCTTTTTGAAATTGGCCATCTTGGTTTTTTTCTTATTTGTTATAATAGAAATATACACTCTGTGAAAATTTCGACTCGTTCATGAGATACAGCCGTCTAACAAACGGACAGACGGACGGACAGAGGAGGCTTAGCAAAAGGGTTTCGCTGGCACCCTTCGGGTACGGAACTCTAAAAGCGATTGAACAAATTAATATATTATATACAAATGTTTTACTATAAAGATAAGTTCACAATAAAACGAATAAATCGTTTAAAATATACTTTCTTGTATATAAAAAAAAACTAGTTTTGAGCTTCGATTTACCTAAGATGCACACGTCAAAATACATATACTCGGACAATATTTTGTTTTAAAAGTATTTTCGTAGGAATAGAAGTAGATTATTCATAATTTCTTTAAAAAATATTTTATATGGAATTACATCATACAAAAATACCAATTAATTCTTAAGGTGTGTTTTATTAAAGATATGCAACAGAGGTGGAAATTCATTTTAAAAATTCATTCATTGAAATTCATTCAATTCAATGAAAATAAATGAAATTCGTTCATTCATTGACTTCAAAAAGCGCCAGTTAAGCAGATACCAATATACATTTGGGAGATTGGTCGCTAAAATAAAGTTACACTATATTGTGTAATAACTAAAAACCCTTTATAAATCTTAAACCTATAATAAATTACCATTATTTCACATAACGCTTTTTCCATACAAATTTAGTTTTCTCGTAATGTTACCAATTGTATAATGTCATCTCGTCGAAGTGGTAACTACACGTAATACGAGTATATCCAATATATAATACTTCCCAAGAATTTGTTTTTGTTAAAGTTTTCGTTGTTCAATAAGGCTTGTGACCTTTTGAAGCTCACTATAATAAAGAAATTCCAACTCAATAAGAAATAAAAAGAAAAATTATGAAATAATAATAAATTATATCATCATATTATAGTAATTATAATAATAAAATAAATCTTTCTTAAATTATTAATAGATCAAAGCGTCTCCTTAGATTCCACTTCTGTGGGCAATTGGGGTTTTTTATCATCAATAACTAATATAGTGTTCTTCTCATCCACTTTTGGTAGAGGTGTATTCATCAAACACTCGATATAAGTCGGGGGTTGATCAACTTTCTTTTGTAGTAATTCATGTCGCACTTGGAATATGTAAGCGTTGATAATCATTAGGAAAATGACGGAAATACCTGAAAGTAAAGAATATCTTCAACCGACTTCCTCAAAAAGGAGGAGGTTCTCAATTCGCCTGTATTTTTCTTATGTTTATTACCTCAGAACTCCGTCGTTTATTAACCGATTTGGACACACAGATACATACAGATGGACTAATATCATAAATTTTAACATATCAAATTGAATATATTATCTTCAAATAGACTTTTACAAGCACTATTGAATGGTCAATTTTTTAATTTTTCAAATTTAAATTAAATGTCAGTATTGTTAGTCCGTGGGAAATCTACCACCGACTCGGAAAAGGGTCCTTCTGATACGAGTCGGTGAGAAACTCAACAGTTGCTCTTATAAATATATTTTTTTACAATATTGCAATACAATTGATTATCTTATCCCATATGAGACCCAATTCAAAATTAGTCACAGAGCCCAAATATCACTCTTTGGGTGTGAAATTTATAAGTATACTACAATTGTTGTGTAAAATATTGGAAACAGCACCTACCAGTATCAGCAGCAATCAGGAAGGAGTACTGTGGACTGGCGAAGCCCATATTAAATTGGTATGTAAAGTATATCACTTGGACTATTAACTTCAGAAGTGAGAGGCCAAAAAACATACGCATTGGCTCCGGATCTCTCTGTAATGTCAAAAAAATAATTAAAATATCATATGCGAGATATAAATTAAATTAAACGACTTAATTTAAATATTGTAACTACTCATATATTATTATACACTATTAAAATATATGTAGTGAATGTTATGCTCAAAGGAGAACTCGATTATTGAGCAAACTTTTTAAATCTTTAAAACGTTCATCTTGAAATTTGTGCACAAGCTTCTACGATATTTGACCACAAAGCTTTTTTTGATACAACCATACATACATATAAGTTTTAACCAAATACTTTTTCTCTCTTTTTCTCTTTTTTTTTAAATTAAATTTACTGCAAAAGAGGTTCAAATCCATTGAGAAAATATAGTTTAGTAACATATTTTATCGAATTCAAATTCTGTGACAGATTCAATTTGAATATGGTCCTTTAAAATCTAAACGGTCTTCTCGTTATATATATTTTAATCGACCCAAAAAACCTATACTACCCGTAGTTAGTGGGTAATAGAGAACTGTGGTATTGTACCTATGTCAAAACAAAGTTGACATAAAAAAATTGCAACCCGAAACCAAAGATTGTTCTATAAACTTTTTTAACAATGTTAAATGTATATGATGTGACAAGTGATTACGGTTAAGGTTTTTGGAACTTCACCCTTACTTATTATTTTTGTGAATGATCTGTGCGTTAATTATCGTAACCTAATCTAAGACTTATTATAAACAACTAACATTCCGAATTTCCGCGTTACGATCAAGCATTATGACTATTACGATACGTGATTTATTACTTTGCCTTATAAAGGAATCGAACCTGCAATATATGAAGGGTAAAGGTAAAATCATTATCATAAATTAATTTTTTATATAGTTATATGTATTTCTATCACAGTACCTTATGTACAGCAGTCACAAAAGCAATAACAAACTTAAGCCAGATGACGTTGATGAAGAAATTTATAATATCAATGAGACTCAAGTGCAGCATCCCTGGATAACATCTTGGTTCAACTACAAATTGCATGTGGTCGTAGTAGGAGCGTAAATCGAGAGGAAAAGGATAAAAGCCATGGGTTCCGAAATTGATCACTAAAAGCAGCAGCTGTAGCCATGGCAAGTCGATTACCGAGAGCTAAAACAAAATAAATACAATATTAATTATTCTGTAAATTTTGTCTGTTTCAGTTTATTGGACAGACATTATAAATGCGAAGACTTGTATGTTATATGTGTATGTGTACGGTTCGTATGTATGTATACGGTTGCTTTTTTATATATTTAGCGTTTTAATAAAAAAATAATATATTTCATTAATTTGTAATGATTTATGTAAAAAGCATTTAGCTATGTGACCTTGGCCGATAGGAATGTGGTTTAAAAAAAATAAAAATGGGCGCGGATATTCATTTGTTTTCCCGCGCTTTTGCACAGATGTCCGTACCGCCCTGTAGTAAATCACGAATTGTTTGTAATACTGAAAATTTTGATTATAAATTATAAGTAAGGGAATATCTCGAAGTTTTATTAGTGATCCTACATAATAATATGTATGTTTGTTATTCTTTCACGCTGAAATAACAGGACGGATTTAGATGTGGCATTCAGACAGTTAACGACCTGCAGCAAAACATGGTCAGCACGCATGAATGCCCTCGAGAGAAGCGACTGTAAGTCGATAGCAATTTATGAATTTTTGTACTGCAAAATATTGGATCGCATAAACTTTGGTAAATCTTGGGTTCTGCAAGAGATAAGAAAAAATAAGATTTATTAATCTCAATACAGCAGAAAATGTACTACGAGTATATCTAATATAATATGTATGCCCTCCACCTCCGCCCGCGTTCCGATGACCAAAAACCAAATTCTTAGGTTTTACATATTAGTATACTCTTACATTGCAGTTTTTGTATTTTTTCTCAAAAATGAGGCATTATCCCGCGGTAAAAAGTGAAATGAAATCCTATATGTTGACGCGGATAACCAGCTATCACCATACCAAATTTCATCAAAACCCCTCCAGTGATTTTTCTGTGGTGCGGTAACAGACAGACAGACAGACAAACAAAAATTCTAAAAATTATAAATTGCGTCTCTGTATCGATAATAGTGTTTATTTCAATAAGATTTTCCAAAAAATATTTAATGTACAGATTCGGCTTAGTTACAATTTTATTATATGTATATAGATAAACAAAGCTGGAGCGATTTACTAGTACTTTTGATAGAACCCTCATGTGCTTTTGACCTTGAACACAAAATACTTCAAAGTGCTCGGAACGCCAGCTTTAAAATGCAAAAAAAGTGTGTGGATTTTAATCTTAATCTAGTACATACATAGCATTAGATATAGAGCATGGATATGATGTATGGGATTTAGGTAATTTTTTTTTAATGTTGGGATATTAACACACACAGCACCATCTAGTTCCATGGTAAGCTACGAGGCTCGTGTTATGGATACCAGATAGTTGATACACTACACATATATAATCTTTAAATACATACATGTTATAAATATAAATACCCATGACTGGACTACAAACATTCGTGCTCATCACACAATGAATGCCCCCAGCGGGACTCGAACCCGCGACCGCTTACACAGCAAGTAGGATCACTACACACTGGGCCAAACGTGTCGTCATTATTGATTCTTCATAATTTATTTTAGTTTTACTTCATTATTTTTTACACATTAAACATTATACATGTAAAATGGGAGCCAGTGTGAAAATGATGACTCTGATGAACTATAACAAATATCATATTTTTCAACATTCTATAATGATTGATAACTAGCGAATATCCCTCGCTTCCATCGGGCGCGTCCCTAAGTCCTAACAGTGTGTTACTCCAGGGCACAGTGTTGTTGTGTACTAAAATTCACTGAAATACCATGACCCGTTTTTGAAGGAGTAACAACTAACAAACACAGACACATACAAACTTTTGCATTAGTGATGTGTTCAAAATATATACTTACGCTCTCTGCCTTGATGTCACATTGGAAACCGTTTGAAAGTATTGCTACCACCAGAACGTGACATCCTATATCCACAACACTGGCCAACTGAAAAAAATTGAATAATTAGTTAATATTTATTTAATTAAATCTTGTAACAAATAATAAAAGTGTAAGTACGTAATATAAAATGAATTTTTAGAAAAAAAAAATTTGTTAGTGAGAAACCTTTGTATAGAGTAGACAATAGACATAGCATGCGATTGAGTCATGAATGTAACTTAGTGTATCTTAGTTAATGAAGTTTGTGAATGATGAATGTTTATATCTCGATTACGCGTAACTCGCAAGCTGTTGAACGGAATTCAATGAAACTTGGTCGAGATACTCGTAGACCACATCTTGGAAATTTTTTTGTTGAGTATTTGTGATTTTTTTTTCATTTAATCATTTCAACCATGAAACGATGCAGAATGTTGTTCATTAAACAAATTATGCTAGAGGGTTCAGCATTTTCAGATTTTAATTTAGACTTTTCTAAAAAATACCTATTTATAATGTTATGTATTACTTACAAAAAGTAGGTAATTTTCAGCACCTGCCTTAAAGGCAAAAAATAAAATCATTTACTCAATTTCCGTTAACTTTGAACTCCAGAATTAATTAAAAAAATAGATTTACCTCTTTTATTTACCCGCATTAAATTTTCGTCTGGGTTTAAATTAATTATTAGAAAGTTCATGATCATATTATTAATCTATATAATAAAATATCGAATAATCCATGTTTTTTTTTGGAATATATCAATGATTTTATAATTATTACTCTTGGAATATCATTATTAAATAAAACTATCTTTTCGGATTATTTCGCGGATTTATTTTGATTTTTGGTTCCCGACGTTTCGAATGCTTTACAGCATCCATGGTCACGGGAGAGACTGAGGTGTTACATGTCTTAAAGATATAGTTGTTACAGACAGCCTACCCACAATCAACAAAATGAAAATTGCACCAATTACATTACAATATTTTTAACTTTAAACATTTTTTATAATTGTAATTATAATTGAATATGGAAAATTATTTATTTATTTTTTGCTATTATTTTTATAATTATTACAATTTTAAAAATATTAATTAGTAATCTATATTTAGTGTTGCCATTATTATATTTATAACCATAAATAAAAATATAAAAATATAGTATTAATTATTAAAGCCATATAATTGTTCTATGTGTAATTTAAAAAGTTAAAATTAATTACGGATAATCATTTTAATTTAGTTTGCTATTATTTAAAAACAACTTACTAAGCAACACTATTAATATATACTTTTACAAATGAAAAATGAAAAATATCAATCTGATATATCATTTTTCATTTGTAAAAGTATATATTAATAGTGTTGCTTAGTAAGTTGTTTTTAAATAATAGCAAACTAAATTAAAATTATAATCCTTAATGAATTTTAACTTTTTAAATTACACATTGAACAATTATATAGCTTAAATAATTAATACTATATTTTATATTTTTCTTTATGGTTATAAATATAATAATGGCAACACTAAATATAGATTACTAATTAATATTTTTAAAATTGTAATAATTATAAAAATAATAGCAAAAATTAAATAAATAATTTTCCATATTCAATTATAATTAAAATTATAAAAATGTTTAAAGTTAAAATATTGTAATGTAATTGGTGCAATTTTCATTTTGTTGATTGTGGGTAGGCTGTCTGTAACAACTATATCTTTAAGACATGTAACACCTCAGTCTCTCCCGTGACCATGGATGCTGTAAAGCATTCGAAACGTCGGGAACCAAAAATCAAAATAAATCCGCGAAATAATCCGAAAAGAGAGTTTTATTTAATAATGTCAAACATTCGCGTAAATCTAAGAAAGTATCTTGGAATATCAAATAAAAAAAATATATTATCTATTAATTTAATAGAAGATCGCTTGTCTCTTATTTACTATTCAACTTGATTCTCCATATTCTTTATTTTTACATCAATTCTTGTTTAAAGATTTTTTGACCTCTCTCCTTCGACGGTGTTAACTATTCTGCTCGAAAAGAAATTGTAATAATTTCTTTGTATATAGGTTTTTGTATATTATATATGATCTATAGTTAAAGGGGTTCAAAAAGGTCTATGCTAGCCCCGGTACGATTTGGTTGGCGAAAAGCTGCTCAAGATAAAAAAGAATGATGGAATCTAGTGTCGGAGAGCAAGATCAACTTTGGGTCGCTGAGCCAGGGTAAATCAGTAAGAAAGCATCGTTTAAGCGGCGTATAAAGGTGTAAGGCATATAGGATGTTATTAGATTTCTTATAAAAGGTATTCCTCATATATGTGGCGTCTTCAATATAACATTAAATATGATATTACTTTTAATAGACTGTTTTACTAGGTTTTACTGTTTTACTTGAAAAAAAGAAAATAGTGATAAACTTACCAAGTGCAAATAGCCAATGGTGAGGCATTTCAAGCGGAGATTGAATCCGCACATCATTATCTGTAGCATGCCCTGTAAAACAATTTGACCATCTTTTATATCTATACATATAATATAACCGTAGAGATCGAAGAGTCTGTACATATTTTTTTTACTAAATTTGAGTTTTTTGGAGCTGAATATTTTTTTACAATTTTATAAGATGTTAGCTAATGTATAAAAAAAATAAAAAAAGCACGCATATTCCCCAAAATAATATGATTTCAGACACAATGATGAAAGATCGTTTAGTAAATATTTTGTCGTTAAGAAAAATGTACGTATGTGTAAGCTATAAGTGTCAAAAAAAATGAAATTACAAAATTAGAATATTTTTGACCATGCAACTTTACAATCATCGGCCATGTAACTATTAGCTTGACTATGCAAAGAATTGGATTTCAGTGGAGTTATAAATTTTATGGAAGTAATATTTTTACTAGTACTCGCACACAGCTCCAAACAAGTGGGGAGTATATCAATAAAAATGAGCCCGTGCCCAGCAGTGGGACGTTAAGAATGGCTGAATACAAATACATACATACATATTAATATCAATAAAAAGCCTCCGTCTTATTCCAGGATATTTAAAATTTAAAAATTCTATGAGGCTGTTACACCGTGAAGACGTATCAAACACTCAATCATTCAAAAAATTTCATAATAGAGGTATCAATAGTTGTAATATCTATAGATAGTGTAAATATTGGTAGGGCCAATATTAAATTTACTCAAGCGATTCCAACTCTCTAAATATATATAAAACTATCATTTGATTTAAAATATCTACTGTACAATAATTTAAATATGAAAACTCCCTTCTGTCTAAGTAATTTTTATTAAACAAACAGATAGATCGTACAACATAAAAAAATCTGTTGGTTTGTATGTAGTAAGTCTAAAGTATCTAAATACATATAGCATATATCTATAATAATATAAATGGGCAAAGATAAATTCAGTACCTTTTTCCCCTCTGTTGGTTAGATTGTCCACCGATTTTCTTTTATTTTGTAATAGCTATTGACGAGCTTTACATTTATCAATAAAACAAACTTTTTTTATACAGATAGGTAAATTCTATTCATATATTATGTTTTCTTTAAATTTTCAATAATAACTAGCGACTCACCCTCGCTCCGCTCGGGTTCGTCCCTGGGGTGGGGTCTGGGAGGACCACCCTTATCCTTATCACTTAGGGGTATGAAAAATAGATAGTAGCCGATTCTCAGACCTACTGAATACGCATATAAAATTTGGTAAAAATCGGTAAAGCCGTTTCGGAGGAGTACGGTAACAAACATTGTGACATGGAAATTTTATATATAAGATTATACTCAAGTTTCGGCCACACGGCGAGCACTATCAAAAAGTCGATGTACCTCCAAGTTTGAACTTGACCCCGTTGTTATTATTGTATTGTGCGTATTATAAACATACGATATATTTAGAGAATAACTAGCATTGCCCGCGGCTCCGCCCGCGTTCAGATGACCAAAAACCAAATTCTTAGGTTTTTTTCTTTAGGTTTTATATTAGTATACTTTTACAATGCAGTTTTTGTATTTTTTCTCAAAAATGAGGCATTATCCCGCGGTAAAAAGTGAAATGAAATCCTATATGTTGACGCGGATAACCAGCTATCACCATACCAAATTTCATCAAAACCCCTCCAGTGGTTTTTCTGTGATGCGGTAACGACAGACAGACAGACAGACAGACAGAAAGACAAAAATTCTAAAAAACTATAGGTTCGGCCTCTGTATCGATAATAATGTTTATTTCAATAAGATTTTCCAAAAAATATTTAATGTACAAATTCGGCTTAGTTACAATTTTATTATATGTATAGATTAATAACGTATGCCAGTACCCAGTTCATTTAAAGTAATTCCTTATTAACATCTTTGAACTAATACTAAGTCTCGTCAATGAGCTAGATAGAACAAGTAAAACGACTCGCATACGTCATTTACGATGTCAAATGCAAATGGCAAATGTTACATTGTCATTTTCATCATTCATGTAATCAATGGACATATATCAACTAAGATCTGCTTATGATTTTTTAAACATTAATGTATGACGCTTTATTTTCTTTTAAAAGTGATTTGTTACGTCAATCTATACATATAATAAAATTGTAACTAAGCCGAATCTGTACAATAAATATTTTTTGGAAAATCTTATTTTTTTGTCTATCTGTTTTTAGAATTTTGGTCTATCTATCTGTCTGTCTGTTACCGCATCACAGAAAAACCACTGGAGGGATTTTGATGAAATTTGGTATGATGATAGCTGGTTATCCGGGTCAACATATAGGATTTCATTTCATTTTTTACCGCGGGAAAATGTCTCATTTCTGAGAAAAAATACAAAAACTGCAATGTAAGAGTATACTGATATGTAAAACCTAAGAATTTGGTTTTTGGTCATCTGAACGCGGGCGGAGCCGCGGGAAATGCTAGTTTTATTATATTTAACTTTAATTTTAATATTTTTTTTATATTAAAAAATATATCACTATTAGCCAATACAAAAGATTTTTAGAAATCATATTGTTGCTATGAGCTTAGGTTCTGGGAAGCAGAATTAAACCTGGTCCTTGCAATACAAATGTGTTATTGCCGTTACGTATATGAAAGCCACTTATATCAGTTCACGTGCACTGGCAAACCAGTCACTGAGCAATTCATTCTAATACGGACTATATCACTATTTTACAGGAATATCCACTACTTTACAGGAATAAATAGACGTTTTAAACATATAATTATAATAGTGAGTAGAATAAATATGTATTATAATTTATTTATTTTTTTAATAATTTATTAAGTGTTAAAAAATGTATTTTAATCAATTAGTGCCCTGACAAGACTGTAAACCGTATTGTTATGCTTCTCATTTCCAAGAAAAACGTAAAAGTGTTGCCATGTTTTAATTAAACAAAAATATTGCCAATGCCTGAAACCAATATTTGATAACTTGGGAAAAGACTCGAATACAAAAATGTATATCAATTTAAGCTTTTAAAGTGGTTTCCTGAAAAATATATGGATTCCTGAATTATTTTTTTTTAATTAAACACGTAATAATCTTTCACATAAGACCTCTTATTTGTTTAGAGAATAAAACTATAGGACATAATATTATCAAGGCCAAAAATGTTTTATATACAAAATGAACAAACTGAGTGTCGTAGTTACGCTAACTCAATGAGTGGGTTGTTGCTCCGAACGTGAGAAATCTTTCATAATACAAAATACACTAATGCCTACTATAATTTGTTTTATTTTTACTCAAAGTAGACTTTTTTCTTTTAAAGTAGACGAACAATAAATAATTATTGTATTAAAATTCATATATACATATTATAATTAACTAGGACCTTCGCTCAGAAAATTAATTTGTTTGTAACAAGAATGACTCATATTTATGTCTCTAGCAGTAAAAAACACATTTTCATATAAAATGATACAACTTTTAACCCCTCTCTTGCTATCTTTACGGGTTTGTATTCCCATAAATCGTTTCTTACCGGATATCTAAACCCTATAAGCAATATAGCTACTAAGTTTTAAGTTTGTACCATTTATACTTTTTGAGATTTCGTGATTAATCAGTGAGTTAAATATCTTAATTAATAAGATTATTCTTCATAATCACGAATATTAGTAATTGTATGTTTCACCTGTAGATAATTTTCATTTTAAAATATTGTATTATTTTGATAATAATTTCAGTGTATTTACTATATACATACATACACACATATTTACATACATACATACTTCTGTAGGGCTTACATTAGAACCATTATCACTTTTAGAGACGAAATTGGAATTTACAAACAAGCGTGTACCTGGATCATTATTCATTGCCATACATACAGTGGTATCCCGTACATAAGATACTATGAAACCAAAAAAAATATAAAAGTCGCACTAGTTTGACGTCCATTAGCCGTTTAAATGTCCAATAGAGCTGAGTTTATCTGAAACTATTGAGAAATGGTTCTACGGAAGTTTCCAGTCTAAAGTTAAACCTAAAAGTACTGTTGAATCAGTTATAAATATATTGGGACATTCATACACAACACCGTCTAGTTCCATGGTAAGCTTCGAGGCTTGTATTATGAATACCAGATAGTTGATACACTACATATATATATATATATATATATATATATATATATATATACATACATACATATTACAAATGTAACACCCATGACTGGAGTACAAAAATTCATGCTCATCACACAAATGAATGACCCTAGCGGGACTCGAACCCGCGACCGCTGGTACAATAAGTAGGGTCACTACAAACTGAGCCAAACGTGTCGTCAAAATCAGTTATTTCTAATGTTTCATTAACGTACAATTTCTACGCTTAATGTAATCAGTGAAATGTACAATAATGCACTGGGTTAATTTACCACAGTAAGCTTTATTGCGTTCAACTTTTAAAATTTACGAGTTAGCAATATCTTATTAATAAAGTATAAAATATCCCATTGTTTCAACAGATAAAATCGAACATCACAAATATAAAAAAAGTAAGAATAAAAAAGAAAATAAAAATAAAAATGGACTAAGAATACATCCTTGCGAAACACCCAAAAACGGATACAGACCTAATTTACAAAATTTCAAAGCTCAAGTCTATTGCTCTTTTTAAACAATGACGAAACTTTGATTTGATGTTTCATTAGGCTTTATATTTTAAGAGACATGCTTCATGAATAAGAAATCTTCTTTAGATTTAAGGCTTTGAATATTTAACAATATCTGATGAAGTATTCTGGAACACAAACAAATTATTATTAAACTTTTACATTAATTTTTAATTTGATTTCGAAGATCTTAAGATCTAGTTTTAATACAAAGAAAGTTGCGACTAACAATATATAGGTAGTATATATTTTTAAAGTATGACAAATTCGTACAAAAACTTGTTTTATGAACAAAATATTTACATCAATATTTTTATACTTTAATGAGTTTTGTTGCGATAACATGGAAATATGAACGTATAGGTACTTAAACAATCAGCATTTCGATACATAAATTAATTATTAAAATACCAGATAGCACGAGTATAAAAATAAACAATATGTTTTAACTACTGTTACTAATAGTACAAATTTTCAGGTTTTTAAATCGTTAGTTTATTTAGTAGATAACAACAAAAATCATGAGTTTTCTATAGAATGACACATAGAATAATCGTAAGACCGTTTTAAGATACGATATAAATATTCCTTTGTTTGTTTGTCATCTAAAAACCGTCAGTAATTAGGGCCCTTAAATTTGACACTTACGTAACGTATTTGATGGTTATCATGTATGATTGCAGGGCCTGGGTTCAAATCTCAGGTGGGGCCAAAATATATGGTGATTCTGATGTTAATATGCCTGTCTGTAGTCTGTACACACTTATGCATAAGTCTCAAGCAGTTGGCTAGTCTCAGAGTTTAGTCGTCGTAACCCAAATCGGTTAAGAGAGTATTACGAGTATAACATACTAGCATTGCCCGCGTCTCCGCCCGCGTTCAGATGACCAAAAACCAAATTCAAATTTTACATAGTAGTATACACTTACATTGCAGTTTTTGTATTTTTTTTCAGAAATGAGACATTTTCCCGCGGTAAAAAGTATCCTA
This sequence comes from Brenthis ino, assembly GCA_921882275.1. NCBI lineage: Eukaryota > Metazoa > Arthropoda > Insecta > Lepidoptera > Nymphalidae > Brenthis > Brenthis ino. The sequence continues at coordinate 21,591,182 of OV170229.1, read as the reverse complement.
TATGTTGACCCGGACAACCAGCTATCACCATACCAAATTTCATCAAAATCCCTCCAGTGTTTTTTCCGTGATGCGGTAACAGACAGCCAGACAAAAATTCTAAAAACTATAGATTCAGCCTCTGTATCGATAATAATGACTATTTCAATAAGATTTTCCAAAAAATATTTAATGTACAGATTGACTTAGTTACAATTTTATTATATGTATAGATAAATTTAATACGAAATAACAATTTGGTTCCTTGCAAGTGTCGAACAGCTAAATAAAATTAATCAATTTTCTGCTAAAACTCTTCAACCGTAAAACAAGAATTCATGAACAGTAAATACAATTTAAATTAATAGTAATTAGTAAAAACAATATAAGCCAGTTTTAAGCATTTTGTTTTTTTTTTCTTCTGTTCATGAATGATAATGAAAATCAGTTCACATCCCTTAACAAAATAGAGTACTGAATTGAGTACCTCACCTACCTATACTTTCTTATTTGGAGTCAGCAAATAATTCGGAATGACAATTTTTTTCCATAACAAAGTGCCTCTACAACTACTGCTATGCCGAACCTATGAAAATTACTGTATATATGAGTATGTAAGTCCATACTTTATGTACACATAAATGTGAAAGTGTGTTTGTTTGTTTGTTTGTTGGTTTGTTTGTTTGTTTGTTTGTTTGTTTGTTTGTTTGTTTGTTTGTTTGTTTATTTGTTTGTTTGTTGTTTGTCTTTCTATCACGTCGAAACGGAGTGACGGATTAGCATGATTTTTGGTGTGGAGATAGTTGAAGAGCTGGAGATTGACATAGGGTACTTTTTATCGCGGGAGATCATCTCATTCCCACGGGAGAACACGTTATAATACACACGTTACTTGAAACTTGGTATTAATGCTCTTCAATATAATTAAATAAATATGTGTTTTCGAATTTTTCGAAATACATCCTATAAGGGTGGTTAAATAGGGGATGAAAGTTTGTATGAAACCTGTTTCTTATACAGATTTTTTTATAGTTTTAGCGCGGGTGAAGCCGCGGGTTCTGCTAGTAAGTAATTACTTTTATCATTTTATGTTTTTTTTGATGATATTTATTTTATTGTCATTAATAAAAAAAAATGGAAACAGTATTTTCATACAGATATATAAAGACAATACAGTTCACTATTGAAAATTATAAATTTTCAATAATGATAATAGTCGGATTACGACCACGAAGCGAACAATGGTATCTATACGTCTCAAATACATAAATTCATACATAAGTCGTTCTATTAAAACATTTATATAGAACGTGATAGTGAAAACGAAATAAAATTTAACTGTTAGTATTAAATATATGTATATATTATATACAATATATGTATACATATATATGATGAGTTGCTGTGGGTTATATTATAACGTGTTTTACCGTGGGAATGAGATAATCTCCCGCAGTAAAAAGTAGTCTATGTCTCTTTCCAGCCCTCGAACTATCTCCACACAAAAAATCATGCACATCTGTCACTCTGTTTTGATTTTCGACGTGAAAAAAGAAGAGACAAAGAAAGTCAAAGTCAAACTTTATATCGTAGAAGGAGAAAGAGTCAAATCTACAAATGCATTCAAGTACCTTATATTAATTTAAAGGTTGCCTTAATTATAAAAGAGTAGAATGGAGAAGAAAAATGTAATTATTACGTTCTTTTCATTCTTCAACGAATATTTAAAAAAAATAGCCGTTTTCGAATTTTGTGCTTAGCAACACATTCAGCCATACATTTTTATTTATATAGGTTTACAGAGGGTATCACACTCAGAGTTTGATTTTAAGTATTCTTAATAGTCCATAATATTTTGGTATGGTCTAATTTAAACTTTCATGAACATTAGTTAAAATTCGTTAAAAACACATTATTTTATATTTATATAACCACTAGTAGAACCCGCGGCTTCGCCCGCGCTAAAATTACAAAAAAAACTCTGGCTTTATGCTATAGTAATAATATATAGAAATCTTCCCGATTTGTTGACATTTGCGAGTACTGAGTACTACTGAGTATATGAGTAGAGAGAATTATATATTAGACTAAGATTTATGAGTAGAGAGTACTGCTTCGCGCCATTGGATAGTAACATAATGATAGCCTATAAGCCTTCGTTAATAAACGGGCTATCTAATGCAAAAAAGAATTCTTCAAATCGGTTTAGTAGTCCCTGAAATTAACGCGTTCAAATAAACAAACAAACAAACTCTGCTTTATAATATATATAGATATGAAGGCTGCTTTTATAAATTGTACAGTAAACATCACTAGTATTCGCCCAGGCGTCGCTATTCGATCACCATAATGATTTTTGAAAATTTAAGAAAAACATTATAAGAATATAAAGATTTTATAAAGATATACATATATAAAAAAATCTCTTACAATTTTTTTAATGATAAAAGTTAAGCTCGTCAATAGTTACAAAATAAAAAAAACGATTGTCAAACAGAGAAAAATGTACTGAACTAAAAAGAGAAAATTTTTGTCTTTGTCTATTTACCTATAGATTTTTCAATCAATTATAGTAAATTCCAGGGGATTCCTCAAGTGCAATTATTAAGTTATTGTTACGCATTCAACTCCTTTTCTTTCAATTTGTAAGTATTAGGTATCTATGAAATGAAATACGTGAGTTTTCCGACCAATACATTTTTTATGATAACTGAATCGAATCTCACGGTCACAATTTATAACTACAGCTTCGTTTGAGCACTAGTTTAAATGTATTTTGATCCCGTCATAATTACGAGTAATAAGTAATTTTATTCTTAGCATTCACATACATACTTATAGGTATAAATAAAATAATAATAATGATAATGGCTTTAAAACAATTAAGGTTATAAATCATTGACTTACCGGTGTTTTCTACTAGAACAAATATTTTGCTAAACAAACAAACACTAAATACACTCAACGTGTGTGCCGGCAAAATTATAACTGAGTTTCCAGAATCGACATTATAGTGTCGACGACGTAGTTGCGCGTGCGCATGTTTCGTTGTGTGCATAAACATAGAGTAATGATGAATGAAATCTATTAGATTTTCTTTCTTGTTATTTATGTAAGGTTTTGTTTAATTTATTTTTATGCCGGCGTTAATTATGGTGCAGCGTTATGCCTCGGAGAGAACGGTAAGCGTCAGTCCAGCAACTTGATCTGCTTATAGTCCAATCAAGCCGTCCTATCATAGGAGATTAAGGAAACAAAGAGTATTTGTTTAAACGCATATATTTGAGCACTAATACCAATTGCAGATTTTTTATATTAGATTGGCTTAAATTCTGTTAAATATTATATTTATCTAAAGAAATATATTTGAATTGTTATGAAACTGCAAGTTTTTGTAATAGTATTCATATAAAATTTATTAGTAATAATAATATATTATTTAAATAATAGTAGAACAGAGAACTACTCAAGCAATCTCTGTGATTTCTAAACTGTGAATACTACATGAATGTGTGTGTAGCCTTCTAGGAAAGTCCAGAGCTATGTGCATCTGTGATACAAGAAAACAAGTAAATATCAACCCAAATCTCTATACATTAAGGGTTTTTATTCTATTAATAACACTACTAACGATACAAACACTCAATGTATGTTCATATATATTAAATAACATTTGTAATATGAAGTATGTATAAGGATATATAACACCATCTATCGTTAGATCGTTGAATTAAAACATATGAGTATCATTTCTTTGAACATTTGTGATTGTGATAGGCATCCTGTTCATTATGATTCATTATATCATTGTATTGCTTTTAGTATCACAGTGTTAACTTTCTTACTTCTTAGTAGTGAACTTAATGTGCGGTTTGATATATGTGGCCGATTAGGTAGATAGGAATTGTATTTTACTAATTAGTAAATAAAAAAAATGTTAAGAATATTGGGTGTTATTGAGTATATAACTAATGAGCTATTATTACTTGTTTTTTAATAAAAAAAAAAACTAATATTATAAAGAGGTAAAGTTTGTGAGTTTGTGACGCTGTAGGGGGTAATCTCTGGATCTATTAAACCGATTTTAATGAAATTTCGTAAGAAGATAGCTTTAAACCCTGGGAAAGACATAGGATACTTTTAATCCCGGAAATCATTCCTTAAGGGAATGAAAGTTTGTACGGAATATCAAGCTGTCGACGAACCCGAGCGAAGCGAAAGTCCCTAGTTCTAAATACAGGTACTGACCTGAGGACACGGGTTTAATTATGTATAAGAACTGTTGAACGCTATACCTAATTGTTTTGACTGTGCTATAGTATTCTTTGTACCTGGCTCTGGGTAAAAGAGAGGCATACCACACTGCATATGCCCGAGAATCTGTGATCGCACTTCATTGTTTAATTATTCATCATAGGCAGGTAAAAAGCTTATTATGTGTCAAGTGCCTATTTACTATTTTCTTTCCATCCATCCTGATACTACCAGCAATTGTACTATTATATCCTTAAGTAACTTTTGAACCTTAAAAAGATCTCTTGGGAGCTAGTTTATAAACACAGATAAGTGTCGCTCAGTAATCGAAACCCACCATAATCGTTATAGAAGATTTATTATTAACAATATTGCACTGTCTTTACCTATCTGTATAAAAAAACAAATTGTTTCCAAAAAAAATTTGCAATACACACGCACGTAAATGACTAAAAATAATAAAAATATATAGACTAGCAGTGCCCACGGCTTCGCCCGCGTCCAAACTTCCGATCGCTAACAAAATTCACAGGATCACCCGCTGGGCTAATCAGAAGAATACTTGAAAATTTCATCAAAATAGCTCCAGGTGTTTTGGAGTCCATAGGAAACATACTTACTATACACATCGATTTTTATTTTATCTAATCAACCATTTAAATTTATTTATTGCTCGGAATATGGAGTCTTTTATGAAAATTTAGTGGCACATCGACTGTAGCGCCACCTACTGGGTCTTCAAACCATCCAGGAACCAATTATTGAAATATACACACAAAATTTCATCCTAATCGGTCCAGTCCTTTAGGAGGAGTAGGTTAACAAACACACGTGCAGAAGAATTATATATGTATATATTAAGAAAATGTAAAAATCACATTGCTTCATGAAAAAAGGAAAGGAAAATATAATACAATAATTGTAAAAGTTTTCTTATTTTTCGCATTTTTTTTTCTTTAAGCCATTACGAATGGTATATAAATATAAAAATCGATACATCGGCCAGGTGCATCAACACCGTTGCATTTATAATACACAGATGCGGCCGCTTCGTGAATTTTATATGAGGGCAAATCGTCAATGAAAAGATAGTTGAATATTGATAATTGTACTATTGATTCTTGAATAACTACTAAGTATATAAATATTTATAAGCTTAAAATTTTAATTTGAGGTTTCCTGGTCTAGATAAAAGCTTATTTGCTTGTTTGTGTCATTGTTAAGACTGTCTGTCTCTTTTTTAAGCATTGTAAATAAAAAAAAAATGTATCCTATACGAATATTCCTCAAAAATGGAGTTAAGTTGTAATACAATAAACGTTGTTATTCGAGTTTTTTCTTTCGTTTAAATGGTAATACGATAGTACTTTTGTGTCACTAAAAAAAGGAGTGGGCACTTGAAAATGTACTGTATATAGATGTTTCAATATATTTGCTTCAATTTTTTACCAGGAGTTTATTACATTGTTTGTCAATATTTTATACACTATAAAAATATCATACAACATCATTAATAGTATAGAATATTATGTATTTGTATGTTTGAGGGCATCTAACTCGAGAGCTGTTATAGTTGACTGGTTTTTAGTTGTTTGAGTTACTTAGTTCCATGATTAACCAGAGAGATACAAGTACGTCAATAAGTCAAATTTCCATAATTCAATTTATTTTAAAACTAAAAAACTAACTATTGATAAATTTAATAACTTGTTACATAATTATTAAGAGATTTTTTCCACCAAAGCATTTTTTTTTATCTATACATGTAATAAAATTGTAACTAAGCCGAATCTGTACATTAAATATTTTTTTGAAAATCTTATTGAAATAAACATTATTATCGATTCAGAGACCCAATCTATAGTTTTTAGAATTTTTGTCTGTCTGTCTGTTTGTCTGTCTGTTACCACATCACAGAAAAACCACTGGAGGGATTTTGATGAAGTTTGGTACGGTGATAGCTAGTTATCCCGGTCAACATATAGGATACTTTTTACCACGGGAAAATATCTCATTTCTGAGAAAAAATGCAAAAACTGCAATGTATGTATAATCTAAGAATTTGGTTTTTGATCATCTGAACGCAGGCGGACCCGCGGGAAATGCTAGTATTTTCTAAAAAACAAAAAAGAAATATGTTGTCGAATTCGACCCATGTAAAAGTTGTCCACTTTTAAATGGTGGAACCAACCAAAATGATTGCAACGTTATATTGTGTAAATACAGTAACGTTACAATATTTTGATGATATTGTTCTATTTTATGATTTAAAGATCTAAAATGATATTGGTAAAAAAATTATATTAATTAGGTACAGACTGACTATTCTTTAAATTGGTCACCCATCCTACTGAAGCATTGGAGACATTGCTAGATTATGATGACCATAAGGATGCTCGATTAACATGTATAGTAGTAATATATCGTGAAAACGATTAACAGGGAGTTTTAAGACTTTCGACGTATGAAGTTAAGATATATTGCTTCTTGAGAATACGTAACAAACCTAACAGGTTGAAAGTTTATTTTGAAGGGCATATTTTCAGCTAAATCAAGCTTATACTTTTTAAATATCATAAGCATTCCAGCCATCATTGGCATTTTTGCAAACCGTATACCTGAAATTAACAAAATGTATTTATTAAATAGTGACTTGTTACTTGTGTAGTTCAAGTGACTTTCTTTGGCTTCATTCACATAAATCCCACATTTCAGTTCTAGTTTTGTATTCAGACCAATAGAATTCATAGATACAATGATGAAATTTAGTTATGGCATACCTCCACGATAAACATATATATTCAGTATATGACATATAACTGTGTACTCTACTAGGTTAGATTAGATTACTAATATATTGCAAGGAAGCACGCGAATCCAGTAGTGCAATTATAATGAGATGACAGTACAGATAATAAAGGAAAAGGATGATAATATTGTTAAAAAAGAAGAATTAAAGAACTTGTAGAAGTCTAAACTTTCAAATTTAGTATATTTAACATTTGAATAATAGCCTTAATTAGAATTTTTAATTATTATATCTTAAATTTTTACTGTAAAAATCGTTCTAGGTCCACAGGATCGAATGAAAAAAATGTGTTTTAATCAAAAACGTAATGTCCATATAATCTATACTAATATTATAGAGGTAAGTGATCTACTGAATCGATTTAGATGAAATTTGGTAAGAAGATAGTTTGAAACCCTGGAAATGACGTAGTAAACTTTTTATTCCGGAAACCATCCCTTCAAGGGGTAAAAATAAATATAACAATATGCTATATGTATAACAAAAACTACTTCATGCATAAAATTAATGTAACTGCAATAATCGAGTAGCAAAATTAAGTGAGTAGTTAGTTCTAGCAATGCAATGTTTACCAATGCATATCCTTGGTCCATTTCCAAACGGCAAAAAAGCATATTGGTTGATCTTTTTCCTTTCTTCCCCAATAAATCGTTCTGGGCGAAATACTTCTGGTTCTGGAAAATAATCTGGATTTCTATGCAAATGATAAACGGGTATGTGAATACGATTGCCTTTTTCCAATGTAAGACCTGTAGGCAGGGTATAGCTGCTCATGACTTCGCGAGTCAGAAGACCTAATACAGGGTATAAACGTAGCGTCTCACTAATGCAGGCCTCAAGATATGACAATTCATTAACACATTCATAATCTACAACACCGTTATGTCTTTCAAAATATTCATCTACTTCTTCGATCACTTTTTCTTGGATATTTTTGTTTTTGGCTAGTTCATATAAAAGAAAAGTCATTGCAATCGATGTGGTCTCAAAGCCTGCACCGAATAATGAAAAGGATTGGTATGCGATTAGTTCTTGGTTCACTTCAATTCTTACTAACTCCTTATTTTCAATGTTAGAATTCTTAAATGATTCGGAATATATATATTTATTCTTTTTTAATTCCAAGAAATGATCGATATAGTCATTTCTAGATAAATCATTTGAATCTCTGCTTTTAGAAGCATCTAAAAATAATTTATTGAAAAAGAATAGAATTTCATCACTAAAAAGTTTCAATCGTAACCCATAAAACACATGTGGCCACATTGTTCGCAATATTATTTTTAGACTTTGCTTGATTGATGTATCAAATATCTTCTCACCGATAATAACAAATATATTATTATTTGCCTCATCCCGTTTTAAAGTATTTGGGTTAATACCATATGAGCAAGATATAAAGCAGCTCATCGTATATCTTGAAAGGAGCGATTGCACGGACACTTTCTCATGTGATTTTAATAACTCTTCAACATATTCATCTAGTTCTTTGGTACACTCCTTTATTATAGGAAACATATTTTTCACTTTAGCAATAGTGAATAGTGGGGTTAAATTTAGACGTAAAGCCTTCCATTCGTCACCCCCTCTGAAAAAAATATTCTTTGTAAGAATTTCTCGGTTTGAATAATCAGTATTTTCTCGGCCACTGAAATAGGTAAAATCCTTGGATAGGATTAGTTTCAAAATATTTGGATCTTGTATTATGAGAGCTGGATCAGTACCGTAAAATGTTCCGATGTAAGGCTCCTTGGGAAATTTTCGACATATTTCACTAGCAACTAATGGTCCATACTTTTTTTGTAAAATGTGTTCACTGTAGTTACCAAATAGTAGACTAGGTTTTAAATAAGGCACATTTCGTTTTTTCCAATAATCAAAATTTTTTGTCAAATTATAAAATACGAAATACAACAAAATTACTGTCAGTATTAATATAATCAAGAACATTTTCAACGTTTGTACAAATCGCTCGTGGAATATTGTATGGTCGAAATAATTTATTATCATAAATTTCATAAGTAGTAGTGTGACCATAGTTTTAAAATTTGAAGATATTCTTATTTCAAATCTATTCGACGACACGTTTGGGTTAGTTTGTAGTGACTGAGCTTACTATAGAACTAGATGGTGATATGTGTTAATGTCCCAACATATTGTATTTGTTGAAAGAAGAGGAGGCATCGAAAAAGGAATCATATGGGACCGTTGTGTACAATTTTTATTTTTAACGAGAGACTTCGCTCAGATGCGTCTCTAGGTATACGTTTTAAATAGATAAAAATACTTATCTGTGCAGATAAGTACATACTATTGCGAACTTTCTGTAGGCTTTTTTAAGACTTAGAATTTTCTGGTACGTTGTTTTGATATATACCTTAAGGTTTAGTCAGTTTTAGCCATGTAAGCTTACGCAAACAGCATTTTTTTACAAAACATCATTTTAGTTCGGTCATATAGTATACAATATTTGCAAATTATGTACTCAAACTTTCCTCGTCTATTGCTCTTATTATTAGTGAAAACCGTTGGGCGAAAAGCTAAATCCGTTGGGCGGTTTAGAAAAATTAAGCGGAGAAACAGATATTGGTAGACAGTGATTATGTTTTACACTATGTATTCGTAAATATCTTTATATATGTAGATAAACAACAAAATTATACTTTTTAAATTGTTAAGAATGGTAATTGTAATCCTGTCTTTAATAGTTTTATGTAATAAATTCTTGAAATTTTTGTATAAAAGACAACTTGACATTGGCTGGCCAACCAGTTATTATGTTGTCCCGTGGATAGGGAAGAGTTTCTTTTAGTAATAGGTATTATAAATGTTTACCCAAGTAATAATACCTACCTTTCTACCCGTCCCGTACTTTTTTCGTAAAAAGCAAACAGATAAACAGACATTCAGACAGACAAAAAATTTAACAACTATTGTTTTGGGCTCTATATACTGTATACCATAAGTAACAATCTTGGTTTGCAAAAATATTTTATGTATAGATTTCGCTTTGTTACTATTTAGTTATATGTATAGATTTATTCTCAATTCTACAAAATCACGGTATTTGCCATTAGTAAAGAATTATAACTACCAAATTGTGGTTACTCTAATAATAAAATTTGTGTAAAAAAATTAACAACATCATAAAAATTATTAAACATTTGTTTCATAATAAACAGTATGTGCATTATTTTCTATATATAGGTACTTAATCTGAATCGTCTTTACGTGAGTTACAGTTCACCAATGTTATCGACAATATTTATAATTATACTAGCTACTCACTCTCGCTTCGCTCGCGTCCCTAGCTTGCTTCCCCATACAAACTTTCATCCCCATTCTCACCCCTTAAGGGATGATTTCCGGGACAAAAACTATTTCACTCACTCACTTTTCGTATCATGAAATAATAAAAAAATCTTATTTTGGTAAAAAATATTTTTTTTGCTTCTAATTTTCTTTTATACAAAACTTCTTGACAATAACAAACAAAAAAAAAGAATTATCCAATTTAGTGCAGCCGATCCGAAGTCATGCACGTACATACATTTCATTATTATTTATATAGATAATACAGCCCAAAGTCCCATTGTTGGGCACATGCCGCTCAGTACAAGGAGGATTAGACCACCTTTTTTTTAATGTTGGGAAATGCATTTACGCCTACCGCCTGTAGACATACAGGTGGACTGGTGGGACTCCCCGGATAGAAAAGTCAGTACTACTCACTAAAACCCAACAAAACCTCCCCTGTCTTATCAGGGCGTCGCAGGATCGCTTACGCACTCAACCACGACACCCCGACGGTCTGTCCAAGCAGACCACAACAACCATAGGGTTGCTCCAACGACCCACTCTGCTATCAAAGAAGTACCAGGAGCAACCCGCATAGTACACCTCCCACCGAAGTGGGTCACCTCCCAGTGCGTTTCTTGGCTTCGCGCTCGGCTGAACTGCCGTACGCTAATGAGACCCTACCACGTCAAGGTGAACACACACTTAGGAAGTATCAGCATTACTTCAACTCACTCCAGAAAATAAACTGATATCTTTTTACAAAATACATCTTTTTATACCTTACAATTTTTGGACATTTTGTGGGCAAAAATGGGCATATCCTTTTTGGCAGATTATGTTATTACATAAGTAGGTAAAACTAAGTATGGATTTATAAGTGAACTTGAAAAAAAATTAAAACGGATGGTAAAGTTTATATTAGCAAAGGTCGTATTTGATATCAAATTAACAAAAAAAAAACAGCCGAAGGAAGCCAGTAGTACCTTCTAGTATATAGATATGATAATGAATTAATAATATGATGGAGTTTAATACGAAGTATTTAGATAAATATTATCAAGGCTTATTTGGCAAAACTAATTTAATGATATATAATATGATAAAATGAATGCAAACATTTTTATCATTGTTATAGGTCATGTTGAAGATACAAAATAGATATTTATCCCGCAACTTTGTACAAATAATTATAACAATACAAATTCAAATTGAAGAAAAAAACCTTTCAAGACCATTGATAAAGTCATTATTGTCTGAAAAAAATATGTTACTTTTTGCTAACTTCTTAATTTTTATGAACCTAAAAAAGCATAGAACAAGGGTCTATAGATGAAAGAAAAGTATCATGATGATGATGATGTTCTCCTAGCCGATTCCGGCTACGGCGGCCAATCTCATTGAGATTAGCCAACTGCGCAGGAGATATTATAGTGCTCAAGTGTACGCGCAGACACAAGTGCACTCTCTATTCCTATCACTCTCATACTCCGGTGGGACGACCACTCGACACGACCGGTGAGAGTTAAGGCGCAGGACCGACGGCTTTACGTGCTCTCCGAGGCACGGGGGTGAAACACCGCCAACTTCCCAACTCCGGGCTGTTACTGAGACTTACTATACAGAAAGTCTCAATAACTAAACTTGGCCCGACCCGGGACTCGAACCCAGGACCTCCGGGTGTGCAGCCGTACATGCTAGCCACTACACCACCGAGGCAGTCAGAAAAAGTATCATACTTGTCTAGCAACCGGTGCTTTTTGCATCTATAATGATAACATTATTATTGCTTTGTTTCAAACTATTTAAGTAGCGCACGTCGTTAAAGCCGCCGTTAAAATTTTCCGAATCCGATCAGTAGTTGCAGAGATCATTCCTATATCCAAAGTTACAAAATCTCTTTATAATATTAGTATAAATTATGATATTGTGTATTTTTATACTTAAAAACATACAGATACAGACACATATGAGCGTGCTAGTTGTCTATCTTTAAGAGATTGATGGCCGATTTCACCGACGACATCTAAGTTTAAGGGATCCCCTAAGCATGGTTAGGGGGCTGTTAGGGGACAGTTTATGTTTCACCGACAGTTAGGGGTCACCTAAATGTTAAAATACCCCCTAAATAAAGGTAGTAGAAATACGGGCTCTGATGATGGTAAAATGAAATTTAATTTAGGGGCTAGTTTAGGGGAACTTTTAAGCTAGGGATCCCATACGTAAGTGGTAGCTTAAGTGATATTGGTGAAATCGGGCATCAGTCACTTAGTTTTATCCTTTACCAGAGATTCATAAGTATACAAATAAATCAAGTTTCCATAAATCCATTTATTTTAAAACCAAAATATGCCATATTAATGATAAATTAAATACTTATTACATAATTATTAAAAGATTTACTCCACCACAGCAAAATATTTTTTATATACGTAAATATATTACTTACTTTGAATATTAAAACAAAAAAAAACATGTTGCATACAACTTTTTGATGGATCAAATACGAATTCAAAATAATTGCATCATTTTTGTTCTACTTTTTGATTTAAGGATCTAAAATAATATTGATTAAAAATTTAATTATAAATCTCTGAGTTTTGCTTCCCGACGAATGCTATACAGAAGTCATCTCTCCTGTGAATCTCAGAAAGTATTATATAAATATTTAACTTACTCTGCTTTTAAATTGGTCACCCATTAAACTGAATTACTGGAGACATTGCTTGAACATGATGATCGTGAAGATGCTCGTTTAATATGTATAGTAATAAATATAACGAGAAAACGATTAACAACGAGATATAAGATTAACGATGTATAAATTTAAGGTATATAGCTTCTTGAGAATGCGTAACGAACCCCACAGGTTTAAAGTTTATCTTGACAGGCATATCTTCAGCTAAATCAAGCATATATTTTCTTAATATCATAAGCAATCCAGCCATCATTGTTATTTTAGCGAACCGTATACCTGAAATTAACAAAATATATTTATTAAATAGTGACTTGTTACTTGCCAGGTTCCACTGACTTTTACCGAATTTCATCACCATGAAATTTCTTAATAGTATACCACCGCCGTTTAAGTATATATATTCAATATTAAATATGAAAAATAGATTGAATTTGAAAGTTTTTTACTTTTAATATCTTTAATTATGGTAAAAATCATCCTAGGTCCACAGGATCGTATGTTTTTAAACAAAAATATGTCCATATTAAGTATAACTTTCTAATATAATACGCGTAGTACATAAATACAGATAAGTTAATATTTATAAGTATTAGAATATACTGTAATACAAGAACTACTTCTTGCATAATATTATTTATGTAACTGCAATAGACGAGTAGCAAAATTAAGTGACTAGTTAGTTCTTTTTCATAGACATTAAATCAATGTAATGTTTACCAATGCATATCCTTGGTCCATTTCCAAACGGCAAAAAAGCATATTGGTTGATCTTTTTCCTTTCTTCCCCAATAAATCGTTCTGGGCGAAATACTTCTGGTTCTGGAAAATAATCTGGATTTCTATGCAAATGGTAAACGGGTATGTGAATGCGATTGCCTTTCTCCAATGTAAGACCTGTAGGCAGGGTATAGTTGCTCATGACTTCACGAGTCAGAAGACCTATTACAGGGTATAAACGTAGCGTCTCACTAATGCAGGCCTCAAGATATGACATTTCATTAACACATTCATAATCTACAACACCGTTATGTCTTTTTAAATATGCATCTACTTCTTCAATCACTTTGTCCTGGATATGCTTGTTTTTGGCTAGTTCGTATAAAAGAAAAGTCATTGCAGTCGATGTGGTCTCAAATCCTGCACCGAATAGTGATAGGGATTGGTATACCATTAGTTCTTGGTTCACTTCAATTCTAACTACCTTCTTATTTTCAATGTTAGAATTCTTAACTGGTTCGGAATATATATATTTTTTCTTTTTTAATTCTAAGAAATGATCGATATAGTCACTTTTAAATAATTCATTTAAATGTTTGCTTTTAGTAGTATCTAAATATAATTTATAGAAAAAGGACTCAATCTCGTCACTAAACAATTTCAATCTTAAGCCATAAAACACTTGTGGCCACATTGTATGCATTATTAGTTTTAGATTTTGCTTGACTGATGTATCAAAAAGCTTTTCACCGATAATAACAAATATATTATTATTTCCCTCATCCCGTTTTAAAGTATTTGGGTTAATACCATATGAGCAAGACATAATGCAGCTCATCGTATATCTTGAAAGGAGCGATCGCACGGAAATTTTCTCATTTGATTTTAATAACTCTTCAATATATTCATTTAATTCTTTGGTACACTCATTTATAATAGGAAACATATTTTTCACTTTAGCCATCGTAAATAGTGGGGTTAAATTTAGACGTAAAGCCTTCCATTCATCGCCCCCTCTAAAAAACATATTTTTTGTAAGAATCTCTCGGTTTGAATAATCAGTATTTGCTCGGCCACTGAAGTAGTTGAAATCCTTCGATAGGACTAGTTTCAGAATATTTGGATCTTGTATTATGAGAGCTGGATCAGTACCGTAAAATGTTCCGATGTAAGGTTCCTTGGGAAATTTTCGACATATTTCACTAGCAACTAATGGTCCATATTTTTTTTGTAAAATGTGTTCACTGTAGTTACCAAATAGTAGTCTAGGTTTTAAATAAGGCACATTCCTTTTTTTCCAATAATCAAAATTTTTTGTCAAATTATAAAATACGAAATACAACAAAATTACTATCAGTATTAATAAAATTAAGAACATTTTCAACGCCTGTACAAATCGCTCGTGGAATATTGTATGGTCGAAATAATTTAGTATTATATATGTATTTGATAAGTAGTAGTGCGACCATGGTTGTAAAATTTGAAGATATTTCAAATCTATCTGTTGAAAGAAGAAGAGAAACTAGTTCGTGACTAGAAACATGTTAATTTCTTATTTTTGATCCATAAAATAAAATAACGATTATTTTATTTATACTTTAAATATTTATGTTTTGGTTAGATAGATTATGTATACTAGTATAGTATTACATGATCTGTGGTATTTATTATATAGATATTTTGAAGAAAGTACGTTGAGAAGTTTTTGAAATATTGTGTCTTCTGTTTCACGCGTTTGACCGCGCAATTAAATTTGTTTCACATACTAATATTATAAAATACAGAGCTACATCAGTCTGCAATAAAATATTATAAAAACCATGAATTTTATTTTTAAAGTAATAAATAAGTATGTTAAAACATAAGATAAATAAATGTTATATGTTATAGAACTGTCATGTACATTTTTATTTTTAACCTTCCCTCGCTGCTCGCGGGTGCGTTCCTAGTTATGCGTTTTAAATAGTTATGATGACTGTACCATGAGTGATAGATACATGTTATTGCGGACTTTTTGTAGGCCTTTTTAAGACCCAGAGTTTTCTAGTAGGTACATTGATATACGAGTTTACTCATCTTAAGGTTTAGTTAGCTTTAGCCATGCAAACAGTTTTTTTTACAAAATACCGTCTTAGTTCTGCCATTGTATTGTATTGTATATTGGACTCGTTTTCCGCACTTAGACTCGCACTTAGTTCTGCCATTTTATATAAAATATTTATTAATTATAGCACAAGCCTTCCTCGTTTATCGATGTTTTTATTAGTGAAAACCGTATTAAAATCCGTTGGTTGGCTTACAAGCATTAAGCCAACAGCTACTTGTTTTACACTATCTATATTCGTAGATATAGATAAAGAAAAACAACAAAATTTTGCATTTTCCTATGAAAATGAGCAATTTTATCACACTGAAGATATATGTTATATATGTTAATTTTTAACCCTGTTACTTCTATTGTGTAATGAATTCTAGAATTTTTTGTATAACTAGTTATTGCGGAGCAATAAGTTATCACTACTCAAGGTTTAGTTAAAATCCCTTCAGTACTTTTGCATGAAATTCAAACTATCTGATAGAACAAAGAAACAGACAAACATCTACAGATTTCGCTTTGTTTTGCTTTAAGTATAAGTTTCTCATAAATTTTACAAAATCACGGTTTTTGCCAGTAATGAATTGAAACTGCAAAATT
Source organism: Brenthis ino (assembly GCA_921882275.1). Lineage (NCBI taxonomy): Eukaryota > Metazoa > Arthropoda > Insecta > Lepidoptera > Nymphalidae > Brenthis > Brenthis ino. The sequence continues at coordinate 21,574,733 of OV170229.1, read as the reverse complement.
ATGGTTATCCTATTAATAAAATTTGCAACTTTTAAATAACTAACCAAAGGTCATTTGTTTTTTTGCTAATTATAATAATATTATTTGAAATAAATATAAAATATATATTTCAAAATAAACCTAATGTGTAGGTATTTTTACCAAGGAAGGGTATTTAAGTTTATTGCGCGCATTTGTATGTTTCTATGTATGTATGTTTGAAATTTCTTTATTACCTCATAACTTCCAAACAGCTGGATGGCTTTCAACAGTTAATGTATCATTAGATTCATCTCAAAAACCCAAGTATCGTTATATAGGTATTTAAAAAATATATCAGTAGGATGGATCCTTGGCGCCAATTTGTGTGTCTTGACATTTTTTTTCATCAAAATCATTCGAGTGGGGTATCAAAATACAGGTTTTTAAAAGGTAATTAAAACAATACATACATGTAGTAGTAGTAGTAGTAGTAGTACTGTTCTCATCTTTGGGCGGGAGCTCCCCAGTACCAGCTACTTCCGTTTGACCGCATTCAACGTAGGGCGGCTCGAGTTATCAACAATCAATCAAGCTCTCTCTGATCGGTTAGTTTTGATCCTTTAGCTCTGCGTAGAGATGTTGGATCACTCTGCATCTTCTACCGCATTTATCACGAGGAGTGTTCCGAGGCATTGTTCGGACTGATCCCAGCTGCCGAATTTCATCATCGGACATCGCGCCAAAATAGTAAATTCCATTCACACCACCTCGATGTCCAGCGTTCCACAACAGTGCGATTTTAAGGCATTTTCTGCCCCGCACAACCACTTTGTGGAACCAGCTATCGCCGGCGGTCTTTCCGAACCGCTACGACCTGGCCACCTTCAAAAAGAGAGCGTATTCTTTCCTGAAAGGCCGGCAACGCATCTGCAAGCCCTGCGGTGTTGCAGATGTTCATGGGCGGCGGTGATTACTTTCCATCAGGTGAGCCTCCTGCCCGTTTGTCCCCCTTAGTCCCATAAAAAAATACAACTTATATATTTAAAAGTAATTTAGGATATGAAATTGTTAAATAAAACTAAAAATGTCTAACTGACCAAAACTAAAAAGCTATAATTAAAAAAATGATTTATAAATATAAAAAAAACCGACTGCGTGAGAAGTGAACTAAAAAGAAGAGAACAAGTTTACGAAGGAACATAGTATTATGCAGTCGGAGACATACATACATACATGCAGCTATTCTAAAACATGTACATATTATGTAGGTGCTGTGCGACACGACCGGTGAGAGATAATGCGCAGCACCGACATTTTAATGTCTTTTCTGTAGCAGGATAGAAAACCCAAGACCTCCCAATCTGCTGCCGTACATTCAAACCACTAGACCATTGAGGCAGTCAAATGTTAAATGTAATATTATCTTCACAGTCGTTACATGGCTGTGTGCGTGCACACTATTATGTGTTTGTTACGTCGAAACGGCTCAATGAAATTGGGAATGAAGATAAGCTCTTTTAGATTAACATATTGGCATCCTTTATCTCCGTAAGTGTTATTAAAGGAAATGACAGATTAAATTAATAAATGTGTTATTTATTTAATACCAGCAGGACGCATATACATATTTAAAAATTACCAGACAAGTGTGAGTCGGACCCACCGAGGGCTCCGTACAAATTTGTAGGTACATATTATAAAAACCATACATTATAAAAATAATTAAAAATTTGTTTAAGCTTGTGCATACAATATCATGTCAAATAATATTAAAGGTTTTTAAAATAATTTAATTTCAGATTACAAAATTAATAGTTAAAAAATGATAAGTTAATAAATAGTCACTAACGAAAAATTTAAGTTAAATTAAATATAATAAAATAAGTTATAAATAATACGATCTGTTAAAATATAATGTTAAAAATTATTAATTAAGTAAAAGTAATTATAATTTGAAATTATAAGTAAGCATGTATAGAATAAATGAAGCTTTATTATTATTAAGCTTGTGCCAATGAAGCCTTTTCTTATGTATACCCCACATGACAGGGTTAACTCAATTCCAAAGGATCGGCGTTCCTTGCATAAAGAGCCTGTTTTTTATGATTTAATTACAAATCTATAGTTTTCAGGTTTTTCCCTATACTTGTAGTATAAGACGGTATTACTTGCCAAATTTGATAGTTCTAGGTCAACGGAAAATACCCTATAAATTTTGATTCCGTTGAGAGTGTCGAAATATACGTTTTTTGCGACATAAACGGCCGAAGTTTGAATTTTTCACAGTTTCAAGTTTCAACTCGATTATCTCCACGCGTTCCCGAGATAAAGTATCTTGACAGACAGACAGACGGACGGACGGACAACAAAGTGATCCTGTAAGGGTTCCGTTTCTTTTCTTTTGAGGTAAGGAACCCTAAAAATAACCTTTTTTAAAATCATAAAATTATATTTTAAAAATAAGTTACACATTTTTAAATAAAATAATTCTTGTGTGAGTGTGTATGTCACTGAACTTCTCTCAAACGACTGGACCGATTTTGATGAAATTTTTTGTGTGTGTTCAAGGGGATCTGAGAATGGTTTAAATTCACAATTTGAATAATAATTTTCATCAAAATGGTCCAGAATGTTTTAGCTTATTAAAAAAAATTTGAAATTTTCAAATTAAAGACGTGTAGACAGGACAACGTCTGTCGGGTCAACTAGTTTTTAAATAAAATTTTAAAAATCGCTCTTATTTTTCATCACTCGCGATATCATTTCATTCATTTATTTCTCATATTATTTCTTTCCTATGTTCTTTTTTAAATTATGTGCTGTGACGTAGCTTCTAACATGGTGTAATGAATAGTTGATGATGTGAATTATTAAATAAAAATCGAACCAACCAGGTGCACCATTGTCGTTGCATTATAAATTAAGTGGCTAAGGCCTCCACGTTACTATTGCATGTCATGGACGGACAGTTGAGAGACGATAAAGACTTGTAATTTGAACTTTTAAAAGTTTAAAGTATATTCCGAGGCTGAAAACAATTTAGTCTAGTTGTTTAAAATATTATTAGTAATTAACAAGAAGAATAATAAAAAAATAAATAAATTAAAATTAAAAAAAACCCTACGCAAATTAATTGTCATTAAACGAGTACACTGGCACGCGTGAAGCACATAATCGAGTAATCATACGCCAAAATGCCTTACATCATTTTGGAAAAGAGCTGATACTCTTAAACTGCTCGACCGATATTAACCAAATATAGCTAAGAACCACCGCAAGGAATCTGGCTTTCAAATGAAAAAAATCGCATCGAAATCTGTCCATCCGTTTGAAAGCATTGTGCAGGCATTGTATGCCACAGACAGACACACACACACAGACAGACAGACATCGACGTCAAACTTATAACACCCCTCTTTTTGCGTTCTGGGGTTAAACATAGGTTTTATATACAAGTATAAAGATTGATCTGTGTGAAAAAAATCGACCATAATCATTTCTATATTGATTATACTAAAGCTCGTCTATAGCGACTAAATAAAAAAAAACTGTGCGTGTAACCTTTACGCGCGGTTGAAGTAAAACTTCTTTGGCAAATATCGCAATGACATTAAAACATATCAATAATCAAATTAAAATTAAACTAGGCATATTACAATCGTATATTTATAGAATATCATATACGGAAAGAATATAATGTTATATACTTGTCAGACAATATCAATGGTTACCATGGCAACATGACAATGTATTCTATCTCATACTCTCGCCGGCTTAATTCTATATTATATTTATGTGTTTGTCTCTTTTTAGTGTCGCATTTTCGTTTCATCGAGTTTCAAATCACAATGATTCTAAAGAAGTTTCACTTCAAAAAAAGAAAATTGGTTGACAAACAGAGGAAAAAAAGATACTGGACTGTTTTTGTCTTTTCTTGAAAAAAGTTATGTATATAATATATATAAAAGTTATATATAATACATATAGTATATAAGTACAATTTTTTTTTATATTTTTATAATATATGTATAGATAAGTCAAATTTATATTCCCTAATGTATCATTTCGATTGAACTTATCGCACCAGGCATAATTCAAAGCTCATTTGAATTAAAATTCGGGCCGATATGAAATGCTAAACAACTGACGTTCAACTCCCGATAACTGATTTATATGCTAATTCCATCATGACTTTATAAGTTAGATTGTTGAATTGACTCTATTCAATTTTATGTATAGCTAAATAGTTCAAGAAAAACCCACTATATCAGAATATCTTAAGAGAAAATTATTACGAGGAGTAACTCAGATTTCTGAGTAGGCCAAATAAAATTCGATGTAATAATAATTATTGCACATAGTTTTCATTTAACTTTTTAACAAAAAATAAAAACCGACTTTTAGCCACTAAAATGTAAAAAATAACTAAACGGAGGTTTTCATTTAGAATAGATACCTAATCAGATATTTTCGAAGTCGGTGCCAGCCGATACAAAGCAAATCTATCTATAATATATTTGGATAAGTAAAATACGTATTTACCTATTAGATATTTATATCTTAAAATATTGTAGGCTGGCACTTCCTCTTTTTTGGAAGTCGGTCAAAAGCAACATCACGAATAGGAATGACGTATTTCATTAAATCATAAAACAAATCACAACGTCATTTTCAATCATTGTGCCATTTTTGTATCGCGTAATTATGTTTTTATTGTTGTAAGTTGCTCCTGTAGACTGATCATTCATTCATAGTTTAAATTTCAAAATTACCGCTCAAACTCATTCAAGTCTTCCTCACTGACGTGACATCGGCAGACTGTATTGCATCTGTTAAGTGTTAATGCAACTCTAAACCACTAAAGAAAAAAAAAACAACTAAAAACTTTCAAAAATTTTATATATTTTATCTATACTTTCTAGATTTAAACAAAACTCATCAATGTTTCTAAGATATGCGATAAATAAATTTCATTAAAATTCGCTCAGCCATTTCCAATTGATGGCTTCAACTCCAACCTAAATACAAATCAAAAACATCCAACGACGTTGACCCATTTGATTGCATTCATAACATAAATATTAACGTGTATTATGAAACCCTTTCACAGAAAATTAAAATAGCAAATATTTCACTATATTCACTACAAATAATTACACTGTTCAAAGCATAGAATAACCAAGCCGACAGAGAAAATTATACGTCAACCCGCACTCTAGGCTTAATTTCCTTTATATGCGACACACGCTTGGAGCCGTTAGGAAATTAGTCACGTCTAGGTACCATTAGGTACTTTGGTAATTACTCAGATAATTGTGCCACCATTTTTAGCCTTATCTAGTGTTATTTGTATTAGATCTGAAGCATTTGATTGTAATATGTAGATAGGTAATGTTTGACCCTAATTTTGTTCTTAGAATTCGATAGTGTGTTCGCTATATTTGTCGTTTTTCTTTGAATCTAGTCATTTATATTATTAGTACAAATGTTATATATGAAATTTGCATTGAATATAGTTTTAGAAAATGTACCTATTTGATGTAAGATTAGGATATTATGTTTTTAATATTTATCTTTTTAATTTTAAATTTTTTTATTGATTTTCTCTTCGATCAACAATACTACTAGATACCTATCGGGTCGGCGTAAGAAATCGGTCTTGGTAAATATAAGCTCACTTGCAAAGTGAGCGTATATTTCGATTAGTTCTATTGAAACACTGCCAACGTAAACACGTTCACAATGCCGCAATATGTATTTAAAAGTTGCAAAAATAATGAACACAAACAGATTTTTTTCAGACAGAGTGTCTTATTTTCGGTAAAAACATATAGATTAAATAAATATTTTGAGATTTAACCTACGAAATGATATAAAAATGAAATTTTGTACAATTATGAATCCGCTAAGAACGTTGGCCCAGGCCGGCCAATATATGCGCCAGTTCAAAGAAGCAAACAGAAACAAAACAAAGATTTAGCTCACCAAGCAACAACGGGAAAAGTGCTTTATAATTTTTGATATAAGATTGATTTTACAATAAAGATTATAAAACTTACGAAATGATCGTAAGTGTATGATGATAATTTGAAGATTTGTGACTTTATTACAAGAAGCAATGGTGTTGATTAGCTTGAAAATAAAACTATTATAAAACTTTATCTTGGTTGGTTAGTATAAAAATGAAGCTGTATAAGTGCATGTTCGCGCGGACAGAATTTAGCTTTAATTTTGTATGTGACACGTTATCTAGTAGTATTGTTGATCGAAGGATTTTCTTACAAAGCACCTAGTTCAATACTTATAAATATCTATGCACATTATAATATTATCATTGTGGGAGTAAATGTACACGAAATATTTCTTGAAACTGTGAATATTTTATGAAAACTTTTGCAAATTTCATAAGTGTCAAAAAAGGGAGCAGGTACTGAAACATGAATTGTCCAAATAGCCTAATGACACAGTTTATTTTTCCACTACTTTTCAAATGAAAACAAGGATTAGAAGTAATTCAATTAGATTAAAACACTCTTATTATTATTTTACTATTGTTGTAAGTTTCTTCTGTAAACCTTCTTCTTCTTCTTCTCCCTGCCCATTTCCCAATCACTGGGGGGCGCAGTACATCTTCTGTACTGCTGAAAGGATTTGACAAAAGTTTTCGACCGGCTGCCTGCTTGACGTCAACCCTCCTCCTGTAAACCGATCATTCATTTTTAGTTTTAATTCCACATTAAAGTTACCAAATTTCAAAATTACTGCTCAATCTCATTTGTGTCTTCCTCACAAAACGTGACACTGGCAGCATGGATTGCGTCTGTTAACGCAACTATTATAAAAAAAAACACTATTAAAAAGGTAAAGTTACAGAAAATAATCTATACATATAATAAAATTCTAACTAAATCAAATCTGTACATTAAATATTTTTTAGGAAATCTAATTGAAATAGACATTATTATCGATACAGAGTCCGAATCTATAGTTTTTAGAATTTTTGTCTGTCTGTCTGTCTGTCTGTCTGTCTGTCTGTCTGTCTGTCTGTCTGTCTGTCTGTCTGTCTGCCTATATTTCTGTCTGTCTGTCGGTTACCGCATCACAAGAAAACCACTGGACAGATTTTGATGAAATTTAGTATGATGATAGCGGGTTATCCGGGTCAACATATAGGCTACTTTTTACCGCGGGAAAATATCTCATTTCTGAGAAAAAATACAAAAACACAAAAACTGCATTGTAAGAGTATACTAATATGTAAAACCTAAGATTTAGGTTTTTGGTCATATGAACGCGGGCGGAGCCGCAGGCAATGCTAGTTTCTTGAATATACTACTAAGTAAATATATGTACACTATGAAGAGTAACAAAAAGACAATATTGTCAACTTTTCTTTGCGAGAATTCCAAATGATAGATGACGTGTAAATTTTTACACGTGTTCGACTCTTCTCATAGTCATTCATATTTATTACAAGTAGGTACCTATACATATATTGTAATATCGGCCCATCAATAAGCTTCAAGGAAAAAGTCTATATTGGCAATACGTAAATGATATGTATCAATGAATTCAAATACCTTACATTCAATTCAGGAATCCAAGTTTATATCGGAAATTAGGTATTTCTGTAAAGCTTTTTGTTTCTATTTTTTATTATAATAGAAAGAGGAAAAAAAGTGTTACTTCAGTTCTATCTTAAAGACTTTTTAATAATAATAATAATATATTTTTATTTAAGACTCAGTCCACTTGTTAGTTACATTTAAAAACTTACAACTATGTTAGTAAAACTTATTGTGTAATATATAATATACCTACTAAACAAATAAAAATAAATTCTTTGGCTTCCGAGGAGACTCCTGTGCTAAAGATTATAGTTAGCAACGGGAGCATGAAGCTGTACCCAGCGACAAAACAACGGGGAGTCCCACCGGTCGGCCAAGGCACTCAGGATGGTGTTCGATGCCCCGCTTACTCGCGCCCACAGCGAGGCGCACCTTTTTCTTATGATCGCGTGAAAGCAGTCGGTACGCGCCTCGGCAAACATTGACGACGCGCTACAGAAGCGCGGCAGACCGAACAACATCCTGAACGCGTTGTTGTATTGGACACGTAGAGCGCTGTATGCTCGCTGCGTGAAATCGACCCACAGACCGCACGTGTAGAACGATTGACAGTAGGCTTTGAAAAGTGTTAGTTTGACTTGTTTACTACAGCGCGCAAATCTGTGGATCAACATATTACAGCGAACAGACAGCGCCCTACGCTCTCTTTCAATGTCTGACAAGCTCTCAGTGACCCAGTGACCCAGATATTTGAACCGGTCAACTCTTTTCAACTCAGAACCTCCTAGAGAAACACAAGTTACTCTCCGTTGTCTCCTTGTGTCACCCGCCTGAAAAACCATTAACTCGCTTTTTAACGCGTTATATCTGAGCCCATGAGCCACTGCGTACTCTTCACACATGTGAAGCAACTTAGTCAAAGCACCGATCGAAGGGCTCAGCAGCACCATATCGTCTGCGTAGCTGATGTTATTGATGCACGTCCCGCCTACATGGCATCCTATGTAGGTGCTACTAAGCCCCTTGATCAGTTTATTAATGTACACGTTAAAAAGCTTGGGTGAGGTCAACCCCCCTTGCCTCATTCCACATTCCAACCCGTACTCATCCGACCGGGAGCCAGCCCATTTGACGCTATTCCTCTGGTTGTCATACCAATATTTAAATATCTTCCCCCTTGTTTTTAACATTAAAGAGTTGTTCAATGTTAAATAATGAGCAAATTAAGCTCCAGCTAACCCGCTAAAGCTAAAGGCGACAGTGTGAAGAAATTTAGTATGAAAATACTCAATACTGAGTTTTCTTTTTAACCGACTTCCAAAAAGGGGGAAGTTCTCAATTCTTCGGAATCTTTTTTATGTCTATGTTCACCGATTACTCGAAACGCCTGAACCGTTTTGGATTTTTTTTTATTCAAAGGGTATACTTCCCAGGTGGTCTCATATAAATTTTATTGAAATCAGTCAAGCGGTTTTTTGAAAAATCTACAATAAATATATTTTTTTAAATATATTGTTTAATCTAACATGTTTTTAAAAAAATTTCTAAACTGAAAATGGAAAAATAAAAACTTAAAAAAAAACGACTTCTAGGCACTAAAATGTAAAAAATAACTAAACGGAGGTTTTCATTTAGAATAGATACCTAATCAGATATTTTCGAAGTCAGTGCCTAGGAACGAACCTGAGCGAAGCGAGGGTGAGTCGCTAGTTTTTGATATAATCAGGTCTTGTATAATATGTAATTTAGATAAATAAAGAATTTTATAAACTAAAAAAAACAAAGTAAGCCAACGTTGGTGGACCATTGGCCAACAAATAAATTTAGCGTCGTATTATCTCTACCGTGCCATTGCCGCTTTTCAAATAGAATTTCCCTGTGTGTGATGATATGAAAAATTTATTCACGCATTACCGATTATGTGATAAAATTTATTGAATACCTCGGATAAGTTATGGACAAATTGTACGTTTTTTCTTGTGATATTTCTTTGAATGTATCCTTATTCTTGACAATAATAGAAAGGATTTCTCTCGTATTTCGCTTTAAATATTTTACTTATATACCTTATTAATAACCCAATGCTAGGCACGGGCCTCCCTTCAATATGAAGGGTATCAGGTAGGTATCATAATTCAATTTTTAATATTTTTTCGTAACTGATAAAAATATACTCATACTTATTTCACAGAAGTATTGACGATATTACGTTTTTATTGGTTTGTATTCTTTGATTTTCCAACTATAATCAGTCCAACTATTCGCCTCCTTCGAAATGACGACTATAAGTAATAATCCATAAAAATATTTTTTACATTTGAATAAGTGATTTTAGTATATAAATAAAATTTTAAATAAAAAGTTGTACACTTCTCAAAGGCGTAATATACTTGTTACAGACAGTGCTTACGCACTATTTTACAAAAATGATTTCAAAAATTCAAAAATGCCAAAAAAAGTACCTTATAATATTTTTTTTCTTTTTTTTCTCAATCTTTTCTCACGTATATGAAAGTTTTTAAAGAAAAAGGTTGGTTTTCATTCATTACCTCTTTTCGAATGCTTTACAGCAATCAAGGTGACGGGAAAGAACATAATTTGTATGAAACTCTTGCCAAATTTCTATCTCTATAATAACGAAAACGACAGATAGGTTATTGGGAACTGTCATAAAACGAAACCTAAAGTTTACTTTTATATCGTGAAAAGGTAATCCCATCAAAAACATACTGTAAAAAATTGCAAGTCTCGCAATGCATTACTTCTACCGCAAAAAGCTATGAGATATAATGTAAAACCAAGTCCGTTAATTTATTCATTACCTATCTATGGAAGCATCTATCCGACAACTTTGTCATAAATCGTTACCGAATTAGTTAAGTTACAACATTTTATAGTGACCGTATTAATATTAGATATATTTATTTCTTTAATTAATAGAATGACATGGCTATCGCATGGAAACATAATCACATAAGAGTCTACTACTTTAAATAGTTCTAATTAAACATACCATGACCAAGGTGGACCGACGACTTGGTCGAAGTCGCTGGAGCCCACTGGATGCGGATGGCACAAGACTGGTTGTCATGAAAATTTTTGGGGGAGGCCTATGTCCAGCTGTGGACGTGTTTGGGCTGAGATGAAATGAACATAGCACTAGCGGGTCAAATTTATGCATACACTAACATAAATAATGCACTCAGAACGCTAATATTAGGTAAATTTTGTTATTTGTAAGTTCTATTATCATGTGCGATGGCCAAGTCATTCTATAAATTAAAGAAATAAATATATCTAATATTAATACGGTCACTATAAAATGTTGTAACTTAACTAATTCGGTAACGATTTATGACAAAGTTGTCGGATAGATGCTTCCATAGATAGGTAATGAATAAATTAACCGACTTGGTTTTACATTATATCTCATAGCTTTTTGCGGTAGAAGTAATGCATTGCGAGACTTGCAATTTTTTACAGTATGTTTTTGATGGGATCTCATTTCTTTTTGTAAATATTTCTTCTTTTTCTCTTTTCTTGTACTATTTCTTGTGGGTCAGCTAAGGTCTTTTTAAAAGCCCACTCCTTGTCTCTGTGGTCTTTTTAGAGGCTTTGATATAACAAATTTTGACAAGTCTGGATGATAAAAAATCTAAATCTATTGTATTGGGAAATTGCGGATTCCTGGACTTTAATACTACTATCTTATGCATTAAGTATAAATATGTATAGTTAATTTAACGAATATTTTAATTTCATTGTTGACCCTAAATACCTACCCCGATACTGATATTCAACTTACATAAGTTTAATAAGACGTGTAGATTTATGTGTCTATCTGCAGCATCGTAGTTAAATCCCGAAATTTGTCTTATATTCCATTTTAAAAGAAATTTTCGATGAGATTGATATTTCATGACCTCTATATTCCATGTTCTATTAGGTGGGTACAGTTACGAGTACGAGACTTACGAGCAATGAGATGTTGACAAGGTTTTCTAATTCATATCAACATCATACTTTGTAAAAGAAAATATACGAGCTTGGTTTCAAAATTAAGTAATCGTCAAGTTGTTTCTTAATTAGGTATATATTTAAATCAATTCATTATAAATAACAGTAATCGAATATTAGTAGGTATAAACTACACACGCTTCACATTACATTTATGTACCCATGTGTATATGCATAAAAATTGTAAAGCTACTAAAAAAGCTTAAAATATTATTTTCGCATTTAAAAAATACTTTTCTAATACATATAGTTACAAATACAAACATTAATAAATCGACGAATCGAAATTAGGTTAGTGATTACGAGGGAACATAGGATCGGACATACAAACATACATACCTATAGGTTACAAGGTTTACACACACTAACCTAACCTCCTTTTACAGTGCAACTATTGTATAATTAATTAATTTACTATTAATTATAAATTTTATTAGAATATATGAATGAGGTGAAAAAAATAAAAGTAAGATATCAGGAAATGAAAAAATAATATTTAATTTAAATAATGGAAGGAAAAAATAGTGTAAATTTAATTAAAATATTTTATGATTTTTAAACGAAATTTATATTTGACATTAACGACACAAATTAAAGCAAGCTACGATGAAGTTTATTTATGTCAAAATATTTATATTATGTGCTATTTTATTGTGACCTATTATTTTAAAAAATACCTAAACCTTCTACTTCTAGTGTTCCTTGATGTCGTTAAAGTGGAGGAATTGACTAACAAATTAAATACTTAGTGATGGCAAACGGAACCCTGGGAAAGATAATTTTTTTTAGTTGGATATTTAAGTTAATAAAATAATATATGAGTTATTCCTGTGTTTTTTTTAACATGACTAAACTAAATATTGATAAATAAATATTGTACTCGTACCTATGTATTAGTCAAGTAGAAGTCGAACTAACGCTCCGAAGGCTCTGTACTACCACAACAATATTTATTATGGACATTAATTATGTAATATAATTTTACGTCATAATCTACAAGGAGATATTTAAAAAAAATTAGCGTAGGAATAATAATAGCGTTTTGACTGAACCCCTGAGTAATAATGCATCCTAATCTTGAATTACATATCATCATATAAGATTTTTATGCAATAAACCTAATATAGATAGGTATACAAAAGCTATGCCACGTATACATATTACATGCATAGTGCTAAATGGCTAAAATTTGGTCTTAGATAATTTATTTAATAGTTATATTTATCCTATACAAAATATTCTCGATGACGATACGAATATTTTTTGCAAGTGTTCGTGCTGGTTTTTATTTTACAACGAATTCTCTTACTTCTATGTATGATTTGGTCGATAAGGGTAATCGTTCTGGGTTTGATCCTACCTAAACTAACCACTGATTAGTTGTGAGGTTAATGCCGATGGAATGGCCTTTATTCTGTCGTAGAACGATTTGAACGTAGAGACCGGTTGGTGTAGCTCCTGGACATCAGGGACTCCCGGGAAGCTACACATGACTGCTTTTGCTGGTGTTTGCGCATATTTTTTTTTTTAATTGAGATTATACACACAACTGAGAGCGGCTTTCGCTACGGTATTGCCCCGAGGTGATAACATACAAAGCGATTCTCATTACGAAAACACCCGAGTCTTCGATTACTTATATATATTTTTTTATATTTGAGATCTTGTAGCAACCGAGAGCGGCTCTCGCTACGGTCTTGCCCCGAGGTGATAACATACCGAGCGATTCTCATTACGAAAACTCCCGAGTCTTCGATTACTTATATATATTTTTTATATTTGAGATCTTGTAGCAACCGAGAGCGGCTCTCGCTACGGTCTTGCCCCGAGGTGATAACATACCGAGCGATTCTCATTACGAAAACACCCGAGTCTTCGATTACTCCATATATTTTTTTTATATTTGAGGTCTTGTAGCAACTGAGAGCGGCTGTCGCTACGGCACTGCCCCGAGGTGATAAGATACAGAGCTACTCTCGCTACGGAAACACCCGAGTGTTGGATTACTTGTATATACTTTTTTATAATTAAGATCATAAATACATATATGTTTTAATTTATATATTAAATATATTACTTCTTAAAACTATTTACAATATTGATAATTACATTTTAGTCATCGCTAACACTTACAGTATATCCACTATTTACCCAGCTATCCATTTGGGTAGTTTAAGTGACGAAAAATGATATGTATGAACTGCAAAAATAACTTTGTAATCCCATATATCGCATATCTATTTGTATAGGATTACAAAATTACTTATGCAGTTTGTATATCTCAAAAACAGGATTGAAATTGCGTGATGTTTGAGTTTTTCCTTCTGTTATAGGCTAAACACTAATTGTGTTCAAAATTTGAAGCTCCTATGTCTGCTAGAAGTACCTTAGAATTTTGATGATCGGTGAGTGAGTGAGTGAGTGACGATATTGACGAATTTTGATCTGCAACAGTTCATAAACTACAGGTTCAAATTGAATGTAATTTGGAAATATATCTAGTTATATGATGTTCTCTTAGTCACTCAAAATTCAGGTTTCTAGCTTTATCCATAACGAAGTTATGGGGGTGTGGAAAATGCTCTGAATCGCTTCGAGAAAAGGATGGTACTGCCGTGCCCTTTTTTTTTTGCTCGACTTGGCGGGGGCACTGCCGTGCCCCCCGATGCCGGGATAATAAGTGTCCAAATATTTTTACAATTTTTCAGATTTACAACATTATAATACAACTAGGATAACAATTACAAGAATTTACCTGAACTTTTAATTCCACTAAACTAAGTGAAGCGTGAATTTTTATGTGCTAATCATTTGTAACATGATTACTATTTGCTAATACAATGAAGAAAAACATTATGAGGAAACCTGCAAGTCCAAGAGAACCTAGCAAGTTTTCAAAAGTCATGTGAAGTCTGCCAAACCGCACTTGGCCAGCATGGTGGACTATGGCCTGATCATCCCTAAGCAAATGGCAAATGGCAAGCTAAGTAATGTGCATTAGGCAGCAGTGGGATGTTAAATTTAAATATCTAAACACACTGAACTATCTTCATCTTAACTTATTATAGCGAAAAGTAAACTTTTAAGTTAGCATATGAATTTAAAAATTCAAGTATTCTTACTAGTATTTTGTATTTCCATTTAGAAATACTAAGTATCTATTAACCTAGAAAGTGGGATATCTCTTCGACACGTACAGACATACATATGTGGAGTAAATGGCAAGCCAGATTAGTAGCGAATCTAATAGAAAGCTGAAAGCAAACGTTCTTATAAGGTATAATAATCCTTTCAAAGTAGCGTTTGTGCATCATGTAGTTTTATATTTTGAGTATAAAATGGTCTGGAAATGTTATATGTTGTAATATTGTAGAGGACGTGGAATTTTTACTTATTTAATATGCTTTTAAAATTTATTTCTAAGGAAACGTCTCTCAGTATCTTTATTGTAATTAACTTTAATTAGTAGGTATAAGAATATATATATATATATATCTATATATATATATATATATATATATATATATATATATATATATATCTTTATTACACTAAAATGAAATACAGAAATTAACATAGAATTTGTTTTCAAATTATTTTACAAAGGTGGTGGTAATTTTTGTATAATTTATAATTTTTCTAGAAATATTTCGAATGGAGTGTTTTTCTAGCATACGCCATCAAAATGCCTAATTAAAATAATTAATAAAAAATACATTAAAGTACAAATTAATTAAATAATAGAGAATAAAATCCATACTTAATATTATAAATGTGAAAGTGTGTTTGTTTGTTTGTCCTTCTTTTACATCGAAATGGAGTGATGGATTGGCGTGATTTTTTGTGTGGAGATAGTTGGAGAGCTGGAGAGTGATATAGGCTAGTTTTTACCGAGGGAGGTCATCTAATTCCCACGGGAAAACACGCTATAATACAATAAAAAACATTTATGATCAGAATTATTTGAAAATAATTTCGAAATTTATCCTATAAGGGGGTAAAATTGGGGATAAACGTTTGTATAAAACTACCCTTTTAAAGATCTTTTTGTAGTTTTAGCGCGAGCGAACCGCGGGTTATGCTAGTACAGAATAATATTTTATTTTTACGTGAATATTTGATATTTTAAAATAAAACTATCTTTTCGGATTTTTTCGCGGATGCTTTACTTATAGCAATTGTTGTAAAGCATTCGAAAAGTCGGTAACCAAAAATCAAAATAAATCCTTAAAAAAGTCCGAAAAGATATTTTTATTTAATAGTAACTATAATAAAAATAATAAAAAAAACTGAAAGAGATAAATTGTACCAAAATTGAAGAAAATAAGGCTAACGAGAAAGTAGCTACCGCTAACAGTCGCGTACCCAGTACTTACATATTATACGGAACAAATATTTTAACAAAAATCACAATATTAAAAACATGTGAATATTTTTTTAGGATAAAAAGTAAATAATCTTAATCTTATTCTTATTTTTCTTAGTATTTGTTCATGTTTTTATGTTATTTGTAAGAGTTTGTCAAAAATAAACTTTATTTATTTTTACATTCTATTTACAAATAAAACTATTTTTTTAAAAATTTAGTATCGTTTGTATTTTATTTTGTACTAGCGTCCCTAGGTAAAAGTAGCCAAGTTACTCCTTATAATATCTGCTCTCGGTTAGTGAAAATCTCGTCAAAATCAATCCAGCCGTTTCGGAGATTAGTCGGAACAAACAGACAGATATACAAAATTTTTAAACATTATGTTTTTCTTATAAGTACCGTATATACATGATTACACGTTTAGTAAAAAGCTGTTATTTTGTCATTATAACACACACATTTTAATTATCTGTATAATCATCATCAACAATCATCATAATCAATATTAAACATTGTATGTAAGTATATAATATGTAATTATCTGATATCACCAGAGAAAGAATGGTCAAATACTGTTATGACGTTTATTTTTGCCCTGCGGAAATCTTTCTTTTAAAGCAAAAAAATTAGTTTCTTGTTAAGTTAATGTGTGTAATAAAATATTTCTTACATGAATCGAAAAAAAAATCACCATTCTGGAGGCTAAACTAGTAAGCTAATTCTCCAAAACGGTAACTTTTTGATGGCGAACTAGTAAGAACGGCGACCAAAAGACGAACATTTTTTTATGATTGTCTCGGCTTTGGAATATTTACATTACCTTAATTTCATTAAATGGGAATTTATACACGAGCATTTACAAAAATTTTATATAATCTGATGATTATGAATATATCACTTCTGTTTACCATGTTCTAAGGTTATCCATAACAGCACTCACGGTATGCGAGTGTTATGCAAAGAGGAAAGGAAGTGCCAAGTAGTGTAAGCGAGTACTAGGGAAATTGTTTACCCGGTTATTCTACTAGAAGTCATACTTTACAATATTTCTAAATATACTTGGTCTGTTTGTTTTAATGATAACTTCTCAATTTGATGTTTTAACGAATTTATATTTCGTTAAGTGATATGGAATTTTCAAAATATTTTAAAATTATTTTTATTTACTATACAGATATTAGGTTTAGTTACGTACTGTATGTGGTGTTCATATTTTTCTGAGACAATTAAAGTTTCATATTCGTTAGTTGGATATCTCAGGTTAGTGTTGAAATCATGATTTATAAATTATATTATATTCCACTAGCGACTCACCCTCCCTCCGCTCGAGTTCGTCCCTAGTTACGTTTTAACGTTTAGTATAGATTTCTCAGAGATGAGATATTTTCCCGCAGTAAAAAGTATCCTTATGTTGATCCGGATAACCAGCTATCAACCAAATACCAACACCAAACCTGGTATGAACCAAACATCAAAATGTGTCCAGTGGTTTTCTTCAGACAGAGAGATAGACAGATAACAATTCTAAAAACTATAGATTCTGTCTCTGTATCGATAATAATGACTATCTCAATAAGATTTTCCAAAAAATATTTAATGTATAGGTTTTATTCAGTTAGAATTTTATTATATGTATAGAATATAGATGGACTAGCTATAAGTGCGTATAGAAAACACAAGGCCAAAACTTCAAAAAAAAAACTGTTTTTTTTATAATTCTTCCTCTTGAATTACTAGTTTGTTTTTGACAAATCCTTGTGACTTTTTAGGAATGGGACATACATCTATAAGCTATGTGGTCTGACCGGAAAGGAGTTTTGGTAAAAATGTAAAAAAACGGTAAAATTAAAATAAACCATTAAAAGTCCGAATATATTCTTAATATTTTACCTGTTACCTTGTATTCAGCCCTTTTTAACGTCCCACTGCTGGGCACGAGCCTCCCTTCAATACGAGAGGGATCAGGCCATAGTCCACCACGCTGGCCATGTGCGGGTTGGCGGACTTGCTTGTTAAGTTCCCTCAGACATGCAGGTTTCTTAACGATGTTTTCCTTCACCGTAAGGCAAGTGGTAATCATGCTAGAAATGATTTGCACATGAAAATATCAGAGGTGCGAGACCCGGGATTTGAACCCGCATTACTCGGTTTCCCAAGCGAGCGCGTTACCACTGGGCTACCACTGCCTTTTTTGTAATTTACCTTACTTACCTCTGATTATTATTTGCGGGAATCGATTCAATAATTCAGAAATCATATACTCAATATCACCGGACGATGTGAACTTATTATGCTATCCATTTGCCAGGCGGCTTCTAACAATAAATTATTGAAGAGCCCACCTATGTGTGACAAAACCAGAACACAGGGAATTTTAGATGTGGCATGCAAGAGAAGGGTTATAGCAATAATTACTATGCTATTTCTTAATAGAGCTATCTATACATATAATCTGTTTGTCTGTGTTTGTTACAAAAAAAAAGATTCCGACGAATTGAGAACCTCCTCGTTTTTGGAAGTCGGTTAGAAATAAGGGCACGTGTATCAAAAGAATTTTAAATATATGTAGGTAGTCCTCAGAATATAAAGTATGTTCCAATTTATTTTATAAATAATTAATTAAATAAATTATAATATTTTTTTATTTTATTTGTAAATTTAATAATTGCGATTATTCGACTTCATTGTTTTAAAATACATTTTAATAAATATTTATTTATTTTATAATATTGTGGTCCAATTTTATACATTTACTTAGTGACTCACCCTCGCTCCGCTAGGGTTCGTCCCTAGTTACGTTTTGACGTTTAGTATAGATTTCTCAGATATGAGATATTTTGCCCTAGTAAATAGTATCCTATATGTTGACCCCGATAACCAGCTATCATGTAACAAAATGTCATTAAAATCTGTCCAGTGGTTTTCTCGTGATGAGTTCTCAGACAGACAGGCAAAACTTTTAAAAACTTTGGATTCGGCCTCTGTATCGATAATAATGACTATTTCAATAAGATTTTCCAAAAAATATTTAATGTACAGATTCGACACAGTTAGAATTTTGTTTTATGTATAGGATATAGATACATCTATCTAATCCTTAATTTACTAATTTTTACACGAAAAGGTTAGCATAAATTTCATTGGGAGACATAAAAAGAATTATGTTTATTTGTAATCGTATTAATGCTATCTTTACCATACCATCTACATATTATGTAGACTAATATCAGAAGGAGGAAATATTTGCATCTGTTTGATTGTAAATTTTGATTAGTAATAATCTTTAAAGTATTAAAATGATTTTAATAACAATTCTATCACCGTGGAATACTGTCACCCAGGGTAGGACGAATTTCTCGCTTTACGACAGAGTAGGAAAATAGAATATTTATCAAGTTTTCGAAAAAATGATCAAACCTATACTAATAATATTATAAAGAGGCAGAGTTTCCTTGTTTGTTTGTTCGTTCGTTCCTTCATTCGTTCGTTCGTTTGTTTGAACACGCTAATCTCAGGAACGATTAATCCAATTTTAAAAAATATATTTTCATTAGATAGCCTGTTTATTGAGGAAGGTTATAAGTTATACATTTATCATCACGCTACTACCCAAGGGAGTGGAGCAGTAATATAAAATATAGTCTATCTATCCCATACTAACCGTTAAAACGTACCTAGGGACGATCCCGAACAAAGCGAGGGTGAACCGCTAGTGTTCATTATAATAATTTATTTCTTCGTATACCACTCTTTATTTCCATATATTCGTTTATACCACTTTCATTTTCCTATTTATTCTAGGACATTAAAGATGTAGCTTAATTGATTTGCAATAGAGCTCATGAAATCGATAGAATGGTATATAATCTATTAGTTTTTGGGTCATTCCTATAATATATGTACCTCTATTATATAATTATACTTTTACTTATAGTACGATATTAAATTTTCTGAAATTCTTGATAATCATTTTAATTTAAATCTTTAACTTGAAAGCCATTCATTTCATAGAAGATATACATTTACAGATGAAGCATTTTCAACTACTCAGTAAATCCCAATAGCTATGTAGCTATCTCCATTACCTATTTATCTATCTTTCCAACATAATCTTGAGCCCTCATCTACGTATAATAAGTTAGTGCTAGCAGCATTCAATTTAGCTTTTTTAATCAAAGTTAAACACACTGACCGCTTTGAATGAACCTTAAGCTCGTAGAACCGCAAAAGAAATCGCAATATTATATTAAAATTGTTTAAAGAGTCGGCTAACGTAAAGGCTTTGTATGCTACACCGGGGTTCATGATTAAGTGAAACGGTTTCCGGTGCAATTTAAAGAGTGCATAGAAGAAAATCTAGAATTCCAGTCGACCCGTTTTATTTGTGGATGGAAATAATTTCTTTGATGCAATATTAATAGACCGAAAATACTACCCTTAATCTGGGGTTGGTTAGAACTTGTTTGGTGTGTTTACATGTCGTTTGCAGTAGTTGCTTAATTTAAGTTTCTTGAAGTTAATTTATGTATGTATAAATTGGACCCAGTTATGCAAAAAACAGCCATGTGCGTAAAAGTACCAACAGAGTTATAAGCATTTTTCTGTCGATAGTTGCACTTGGGTTATGTTTTATTTTTCTGGTTATTTTAAAATTGAACAATATTTATGTAAGTATTGTTTATTTTTTATAATTATTTTATTTTTTCTAATAAAATGCTTATAACTCTGTTGGTACTTTTACGCACATGGCTGTTTTTTGCATAACTGGGTCCAATTAATTATCAATTCAAATTCTTTTAGGATTTATAGATTTTTATATATTTTCATAAAATATTATTTTCGTAAAACATCAAAACAATGTACTAAAAAAAGATAGGTCATTTGAAATGATTTATTTTGAATTCATTGTACTACTTAATAAGATTTCATTGATCAATTTATAAAAAATATTATAAATATTGCTTATGTACTTAGTTTTACATAGTAAATTATTATATTGTTGAGATTTTTTTATCGTGTCTCACCGTTTAATAAGATGTTTGTCTTATTTTGATATATTTCACGGATTTGTGAGTAAAAGTGCTGATACTAAAGATAAAATGGTATGAGTCAAGCATACGGAGCGGTATCCGGCGGAAGAGATTCATATCCGTTCTGACTTTAGACGCGAGAAGTTTGAATCTAAGGAAAATTGTATGAAATATAGATCAATCGATCCACATTTCATACAATTTTCTTAAAATTCAAATTTCATTTCATTCATTCCATACGTTTATCCCAAATATATATATATATATATAGATATATAATATATATATATATATATATATATATACGAGTATGTGTAAAAGAAGAACGTGATGCTCGCTACAGGACACTTGTCATTATCTGCTGATTGCTCAGCAACTTACTATATATACAACCGCGAGTTAGCTAGATATATTTAGTTAGAAGAATAATAAATTTCTTTGACCATAAAGATGTTCACCCTAATCTACTTGCATATAAAAACTTAAAAAAAAACCGACTTCCAGGCACTAAAATGTAAAAAATAACTAAACGGAGGTTTTCATTTAGAATAGATACCAAAGTTAGTTGTGGTAGATGGAAAAATAATAACGTAACGGTTGCAATAATACAACAAATCATGTTAAAGAGGAAGAAAATGTACTAAAAATTATAAGATATTTTTTTCTTAAGCCATTTTCATAGTTATATTCACTCTCATACATATTTCATATCGGATTTAAGAATAAATATTAAAATAAGCAATGTACAGTTTCTACCGCGTCAAAAATACCTCGCTTCTGTGACAACCGCAGCGGCTGGGTATGACGTCTGGGGAATGACGTAGTTATTCTTAATACATTTTTTTTATACTAAGAGCGACGTTTATATCATCTTACCAGAATATAAAATAATAATCTGTTAACAAATTCTGCCAAGTATATATTATACTAGAAACTTACCATTTCTTCGCTCAGGTGTCAGCCGTCCCTAAGTACGGTTTACGTAATATAAATATCTACATAATTTAATGTATCATTAACAGTTTTCGCAAGGTGTGTTAAATAATGTTTTTTATAGGCAAATTGATTTATACATTTATATTTAACTAGCGACTAAGCCTCGCTTCGCTCGGGTTCGTCCCTACTTACGTTTTAACATTTTGTATAGATTTCTCAAAGATGAACAATTTCCCGCAATAAAAATTATCCTATATAACCAGCTATCACCATACCAAATTTCATCAAAATCTGTCCAGTAGTTTTCTCGTGATGCGGTAACAGACAGACATACCAAAATTTTAAGAACTATAAACTCGGCCTCTGTAGAATAATGACTATTTCAATAAGATTTTCCAAAAAATATGTAATGTACAGATTCGGCTTAGTTAGAATTTTATTATATGTATGTATGCAACTTGAGTTACATTGTTGCAATTTTCGTACCTAGCGATCTCTAATTTTTTGAAAATAAACTACAACCCCTGTTACTCAGTGGTAATATTGTTTTCTATAGATGAAAGAATTTTTTAAATTGGTTTAGTAGTTTTTGTTATCGATTGCAAACAAACATACAATTTTTTTTTCTCTTTATTAAGTTAGTATAATATGTACATATAGATACAAACAAAATATATATCAATATTTATCATTGATATTCGGGACCTATCCCACTATCTCTCAGTCATACATAGGTACATATATAACATACTTACTAAACAGTCAAAAGGTATTTTCATACATATTACGTAAAAAAATTATAAAAATACAGTCGAAATAAATCCATTTGCTTTTTGCTGAAGTAGAAAAGTAATGTCGGCTCACATCACCCTTACGTTAACGAACATCCTTCTTTACATTTTTGATCCAATCATGAGCGTTTCACGTTGCGCAGCATCACAAAGGGATTGTTATGCTTTGGCTCGAGATGCATCTGTGATGTGTGTATTGGATATGATTCTAGAATTATCTATTTGAAATATGAGAATAACATATATATTTTATTACATTCGATTTGTGAAATTTCATATTTTATTGGATTTATTTTTACAAGTTGTGAAATCTACTAACATAATATTTTATATAAATACTAGCATTGCCCGCGGCTCCGTCCGCGTTCAGATGACCAAGAACCAAATCCTTAGGTTTTACATACTAGTATACTCTTACATTGCAGTATTTGTATTTTTTCTCAGAAATTAGATATTTTCCCGCTTTAAAAAGTATCCTATATGTTGACCCGGATAACCAGCTGTAATCATACCAAATTTCATCAAAATCTGTCCAGTGGTTTTCTCGTGATGCGGTAACAGACAGACAGACAAGAATTCTAAAAACTATAGATTCGGACTCTGTATCGATAATAATGTCTATTTCAATTAGATTTTCCAAAAAATATTTAATGTACAGATTCGACTTAGTTACAATTTTATTAGGTATATGTATAGATAATAATACATATTCTTTTAGTTAAAATGGACGCTTATTGAACAATGAGTGTGATTGCGAGTGAGATTAATGCGTTGAAAGTTTTGTACGAACGTACAATATATTTGGGTTACGAAATTTCAATAAAATCAGGACTTTTCAATAGTAATTGAAGCGTGTAGCACAATTTTCATTATTAATTTTCAGTTTTTATTACGTTTATAGCAATCTATACTTATAATAAAAAATCTATACTATTGTGAAAATAGGTAATTGAAAAACATATAAAGCTGCATTTATCTTAATTAAACTACAATCATTACTTTACATAACGAGGGAATGATCAATATTAATCGTCAAGGAAAATCTGAACGTGCTACGCAGACCGGACGCTTGGCTTTACTCGAACAGTTGTTTGCTAATCCAGCAACTGACGCCATTCTGGATTACGACGGTCATATTGCTGATTATGTATTGAACACCTATTTACATGTATATTTATCTAGATTGGTTTTAATTTGTGTGTGTGTATTTTTTTCATGATAATTTATAAGTAGTGATGTAATTGTAATTATATTTATATTTTAATTTATTGAAGTCTAAAATTGTAATTATATATTTCAATAAATTAAAATAAATAAAATTACACTTACTTGTAATTATATATATGTAATTGTAATTATATTTTAATTTATTGAAATCTAAAATTGTCAATTAAATTAATGCATGCTGTTTCCACTTTAAAAGGTAAATTAAATTTTGTTGTGAATTTAATTTTTTTTTAATGTAATTATCACTAGTGGATCCAAATAAATAAATTAAAAAATAAATATATACTGGTGTTCGCCCGTTGTCGATCAGAGGAAACATAAAATAAAATAAAAATAAAATAAAATAGCCTTTATTACTGAGAATATTACATATTATGTAGACATTTTATATAGGTATTAGGTACTAGTTCTTAAACATTTAAAAAATAAAAATAAAATATTAATAACCGCTACTTATATTAAAATATCCCATATCTCAGTTTGCCTCTTGGTAAAGGCCTCCTCTAACTCTCTCCATTGGATCCTGTCCATTGTTACTCTTCTCCAGTACGGACCCATAGGGACCCAAGGGAAAAATAATATATACCTAATATGATTTACTGAGCAAAAAAATTGACAATTTGAACTTAGCGATAGCTCGACGTATATTTTTCTAGAAGGTTTTATTACCTTTGGTTTTTATGATTACCATTAAATGGGAGTTATTTTTGACTATTTAAGTCATTTTTCTTATTATATTTTTGTTTCTTTTTGTGTTAGGTTTATTTTTTAATTTAAGAGTTATACCTTGGCTATTTATTATTTATATATAAATTAAATAGTACGCTATATATATATATGTATTAATTAAGTACTATGTGCGTGTGTACTAAGCAGTTTTAAGAGTAATGTCGACTATATATGTAAGTTTTGCAAATAAGAATGAACTCGAACGATTAAATCGAAATAATTCCATGTGTTACACTCAGATTTTATTTTACAATAACTTTTTTTAAATTTATTAAGATTTAACGAATGATGCACGATAAAACGGTTAGATAAAAAATCTAAAAATCGCTTTTTTGCTTGCTTCTGCTATAGGAACACTGATTTATTTTATTTATTTTTTTATTTTCATTCGGATACAGGTCCATAGCTTAATATATATTATCTAAAAACATTTCAAATTTAATCTAAGCACTAATCTAAGCACTCTGTATATTAAGACAACGTAAAAAATATAACATATAATTTTGATCTTGTTCTACTACATTTTAAAATGTAACTGGTTGTTCTACAGCTTAACTGCGTAAAGAAAACAAAAAAATTATTCATTTCTCACAGCTTTATATTTTAGTAAAAAATCTGAACTGATTTGACTGTGTAATATATTTCTTTGCTTTTTTTTAAATATCTAGTTAATGAAATAAACTTTATTTAATTAGATTTATTACAAGCACTTTTGAATCGTCAATAATGTATGACACGACTAAATAACAATTACAACAAAAATATAGGTGTATGATATAGATGTGTACGTAGCTTTATAAATAGAATCAAAATTGGGATAAGAGCGTTTAAAGATTAATTCAAATGTAACACGATTGAATACAACGACATTACCGAGAGTACTGCATCCTGCCACAATTTTATCGGATATCAAAAGGGGTTTCTGAATAAGCCTTCGTAGAAGTAACTGGATATAATCTCCTATTAAAGATAGAGCTTTTATGCAATTTGAAGTTTTGGAAACTGATTTAGTAGTATTTTATCAATCAACAAATTATCCAAACTATTGGATGTAACTTAAAAGTAAAATGTATTCTGAGAGTGAGACTCATAGTTGTAACTAAATCAAAATCGTCTTTGTAAAGTGAACTTTACAGATTCTGAATTTTACATTCTATCATTTTGATTTCTCAGTCTTATATATATGTAGTTATATTATAAAGAGGTAAAGTTTGTAAGTTTATGATGTTGTAAGGGGTAATCTCTGGATCTACTGAACCGATTTAAATGAAATTTGGTTAGATAATAGTTTGAGAACCTGGGAAGGACATAGGATAATTTTTATCTCGGAAATCATCCCTTAAGGGGGTGTTTATGGGGATGATAGTTTGTATTGGGAATCAATCAAAATATATATAGTTATTAGTTTACATTTCCATATGACATATTTCTAAGCTTAATAACATGAATAAATTTAAATGGATTTTTCTGTTATAATTTGATATTGATGTAAGCTAGTATGTAACTTATTAGCACAGTCGTTTTATAGTTTACTTTACCAGTAATTACTGCTGTGTCTTTACTAGCGTTTGACAAGACTATCAAATATTTATTTAAAAAAAAATGTTTTGTGTTACCCATCGTTAAAATCTGATGAGCAGGAATGTTTATACTCCAGTCATAGGTGTTTGTATTTATAATATGTATGTGTTTAAAGTTATATATGTATGTGTAGTGTATCAACTATCTGGTATCCATAACACAAGCCTCGTAGCTTACTATGGAACTAGATGGCGTTGTGTGTTAATATCCTAACATATTTATTTATTTAATATATAAATACACATTCCAACGTTAAAAAAAGCTTGACGATTACTATCTGAACATATTCTTAAGTATGACACAACTATGCAACAATACTTTCGCTGGCAAGATTAAGACGTGTACAAGAGTAAAGAAGCTAATCTTTATCTCAGAAAAGAAAAAAATATATCAAGAAAGTAGTATAGAAAAAATAGAAGATGGATAGACAAACCATTTTTTTAGGGGTTCTAGCAGTTGTAAGATTTATATGAGAGTAACATAGATTTTTACCATCGCACCATGCAAGCAGAATCATGGGAGTAGGTGATATGGTGAATCCAATTACTAAAATTAATCGTTTTCTTAAAAACACCATATTATATAAACATTAAATATCCAAAGCCATATTTTTTGTTTATTCTTATTTATAACTTTGAATAAAAAATCTTAATTAGAAACAAAAAGTTGGAAAAAAAACTAGCAATGTTGAAGACATATTTAGGAAATTCAGTATAGGTATTTTCAGATTATGATTAAATATATTATAATTTGTTCCCAGGTGCCATTTGTATTTGCAATCTGACAACTAAATTATAAATGCGGAAGTTTTTACGTCTGTGTATGGGTGTGTTAGGCAACTAGGTACATATCCGAACGAAAATTTATATATATACTAAATTTCATTCAAACCCGTTTAGCAGTTTCAGCTTAAAGGAGTAAACACACATACAAACTTTCGCATTTATATTAATGTGATGTGAACGGAGACGAGTGCGAAAGCTAGCAGTTTATATAACGACAACGTCTGTCGAAGCCTAGTGTGACATCTGTGACGGGCATCGTCTATAAGTTATGGAGGTTCACTGTCGTTTGAATAATTATATTGAATATCCATACTAATATTATTAATGTGAAAAACTGTGAGGATGGATGGGTTGATGTTTGTTACTCTTTCACGCCAGAAAGGCTGAACGTATCTGAATAAAATTTTGTACAACTCCTCTCCTCCTCTTTGGCTCCGTTTAGGTATTTATTACATTATAGTGCCTGGAAGTCGGTTTTTATTTTTTTGAAAAGTTTTTATTTTTCCATTTTTAGTGTAGACGTAATAAGCAGGTAATTTGTAAGAAGAAAGTTTTTTAATAACATATTCGATTAAACAATTTATTAAAAAATATAATTTATTGTTGATTTTTCAAAAAAACCGCTATTTTTATTTAAATTCTATATGGGACCATCTTGGAAGTATACCCCTTGAAACATAAAAATCCAAATCGGTTCAGGCATCTTCGAGTAATCGGTATACATACATAAAAAAAAATTGACGAATTGAGAACCTCCTTTTTGGAAGTCGGTTAAAAAAATTGAAAATAATTATGTGTTCCTAAACGATGTTGTTTACAGCAGTCACACCTCACTAAGATAAACCAACTAATCAATAGAACAAACTGTTTGTAACAATAAAAATATCTTGATAAATAATCCCATCGACTATTCATGACAGGGGATTTGAACCTGGGACTTCTGGAGTTATAGCTTTACTTGCTTAATACCTACGAGTTAGTAAATGCAATAGAGCTGTATATTATATTTATAACATTTATAATATGTATGTATGTATTTAAAGTTGTATATGTGTAGTGTATCAACTATCTGGTATCCATAACACAAGCCTCGTAACTTACCATGGAACTAGATGGTGCTGTGTGTTAATGTCCGAATATTTCCGAATATATTTCGGTGCAATATTTGAATAGGAGTTCTAATTATCATTAACCTGCATAACGTAAGGCCCAGAGGACTGTAGCACTACTATTTAATTTAACTTATTAATAAGTTATATTATATTCTACATAATACATATATTTATTTATTAACTTCTGCTACTGCTTTAATAGCTATGTAGTTTGCTTTAGACCGTTGCGACCCATGTTTCATATTAGTATAGGCAACTATGGAGAAACCAAGCGGTTACTTTAATGATCGACTTGATTGGAATTAAACGTAGGTATATTTTTAGGTTAAAATATTTGTTGACAATAATTTAATAGTACAATATACTTTAAAATAATAAATCGGAGGTGCTGTTTGTGAGTTTGTTTGTTTCTCCTTTTCGCTGAAACGGTTGAACAAATTTGACTGCTTAGTTCACTGATAGACTATTCTTAAGTAAGACATAAGCTAGTACTATTAATAAATTTTGCGACAAGGTGGCATATTCAGATTTGATATATTACAATTTTAAGGATTTCTTAAGCAAAAATATTGTTATCTTTAATTAATTATAATAGACATCATTCAAACCAGGCATGCACTATATAAGATTGAGCATTCCATTCTACGCCTTCTGTACAAAGTAGAGGTCAAGTTTTGTGGACTTAATAAGAATGCTGTGAGGGCTACCTTTTTTGCTCACTAGTTGGCGCCACTGTTGAGTAAGGTCCTATCGCTGTTGACAAAAAAAGTATTTGTTAGTCTGGCAGTGTCATAAATTTACAGTGCATCAGGATTTTGTTTTAAATAATCAAAATATAATAACCAAATAAATAAAATAATATTAACTTTTTCTTAACTTGTCTTTTAAGGCAATAATATTTATTGAGCCATACCTTGTCTGCCATAATTAATCAGAAATGGTGAAAAACTTACAATAATCATGAATAATTAGTGAGAATCTGCGATAAAATGATTGCACACAGTAAACATTCTGTGTCATTCGACATTTGTAGACACCTCACTCTACACTACCGCCCTCTCGCGGCATTCCTCATTGCATGTAAGGTGACAGCTAAAACAGTATTTAACAAATTTTCTAGCTTTTTGGCACTTTGTATATACACAGTGAAAATTTATTCACAATTTTCACATAATAGAAATTCATCCTAATATTATAAATGTGAAAGTGTGTTTGTTTGTTTGTCTTTCTTTCACGTCGAAACGGCTTAGCAGATAGGCGTGATTTTTTGTGTGAAGATAGTTGGAGGGTAGGAGAGTGACATAGGCTACTTTTTATCACGGGAGATTATCTCTTTCCCACGGGAAAACAAGTTATAATACAATCCGAAAAAATATTTATGATCAAAATTACTTGAAACTTGGTATAATAAATGATCTTAAATACAATTAATTACACACACAACATACACAATACGTATTTAAGGATTTTTCAAAATTCATCCTCGGGTTTTGCTAGTATATTATAAATAAGAGTTTTTGTTTCTACTAAATAGTGATTTATATTCATATAACGTTCCTGACGTTTGCATGATGTGAAATGTTATTTGAAATACCTCAAAATAGCAAGCGGAAATTACCAGAGAAATGAATGTTTACTTTAAATTTTAACATATAGTATGTTATTTTCAAACGTTTTCATATTTTTGTGATCTGAAACACTTTTAATAAGAGCAAAAATATTTTACATCTTTTAAATTTAAATTGAATTGAGTTGAATAATCTATACTAATATTATAAAGAGGGAGTGTTTGTTTGTTTGTTTGATTGAACGCGATAATCTCAGCAACTAATAATCCGATTTGAAAAATTGTCCTTGCATTAGATAGCCCGTTTATTAAGGAAGGCTGTATATTATATAATATATAGCCTCTTTATTCACACTAACCGTTAAAATGTACCTAGGAACGAAACCGCGTCAAGCGGGGGTGAGTCGCTAGTCCATACATATAATGAATGTTTAGAGATGGACATGTGGCAACGTAGTACACAATGACCTGATTTTCCACGAATTTCTGGAGACATTTTACGCCGTGGAGAGTACTACAGTAATTTGGCATCTTAGAAAAATATATAAAAATGAATTTAGTATTATAATTACTACATAAGAAAATATTACGTCTTTATTTTTAACTAGCCAAGGTAGCTTTAAGGTCATACAAAAATCCCTTAGAAAAATGCTTTATAGTTTTCCCCAAATTTTCCAATTTCCCAAGCAACTTTTAAAAAAATATCAATAAAAGTTATTACAAAACGAATGAAAGAAATAGTCGGTTAGGTCCAGCCGTTAGTAAGTGATGAAGTTACCGATTAACAACATTTTATTCTTATTTATATACATAGATATTAAAAAATCAATTAGCATCAACAGTAAAATTTTATTAAGATATTAAAAATTAGTATTTAATTTACAAGAGCAGAAATCACTCGGTTACAAACCTATCTCAAGATTCGATCACAAACCGCATGCATTCTCAGGCGGAAATGACAACCGCTTCCGCCGGATGCGGGTCTGTCCAACGCTTTAGTGCTACATCGTATTGACTTAGTTTGTTCCGGTTGCAGATATTCTACTTTCAATGCATAATAATATTTTATTTATTGAATTTGTATATTGATACTAAACTTTTATTACTTTTAACAATAAATGTCTTACAGAAGAGGCCCTGATTTAAAATAGCAGAAACGTTTATAGAATATACTAGCGGACCCGACAGACGTTGTCCTGTCTACACGTCTTTAATTTGAAAA
The DNA here is from genome assembly GCA_921882275.1 of Brenthis ino. Taxonomy (NCBI): domain Eukaryota; kingdom Metazoa; phylum Arthropoda; class Insecta; order Lepidoptera; family Nymphalidae; genus Brenthis; species Brenthis ino. The sequence goes on along the minus strand of OV170229.1, from coordinate 21,543,838 downwards.
TTTCAAACTTTTTTTAATAATTTTTTTGATGAAAATTATTATTCAAATTGTGAATCTAAACCATTCCCAGATCCCCTTGAACACACACAAAAAATTTCATCAAAATCGGTCCAGTCGTTTGAGAGAAGTTCAGTGACATACACACTTACAGAATAATTATATATATAAAGATTATAATAAAAATATCTCAAATTCTATCTTTGACATATAAGCAAATATTTTTTATGGATTATTGCCTGTAGTCCTACTCTCGTGGTAAGTTAGTCGATAAACGTAATCTTTTTTTTTTAAATCATAATACAAATATTATAAGCTATCTGTACTTATTGAGCTGTCATACCGCAAAGAAGTAATAAACACAAACGCTCACAGAAACTTTTCAGAAACATTTGCTTTTATGATATAGCTATATTAAATTTAATTAATTAATAATAATTGTATTATAAACTTATTTGAAATCTGAAATTTAAATTTATAAAGTTTTATTTTAATTAAACCAAACCATTGGGACTTAAACACGCGACCACTGCCACAACAAGTAGAGTCACTACAAGCTGAGCCAAACGTATCGTCGAATAATGTAGCTAATGACAGATAATAAATGTAGATATACCTAGTGACGTTTATATCTTACTAGGAACTCACCCTCGCTCCGTGTGGGTTCGCTACTGCTTACGTTTTAACGTTTAGTATAGATTTCTCAGAAGTGAGACATTTCGCGCAGTAAAAAGTATCCTATATGTTGACCCGGATAACCAACTAACACCATACCAAATTTCATCAAAATCCCTCCAGTGGCTTTTTCGTGACGCGGTAACAGACAGACAGACAAACAGACATACAGACAAAAATTCTAAAACCTATAGATTCGATAATAATGTCTATTTCAAAAAGATTTCCCAAAAAATATTTAATGTACAGATTCGGCTTGGTTACAATTTTATTATATATATAGATTATCACCATGAACGAATTAATTATTAATTAATGTTAATGTTTAATTAATTATTAATTAATGTTAATGTTTAATTAATTATTAATTAATGTTAATGTTTAATTAATTATTAATTAATGTTAATGTTTAATTAATTATTAATTAATGTTAATGTTTAATTAATTATTAATTAATGTTAATGTTTAATTAATTATTAATTCATGTTAATGTTTAATTAATTATTAATTAATGTTAATGTTTAATTAATTATTAATTAATTGTTAATATTTATAAAAAAAACGTTCATGATTATCACATATCATACAACAACAAGTAGAGTCACTACAAGCTGAGCTAAACGTATCGTCGAATAATGTAGCTAATGACAGATAATAAATGTAGATATACCTAGTGACGTTTATATCTTACTAGGAACTCACCCTCGCTCCGTGTGGGTTCGCTACTGCTTACGTTTTAACGTTTAGTATGGATTTCTCAGAAGTGAGACATTTCGCGCAGTAAAAAGTATCCTATATGTTGACCCGGATAACCAACTAACACCATACCAAATTTCATCAAAATCCCTCCAGTGGCTTTTTCGTGACGCGGTAACAGACAGACAGACAAACAGACAGACAGACAAAAATTCTAAAACCTATAGATTCGATAATAATGTCTATTTCAAAAAGATTTCCCAAAAAATATTTAATGTACAGATTCGGCTTGGTTACAATTTTATTATATATATAGATTATCACCATGAACGAATTAATTATTAATTAATGTTAATGTTTAATTAATTATTAATTAATGTTAATGTTTAATTAATTATTAATTAATGTTAATGTTTAATTAATTATTAATTAATGTTAATGTTTAATTAATTATTAATTAATGTTAATGTTTAATTAATTATTAATTAATGTTAATGTTTAATTAATTATTAATTAATATTAATGTTTAATTAATTATTAATTAATGTTAATGTTTAATTAATTATTAATTAATTGTTAATATTTATAAAAAAAACGTTCATGATTATCACATATCATATACATAATGTGTGTTTACCTACTATTTAATTGTTTTATTTTTAACGTAACGATGGAACGCTGACATGAAAGACAAGTTTTGCGAAAAATTTTTTAGTGTTATTATTTTCTCTTTCTATGATGATTTTGCTTTAAAAACTTTAAATATACATAGGTAGTAAATAAGCTATTTACAGATCAATAAAAAAAATAAACTACATTCTATACAACCTTTATTTTATTTGTAGTCTATTCTATGTTCCTAACTTGTTGTGGCTGCATTTGACGTCTCCTCTTGAAACACTGCCTTGTTATAATTCAGTTCAGTGGTTACGCTTTTTATTATAACGGAAGTATTTTTTAATTTAATTTTAAAACTTATATTTTGTTATTTACAAATTATTTAATATTATTTTGATAAAATCTATACATATAATACAATTGTAACTAAGGCGAATCTGTACATAAGATATTTTTTAGAAAATCTTATTGAAATAGACATTATTATCGATACAGAGGCCGAATGTATATATAGTTTTTAGAAAAAGTACTGGAGGAATTTTTAATGATATTTGGTATGGTGATAGCTGGTTATCCGGGTCATCATATAGGATACTTTTTACCGCGGGAAAATATATCATTTCTGAGAGAAAATACAAAAACTGCAATGTAAGAGAATACTAATATGTAAAACGTAAGAATTTGGTTTTTTGGTCACCTGAACGCGGGCGAAGCCGCAGGCAATGCTAGTATTTAATTAAAACCATATTTAGTTTCAAACAAATTAAGAAAATTAAATACTATTGTACCTACTCTCTACTACACTCTTAATTTTTCTTAATATTATAATATTATGAGTATATTCCGTATCTAATTCGTTTAAATTATTTTCTTTCTCATTAGAAAACAGTGGATCCCTTTAAGAGGCAAAATTTATCTCCAAAACTTGTATTTCGAGTATAAAACAAAAAGTATTTATAAACGGTGAGCAATAAAATTAAGTAGGACTTAACAAATTTTAATTTAGACAATCTTATAAGAAGATTTAGGGGACACAGAAAGCTTTCATCTAATTAAAAAGTCAAATTAAATAAGCGAAAACACAAATACCTCAGACTTAGAGAATGTTTCGGAAACTCTGTGTAAAATATTTCAAGATTTTCATTTATTTTTCTGGTAGAAAGTGAGTGGGAGCGACGAATGATGTTAAAAATAACAGGCTTTTCGAGAGATTTTTTTATCAACAAGTATTGAAAGAGTATTCATTACAGACCTCAACATAGTAACATAGGTATCTATTATTTTTTGTTTAATATCAAAATTTAATGTTCATTGAATTTTCCTTCATTCGGGTGTGTTCGTGGGTGCCTTTTGTATTTATATTCATATTTATTATAAATCTATACTAATATTATAAAGAGGTAAACTTTGTGAGTTTGTAAGAGAGTAATCTGACGACTGACTGACTACTACTAACTCAATCGATCTAGATGAAATTTTTTAAGGAGATAGTTTGAGACCCTGGGAATGACATAGGATACTCTTATCCGGGAAATCATCCCTTAAGGGTGTGAAAATGGGGATGAAAGTTTGTATGGGGAATCAATCTAGGGACGAACCCGATCGAAGCGAGGGTGAGTTGCTAGTGCATATAATGTTAACTAAGGGTAGCGTCTTTCGACAAATTTTATTACTAACAATAGCCAATTTGCCTAAATCATAGTCTATTTGTGTGTACTGAATTTTATCGAAATCCGTCCAGTCATTTAAGTATAGACATACACACAACTATTTATAAGTGTAATGTGACCATCACTTTGTATATAAATCAATTACACAAAAGCTATTTACTTTAAAAGTTATAAACACAACTTACATTTCAATTTGAGATCTGTTAGCTATTTGGGGCTAGAATGTAGTCGTAACGTTGCTCTAATGATAATTTAAGAGAATAGAAAAGTTTTCCCGTCTGCGTGTGTTGTAACAGTTGTATAAACCATGTTGCGAGCTACAAAATTTATTAAAATACACACGGATGGCTTGGTTTGGCTAAACAATAGTTGCTATTTTATTTATCTACATAATATTATACTATTGTTATACCTTAGATAAAAACAAATCTATCCCACGGGAACCGTACACTTTTCCGGGATGATATATAACCTATAGCATTCCTCAACAAACGGGCTATCTAATGCACAAAGAATTTTTTAAATCGGATTAGTAGTTCCCGACCTCAAACGCGTGTTCAAACAAACAAACTCTGCTTCTTTATAATATTAGTAGACTAGCGAAATTTTAGGATATAATGGTATGAAATGGAACAGAATAGAATAAGACTTTATTTGAGATACACACTGCTACATAGTACAGACAAATGAAACAACAAAAAGGAAGATCACTCAGCCTATGCTGAACACGCGGGGATGCTATTCCCGGTAGGATATTATTAAATACACTGTACATTTTGTCAGCAGATGAATTGCCGTGAATGAAGCTGGATAGGTCACACTCTCCGAAGGGATCCAAACCATATACCGAGGCAAGCCCTAGACTAGAATCCCCGAGGAAAAGGCAAACGCGGCTGTCCAAAACAGACCTGGCGGCGGACTATCATTGGCGAAGCGTAGGCTATCGGGAAAACTTGGAGCGAAATCAAACGCGTAGCTCAAGACCGAACGGGATGGCGATGCACTGTGGACGCCCTCTGCATCACCTAGAGGACATAGGAACATAAGTCAAGTCAAGACACTGTATATTTTTTAATCAATATAACTTACTAGCATTGCACGCGGCTCCGCCGCGTTTAGATGACCAAAAACCAAATTCTTACGATTTACATATTAGTATACTCTTACATTGCAGTTTTCGTATTTTTTCTCAGAAATGAGATATTTTCCCGCGGTAAAAAGTATCCTATATGTTGACCCGGCTAACTAGCTATCACCATACCAAATTTCGTCAAAATCCCTCCTCTAGTTTTTCTGTGATGCGGTAACAGACAGACAAAAATTCTAAAAACTATAGATTCGGGCTCTGTATCGATAATAATGTTTATTTCAATAAGATTTTCCAAAAAATATTTATTGTACAGATTCGGCTTAGTTTCATTTTTATTATATGTATAGATTTAATACTTAATAAATACCTAATACAATGTCATAAATACCCTGTGCTAGTTGGGAAATCGCTTTCCCTTTGAAAAGCAGGTGATGAGGATAGCGTTATTGTTAATTAATTGCATAAATCCATAACGTGTATATTTGTTGATGCCTACAACAACCATCCATCCACTTTAAAGCAACATATCTATATGTAAGTAGGTATAATAGCGAACAATCACCCAAACATAAAATATAATTTTTACTTGGCTGTATATTTTCTATGATAGCCAAAACCGTGTGTATTCTATAAAATATTACTATTTGCTTTCGTTTTATAATGTTTGGACGCCACTGAAAAGTTACCTACTATACGAACTATGACAACTAAATGTGGTAAAAATAGGGTGCTAGCGGTATTTCTCCATAAGCCACTGAAGTGCTAAAGTTTTATAGGATACTCGTTCACGATTATCTTATTGAAGAAAGCTTATAAAAGTACTTTAAAAATAATACCACGTCGATACTTTTTGTTACTAAAAATCTTTACTTTTATCTTTAAAAATGTTTAAACTTCTCTATTTCCTGCGTTCCTGCATACATACTCGTATAATATAAAATCATATATGTATATAAAAGTATAAATATTTTTGTATGTCTGTCCTCCTTTCACGCAGCAATGCTATAAAAGAAATAAATTATTTTTCGCACAGAAAAGTTCAAATTTATTTTACTTTTACAAAAAGATATTAAAAATGTAATGTAACAGCACAATTAAAGCCACAGAGGATGGGTTAATCCGACTATTACAAAGTTTATGAATGTGTGTCTATGTGTGTTTGTTACGTCTTTATCCTGTCATGGCTCTACGGTATTGAGTCAAAATCGGAATAAGGATAACTTATATCCTTTTTTTTTTTTTTTTTTTATAACTTATATCCTTTTTTTTTTTTTTTTTTTTTTTTTTTTTTTTTTTTTTTTTTTTTTTTTTTTTTTTTTTTGTCGGGAAATGGATAACTTATATCCTAGAGTAACACGTAGGCTACTTTTTATCGACATACTATATGAGCAAAACCGTGAGTGATAACTAGTTTACTACATAATGCTTTATATGTATGTATCTACATGTTACAAATAAAACCATCTTTTCGGATTTCTGCGCGAATTTATTGTAAAATGTCAAATATTCGCGTAAATCTAAGAAAGTATTATCTACATATATGTTTTTGATTTTCATCCACCTTTCACTTCATTTTCCATTTTACGCTAACCGCAAGTGTTTGATTTGTTAATTCAATTTTCGAATATGGAATACACGGGTTGGCTTTCGAAACAAACGTCTAGAATTGTTTTCAAATATAAGAAATGCGCCATTTCTAATACGTTGTATCATGTGAGAGCGTTCGGGTGGCCGAGTTTGAAACAAATTTAACATTCGAGTGGTATTATTCTGAACAAATATACTATTCTTAAAATATTATCATACTTGAAATACGCTTACGGATTCAGTGGTCGAGTTATAAGAGATCTTGTAAAATACCTTTTTAGGAAATCGTGTAAGAACTTTCAATCTTATATTAATATGTATATAATATAAATATAACTTACTTAATAAACAAAATTATTGACTTTAAGTCAAAATTAAAAAAATATTTTTTTCTGTACTTAAATAGGAATACATGCTATATATTCTCTCTCTATTATGTAATATATTTAGTACCAAATACAGTAGCATTACATAAATCTCAGATGTTATATTTATTAAAAAAATATATGTAAAACTTTTAATGATAATAAAGGAAAAAAATGTCTTCCAAAAGTAATTATCTATACACATAATAAAATTGTAACGAAGCCGAATCTGTACATTAAATATTTTTTGGAAAATCTTATACATACGAGTACTTTTTAGAATTTTTGTTTGTCTGTCTGTCTGTTGCCGCATCACGGAAAAACCACTGGAGGAATTTCGATGAAATTTGGTATGGTGATAGCTGGTTATCCGGGTCAACATAAAGGATACTTTTTACCGCGTTAAAATATCTCATTTCTGAGAAAAAATACAAAAACTGCAATGTATACTAATATATAAAACCTAAGAATTTGATTTTTGGTCATCTGAACTCGGGCGGAGCCGCGGGCAATGCTAGTTATTTAATAATTAGAAATAATTAGAGTATAAATGAGTTCAGAATAAAAATCACAATTTAAAATAAATAAATATATCATAAACATAAAAAACCCGACTGCATAAAAGCTACCTAAAAAGATGAAAACAAGTTGAAGATGGAATATAGTAATATGCAGTCTCAAACTACGTAGCCCTATTTGCTCGACTTGGCGTAGGCACTGCCGTGCTCCCAGGTCTCCAGGACTGTTACATATAAGTGTGGAATAACGGAATACATAATATATGTATACTTTTACATGTATAGTTTTCAAAAATGCATGTTATGTTTATTGGTTCCTCTCTCCTTTCATATTTATTGTATTTTTATTTATATATCCCTAATATTTATGTTATTAATATATAATTTAAATAACATTATACTTATGCATACTGCGTCGTTCACTTACAATAATGTACATTATATGTGTAAAAGCTTTTCTTTATTATTAAATATTTACCTACGTTTACTTTTCTGCAACAAAATTTCCAGTGTCCATTAAATACCTTGAAAATTGTATCGTATTTACTGAAACACGGACGATACATTTCGATACGTTTAATGAACGATATGCAGTGTGGTCGATGGTAAATGAAGCGGAGTGCATTACAGAAATAATTGCGCTACAGAAAAATTTCATTACCATACAAACGGGTGATTAATTAAATACAGTTTACTCGAAAGGTAGTCCATAATTTGACGACGAGTTTGGCTCAGTTTCTAGTGACCCTGCTTGCTGTGCCAGCGGTCGCGGGTTCGAATCCCGCTGGGGGTTTTCATTTGTGTTGAGCACGAATGTTTGTATTCCAGTCATGAGTGTTTATATTTATAATATGTAAGTATTTAAAAGTTATATATGTGTAGTGTATCAACTATCTGGTATCTATAACACAAGCCTCGTTGCTTACCATGGAACTAGATGGTGCTATGTATTAATGTCCCCAAAATATTTATTATTATTATTAATTTACAAATTGATGTCCAACTTTCTTTCATTCTACTACTAGCGACTTAGCGACACTAGCGGCTCTCACTCGCTTCGCTCGGGTTCACCTCTAGAAAAACACTAATAGAGATCTATCTATTAGTTTCCACGGGAACCGTTCATTTTTCCGGGATAAAAAGTAACCTGTTCTTTGGCCGGCAATATAAGGTATCAGAATGTTAAATTTTACTAAATTAGGTGCATAAGTTTTTGTGTACTAAGCTGTATAAGATACTATAGTGTTTTAACTATCCCGCGGGAACTATTTAATTTATTGGGATAAAAGGTATCTAAGATGTTGATCGGGGATATAAGGTACCACTATGCAAAATTTCATTTAAATCCATCCAATAGATTCGGAGATTAGTCCGTACAAACAGACAGAGAAACAAAAAAATTGAAAAAAATCTGGATTTGTTCTATTTGTCTTCTTACATCCCCCTAACTCGATTTTTAGCATTTTTTTGCTATGTACAGACATTCGATCTCTACTGTTTTATTATAGTATAGAAGATTATATTATATTATATTCGTATATAGTTCCCTATTTGAATCGGACGTTGTTCTCAATTTCATTAGTTTTTTTTTTGCGAAAACCCATTTTTTCTAAAATAATAGCCTAAGTTATTCCTTATAACATCAGCTATCTGCCGGTGAAAGTTCCGTCAAAACCGTTTCGGAGATTAGCCGGAAGAAACGGACACACAGACAGAAAAAATGATTGTATTTTATAAGTAGGTACCATATTTACTTTCATATGTATTTAGTAAGAAGCTATTATTTTGACATTACAAACGGACACTTCCATTTTATTTATTTGTATTTAAGATGTAGCTTTTGCTCGCTGTTCGTAGTATATTTATAATCGATTTTTTATAAAGGAATTAAATGAGTACTTATACATATATGCTTCAAAAAGTACTGTGCCATAGATAAACCCTTTTTTTTTTTTTTTTTTTTTTTTTTTTTTTTTTTTTTTTTTTTTAACGTTGGGAAATGCATTTACGCACGAAGTGTGGGACTCACCGGCGAAGCCAGTACTACCCACTAAAACCCAACAAAACCTTCCCCCGTCTTAATGGGGCGTCGCAGGATCGCTTACGCATTCAACTACGACGCCCCGACGGCAGGTCTGCCGAAGCAGACCACACAACCATGGGGTTGCTCCACGGTCCACTCTGCTATCAGAGAAGTACCAGGAGCAACCCGCATGGTACACCACCCTCCGAAGAAGGCCGCCTCCCATCGCCCACCGAAGCGGGCCACCTCCCTGTGCGTTTCTTGGCTTCGCGAGTACACTACTGAGCCCCCCCACCACGACAAGGTGAACGCACGTTGGGGGGGGGCCATAGATAAACCCTACATGAGTATATAAAGAGCGCCTTTCTCTGCAAAAAGTCCACAAGAGTGCGCTAATTATATTTCATTAACTTTTCAGCAAACGCTTGTCACCCTATTATATATGCCATATTGAAAAAATGACATAGGCAGATTACCAGAACATCTTTTCCAGTATAAAATAACTATTTTTTTATTTAATTGAATTAAAATAATTTAAAAGAATTTATATATTCATAAGCTTATTATAGATATAGTATATGTGTTACAAAAAATAAAACATTTTGGTAGGCACTCTATCCTCCGTTCTATTACGTATGCTAAAAGCCTTGAAAGAGAATTACCTCAGGTATCTTGGCATAAGAAAAATAAGGCACTATTTAGAAATTATTTCCGTTTTCCATTAGTAAAGCAAGCCTTCGCTGTTTCGTCAATGACCAGTAATAGCAAGTAAATGGAAAGCTCAAACGACGTGAGTGCAATGCATGTACGTTTTATATCGGACGCTTTATATAGACGTAGGAAATTTTCTTACCGAGTATATTCAAAAGAAACCTACAATTTTTGCAGTCTTAGCTTTTTCTACACCTTTCGACCTAAATTCTTGAAATATGATACTACTTTAACCCTTCATGATACTTTTGTTGGTGGGAATAACAATTTTAAAGTGTTTAAAGAAATATAGCTAATATTTTATGATGATGATGATGATGTCTTCCCGACTGATTTCGACCACGGTGGCCAATCTAATTGAGATTAGCCATCTGTGCAGGAGATATTATAGTGCACAAGTGTACGCGCAGACACAACGTGCACTCTCTATTCCTGTCACTCTTATACTCTGGTGGGACGAGTGCTCGACACGACCAAAGAGGGTTAAAGCGCAGGACCGACGGCTTTACGTGCTCTCCAAGGCACGGGGGTTAAACACCGCCAACTTCCCAACTCCGGACTGTTATTAAAGCTTACTAAACAGAAAGACACAATAACTAAATTTGACCCGATCCGGGACTCGAACCCAGGACCTCCAAATGTGCAGCCATACATACACGCAAACTACTACACCGCCATGGCATATAATATTGTATATCTACATAATGAATGGTTTGATTGTTTATATTATTTGGGCATGATAAAGATTTCTTACGATTTATGTAACAGTTTATGGTAGGTATATAACGTTTTAATAACAACCAACTTCTTTATCATTTTGGGGCTTGTATTTCCAAAGAACTTTTCTTAGCGGATACCTGCTCCCTATAAGTAATTTACTATTGTAGCATTAATAATTTTTGAGATTTCGTAATTAACCAATAAGTGAGTGGTATTTCGTTTTATAATATACATAATATATTATTTATTTATTAATGTTTATTGGTCCACAAAACAAATGACAATCAAACACATATAAAATAAAAATAGCTTGCAAAATGAATACATAGGATTGCATTTTTCTAGATGCAGACACAGCATGCATATACAACATATTATGGTTATAGCTTCTAAATATCTATTCATAGATGGACTTAAAATAAAAAAAAACCTTGACTTTTCAAGTTTTAATTATGAAACTAGTTCCTATAGATATAAAAAGTTAAAAGCTCTATTTGCTTTCGAAAACTTAAGTCAGCGACCACGAATTCGAAGTTTCCAAGACATTACGAATAAAGGTCTTTACAGAAACTTTCCAGAAATTGCAGAAACCTGCATTCATAAATGTTTGTCTTTAGTATGCCGTATTAAGTTAATGCTTGCGCATTACGATGTTTACATAAAGATGAGGTATTAAAGTTTGAGAAAATATTTTAGTATTTTCTATCTCATTGTTCGTGGTATATTTTTGTTACTAGTGTGTATCTGGCCTTGTTCTGCTTTAATAATCTATATATATATATATATATATATATATATATATATATATATATGTAAATGAATCCCTATTTCCCTTGGTCACGCCATCACGCGTGAACTTCTGGACCAATTTAACTATTTTTTTTGTTGTGTTTCTTATTGTCAGGAGAAAGTTCTTATGAAAGAAAAAAATAAAAATTAATGAAAAAACATATTAAACGTATATGACTAACGCTGGCTAATAACTATTTATATCTATTTAAAACGTACCTAGCGACGAACCCGAGCGAAGCAAGGGTGAGCCGCTAATTCTAACATGAAGGTACATCAATCAAAAGCTTTCAGAGCCGGCGGTATCATTCAGGAATTGACAACATTGATTTTGTTAAAATTAAATCGATAATTCGAAATTGCATGTATAAGCTAAATTAAATATAGTTTAATTACCTGTCATTTTCATACTAAGATTTTCTAAAATTTACTTGATTTGAATTTTTACTCTCCCCCCTTTAAATTATCTCTATGCAATCGTTCATTTCGATTATTTACACTATTCCTGCGTGATTAACTGAACAGCTAACATAATTTCACATTTAATATAACAATATTTTGTATGGAAATACTAAAAAGCTTATATCATAATGAATAAATAAGCTATAAAAATAAAAGAACCCGACTGCATAAAAGCTAACTAAAAAGATAAAAACAAGTTCAAGAAGGAATTTAGTATTATGCAGTCGGAGACAAACACGTTTCATCCTTGCCGCGAGATGTACATACTCGTACGTATGGATATTCTAAAAATTCTAAAAATCCTTGTTTTGGGTTCTATGGCATTAAAAAGAACCCCAATACTCTCAAAAAAGTTTTTCTCAAATATCATCCATGTACAGACAGCGATCTGTTACAGTTTTATTACATATATAAATATAGACTAGCATTGCCCGCGGCTCCGCCCGCGTTCAGATGACCAAAAACCAAATTCTTAGGCTTTACATATTAGTAAACTCTTACAATGCAGTTTTTGTATTTTTTCTCAGAAATGAGATATTTTCTCGCGGTAAAAAGTATCCTATATGTTGACCTGGGTAACCAGCTATCATCATACCAAATTTTATCAAAATCTGTGCAGTGGTTTTTTCGTGATGCGCTAACAGACAGACAAAAATCTAAAAACTATAGATTCGGACTCTATATCGATAATAATGTCTATTTCAATTAGATTTTCCAAAAAATATTTAATGTACAGATTCGACTTAGTTACAATTTTATTATATGTATAGATATAAGCTAATCTGGAACTAGTGATTCACAGTCTAGTTTGCTGTGAGACAATATATGATACAGAGTGTAGATAATAATACGTCAAGAAGGGGAGGAAGGGGAGAAGAGGGTGAGTGCATTTCAAACGGTGCCATGATCCGTGTGAGACATAGCCTCACGCATGGATACGTTGTAGCCTAGATGTTATTATATTATGATACATACATACCTACGTACCTATATGTTATAATGACTGACATATAAAATCATAAGAAAATTTTATTAGATCTATTTCCATGCAACTATTCTGAATGCGAAAGTTTACGAGGATGTATAGATGTCTAGTTATATAAATGTATGGATGTTTGTTAATCTTTCACGCAAAAACTACTGAATGGATTTTAATGAAACTTTACAATAAAATAGTTCATACATCTGAATAACACATAGGCTACTTTTTATCCCGGAAAAATGTACGCCTCCTGTGGGATAGATTTATTTTTGTGTTTCTTTACTTTTTAATAAAATTTACCAATAGAAAAATATAAAAAAAAAGAAATAAAATATACGAGCAGATCAACACAGAACCTCCATTGTAAATACATCAAAGGCATAAAAGTTATGTCACAGTGAAAATAACATGCAGAAATTTATAAAATTACCAATTTTTAAAACTCCCGGAAACTTTCGAGGTAAAGCTTCCAAATGGCTAAACTATTTTGCTCGTGCCATAATAACACATGGAGTTGAGTAATACTAGTGATAATATGTACTTATATAAATATTATATTTAATCTATACTGATTAACAAAATTAAAGTGTCTGTTAATGTCAAAATAACAAGGTTTTACTAAATGCATGAGAAATAACATTCGGTACTTATAAGAAAAACAAAATTTATATGGTTATATTATAAAGAGGTAAAGTTTGTGAGATTGTGGGTTTGTGAGTTTGTGACGTTGCAAGAGATTAATCTCTGGATTTACTGAATTTTTATTATTTTTTTTATTTATATGAAATTTGGTATGAAGATAGTTCAAGGCCCTGAAAAGAATATAAGATACTTATTACCCCGGAAATCATCCCTTAAGGGGGTGAAAATAAGGATGAAAGTTTGTATGTTGAACTCGATTTGTTTGACGAACCCGAGCGAAGCGAGGATGAGTCGCTAGTATATAATAATTAGGTATCAATGTATATTATTATTGTTAATTTCGTGTTTTATTAACTTAATGTTTTTCCCTATTTTTTGTAATTTATTATACTCAGTCTTTTTTTTTTCATTTTTTTTCATTTTTTAAAAAAGTGTTTAATTTTTTTTGTTTTAATTGTTCATTGCCTTTTTGTCTTTTGTTTCTATTTATATTAATTATGAAAACTTGATTGGAATATGTATTGTCTTTTTATTGTAATTTAGGTACTATTCATATTTTATCATACTGTTTGTTTGCCTATTCTGTATATATAAAACAAAGTCGAATAAGTTACACCTTTCATAACTCAATAACGGCTGGACCGATTTTGATGATCTGTAATTTGTTGGATTTGTCCTCACCCCGAATAGCAGAATAACTATAAAAACATCAGAAAAATACACGACAAAAAAAATTATATGATTAGTCATATAAATGTGACAATGTAGTTGTTAGTCAGCGTTAGCGCTGACTAATAAGTACATATTTATGTCTATTTAAAACGTACCCAGCGACGAACCCGTGCGAAGCGAGGGTGAGCCGCTAGTAAAGAATAAATTAAAAAAATAATAAAGCTTAATAGTTTTTTTGTATTTTTGTGGCGTTTATCTCTGGATACCAGTCAGATCTTTAAAATCAATCAAGTGTAATTAAATGTATACTAAATATATTCAAATTATATAAAGAAAATCTACAGTATAGGTTATCAAAAATATATAGGTTATCTAACATCGAACTACGATTTTTATAGAGCATCTATACACAATTAAACGAGCAGAGCCACAGTAAAAAGCTAGTTAATAGTAAATGTAAGTCTAAGAAAATACATTTGTTGAATTACTGTCTCTCTTGTGTTGCTTGAAAACGTCACATGAATTTCACGGATCGCTCACAGAACGTATACTCGTAGTACGTTTAGGTGATGCACTAAAAGCATCTGAGTGTTTACTACATTTAGCTTTCCTATTTATTTTTGTTAGTACTATTTAATTGAAATATAAAAGTAAATTTATGAAATACTTTTCACTTTGCCTTCACATACAGTTAAAATATATAGATATATTACCAACACTAAGAGACTCACCCTCACTTCGCTCGGGTCCGTCCCTAGCTTACTTCCACATACAAAGTTTTTCGGGATAAAAACTATCCTATGTCTCTTCTATACTACTTCTTACCAAATTTCATCTAAATCGGTACAGTAGTTTCGGAGCCTATACAAACAAACAAACAAACAAACAAACAAAAAAAATCAAATCTTTCCTCTTTATAATATTAGTATAGATAAATATAACGCATTGGATTTGTGATTGTAAAAAATAACTTTTAAAATATGTTAAAGGATATTACGAATTAAATGACTGTATTCCATACAAAACACCGTGAAAATAGTCGATATCATTCACGCTATTTCACAAGTTACTCGTTTTACCTAACGTCGTTTATTTCGTTTTACGAAAGGCCCACCTGAGGCTTTACCATTTTTTCAGATACAATTATATAATTTCAGAAATTAAAACGTCCAAACAAACAAACAAATTATTTTTTATATATTAGTACGTATATAGACGACTACCGCTTACATCTAGTTATTTAAGCAATGTAAATATACAAAACAAGCACGTTGCAATATGAATATATTTATTATTTATAATATGAGAAGCAAAATTTTCTGCAACAAAAGTCTGTTAAAATAAAAATATAAATCAGAATAACATCGCTGTATCACGGTTTGCTTGGAGAACGAACAGAACACGTTCCAGAGTCTGGATGCAATAATGCTTATAACATTTTCTTAAGTGCATACTGCATACTGCCATATAAGAAATACAGATAATTTGTTATTTATATCGTACTAGCGACCCACCCTCGCTCCACTCGGGTTCGTCCCTTATGTTTTAACGTTTAGTATAGATTTCTTCTAGATGAGATATTTTCCCGCAGTAAAAATATTCTATATGTTGACCCGGATAACCAGTTATAATCATACCAAATTTCATCAAAATCCCTCCAGTGGTTTTTCTGTGATGCAGTCACAGACAAACAAACAGACAAACAAAAATTATAAAAACTATAGATTCGGCCTTTGAATCGATAATGATGTTTATTTCAATAAGGTATTCCATAAAATATTTAATGTACAGATTCGGCTAAATTCAATTTTTTATATGGTCAAATCTATAGTTTTTTAGAATTTTTGTCTGTCTGTCTGTCTGTCTGTCTGTTACTGCATCACAGAAAAACCACTGTAGGGATTTTGATGAAATTTGGTATGGTGATGGCTGGTTATCCGGGTCAACATATAGGATACTTTTTACCGCGGGAAAATGTCTCATTTCTGAGAAAAAATACAAGAATATACTAATTATATAAAATCTAAGAATTTGGTTTTTGGTCATCTGAACGCGGGCGGAGCCGCGGGCAATGCTAGTAATAAATAAATAAATAATAAATGTTTGGACATTAACACACATCATCATCTAGTTCCCTAGTAAGCTAAGAGGCTTGTGTTATGGATACCAGATAGTTGATAAACTACACATATATAACTTTACCGCGACCGCTGGCACAGCAAGTAGGGTCAAAATTAGGTTAATAATAATTAACATATTTCACAACTTAGTGCGGTAAAATCTTTCATTTTCAAGGGAAAATGCAAAATTTAGTTTGACCGCAAATCGCCCATTTTGTATATAAAATCCTAAAAGGATTTCAACATATTATCCGAGTCAACTATATAAGTTACTTTTTACTGTGGGAAAATTTCCTATCCTCATAAAAAAATTTAAAAAAATGAAATCAATATCTATATATATATATAAAAGAAAGTCGTGTTAGTTATACTATTTATAATTCAAGAACGGCTGAACCGATTTGGCTGAAACTTGGTGGGGAGGTAGCTTAGAACCAGGAGATGGACATAGGAACTTTTTAGCCCGTTCGACTGCGTTCCCGTATACAAGACTCAAGAACGGCTGGACCAATTTTTATGATATTTGAATTTTTGGATTTCTCTCATTCCGGAATAGGTTAATACCTTAGTATTAAAACGTCAGAAAAATTAACGAAAAAAATATATTTATATGGCTAATAACTATTTATATCTATTTCAAACGTACCTAGCGACGAACCCGAGCGAAGCGAGGGTGAGCCGCTAGTAAAAATATAAAAACATGACTCTCGATGATTACATATTGGAATATATTTTATTTAAAAAAATATTTGTAAATTTTTATCTTGATCATTAAAAATCGGGCAATCGTTCCTTTTGTGTAATTAGCCGTTAACACAAAGTAAATATTTTCGTTTCCACAATACCGTAATCGACAGCAAAAATACATAAATTAGTGACTCATGCTATTACTATTATGGAAAACAAACTTAATTTTTGGCGGTCATAACAGCTGGAAATATATATTTCAAAAGATACTTAACATTTTTGTAAAGTAATTTTCGTTCAAAGTATTTTAAAAGCTGCATTATCTGAGCTATTCATTCAGATTTTTCTAAATAACATAGTATGAAAGCAGCCTAAAATTTGGGTTATTTTAAAGATACAAGGTTATGTGTACCTACTCGGAACTTTCAAATTTTTTCGTGGATTGACACAATTTTAAGTGGTACGGAACCCTTGACGCGTGAGTCAGATCGCATTTGACCGATTTGCTTTAAAATAAATACTTTTTAACAAAAAATAAAAACTGACTTCCAGGCACTAAAATGTAAAAAGTAACTAAACGGAGGTTTTCATTTAGAATAGATACCTAATCAGATCTTTGCGAAGTCGGTGCCAGCCAATGCAAAGCAAATTTAATATATTTCGAAACGTAAAATACATATTTACCTATTAAATATTCATATCTTAAAATATTGTAGTTTTTGAAACAAAATTTTTTTTTAAAATCGGTTCAGGCGTCTTCGAGTAATCGGTGAACATACATAAAAAAAAAGATTTCGACGAATTGAGAACCTCTTCCTTTTTGGAATTTGAAGTCGGTTAAAAAATCAGAGTAAAAATGTATAAACAATTTCATTTGACATCACATCGGCCATCAAAATATTAGGTACTATATTAAGTCGATCAACTAGTTTTTTTTGGTTTGAACAGTATGTTGCGGGTACTTCAAGTATGTGATAAAATTCTCATTTTTTTAAAGTCTGCTTACTCTAGCTCGTACTAAATTTCTAACCGAATAAAAAAGGATTTAATATCTTTTTTATTCAGATTAGAAATTTAGTATAATGATTTTAATTACATCTTCGATATTTATAAGCAGTTTATTGATTTTTGTTATTAAATTTCTAAATCAACAAGTCAAAACCCTAAGTTTTTTACAAAGTACAAACTTTTTTTTACTTAGTTTTTTATATATCATTGAAGACAAATTATTTAATAATATACAGAATTGAACAGTTTGTTTTATAGCGCAATAGCAAGAGTATGTTTTAATACTCCAGGATCTATTGGTCTGATTTGAAAAATAAAACCTTTTGCATTTTATGCCTATTTATTGAGAAAGCGGAATAATTCTACAAAATTAAATGGCGCGGGCGGAGCTGTGAAAAAATGCTCGTATAAGCTCAAGTAAAAACGTGTTCAACAATCCTGCAGCTACTTTACAGCTATAATCTAGCTTCTACAAATGATTCATAAGTTTAAAACTTACCAGTTTTAACTATAATGTGATCTCATATTTCACAAGAAGAAATGCGAAGACAGCTTAAAAGATTTACTTTGGCTAAAAGATGAAGCGTTGCGCCACTTTAGAATTCTTATATTTTTTTGCTTTTGGTTGCTCTATTAAAATTATAACTAGCGTTCACTTGTAATAATATAGTATAGCACACAAAAAATATATTTTAATTCACTGTCTTTTTAAGTGCACTAAAAAATAGTATATAGATAGATGGACAAAACCAATCGCCATAGAAACTGGTTCTCAATGTATACGGGGTTGAAAATTTTCTTTAAATTAATAAAATTAGAATTACATATAGGCGGTTATGTAGGACTTACCGGAAAAGCCAGTACTACCCACTAAACACAACGGAACCTCTCCCGTCTTAATAGGGCGTCGCAGGACTGCTTACGCACTCAACCACGACGCTCCGACGGCAGGTCTGCCGAAGCAGACCACAACAACCATGGGGTTGCTCTCACAGTCCACTCTGCTATTAGAGGAGTACCAGGAGCAACCCGCATGGTACATCACCCACCGAGGTGGGCGACCTCCCAGTGCATTTCTTGGCTTCGCTCCCGACTGGATTGCTGGACGCTAATGAGCCCCAATTACGATACGAGCATTACCCGCGCCATAGCCAGTCTATACAAACTATAGATGTTAGACGACGCGTGTGGGTCAGTTTGTAGTACCCTACTTGCTGTGCAAGCGGTCGCGGGTTCGAGTCCCGCTGGAGGCATTCATTTGTGTGATGAGCACGAATGTTTGTACTCCAGTCATGGATGTTTATATTTATAATATGTATGTATTTAAAGTTATATATGTGTATTGTATCAACTATCTGGTATCCATAATACAAGCCTCGTAGCTTACCATGGAACTAGATGGTGTTGTGTGTCAATGTCTCAAATTATTTATTTACATTTATTTATTTATCCGTAGTCCATCCCTTAGGAGATAATTAGAACTTTTTGAAACTTTTTTTTCAAACTTCCAATGTTTACACATAGCAAATTTTCTTTCAATTATATTAGATATATAGCAATATATTACAAAGAAATAGACAGATAATAGTAAAATATATAGATAAAAAAACATATTATTAAAATTAATTACCAAATATTAAAAATCTTTTATTATAAGGATTACCTTACCTCACCTTAATTTTTCTAATTTATCTCAAATAAACTTTATTTGTAAGATGTGATCTCACGGGGACTTAAATGGTGTCTACGTCGTAGAAATTGACTTACTCTTGTTTTCTATGACATAATCCTCACATTATCTCAACGCTTACGATAACGGTACCAAATTTGTACCTTTCAATTGATAAAATATTTGATTTTTCTCGTATATTTTCTCTTTAATGTTATTTAAGGGCAGTAATAGTTAAACATGGCAGGCAGTAATAGACCAGTGGTAACGCGCTCGCTTGGGAAACCGAGTGAAGCGGGTTCAAATCCCGGGTCTCGCACCTCTGATATTTTCATGTATTGAGTCTTTCTGTATTGTAAGCTTCAGTAACAGCCCAGAGCTGGGAAGTTGGCGGTGTTTCACCCCCGTGCCTCGGAGAGCACGTAAAGCCGTTGGTCCTGCGCCTTAACTCTCACCGGTCGTGTCGAGTAGTCGTCCCACCGGAGTATGAGAGTGACAGGAATTGAGAGTGCACTTGTGTCTGCGCGTACACTTGTGCACTATAATATCTCCTGCGAGTTGGCTAGTCTCAATGAGATTGGCTGCCGTGGCCGGAATCGGTCAGGAGAACATTATTTTCATGTGCAAATCATTTCCAACATGATTACCACTTGCCTTACGCTGAAGGAAAACATCGTGAGGAAACCTGCATGTCCGAGAGAACCTAGCAAGTTTTCGAAAGACATGTGAAGTCCGCCAACCTGCACTTGGCCAGCATGGTGGATTATAGCCTAATCCCCTCGTATTGAAGGGAGGCCCGTGCCCAACAGTGGGACGTTAAAAAGTCTGAATACATACATACATACAATGGTTAAACTTATGTTAAAATATTAGCTTTAGATATATACCATATTAACTTTTCTATATGATATAATATATATATAATTACTCTGGGATAGCTAATGACTCGTCGTTATATCGAGTGGCAAGCAGGCCCTGGAGACTTGGCTAGTATATACCTACCACAGTTGTCCCATTAAACATATTAAGTTCCATTAGCCATTGTGCAAAGTTTCGTGTAACCTGAAAGTTTGTAAATCTGAATTAACTGAGTAGTAGTTAGAGTCAATATTGTCATAGAAATTCCCAAATGCCCAATATTTATCTATACCTTATCTAAACTAATATAATATAGAGCCAGAGTTTGTTTGTATGTTTTGAACACACTTATCCCAGGAACTACTAATCCGATTAAAAAAATCTTTTTGTGTTAGATAGCCCGTTTATTGAGGAAGGTTTTAGGTTATATATCATCATACTAGTGCCCAAGAGAGCGGAGCAGTAATCATAAATGTCAACAAATCGGGCAGACTTCCATACATTATTGTAAAATAAATGTTTATAATCAAACAAATTTAACGCGGGTGAAACCGCGGGGCACAGCTAGTTATTAAATAAAATATTACCTACGCACGACTATCATGTGGTATAGTATAATCTTTAATTGATTAGGACTTAGGAATTCTATTTAGTTTTTAGGGTTCCTTATCCAATGCCTACGGGTACTAAGTATCTAACGCCTGTGCATCTATCTGTTCACTATGATGGATAGATGGTTGAAATATTGACTATTATAAATTCTAAAAAATAACCTGCGTTCTATCTTGGCGTTTTATTTATCTAAATGAATCTTTATAATAAGGTTCTATTTTATTGGCTATTAACGTCTCACCCACGCTTTACTCCGGTTCGTCCGTAGGTTGATTCTCCATACAAACTTTCATCCCCGTTTTCACCCCCTTAAGAAATGATTTCCGGAATAAAAAATATCCTATGTCTTTCCCAGGGCCTGAAACTATCTTCTTACTAAATTTTATCTAAATCGGTTTAGAGGATTAAGCGTGAAAAGGTAACAGACAGACTGACAGAGTTACTTTCCTATTTATAATATAAGTATGAATTGGCTAAGACATACCTGTAATGTCTTTTTGCTAGAACTAAACTCATATGCAGTCGAATTCGTACTTCACCGATATTTATGTGTGATTTATTAGAGCTGTATTAATTTTCATGAAAATGAGATTCAAGTTATATTAAGTAAAGGAAATTACACTTGTAACAATATTAATAAAATATACTTTATACCTTCGTTCTTATGTACATATTTAGATCACATACCTTTAGTAGTATAAGGAAGTACAGTTAGTTTAAAACTATCATTTTTAAAAGTACAGTATTAAAATGTATGATGAATATAAACATTCGCTGTGCTATACGACGCCACGACGCGAATGGTGCGGAAAATAGGATCTTTTTAACATACAAAAGTTCTCTACGATGTAGAGACTTTAAAAATGTCATACAAATACTAGGTATACCTGTGACGAAATAAAACGGAAATAAGCTTGGAAAATCAATATTTTTTTGACTTGTTGTCAAATAAATATTAGTAATAGATCGACTTAATATAAATTTCGCTCAGTGCAATTCGAAAAATACTATTTGTTGAAAACAAAATTAATTATTATTTTTATACTGAACTGTTTTATTTTTTCCACTTTATATATTGATAACTAGCGATTCACTGTCGCTCCACTCGGGTTCGTATCTGCTGTTTAGTATAGATTTATCATAGATGAGATATTTTTTAAAGCAGTAAAAAGTATCCTGTATGTTGACCCGGATAACCAGCTATCACCATACCAAATTTCACCAAAATCCCTCCAGTGGTTTTTCCGTGGTGCGGTCAAAGACAGACAGACAAAAATTCTAAAAACTATAGATTCGGCCTCTGTGTCGATAATAATGACTATTTCAATAAGATTTTCCAAAAAAATATTTCATGTACAGATTCGCTTAATTACAATTTTTTTATACGTATCGATAAAAAGTTTTTAAGTCTCATTCATTTTGTTCAATCGTTTCCGAATTTTGATATGCGCTTAAACACGAGTCTATCGATTTCTTTTGACGTTACAATCAAAGTAATATTAATATTAGATGGCGCTGCATAAAATTTGATTACGATATATTCGCCAATTGATAACCGATACGAGTTCCATATCTAAGGAAAGAATAATTATTTAAAGGGATTTTAAAGTAAAAAAATAATGAAATAGATCTCGTCTCAATGATAAGTAGTTTGGTTTATTGATACTAATTAATACCAATATGTTATTATATTATAAATACAATGTAATAACATACACAGTGTTTTCTAAGGTTGCATATATCTTTAAGAAAAGCAAACAATAAACGCCTATATGTAAATTAACAGTTTAAGTATAGTACTGTAGAAATAATTTTACATCGTACTACTAAATCTATACTTATGAAAAATGACTATTCGCTAATTGAACTGATAAAAATATTTAGGCAGGATAGATATTGTATCATAAAAATATATAGAAATTGTATAAAAAATATTATCACTTCCCATGCTTACGCTTATACCTACTAGTAAATGGTCACCCATCCAAATAAATTTCATTGGTAACATTACTTAATGTTAGTTATACGTTAAATACCTTCACTACTGCATAAGCTTTACTACTTTGACTTAGTCGACACCTTTGGCTCAGTTTGTAGTGATCTTACTTGTTGTGCCAGCGGTCGCGGGTTCGAGTCCCGCTGGGGCCATTCATTTGTATCATGAACACGAATGTTTCTACTCGAGTCGTGGGTGTTTATATTTATAATAATGTATATATTTAAAGTTATATATGTGTAGCGTATCAACTATCTGGTATCCATAACACAAGCCTCGTAACTTACTTTGGAACTAGATGGTGCTGTGTGTTAATATCCCAACATATTTATTTATTTATTATTATTACTATTCAAGCTTTGTATTTGATATTAGTAAATAAAATTTAAAAATCGTATCGTTGTCGTTAGTGTGTAAATTTATTTAAATGTACAAAGGCATCAAATGTGGCATAGCTAATTAGATTTCATAAAACACGACCGAGTTCGTGTTGATGAATATTAATTACCTAAATACACTAATTATCCAGCATTAGACAGCGGCTTTTCACGTCTAAGCCGTTTCACTTTCTCGAATGCTCAATAAACATATTACAATTAAATATTATTTCAATAATAATATATCTATATTAATATTTAAAGGCAGTGGTAGCCCAGTGGTAACGCGCTCGCTTGGGAAACCGAGTGAAGTGAGTTCAAATCCCGGTTCTTGCACCTCCGATATTTTCATGTGCGAATTTTTCTATTAAGGTAATTTTCTAGGTAAATATTTGTTTAAATGATAAGGATACTTTAAATAAAACAATCTTTTCAGATTGCAGCGCGAATTTATTTTAACTTCTGTTCCTGGCGTTTCGAATGCGATACGCATCTTTCCACGGGAGACTCTCTCCCATAATAAACTCCCGAAATGATGTTTTATTTAGAATGTCAAATATTCACGAAATCTCAGAAAGTATTAGACGAAGATAATGTTTATTTAATACTAGCGACTCAACCTCGCTTCGCTCGGGTTCGTCCCGATCGAGGTACGTTTTAAAGGTTAGTATGAAATACAAATCTTTGAATTTCTTGGTTTTTCTGTACATATAATATGCATGTATTATACATATAAACCTTCCTCTTGAATCACTATCTATTGCTGAAACCTACATTAAAATCCGTTGAGTAGTTTAAAAGATCTATGCGAAAAGACAGCGGAAGCGACTTCATTTTACTTACTAGTGCTGGCTTAATATAATACAAAAATAAATTATTTAATAGATGATAAACAATATAATAAGAATTGAATTATTAATGTTTGTGATAACAGAATACAGGATAAAAAGAAAATAGGATACAATAGGTCAATGATACTATTTTGTCGACCAATCGTGTGGAGCATGGGGCAAGACGCACGTTGGTGGATCCTATGATGTACACCTATACTTACTAATATTATAAATGTGAAAGTGTGTTTGTTTGTTTGTTTGTTTGTTTGTTTGTTTGTTTGTTTGTTTGTTTGTTTGTTTGTTTGTTTGTTTGTTTGTTTGTTTGTTTGTTTGTTTGTTTGTTTGTTTGTTTGTCCTTCTTTCACGTCGAAACGGCACTCCGGATTGGCGTGATTTTTTGTTTGGAGATAGTTGGAGGGCTGGAGAGCTACATAGGCTACTTTTACCGCGGGAGATTAATTCTAATTCCCACGAGAAAACACGTTATAATACAATCCAAAAAAATATTTATGATCAGAATTACTTGAAACTTGGTATTATTGCTCTTCAATAAAATTAAACAAATACGTGTTTTAGCATTTGTCGAAATTCATTCATCCAATAAGGGAGTAAAATAGGGGATGAAAATTTGTATGAAACTACCTTTTTGGAGATTTTTTTGTAGTTTTATTGCGAGCAAAGCCGCCGGTTCTGCTAGTATGTACATATATACAACACTATTGCAATATACGGTCTTGTTACTTTCAAGCCAAGATTTTTTTTTATAAAATTCTAATATTAGCGGTGGTGTTAAAATGTTATTTTATACGTTTTTAATGTAAAGTTTCTTTAATATTGTTTAAATTAAGAATTTTTAACATATTATAATCAAGTTAATTTTTTTTATTATTGTAGCTACGAGAAAACCTTTATTTTGAGAGAAAATCTTTATTTTGAGTAAGAGTTCTACGACTTAATTCACATAAGATTATAAATTTTTGAAGCTATATATGTGTTCTGTATGAAAAAATGATAAAGTAAAATACAACATGATGGTTGTGGTATATAAACTACAGTCTTAATAAAACAGGCCACACTATTGTTTCTAAATAATATGGTCTCTCTGAATATGGCGCTAAGCTCGCTAAAACTTTACAAGGCTTTATTAAACAAAGCCATGGTATGCGCAAAATTAGCGAATGATTTATTTACGAGCGCTTTCAGAATACATCACTCTGACCGATTGTCCTCGTATTTTCAGCCAGTGAAATATACGACACCATATTGTAAGTTAACATAATTTTACTACAATGTATGGTGTTTTGAAGTATTACAACCAACTCACTCATAAGTAGACGAATAATTTATTAAGATTTTAATAGCGGCTATTTAGATGCTTAATAAATTATACAAATTGCTTGAAAATAAATAAAAAATATAGGTAACTAGCGGCTTACCTTCGTTTTGCTTGGGTTTACCTCTAGAAAAACAAAATTAAAAACAAACCAATCCCACGGGAACCGTACATTTTTACGGGATAAAAAGTAACCTATGTGTTATTCCAAACTATAATCTATCTCTGTATCAAATTTCATCCAGATCCGTTCTGCCGTTCTGGCGTGAAAGAGTAACAAACATCCATACATAATCACAAACTTTCACATACCTGTATAATATAATATTATATTAATACGGATTTAAACACGTTACCTATACTTTTTATCATATTCAGATTAATAGTTACATATAAACATTTAAACAAGAAATAATTTCGTTTATGCATTTAAGTAATTATATCTATATAATATATTGTTCGAGTAACAAGCAAGCGACTACAGATGCCGTTCATACTCTATTCAGGTAGTTTCACTATACCACGATGGTCTTTTCAAAATTATTTAACTACATATACCTATATCTTAGACTGGGTTCACATGGTATTATAGTGGAAATTTTCTTGCAGTTTATTTCATTAACATATTGCACAGTCCGCCAATCCACACTTGGTCAGCTTGGCGGGCTTTGGCCTGAACACCCTCGTATTGAAAGGTCTGTGTCTAGCGGGACTTTAAAAAGAGCTGAATACATACTTTGCAAACAAAAAAATATATATACCTCTTTAATAAGCTCATAAACATACGTTATTCATCTATATATAATAAAATTGTAATCAAGCCGCATCTGTATATTATATATTTTTTGATTTTTTTTTATTGAAATAGACATTATTATCGATACAGAGGCCGAATCTATAGTTTTTAGAATTTTTGTCTGTCTGACTGTGACCGTATCACGGAAAAATCACCAGATGGATTTTGATGAAACTTGGTATGATGATAGCTGGTTATGCGGGTCAACATATAGGATACTTTTTACTGCGGGAAAATATCTCATCTCTGAGAAATATCTACTCCACTATCTAAAATTGTAACTAAGTCGAACCCTTACATTAAATATTTTTTTGGAAATTATTATTGAAATAAACATTACTATCGATACAGAGGCCGAACCTATAGTTTTTAGAATTTTTGTCTGTCTGTCTGTGTGTTACCGCATCACAGAAAAACCACTAGAGGGATTTTGATGAAATTTGGTATGGTGGTTATCCGGGTCAACATATACGATACTTTTTACCCTGGGAAAATATCTCATTTCAGAGAAAAAAATACAAAAACTGCAATGTAAGATTATACTAATATGTAAAACCTAAGAATTTGGTTTTTAGTCATCTGAACGCGGGCGGAGCCGCGGGCAATGCTAGTTATTATGTAAGAGCAAATTTTTGTTATGCTTTTATTCTTAGAGTCAAACCATTAATCCCTACACAAAGCTTTATTGGTATTTAAAAGTTAAATAAATTGTAGGAAGGCGTTTGTTGTGCCCTGTTTATGAAAACAGGAAATAAATAGCCATATCGAAAATTAACTCCTACCGTTTACCATGAACAATTAGAAACTAGTAAAAAATTGTATATAAATATGTGTGTATAATGTATATTTATATTATATTTTTATCAATTGCGATTGTTTCCAATAACGTAACTTAAGTTTGAGTTATTTTTTATATCTATACAACAATTCAGCTATCTCTTTATTATAAAAACTAAATATGAATATTTTTCGTCTTCCTAAAATATAATAATTGGCAAAGGAGTCTTTAAAACACTAATAAACTGGATTATTTAAATAATCGTAGGTATAGAACTATGCCACAAATGAACGAATAAATGCTTCTAACGAGTTCCGACCGAGTGGTAGATTTTCCGTACATTTCCTAAAAAGGTCATAGAAAACAAAAGGATCGAGCTCTCGCCTCAGTCGGTTTGCATTCCGACAAAAGAGCTCAAGTTTTAATTGGAGGCTGTATCTGAGATATTTCCGAACGAAAATAATAATTTTTATTTTTCATTCATTTGCTTAAGCTGTCACCTGGTGTTTTTCATAAGGAGTGATTACTTTTGATGGTGTGGCCAGTGTTTTTGTTAAATACTAGCGACTTCCCTTGCTTCCCAATACAAACTTTCATCCCTATTTTCACCCCCTTAGGCAATAATTTCCGGGACAAAAAGTATCCTATGTCCTTCCCAGGGTCTCAAACTATCTTCTTACTAAATTTCATCTAAATCGGTATCAAAATTATATTGCAATAAGATTATTATTAATACTTACGCAAAATTTTGAGTGAACGTGTGTTTAATACTTCTTGCAAAGGCTCGACGGATTTAAGTGAAATTTAGGATCGAGATAATTTATATCTTGGATTAGTAACATACTATGTAATACTAAATACTTTTGTGTATCGACGTACCTATGACGTAAGACGTACAACGTTAGATACGTGGTCTACGCGAGCAGATCTGCGCGCGAAAACTTGTACGGCAAATATTTGGATAAAACGTCTATGACACAATTTTCAGTGTACCCTGATAGCTAATTATTAGTATACCAAGCAAAAATAACAAAAATTCATGATGAAATACAATTTTTTGCAAAACATAAAGTGCCACGCATCATTTTTAAAGCAAAGTTCGTAACAAATGCAAAAGTCCAACACGAGTCTTTTTACAACGCGCCGTCGCGTCGTGCCGGGGACAAATTTTGGTTCAAAAACTTTATTATTAATTTTCATATCCTTTTTATATTGTCTCCGTGTGGCTGCAATATTAAAATACTTCAGTATTTTACCATGTTTGTTGTTCATGTCACAGCTTAGTCAATTTTTGCCTTTTTCATTTGACATTTATTCCAAAAAATATTTTATGGTAAACCGTAGAGAAAAATTGGTTATTTTTATTAATCTGTTATATAGAGCGATTTTCTATAAAATACAAAGGAATTTGGACATTTTTAAACATTTATATATTCTTCAATAGATGGTAACTTTAAAGATTTATTTTAACTTCAAACTGATCTGTTGAAGCCACTTCGTTTTTAAAATAAATCTCGTTAATTATTTCGATAGCCAAAAACAATAAAATTGACCAAGATATACGCAAAAATTTTTATTCTTACCATAGAATACCGTATCGATTAGTGCAATAAAGTAGTGACGTTGTACTTTGTTTGCATTTTTAGCTGGTTTGAATACCGGTTCTGGTAAGATTTTCTTTTAAATGTTTAAATGCAGTTAGTAATATTTTAAAATTAAGGAATGTTGCCTTTTAAATGAAATTTGATATCTTCGATATTTAAGATACTTTTCTTTCCTTCATTTCTTCCATTCTCTATGTTTAGAATTTTAGGTGCTCATTTTAAAACCTCCCCGTTTCACCTATTGTAATACTCAGTGTAATTAAGTTAGTGTGTAGTTTGCAGTTTCAATAGTAAACAAAACAATGAGATTTTCCTAATTATATTAAGCTAACTATAAATGGGCTATAAACCCCATTACATTAGTGCGACGTGAAACCATGAAGATGGCGTAACGAAGATGTATGGAACGGTTCAAGTTTGCATAACAGGCGCTGCGGTCCTAAGGGATTGCTAACGTCACTATCTATACATATAATAAAATTATAACTATGCCGAATTTGTACATTAAATATTTTTTGGAAAATCTTATTGAAAAAAACATTATTATCGATACTGTCTGTTACCGCATCACAGAAAAACCACTGGAGGGATTTTGATGAAATTTTGTATGTTGATAGCTAGTTATCCGGGTCAACATATAGGGTACTTTTTACCGCAAGAAAATATCTCATTTCTGAGAAAAAATACAAAAACTACAATGTAGGAGTATGCTAATATGTAAAACCTAAGAATTCGGTTTTTGTTCATCTGAACGCGGGCGGAGCCGCGGGCAATGCTAGTTAAAAATAATTGGTATCCACATCTCATGACCCACATAATTTAAGTTATTACAGTATTGAAATGCAAAAGGATCGAGTAAACAATTCGATTTGAATCATATCGAGATGAAATTTAGAACAATCGACCCAAGTTTTGAGATCCCTGACAATTGTAGTCGAGACGTGAGAGGATTACTGAGCTTTATTAGATAGTGAGGAATCGATTTAAGACGTATAGTGGTTATAGGTTATTAGTATTCAACATACAGTATAAAAATGGGAAGTTTAATGAAACTATAATTTAAATCAATAATGTTATACTAATCCGGTTTAGTACAGGACAATATAAAATTGAAGTGCCTTTTAAGAAGCTCACGTGGCCTTTTGGACGCTACGAGCCCAAACAATTTTTACAATAATTGTGGTCTGTCTGTTTGTATGTAATATGGAATTAATTTTAGGGCACTCTAGAACTAGCGATATTTTTCATGCGCGGAAGTCAAGTCCCTGTCTATGAAACGAAAAACGCAAGAATTTTCATTCTGATTTATTCATGATTATGCACAATAAAGGGCTAACAAGTAACACATGCTTCCTATCGTTTTATTTAGAAACTTTAAAAAGTATTAAATTAATTTAGAAATCGAAACGCCATACTGTATACTGAGATGTGACAAAAGTATCTATATGAGAGCTATATAGAGCTATTTTATTTTGAAATAGAATTATTATTATATTCTCTATCGATAAAGGATAGAAGAAAAATAATTTTTATTAATAAATTTGGGTGAAACTGACATATGATGTTTTAATCATCATAAAATATAAGCAGACCAAATAAAAGTTAATTTCATAATACAAATCTTTATCTGAGTTTTTAAAGTAAATCCATAAACTATACACATATATCACGCGCCACAACAGCCCTCGTAAAAGCTATCCATCAAGCATCAATCAAAGCTTTAGGATGAAATCTAGGCTTTCAACGCTACACTGCTGTTACAAAATCATTTTGAAAATATGAGATAATAAGAACTAACATATAAAAATAAATAAAAATATCTTGCGTATTTGTAAAGAGGTTAAATATTTTTGTTTCTAAATTAGATTAGATAGATTATACTTTATTGTATACCAAAAAAGAAATACTCTAAACACGAAATAAACAAATAGATAATGCACAGGAGGCGGCCTTTTCACTATAAGTGATCTGTTCTCGCAACCTCAGGGCGTAGAAATAATTATATGAAATGGTCGACGGTGTACTTGCCACACAATACATATCCTATATGTACATAAAAGTGGAGCGAAAAAAAAATGTTTTTTTTTTTCTTAGCTTGGGGGTAGAATTTGTAGCTTATAAAAAACATTTTTTTTAAATTAAAAAAAATTTACTCGACATTTTGAGGTGGCCCACTGATTTTTAAAATAATTAATTTATATTTATGGTTTGAATGGAAAATTTTTGTTTGGACTGATTATTTTTGAAAACCTTCAAGAATTGATGAGCAAAATCATTTTTTAACCAACTTTCACTGTAATATTATTGAAATTTTAAGTTGTACAGAGAAAGTTGAGTAGAAAATGACTATTTCGTCAATTCTTGAATGTTTTCAAAGATGATTGTACGAAAAAAAAACATTAAAACCAAAAAAAAAATTAGATAAAAAAATAAAAAAAAAACAGTTAAAAAGATTAAAAAAAAAAACAAAAAAAACTTTTTTGCTCCACCCTATGATATATGTACATAATATTAGATATAAATTCCAAATGTATCAAACGCATTTTGAATGTTTAATAGATAATATGCTGCATAAAATTAGTTATCGTTTACATAATATATTATTATCATTATTACTTATTTATTTACGTAAGAAGAGCCGCGAAATAAATCAACATTTTATATGTCTACTTTAATTATTTTAATTCACTCAAAATTAAAAAAAAATAGTTTTTTTATTTTCCAATATAATACACTTTTATATTTTATATATTGTGTCTGTGTCTAAAATAAAATAACGATTTTATTTTGAACCAAAATCTGATTTAACTTATCTCCTCTCTATCTGATTTAACTCTCAGATCAGTTCGATGATCCAAATTTATTTTATAGTTTTTTGTATGTTTATTGTCATCTGTAATATTAATCTATATAATTATAATCTATGTAATAAAATTATAAGTAGGCCGAATCTCTACATTAAATATTTTTTGGAAAATCTTATTGAAATAGACATTAATATCGATATAGAGACCGAATCTATATTTTTTCGAATTCTTGTCTGTCTGTCTGTCTGTTACCGCATCACGGAAAAACCACTGGAGATTTTGATGAAATTTGGTGTGGTGATAGCTGGTTATCCGGGTCAACATATAGGATACTTTTTACCGCGGGAAAATATCTCATTTCTGAGAAAAAAAATACAAAAACTGCAATCTAAGAGTATACCAATATTTAAACCTAAAAATATGGTTTTTGTTCATATGAACGCGGGCGGAGCCGTGGGCA
The DNA here is from genome assembly GCA_921882275.1 of Brenthis ino. NCBI lineage: Eukaryota > Metazoa > Arthropoda > Insecta > Lepidoptera > Nymphalidae > Brenthis > Brenthis ino. Next base: position 21,511,683 of record OV170229.1, on the reverse strand, counting down.
ATACTAGTATAACTATAATTTAGTTTAAAAATCAAAATGACTGACTTTCCTAAATAGTAGGTTAAAATCCGGTTCAATAGTATTTTAATACTAATAAAAAGGTTAAATGCAATGAGAGTTGCAGATAACAATTTACTGTTTAATAATTGTTCGTAGAAATTGCATTGGTAAGCTTATCTGGTATGTGCAATGGCCACAAATTGATATTATAAATCAATTCCGAATATAATTCACAATGTAAAACCCGATATTCGTTTAGTTATATCTTATTAGTACCAGATAGTTCAAAAGACTTTTTCCCGCTACTTTCTATAATATTGAGACCTCATTAAAAAATATTGTTAATAATATAATTTTGACTCGAGGTCGATTCGACCTTATTTCGATTACTAGTTCTTACTTATTTACTGACTTCCAAAAAAGAGGAGGTTCTCAATTCGTCGGAATCTTTTTTTTATCTATGTTCACTGATTCCTCGAAGACGCCGATTTGGAATTTTTTTTTATTTCAAAAGGTATACTTTCCAGGTGGTCCCATATAAATTTTACCGAAATCGGTAGAGCGATTTAAAAAAACATCAACAATAAATATATTTTTTTAAATAAATTCTTTTTCTTAACAATTGGATAAATGTTTTAACCATTTTTTTCACTAAAAGTTTTTGAGCTATATGCTTCTAAAGGTGTAAATATCGTACGTCGAATGTTTTAAATAGAAAAACTAGAGGGAAAAAAAGAAAAACAAATAAGTAAAAACGCAATCTTAATCATCACTACATGTTATTAAATAATCTTTCTGAACGCGATAAACTTAAAAACTACCAAACGGATTTCTATACGGTTTTCACCAATAGATAGAGTAATTCATGAGGAAGGTTTAGTTGTAAAATTCGTTAAGGTTTTGTGTAAATTCTATTGAAGATGTCGGAAAAAATCATGCCAATTGGTAGCTTTATCCATTACAAAATTATTCAATGATGTCAGACTTAAGAGTTATAAGATCAAAGCTTTTTAAATAAAACTATCTTTTCGGTTTTTTTCGCGAATATTTTTTGAATTTTTGTTCCCGAAGTTTCGAATGCTTTACAGCAATCATGGTCGCGGGGGAGTCTAAGGTTTAAGATGTCTCAAAAACTTTATATAGGGAACCAAAAATCGAAATAAATTCACGAAAAAATCCGAAAAGATAGTTTTATTTAAAACTAGCAAAATTCGCTCGCGCTTCCTACAAACTCGGTTTCATACAAGCTTTCATTCGCTATTTTACCCCCTTATAGGGAAATTTTTTGGAAAATGCTAAAACACATATTTAATTACCTGTATTGAAAAGCATTTATACAAAGTTTCAAGTTATTCTGATCATAAATATTTTTGGATTGTATTATAACGTGATTTCCTGTGGCTAGAGACAATTTCCCGCAGTTAAAAGTAGCCTATGTCACTCTTCAGCCTTCCAACTATCTCCACACAAAAAGCCACGCCAATCCGCCAAGCCGCTTCAACGTGAAAGAAAGACAAACAGACAAACAAATAAACAAACAAACAAACACACTTTCACGTTTATAATATTAGTATGGATCTCAAATATTCGCGTACATCTAAGTATGACGTTCAAAGCTCTTATATGTCTCTATCGTCATAGGTATATCTCAAACATACTTTTTTACATTTACAATAACACCAAAAGTAAAAAAATATATCTAAATATAGTTATTTTTTGTATCGTATGATATCACAAATATTTTAAAAAGAAAAAATAAAATATCGACTTAATAGGATCACTGCTATGTATTATTAATTTACACGAAAATTAAATAACCGGTGTAATTTATGCGTTTCGCATTCGGAGAGCAATTATTTTGATTTCGTTAAGTAAATATAAATAACGTTGTCGGACAGTTCATTTATTTAAACGGTTTAAATGAGTATTTTGAAACTCTGATAAAATTTTGTCAGGCTTCATTTACAGCAATCATTTTTATCCAGTATTTTACTCCAGTGTACCAATTCAGTAATAAAATCAAGTACATATTGTAATATACTAGCGGCTCACCCTCACTTCGATCGGGTTCGTCTCTAGATACGTTTTAACTAAAGATGAAGAAGAAAATAGACTATATATTATATTATACACATATATACATAGGTATGATAAGTGGTTGTGGGTTTTATTATAGCGTGTTTTCCAGTGGGATGAGATAATGTCCCAAAGTAAAAAGTCCTAAGCCTATGTCACTCACCACTCCTTTAACTATCTCCACGCAAAAAATCACGTCAATCCGTCACTCTGTTTGGCCGTGAAAGAAGGACAAACAAACAAACAAACAAACAAACAAACAAACAAACAAACAAACACTCTTTCACATTTATAATATTAGTATGGATTATATTTCTTGTACTAACATTTATTAGGAAATTATAGTATAAGGATTATTTTTAAATAATAAAAACCAAATGTCTTTTTGATTGGTTGCGTAACTCGTTTTAACTTGTTGGCGGTTATTTCTAAATAAAAACGCTATGGTATGTAGACAAGTTAATAAATTTTGTGTAGCATCATCATTATAATCACTTCAGTTTCGTCCACTGCTGGACATAGGCCCCTTCACTATGTGCGATCGCTAGCAGAAAAATAATATTATTATACTATAACTAGTATTGCCCGCGGCTTCGCCCGCTTTCAGATGACCAAAAAGCAAATTCTTAGGTTTTACATATTAGTATACTCTTTTATTGCAGTTATTGTATTTTTTCTCAGAAATGAGACATTTTCTCGTGATAAAAAGTATCCTATATGTTGACCCGGATAACCAGCTATCACCATACTAAATTTCATCAAAATCCCTCCAGTGGGTTTTCTGTGATGCGGTAAATACAGACAGACAAAAGTTGTCGATAATAATGTCTATTTCAATAACATTTTCCAAAAAAAATTCATGTACAGATTCGGCTTAGTTAGAATTTTATTATATGTGTAGATATTATTCCTTAAAAAAAAGCAACTCTGATAAAAAGTTAAAGAAATAATTTGCGCAAAAGTGATATACCACTATCACGAAATGTCAAAAAGTATAATTTATGCTACAAGCTTGAAGTTCAGTAGCTAGATTCTTCATAAGGATGAGATATTCTCTAAGAAAGGGTTTTTTGAATTTTCATCTCTAAAGGGAAAAAGGGGTTGGAAATTTGTATGGAAATCCGTTATTTTTAAACTACGCAGACAGTGCTGGGCAAATGCTAGTGTTTTATATTTTTCTAAGTATAGTATTAAGTTATTTTTGTACTATGCTTTGTAAAATTATTGCATCAACTATTAGTTACTTAGCAAATTGTTATTATTTATGTATGTTTGTACATAATAGTTATTCTCGTCACAATGAAAAAAAGAAAACAGCTATCGATTCACAAAATAAAAGCTGGGATCCATTGTTTGTTTTTCAATCATAGCGAAGCGGCTTAACGGATTCAAATGAATTTTTGCGCCTATACAGATCCTATAGGATTATTTTACCGTTAGTAAATCAACAAAATAACTGAAAAAATATTAAGATATTGATAATATTAAATTTTTTGGAATCCATTTTGTTTGCATTTTTATTGATAGGCTAGTTTTTTTAATAACTACCTGGTATACCTAACAGTTAAATATTTATATGTAACTATATGTTTAGTATTTTGTAGTACTATAATATTATAAATGGGAAAGTGTGTTTCTTTATTTATTCTCTTTACACAGCAACGAGGCACATTGGAAGATGTACTATACAAGTTGTTCTTCGTACTGCTGTAATAGGATATTAGTATGTGAGAGTAACTCTAGCTGTTGTGGAAGAAGACAACTTAACTAAAAATTTATCCCAAATTCTAAAGTCTGGCGAGCTGAGAGTATGCGTGGTAGAAGGCGTACAAGCATTATCGCTCGGTAGTAGTCCTACCTAAGGAGACCAACCGTCGAGGCATAGTAGTTGAATGAGCAAGTTATGCTTTGGCACCCCATTTAGACCTATTAGTGGAAGGTTTCGTTGTTTTAGTGGATAGTACTGACTTTTCTACCAGTGAGTCCACATAACCAAGTTAAAAAGTCCCTAATTTACAAAGCCATATTTTGATTTTATATCCAGATAATGACCATCAAATGTCATAATAATAGCCGTCTGTGACTGTATTTTATAAATATATATACTTTCCGTAAATACCGAAAATGTGCTTTCAAAGTCTTGAATAAAATTGTTTAAAGCAATGAAAATGATCAGAAAATACTTTCTTAGATTTACACGAATATTTGACATTTCAATGATCAGAAAAATGTAATTTTCCATATACATATTACCACATTTTTTTACTTGGAGCGTCAAGGAATTTAGTAGCCATCTATACACTTATTGGTTCAATAAACTAAGTATATAACAAGTCATCGTATTTCGTTGTTAAATTTAAAAGTACAACCATAAGTAAGAAAACCTATGAACGTAGATTAATCAAATACTAATTATTATATTGTTTTCTTAACTTACTTAACTTAATTGTTAAGTATGAACCGCGCCACTGTGACACATCACGTGCTCCTTGTACCGGTAAGCCAATTGTAATTAGTTGAACAAAAACTTTTCAACGAAGATTACTTGCAAAATTTTAATCGGAAGTTACATATATATACTTAAATATATATACTTAGATAATATTTTTCTCATTTATAAAAATATTAGATCGATTTTAATGAGACTTTTATATTAAAAAAGCTTAGAAATTGAGAAAATAAAGTGTGATAATCAAGGTAAAATTACAACACTATTATAATACATTTTAATTAAAAGTAAGTTCCGTTTTTGATAAATTCAATATTTCCGTTTACTAACTATAGATTTAAAAATGCCCTTACTATAATGAAATATTTTAAAACTATATAGAAGATTACTTACTGGAATCCACTAGTCCATCTTCCACTAAAAAAATCCCAAGAGGTATGTAACCTGAATATAATATTCTACACACAAAAGGCATCTGAGGACGGATGATAGCAAAGGGCAAATATCTAGTAATAAGTAAAACTAGAAGTTTCTAAATAAACAATGAGGTAATCAATCCCTAGACAATCGACATAAAAATAACTATATATTCCATCGGTGTACATCGACTTTTTTAATCCAATTAATCGGTATACGAAACAAACACCGATTGAATCGAGTCTAATTGCGAATAAGGTACGAGTGGTCAAAATCGGGATTCTATGCACGACCGTTTCTTCCTCTGAAGAAGGCCGCTATTAGTCTTAATTAAAGGTTGTCTCACACAACCACAGTAAAAATAAACTTTTTATAAAATATTTTATTAATACTTATAATCTTTACTTTTACTTTGAATAATGATAGCTACTCCACCAACCTGCTCTTGGACAGCGTGGTGGACTATGGCCTGATCGAAGGCCAGCCCTCATACTAAAGGGAGGCCGGCCCTCATACTGAAGGGAGGCCAGCCCTCATGCTGAAGGGAGGCCCGCGCCCAGCAGATGTTAAAAAGGGCTGATAGCTAATGAAACGCTTGTTTCCCTTCTTTCCGCTGCTATGTAAATCTACAACAGATTTATCTCCTTCAAAAACCAAATAAAGTACTAGAATTTAATGTAACTTATATGATATAAACCATCGCAAAACATTAGATCTTCTGTTAATTCGTGGAAGAAGGCTACAGACACACAAATCTCCAAACAAACGTTATCACATTTATAATATCAATAAAAAGTTGTCACCGCTGCTATAACACTGGCACTTGGTAAAAGACCTACTGTTTCATGAATAAACTATAGTTATGTTAATTTTTATTTAGTCAAAAATCTATAATAGTACCTGGGCGACCAGGGTTTGCTCGGCGTTTTTCTGAAAAAAAAGAAAACTACGTTTTTTTTATTCAGAAAATATCAATATACTCGGTGATTGATAAACTTAAAAAGCAAAACCTTGCCTAAATACAAAATTTTATCAAAATCGTTAGAGCCGTTTCCTAGGTACACGAAATAAATTTATACATACGAGTATATAAATATATTTAATAAGATAAGAAATTCTACTGAAATATGATTACAGACAAACAGATCAAAATTCAATAAGTAATTATGACCTACAAAGTAAAATTGTGTAAGGTATCAAAATTATGCTTTTTCACTATAAAATATTTCATGAAAATACTTACATAGCAAGCGCACCTAATTTCAAACAAAAACGGACCATACGTAATTAATTTTGTTTCTTGAACGTTCCAATTTACAAAATTATATCAAGTACTTCCAAATTAGAATATTAGAATGAAATTGTGGAGATTTGTGTGAAAAGTGCCTTAACCACAAGGTTGTTTATGCAAACTCGAAACGTTTCTATACGTCTTTGTTACGCCGACACGCTACCGTCACGTAGTCCTAATGTAATAGGGTTTACCGCCTTATGGTAATCTAACAATAATTGCCTATATCTTATAGCTTTTCTACTGTAACAAACAAAATTATAGAAGTTTTTTTGTAGTCTTTCATTATTTACTTTCTTTGTAGATAGATGCTTTTTATTCTTTGCCAGATTAGAATACAAGAGGCACAGTATGTTGTTATGATATACCTATTAACTGCCTCGGTAGTGTAGTGGCTAGCATGTACGGCTGCACACTCGGAGGTCCTGGGTTCGAGTCCCGGGTCGGGCCAAGTTTAGTTATTGAGTTTTTCTGTATATTAAGCCTCAGTAACAGCCCGGAGTTGGGAAGTTGACGGTGTTCTCCCCCGTGCCTCGGAGAGCACGTAAAGCCGTCGGTCCAGCGCCCTAACTTTCACTGGTCGTGTCGAGTGGTCGTCCCACCAAAGTATGAGAGTGACAGGAATAGAGAGTGCACTTGTGTCTGCGCGTACACGCGCTGCACTATAATATCTCCTGCGCAGTTGGCTAGTCTCAATGAGATTGGCCGCCGTGGCCGGAATTGGTCAGGAGAACATCATCATCATCATCGTCATCATCATCATACCTATCATCATCAGATCATCTTTGTAGTTTGAAATTATTGTTTTCTTTCGGATTTCATTTACATCTTTTCAAATAAATATAATATGTATAATTATTGCATTGTTACAATTCGAATCAATAAAGCCTTAAGAATATGATGTTATGTTTGTCGGTCAGAACGTTTGTTGTTAATTTACGTTTTATGTTAAGACATTTTGTATAGTTATTACAGACGGAATCTACCCAAAAAATTATACATTAATTAAACAAGAGATAAAAGAAGAGAAGGAAAATACCTTACAATTAAAAAAAATGAATAATTTTAATTAGTGTTGCTAGTGTTTAACAATTTATTTTTTTTAATTATGGTAACTTTTGAGACGTGAAAAGCCTTTATTTTTCATGGTGACCTTGATTACTCTAAAGCATTCGAAACATCGGAAGCGAAAAATCAAAATAAATCCGCAAAAAAATATGAAAATTCAACTTTATGCAAAATGTTAAAGATTTGCGAAAATCTAAGAAAGTACTAAGAAAATATAGGTACTTAGTTTAATTTATAAATAAATTTCATCCAAATCTGTTCAGCCGTTTGTTTCATTTGGGATCTATAATATATAATAGTCCGATAGTTATTAGACTTATTGATAAAATACATATATTTTAACCGAAATCGTCAGAAACGAAAACATCCGTCCAATATTTTTATAATTTAGCACACACCGACCGTTTCTTATTCATTCCCACCGCCATATATCACAACAAAAATTTTCAATTTTATAAACCGCAGTTATATAAGGGAAATTCTATTTCGCAGAGCGAGTTTAAAACGGTGAAGTCACGTAGCCAGAAAATCGTATTTGTCCCGCAAACACGTCCTCAATAAACTGTTAACTTCGATACATCGAACTTGTATTTGTAGCATGATTCCTTTCAAACTTAACCGCATCGTTGCCACGCGATACGATATATTAAGCCGGATATTGGTTTAAATTAATATTTTTCTATTATTTAGTTGGATATTGACTGCTACTTGTTTCACGGGGATTTGTCGGTCTCATAGTGGTATAAAGAGTTTTTTTTAATTTATTTCTATTGATATCTATACATATAATAAAATTGTAACCAAGCCGAATCTGTAAATTAAATATTTTTTGGAAAATCTTATTGAAACAAACATTATTATCGATACAGAGACCGAATCTATAGTTTTTAAATTTTTTGTCTGTCCCTCTGTCTGTTTGTCTGTTACTGCATCACAAAAAAACCACTGGAGGGATTTTGATGAAATTTGGTATTGTGATAGCCGGTTATCCGGGTCAACATATAGGATACTTTTTACCGCGGGAAAATATCTCATTTCTGAGAAAAAAATACAAAAACTGCTATGTAAGAGTATACCAATATAAAACCTAAGAATTTGGTTTTTGATCATCTGAACGCGGGCGGGGCCGCGGGTAATGCTAGTCTAATACATAAATATCTCGTGTCACGGTGTTTGTGGTCGCACGGTTTGATTTAATTAAAACATTTACTCGTATTTCATGATACACTCGTATCAACGAGAAATGTGGTAGTAATCTCAAAAGTTTAGGAAATCAATAACCTGTTAAATTTTGTTTATCTTATAAAAAACTCCTAAAATTTATGGCTTTATCTAAATTTACTTTATAAACCATTTATAAGTATCAACTAGTGAAACCTAAAAAATATACCAGAAACCCTTTGAGCTCTCCATACTGCATGGCGCCATTATGTGAAATGTAAATTACCTTATATTTTGTTAGATTTACGCGAATATTTGACAATATCACAAAACTATATTTTTTGGACTTTTTTTTCTTGGATTTATTATAATTTTGATTCTCGACGCACCATTTACTGTCATTGTCACTAAGATAGACTAAAATTTTAGACGTAGGTCCAGATTATACAGTTATATAATTGCTCATATTTTATATGGAAAGAGACCTCAGTGTGAATGTCTATTTTTAACCGGTTAATACCTTATCTATTAATCACGACATTGGCGAAGCAATCAGCGCCCAACTAGCACGCCTTAAAGCCAAATAACAAAGAATTAAATTGAATTAAAATTGAAAATTTTAGACATCGTTGCAGACAGTATTTATAAAGATGATTTTGTTTAAAATGAAAACCACAGATAAAAAAATATATAGAAAGAAGATAAATAAAACAAAATATAAATATAAATATGTGAAGCCAGAAGTTAAAACTTGTTAATCTGACTGTCTTTAGAATTACCATCTCATACTCACCGTTAATTAATTGTAGGTTATGTTTGTGTAACATTCCTTGCTTTAACCTTATTGGCCAATATTACGTGAACAATATACTCGTTAATTAATAATTAATATCTTTCGTTATCCCAACTTTGATCCAATTTAATTTAATTATTAATTAAGATAGTGATAGCTTCATAGTAACGAGTATATAAACTAATATAATATTCCAAATGATTATGACACGTAATATACCCATATTTCCTTTAAAATCTATATAAAAAATAGATTTATATAAAAAATGGCTATGAAACATGTACCCATATATTCTTTAAAATATGTGGCGTAGGCGGCGTAAGTGTATGCCTAGATGCAAATGCACTCTCTATTCCTTTCAGTCTCAAATTCCAGTAGGTCATTAGTAACCTTCACTTAAAAAACCAAGTGAAGTGAGGTCATATCCGGGTTTCTCACCACTGAAATTTTTAATGCAAACTATTTTCAATCACATGTCTACCAAGCGTGCGCGTTACCACTGGGCTACCACTGTCTATGCCATCATGTCTATACATATAATAAAATTCTAACTAAGTCGAATCTGTACATTAAATATGTTTTGGAAAATCTTATTGAAACAAACATTATTATCGATACAGATGCCGAATCTATTGTTTTAAGAATTTATTTCTGTCTGTCTGTCTGTTACCGCATCACAGTAAAACTGCTGGAGAGAGAAAAAATTAAAAAAACTGGTTAGAAACCACGATGATAGGTACTGTATATATTTTAGCAAGGTAATTTAGTAATTAAAGCAAAAAGTTTTAAAAATAGCTTATTTAAAAAAAAATATAACAATAGCGCTATTTTATTTGATTTTTGGTCATCTGAACGCGGGCGGAGCCGCGGATAATGCTAGTATATTATAATAGTCAATAGCTACTAAATAATAAAAACGGAAATCGGTTGACAAACAGAGGAGAAAAAGGTACTGAGCTGCTTTGTCTTTGCTTATTTATGAAAATATAGATATACTAATAAGGTAGATATACAATTAAAGAGTACTGCTACATACGTATACAAAAATATTGATTATAAGGGCATGAAATATGTGTAAACATATAAAATCTATTAAACAACTTGTATGCTAGTAACGTAATATATACCTTATTGTTAGTAGTTAAAGATGAATTTCCTATATCATAAATTCACGTCATTCGTTGCATCTATACGGCAGCATAACTTGCAAACTCGGCTTAGTGTCACAAGTCTTGAGTTTTACGCTTATTTTGCTTCACTCGCTTGAGTATTACTTTGAAAATGATAACTATATAATGGAAAAGTAAAGATCACAATATTAATACACATCTGGCTATAATAATAGGAACAGAAAGACAGTTTTTACAGTATATTTGATGTACCGATTTTGATGAAATATGGCAGATATGTATTCTAGAAATTGAGATTTAATTTTTGACTCGTAAACCTAACTTACGTATGTGTTGGCTCGATTGGGAGTGATACTCATTCACATAATACTGAAGTATTGTAGTACATTGCTTATTTGCAACATATCTTCCAAAAAAAAAGTTAAAATTTTAATCCCGAAAAAATTTTGCTTTGCGTTAATTGATAATTATTTACAACCAATATCAACTGAAACCCGGTAGCTAATGAACATGAGGTAGAGAAAAAAAACCTTTGTCGTTATGCCATTCGAAGAAAACCATTCAAGTGCTTTGTTACTCGAAGTGTTGCCTAAAATGATTCCTCACAAAGGAATTCTGGCGAACAGCTTACGCGATATCTAAGATCAGGAAGTTTAATTTTAAATAAATAGGAGACGCAAAGTACATGTAAGGTAGTTATCACACCTATGTATATAGGCAAAGTACCTTTAACACCTATAGGTAAATTTCTAAGAAATTAATTTAAAAGATTCTAAGAAATCTATTGTTAACTGACATGCCGGGGCCGCGTATCCGCGGTCGTGGAGGGATTAATATTAAAGATATAAAAATTTAATCAAAAGAAGTATTCTTATATTTTTAAATATAATAATAACTTCATTCAAATATTTTGTATACAATTATTTGTTTAGAAAACTTGACTATTGGACCAATTAGCGGTTTCGAGCACAATTAGATATTAAAGTAAAATGACTTGCTTTATATTAAGTGTAATATTCTCTATTAAAATATATATATTTATTTTTTCAATGGCAATAACACTGAAAAACTTTACCATTTATATACAAAAAGCATTTATATATAAAATGAGTACATCGACAAAAGGTAGTGCACTAAAAGCTTTCTCATTCACTGAAATAGTTCTAGACCATTCATCCAGTTTGTGATAAAACTGTCCTTGAATAGAAAATATTATGCTAGAAAATGTTTAAAATCAATTTTAACGTTGAGTTATGTTTTTTTTTCAAACATAACTCTTCTATTTGGGTAAATTAATGAGTACCTACACTATACTTCATCAATTTACCCAAATTTACCAAAAATAGTTGCTGTAGAAACCCTTCGCCTATGAAGTCAAAGTACTGATGTTCTCCTAGCTGATTCCGGCCACGGCGGCCAATCTGATTGAGACTAGCCAACTGCGCAGGAGATATTATAGTGTACAAGTGTACGCGCAGACACAAGTGCACTCTCTATTCCTTTCACTCTCATACTCTGGTGGGAGGACCACTCGACACGACTAGTGAGAGTTAAAGCGCAGGACCGACGGCTATACCTGCTCTCCGAGGCACGGGGGTGAAACACCACCAACTTCCCAACTCCGGGCTGTTACTGAGACTTACTATACAGAAAGACTCAATAACTAAACTTGGCCCGACCCGGGACTCGAACCCAGGACCTCCGAGTGTGCAGCCGTACATGCTAACCGCTACACAACCGAGGCAGTCAAAGTACTAAACGCTTCTTAAAAGATAAAACATCTCGTTTATCGCCTCTAGTAAGCTCTAGGAGAGCTGGCGAATTATTAGCCCAAAGAATCGGCAATGCCATTTAACGGGGGAATGCGGCTAGCATTCTTGCCACTATTCCACGCGGACATAACTTGTACAGTAATAACTATGTGTACATTATATATATATATATATATATATATATATATATATATATATTTAAGTATATTTGTAATTTTCTTTATAGTAAATAAAAAAAAGAAAAATAGTAGACTGTGTTAGTACCATTATTTGTTTAAATTAGCTTTAGCATGCGATAGTATAAATTGACCAGCTCGTACACGTTAATACTAGGTACCGTCTTACAAAATTGACCTAAAATAGCCTACCAATTTCCTATCCCCTCAACCTCTTTACCGCCATGGATGAAAAGGTTTGAATGATATATTGTTGTGAAGTCTACATGTACTATTTACCATCAGGCGAACCGTATTCGCTGCCTTTGTAGCCTTATAATATAGAGTTACTTCTTACATATAGGTAATTAATAAACAAATAATTAATTATTAATTAAATAAAATACCATAAATATATAATATTTCAACACAATATCTAAGCAAGAAATAGCAAAACATGGGTTCCTCCTATTAAAAAAAATCCGCCATACAAATCGCTAGATATAACGGTAGTATATCAAATTAAAGGCAGTGGCAGCCCAGTGGTCACGCGCTCGCTTGGGAAACCGAGTGAAGCAGGTTCAAATCCCGGGTCTCGCACCTCTGATATTCATGTGCGAATCATTTCTAACATGATTACCACTTGCCTTACGGTAAAGGAAAACATCGTGAGGAAACCTACATGTCTGAGAGAAACTAGCAAGTTTTCGAAAGACAGGTGAAGTCCACCAACCCGCACTTGGCCAGCGTGGTGGACTATGGCCTGATCTCCCTCGTATTGAAAGGAGGTCCGTGCCCAGCAGTGGGACATTAAAAAGGGCTGCATACAATATCAAATTTCTTGTACAATCCATGGTGCAAGGTCTGAAAACTCTCCATCATAATTTCTCAGTCAGTACACACATCACGTACCGTTAGCATTTTACGACGTCAGTTTATGACTGAATAGGATCTGTAAGTTTATGCACTACATAAAAAGCTTTTTTATATATAAACGCAGTAATATGATAATACGTGATACGATCTAACGTGTACGTAGTACTCGGAGATAGGAACGTAAAATACGAGTAAATATTTTCAATATATAAAATCTATGCTTATAATAAATTTCACGATTGCTTTGTGTTGAGATGTAACGCTTCGTTCGAGAATAACCGATTCACTGTTTATAGCCTATTTTGATGATTTGAAGCCCAATTCTGTATGTAGAATGTTTACCACACACGACACGATATAGGAATATAAAATTATTGTTAGAAGGTTTCGTCTTTTATTGTACAGCTATATTAACACGACCACACGTCCGTATATAATATAAACTCGTCGCTACGTGGTAATATACTCATATACCACAGTGATTTAATAAAAATAATAATATCATAGGGGTCTTATTAAAAGGGGGACTTCGAAAATATCTAATTAGGAATCTATTCTAAATGAAAACCCCCGTTCTGTTGTTTTTTACATTTTAGTGCGTCCTCGTTTTTTTTTTATTTTTTATGTATTATAAGTACTCACTAGACATAAAGGTGTATATTTTCAGATATTCAATGAACGAATGTAAGAGAGCAGTGAAAAAGTGATGGAAAAATGAAAATTCATATACGTTTTCCTCTCGATAGTAGTCGAATTTCGGCCAATAGACAAACACTAGTGCGAATAAAAATGTCTTTCAATCCCATTCACAGTACATTTTATAAGATACAAGGACTTAGACTCGCTTCGCTCGGTTGCGTCCCTAGATACGTTTTAAATTTAATATTTATTGCGAGTGTAGTTTAGGAGAAATATTATACTATTGCAAATTTTTCTGCAGCCTTTTTTAAGACCTACAATTTTGTAGTACATTCATTTGATACATCTCTTAAGTTTTTGTCAGCGTTAGCCAAATAAATTTCAAAGAACGATTCGACAGAATCAGTTATTGTCTATTCTCATGGGAATGAAATTTTTTCCTGTAGTAAAAAATATCCTAAATGTTAATTCGAGTAATAAGCTATCATTATCACTACACAAAAGTTAGTCAAAATCAGTTCAGTACTTTATGCATGAAACGCGAACACGCAAACAGAATACAGACAAACAAACGAAAATTTTAATTACTATTGTTTTGGGGTACCTATATATACCGTGCAGTCATTATTTTTTTTAAATATTTCATGTACAGATTTCGCCAAGTTACTGTTTTAATATATGTATAGACAATTATAGAATAGTTTTATTTTATAGCATTTCATCTTATAAAAACACTAAATGCTTATCATTTTTACGTGATTAAAATTTTACACATAATTAAAAAAAAGTAAGTCTCCAGACCTACCTTTTGTATATAATAATCACTAGCTTCTAAGGAAATACTGAGAAGTATTCCGAGCGTATAAAATAACATCTCAAGTGTTATATATATATATCTTACTACACTATACAAGTACACGACTCGTACTAGCAGCTTAATGCAACACAAGATGAGGTGTCAGAATGAAAATAAAGCGGATTTTATTTTAATGTACATTCGCTGGTTAAGTACTTTGTGTATTTAAATTTTCAACGAGACAAATGCGTGTCAAGAGTGTTTGGTTTCAGTTAACTAATAATTATAAATAAAAAAATCTAAAAAACCCCCTACGCAACTTAATTGTCATTTAACGATTACACTGGAATGCGTGAAGCACTTAATCAAGTAATCATACGCCAAAATGCCTTATATCATTTTGGAAAAAAGCTGATACTCTTATACTGCTCAACCGATATTAATCAAACATAGCTAAGAACGACCGCAAGGAAACTGGCTTTCAAATGAAAAAAACCGCATTGAAATCGGCCCATCCGTTTAAGAGGTACGATGCCACAGACAGACATCGACGTTAAACTTATAACACACCTTTTTTTGCGACGGGAGTTAAAAATATGAAATGTTTGTCGTGTACAAATATCTTGTGTAAATATACATATATGTAATGTCTTGTATAAATACCTTGGTATATATATGTAGGTAATAATACATCTTTTAACAGGCGAAGTACCAAAATAGAATCCATTTCGGAATTGGAAAATTCTTAACTTCTTGAAGTTTTTTTTTTTATTTTTTGACCAAATATTGAAGACACTAATGGTTTAGAGGCAAATGTATCAAGATTTTTCATAAAATGATAGAATTTTCATATATTTTTTTTAATCTAGATTCTAGAATTATAATCACTTCTATCTCTAGTATTATATATTTCAACATGAAGGGATCACAGTTTTGAATTAAATAGCACTAACCTTTAATACTAATGTTATATTTACAAGAAACCCATTACTGTAAACTTTAAAATCCTAAGAATGAAATTTGACTAATTTTCTGTACTATAAATAAATAAATATGTTGGGACAATAATACACAGCACCATCTAGTTCCACGGTAAGCTATAAGCTTGGGTTAGGGATACCAAACAGTTGATACAATACACATATATAACTTTAAATCTGATTCTGATGTTCTCCTACGGCGGCCAATCTCATTGAGACTAGCCAACTGCGCAGGAGATATTATAGTGAACAAGTGTACGCGCAGACACAAATGCACTCTCTATTCCTATCACTCTCATACTCTGGTGGGATGACACGAGACACGACCAGTGAGAGTTAAGGCGCAGGACCGACGGCTTTACGTGCTCTCCGAGGCACGGGGGTGAAACACCGCCAACTTCCCAACTCCGGGCTGTTACTGAAACTTATTGTACAGAAAGACTTAATAACTAAACTTGGCCCGACCCGGGACTCAAACCCAGGACCTCCGAGTATGCAGCCGTACATGCTCTCCGAGGCACACACCACCACTACACCACCGAGGCAGTTAATAACTTAAAATACTTACTTATTATAAATATAAACACTCATGACTCGAGTACAAACATTCGTGCTCATCACACAAATGAAAACCCCAGCGGGACTCGAACCCGCGACCGCTGGCACAGCATTACAAAATAAGCCAAACGTATTAGCCAAAAAAATACCTTATTTACTAATAAAGTGTGAACAAACTATCGTAATCAATGTCTTCTAGCGATTTTTCTTTTTAACTATTTGAATAATCGTAAAGTATTGACATAGAGAACTAGAAAAATATTTACGTTATTTAAGTTTATGGCAGATTCACCATACTTGTCATAAATATTTTATGACAATATATTCACACAAACATCAAAAATGTCGTTACAGGGAAAATAGAATTTATAACCCTATCGAACCGCTAGGTGTTGAAAGTTTCATGAAACCACTGGAATAAAAACTTCATATATAATTTTTGGCATTAACCAAAATCTATTACAAAGAGAAAAGGTTTGTCTGTTTGGTTGTAATTGATATATTTTTTTGAAGCTTTTGAACTGATTTTAAGAAATCTTTCAGTATTCGCTATATTATTCCAGAGCGCTTTGCCGAGTTGTCACAGTTTTTATCTGAAAAGTCGAAGGAAATACTTCGTCCTTCGCCTGTGCCTTTAGGCAGCGTTCACAGCGTTTATGCTATTTTTAAATGACTTCCAAAAAGAAAGAGGTTCTATATTCGTTTGTATGTACTTTTAGATGATATATCATCAGCAGCTGTTTATTTGACCTACTTAATATTAATCTTATAAAAATAAATTATATTTTCAACGTCACAAGTACTGATAGAGATAAAATTTGTAAATATCATATTATAAAGACGAAAGATTTTTCTTATTGTTTGTACCGAATAGGCTTTATGACCACTGAACTGATTTAGATATTTGGTAAGAAGATAGTTTGAGACCCTGGGAAGGACATAGGATAGTTTTTATCCCGGAAATCATCCCTTTGTGGGTGAAAATGAGGATGAAAGTTTGTATGAGGAAGCAACCTACGAACGAACCTGAGCGAAGTGAGGGTGAGCCGCTAGTTGCTTATATGATTGACGAAATAAAAAATGAAAAAAAAACTCACAACTACACGGGCATATTTTGTGTTAAAGTAAAATATTATCAAAATATAACTTCATAATAAAGCAGTGACATATTAAGATTTTTACCATTTAAAACTTGCTTAGAGGTTCATTTATGAGATATGTTATTTTAAATTATTACCTTTGATACGCCTAAACCTTTAGTCTCTCGTGACTATAATTGCTGTAAAGCATTTGAAATGTCGGGAACCAAAAAGGAAAAACATCCGGCAAAAACTCTCACTTCAACTTGAAACAAAAACAAATCTATCCCATGGGAACCGTACATTTTTCAGGGAGAAAAAGTAACCTATGTGCTATTTCAAACTACAATCTATCTCTATGCTAAATTTCATCCCAATCCGTTAAGCCGTTTTTGCGTGATCGAGTAACAAACGTCCAAACATTCAAACATCTAAACTTTCACATTTATAATTCAAGTAAGTTTTTTTTTTCGTTTCTCCAATAACGATTAGCTTACTGCGGTATAGAACTCTAAATTTATACTACTCATATAAATATGAAATTGTCTACGTGTGTGTATCTTTGTTACTCCTTGGCGCTGAAACAGCTAGAGCGATTTTTATTAAAATTTAGTATAAAGATAGACTATGATCTGGAATAACTCATAGGCAACTGTTAGGCACTTAAAGATGCAAAAATCCGAGGGTAAGTCGCTAGCAAAACTTAAAGCTGTTACAGTAATAGTTTGCTTAAATTATTCAAAATTATGCGAAAAAAGTAAATCTAACAACAAGTTTTTGCGTCCACTTGTTGAAAATAAAACTTCAAAGTTTAGCACTTTACGAACTTTTACGGTTCACATTCATTTCAAAATTTTCATCACCAACATTATCTGGATTTAAAAATCGTTTATCTGTTAACTTATATATTTAAAGTTTAGAGATTTATACTATCCTCATTTTTTAATGAGATTTATACTATCCTCATTTTTTAATTTTTTAATGATTTTTCATTTTAATTTCTCTTTCACTAGATAGAGCAAATATTTTTCACTTAAAACCATCGATCAAAAAAGTATTACACATACATATATATACAGTACACACAATCCCATGCAAAAGTTCTGTTGAAACTGTCACCAATTGTGTTTGTGTAATTATTCTAGTTGAAATAAATATATAACAATGTAAATTAAACCTTAGATGTAATGCTTTTAAAGTTGTTTTCACAAAAAAAAATTAAAAGCGCGCTCAAATGTTTAGATGAGCGCTCATACGGTGAGGACATTGTTTGTCGCTGAAAAACGATTCTAAAATAATAAAATATTTATAATATGTTCCGCTAGAGAAAACGAAAAAATACTTTAATTTACCGGTCAGTCTGATGCTGTATACATTACATACAAATATATGTATATGCAAGGATAGTTTGTTAGCTGTGAATGTTATTGATTCGAGTCCTTTAAAGGACAAAAAATATTTTATTCTTCGTAAATTTCGATGTGAGTAATTCTTAATTTTTAATGATTTTTTAAATATATTTTTTAATGAAATCTCTAGCAAGAAATAAAATTTATCTTAAAATTTATTTAAGAACTAGCATTTCCCGCGGCTCCGCCCGCGTAGATAACCAAAAACCAAATTCTTAGGTTTTACATATTAATATACTCTTACATTGTAGTTTTTGTATTTTTTCTTAGAAATGAGATATTTCCCCGCGGTAAAAAGAATCCTATATGTTGAACCGGATAACCAGCTATCAACATACCTTTCATCAAAATCCCTCCAGTGGTTTTTCTGTGATGCGGTAATAGGCAGACAGACAGACAAAAATTCTAAAAACTATAGATTTGGCCTCTGTATCGATAATAATGTTTATTTCAATAAGATTTTAGAAAAAATATTTAATGTACAAATTCGATTTAGTTACAATTTTAATTTATAGAAAAAAAATTAGATGTATGGTATGACGACATCTGCCAAATGAGAGCTCTCGTAGACTATAAGCAAAATCATACGCACTCTTACATTTACAATATTGATGATAATGTTCTCCTGACCGATTCCGGCCACGGCGGCCAATCTCATTGAGACTAGCCAACTGCGCAGGAGATATTATAGTGCACAAGTGTACGCACAGACACAACGTGCACTCTCTGTTCCTGTCACTCTCATACTCCGGTGGGACGACTGCTCGACACGACCAGTGAGAGTTAAGGCGCAGGACCGACGGCTTTACGTGCTCTCCGAGGCACGGGGGTGAAACACCGCCAACTTCCCAACTCCGGGCTGTTACTGAGGCTTACTTTACAGAAAGACTCAATAACTAAACTTAGCCCGACCCGGGACTCGAACCCAGGACCTCCGGGTGTGCAGCGCCGTACATGCTAGCCACTATACCACCGAGGCAGTAATTTACAATATTACTAAGAATTACACAAGAAAAAACTGCATACAAATATTCACCTTATGCATATGAATCACAATTTTGAAACAATAAGAAACGCTTTCATTCAAGTTAATATATGAGGGCATCAGTTACTTTGAAAGACGCTAACTGCGTGACAAATCGGGTTAATAAAATATAACACCTGTTCAGTGCAATGTGAACTTTATTCTCGCGAGTATAAATGTATGAACGTCCTTTGAGATGTTATCAAAAGGGTAAACAAGTAGGCAGATTGCCCGCTTATATTTTATAGGACGTAACGCGGTAACATATTTTCCTCGTCATATATGCAATCTTTATAGCTCAATCTGATATACTCGTATTTAACCGTCTTACTTTGGCGGAGATCTTGAGTTCGATTCTTAGACGTAACAATTTTTTTATTTTGGCTCTAAGATGACACAAATTATTAGTAATGACTAAATAATTATCTTAGTCTAAGACAACATATTGAAATTCAGCGTGAGTTTGATAAATCCGGCTAACAATGTTAGTACGAGTAATATGAAATCACAAGCAATCCAAAAAGTTACAGCAAGACGCCGGGTCTCTGCCGCAGCCACAACGCAGGTCGTGACTCAATCAGCAGAAGACATCTCGTTCAACAGCGCCGCAAAGTCTTCGTGGAAGGTAATCTCGAAGGTAAAATATTCTGGCTGTAATATTAAAAGATTATTATAGATATTGGTTAAATATAACCAATTATCTCATCATTCTCTCATTAATCAAACAATTTTTAGAGCAACCCCATTTCGTATCGAGAATAAAAATCAAAATCTTTTAATAAATAAGTTTAACCAAATAAAAACCTTTTAACAAAAAAATAAAAACCGACTTCAAACAAAAGCAGTAAAAAGTAAAAAATAACTGATTGGTAGTTTTCATTTACTATACATACCTAAGCAAATATTTTCGAAGTCGGTGTGCTTTGCTTTGTATCGGCTGGCATTTTATATCTTTCCACGTTTTTACTTTATTACCTTTTTTTTATGGGACTAAGGGGGCAAACGGACAGGAGGCTCACCTGATGGGGAGTGATCATCGCCACCCATGGACATCTGCAACACCGCAGGGCTTGCAAATGCATTGCCGGCCTTTCAGGAAAGACCTAGAAAATTAATGCAAAAAATTATAATTAAAAAATATTAAAGACGTAGCAAAAGGCTTAGTTATCATCCCATATCAGCCAAAAAAACCTTAGTTCTCGTTATATAAGAAATGCTTGTATCTGCCTTTGTATTTCCACTCTGGTATTCAACTTTTTCGCACATCTTACAGCTTATACAAGATGCTGACATTAATTGTCGCGAAGCCTTCTGGCATTTTTCTTTCCTGGGATTTTAGTTAATATAGGAAAATGTGTTTATCTCAGAGTCAGTAAATGTTATATTAGCTGTTTCAACGTATAAACAACACAATGGATACATATTATAATTATGGATTAACACCTCCAGGTAAATTTCTAAGAAATTATTAAATTTCTAAGAAATCTATTGTTAACTGTAACGCCGGCGTGACCGCGATTGTGGAGGGATTAAATATTGTAAAAAAAATATATGTTAATTTCTAGTCAACTTCAGTTCGTATATTTTCTGATTGTTTAAAGACATCTTTGATAAAGGAGTTAAATTTGGTATGATAAATAGTTATGAATCTTTTTATATATGTATGTATGTATTCAGCCCCTTTAAAAAAACTAGCGACTCACAAAATTTAATCCCCATTTTTACTCCCTTAAGGGATGATTTTCGGAATAGAAAGTCCTATATACTTCCCAGGGTCTCAAACTATCTTCTTACCAAATTTCATCTAAATCGGTTCAGTAGATCCAGAGATACCCCCTACAACGTCACAAACCTTTACCTCTTTATAATATTAGTATAGATGAGCAATTACATAGCCCTGTAACAAAAGGCAAAACAAGAAAACTTCGTAGATACCTAATTGGTAGCATATTCTCTCATATACAAATATACTGTATAGAAAATAAACCTAATTGAGATATTTAAAGCTAAAATGTACCATTAACTTTAGAATATGTTCCTTTAATACTAGAAAAATTTGTAATTCCTATTGTAAAAGATTTTCAATGCTATAATATAAATTATTATGACAATTTATTTGTAGTCTGAGAGCAATCGAATGCATTGTCAACAACTCGAAATCTATGATAACTTGAGAGTTTCTTGCTATTGTTTATTTTTATTATCCCAGTGAATTATAGCTACGGCACGGTCTTTGCTTATAATAATTGCAGACGAGATGTAAGATATTTTTGATTTTTATTTTTTATACACTTTTATTTTTTATATTTAATTTCATAATATACATCTGTACTAATATTATAAAGAGGCAGAATTTGTTTGTTTGAACACGCTAATCTCAGGAATTAATAATCCGATTTGAAATATTCTTTTTGCATTACATAGCCCGTTTACAGGGGAATCATAAAGATATACCTGTCATATTATATAATATAGTCTATCTATTCCATATTGTTCGTTAATACGTATCTAGGTAAGTAGATAGCTAAAGTACCTTAACTAACTCGGTTGTGTTATAATTTATTTATTTAATCCTTTATTACACCAGATAAAAAAAGTACAATTTAATTTACATTAAAAATAATATACATACTTTTATCCATAACTAATATTTAAGCAAAAATCACGCTGCTTTGCAGAGTGTAACTTATTCCGCTGGTTTAAAAATGTTAATGAGAAATATTATAGGTACAGTACATTTTTTGACTTTAAAATATCATCTCTTAGAATCAAAACTAAATCTCAACTATATGTGTACTTAATTCAATTGTTAGATAGATGAATGTAATAAAATTTTGATTATTTTTTTCTGAATCATTATATTATTTTTCTTTATCGGTATAGTATTTTTCTGTCTTTTAAATCGTGCATTACTCCTTATATGTTTAAACTAGCAATACCCGCGGCTTCGCCCGCGTTTCAACTTCTAGTTTTACAATAATGTATGGAAGTCTGCCCAATAATGTATGATTTGTTGACATTTATGATTACTGCTTGCTCCCTAAGTAGCACGATGATATATAGCCTATAGATTAGATATAGCAAAAAGATTTTTTTAAATTGGATTAGTAATTTCTGAGATTAGCGCAAACAAACAAACAAACAAACAAACAAACAAACAAACTCTGTCTCTTTATAATATTAGTATAGATAAGGCATTTTATGGACAGAATCATAAAAAAAAGGAAATCTACTTACTAATTTTTAAACATTTAGAAGCAGATACAACAGTTTGAACTTCAGGATATACAGATAATAGACAAATTTAATATAATTATAACTACCACATTCAAATATTCGATGCTATCATCAAAAATAATTGAATTGGGAAGTGAAACTATTTTTTACACAGAATCAGCCGCATGTATTGAATTATTCATATTTTGAAGTGCCGCTATGCTGTAAATATTTAACTACCCACATATATTACTATAAAAATATATTATGTGTCCTTTGCTGTTATTATTTAACCTGTAGGTTCTTTTTTGTGCTGTAATTGATGAATAATGTAAACTATATATATAATAAAATTGTAACTAAGCCGAATCTGTACATTAAATATTTTTTGGAAAATCTTATTGAAATAAACATTATTATCGATACAGAGACCCAATTTATAATTTTTAGAATTTTTGTTTGTCTGTCTGTCTGTTACCGCATCACAGAAAAATCACTGGATGGATTTTGATGAAATTTGGTAAGGTGATAGCCTCCTTATCCGGGTCAACATACAGGATACTTTTTACCGCGGGAAAATCTCATTCCTGAGAAAAAATACAAAAACTGCATTGTAAGAGTATACTAATATGTAAAACCTAAAAATTTGGTTTTTGGTCATCTGAACGCGGGCGGAGCTGTGGGTAATGCTAGTTTGAAATACATTTCTAATTGCCTGACCCTTCGTTTGATCATAACACACCTTGTATCTTAAATGTATTCGTTAAAATTACATCACGAGCTCTCACGATCCCTCGTTATCCAAATAGACCTGGATAAAACTATATCTGTTCTACGTGATATTAGCAAAGTAATCTGTGCTCAACTGGCACGTTTTACAGCCATTTACGAGAAAATTGAATTAAATCGAAAATAATAACTGATCCTTCGGGATAGGATATTATGGTAGTTGTAATTAAAGTTAAATAAAATTGATAGACAATTCAGGAGACGTCTCTATACATATAATAAAATTGTTACTAAGTCGAATTTGTACATTAAATATTTTTTGGAAAATCTAATTAAAATAGGCACTATTATCGATACAAAGTCCGAATCTATAGTTTTTAGAATTTTTGTCTATGTGTCTGTCTGTCTGTCTGTTACCGCATCACGAGAAAACCACTGGACAGATTTTGATGGAATTTGGTATGATGATAGCTGGTTATCCGGATCAACATTAAGGACACTTTTTACCACGGGAAAATATCTCATTTCTGAGAATATTACAAAAACTGCGATGTAAGAGTATACTAATATGTAAAACCTAAGAATTTGGTTTTTGGTCATCTGAACGCGGGTGGGAGCGCGGGCAATGCTAGTCATTCTATATAAAGAAAAAAACAAACCTTGGACATTACGTGCATGATTTAAGCATGCCTAGAACGTTCTAGCTATTTTTTTTTAAATTGTTCCTAATTGTTCATATAGTCTGATTAAGGTTTTTAGAGTAAACATGGAAAAGTTACAAGGAAAGTTAGAAAATTCCGAAAAATGAAAGTGTTTGTTTTTCTATGTAAATTTTGTTTCTGTATTGACTCAAAAATTATAAACTTCATAAAAATTTGGACGGAAAATGTCTGCCGGATCAGTTAGATAATAATAAAAAAATACTTGCTTTAATGCTGAACATCGCCCTCTGTCTTCATAACGTGTTTTAACTTGTATTGTTTTAAGATTTCATCGTAGACAGTATCGTCTTAAATATTAAATAGAACTTATCGCCTATATTAAAAAGCTAGATAAATGTCTGTGTAAAATTATACATTTTGAAAGTAACCATTATGGACTTTTTTTGCGAAAAGTGATCAAAGGATCCTGAAAATGAGTTTGTTTGAAAGCTCTAGCAACGATTCTAGTGGTGGCATCTTCAGACGAATCCTTCAAAACATATAATTTAAAATTAATTCATCGTCCGAAACAAGTAAAAAATATAGAATCAAAAGTACACTCTTGATTTGTAAATGACTGGTTCATGAATATGATTCTCGTATATTGTGGGAATTTCTTGCTTTATTTCCCCTATAGACAAGTGTTTTCTATTCTTTATACTTTTATAAAACTGTAGAGGTCGAATGTCTGTACATAGAAAATAATATGCTAGAAACCGAGTCAGGGGAATGTAAGAAGAGAAATAGAATAAATCCAGATTTTGTCATTTTTTTTGTTTCTCTGTCTGTTTGTCTGTTATTACGGGTTGATCTCCAAAACTGTTGGACTGATTTAAATGAAATTTAGCATGGTAATATCCTTATATCCTCAGTCAACATTTTAGAATCTTTTCATCCCGGAAAATTAAAGAGTTACCGAGGGATAGCTAAAAAACTATAGTAACTTATGCAGCTTAGTACACAACAACCTACGCACCTAATTTAGTAGAATTTGGCATGCTGATACCTTTATTGCCGGTCAAGCAACAGGTTACTTTTTATCCCGAAAAAATGAAGGTTTCCCGGAATAAATCTGTTTGTGTTTTTCTAGATATAACGCTAGTTTATATAATCTGTATTATTTTATAAAGGAAATGAATAGCTTTGGGAAATAATCTGTATCTTTTAAAATTGGAATGTCTTGTGTAAATAATAGGGTACTTTTTATCCAGTAGATTAAGAAAACTAGACTCACCCTCGCTTTGTGGTGGTCCCTAGTGTGCGTCCCTATATTTGTCGTTTTTTCTTTTTGCCATACATTTTATTAGTTTATTTCAAACCATTTAAGTAGTGTAAGCCAATAAAGTAAATTCAAGGGGACAGTTTTCCCACGTCAATTAATGTTATTATGATTTCTGACCAATGAAAAATAACATCCGGCAGAATTTTCAGATTAGTAGTTTTAGAAGTTACCCCTTATATAGAAAGTTAGAAAATTTTGCCCCTTTATAATATTAATATAGATTATAATTAGCTCAAGCTAAAATATTCATTAAAATTATATATATATTTTTTATACATGCATTTAAAAAAAATGTAATCAAAATTCAATAGATCGGGTTAAAGTATTAAAATTATTGAACGAATTTCAATAGTTATTTAAGTTTATGTAATTTAATATTAATTACAACTGGTCACGTCTGAAAATGCTCTTACATTGTGATCTCTTAAACAAATTCAGTCTGGAGTTTCATCCCTCGCCATACTTCTTGAAGGAATGGTTTAATTTTTCTGAATAACCCTTTATTTAATTAAACGAGGTTCTTATTTAAAGCTGTAGTTTCTGTGTAGATTTAGTTAGTTAATTTGATATATTTCATTTATACAACTTATTTAACATATTATTATATTATTTTAATTGAAATAAGATATCGTGTTATTGTTTACAATAATGAGTAAATAAATATGTTGGGACATTAACACACAGCAGCGTCTAGTTCCATGGTAAGCTACGAGGCCTATGTTATGGATACCAGATAGTTGATAACACTACACATATATAACTTTATATACATACATATTATAAATATAAACACTCATGACTGGGGTACAAATATTCGTGCTCATCATACAAATGAATGCTCCCAGCGGGACTCGAACCCGCGACCGCTATCACAGCCAGTAGTACTACAAACTATAATTGTGTCGTCAAAGCAATTAATATAAAAAATAAAATAGTTAAAAGCCAACTATCCAACGTATCTTTTAGATATCTTTGTTTATCTAATGAATGACTCACATATAAATTAAAAAAAAACGCTTTTTAGGTTGAAATTATTACCAGGTTTTGTAGTCAGCATATTTTTTTCTTTACGATAAATAACAAAAATAACTTTTCCATCACATTGTTATATCTGAAGGAGTATATGATATTTAAGTACCAAAAAATTGAGTCGGAGCCACATTTCCAACTTTTTAAATCTAGCTAATACTGGTAACAAAAAAATTCACGAATGTGAATCATGTTTGTAAAGTGCAAAAGTTGCCTTTTAATTTACGTCTGTGTCAAAAGTTTTATAGTTTATTCAACGTAGGAAACTTTAAATTTAAAATTATATATATATATTTCTTTAAAATTATATATATATATATATATATATATTTATGAACTAACTAGTGGAATAGCAAATATTTGTATTCGCTTGATATTATTTGGTAAATGATTTGGCGTGATGAAAATACGATGTTGGATCACTTTGAACTCCGTACTATGTAAAATCGTTTAAAAATCAAGTGCTAAGTTCATTAGAGAGATAATTGTAGTATACTTTCAATGGACATACCATGAATTCTTGAAGACTATTAAATTCTTGCTATGATTTTTGTAGCATACTCCTTTAAAATAAGGTTAGTATAAGTTTGACCTGTTCTTACTTTCTTACCAGTTAAGTGACACCAAAAATGCTGATCGGTTGTTGCGTTCCGCTTGCGTGACAATGTAACATAGAATTTATTTATGTTTATTACATTAGAAATTTCATGCGTATTTCCTTGAAATGACTTTATTTACATATGACTAAAAACTTATGTTATTATAATATATATCTTTCACTAACTCCCTTTCCGTACACTCTTAGATATCCATAAAATATCTAAATATTTCAAGCAAGTTTAAGTGTTTAAGTAATTTTTATTGTTTTATTTCATTTAAAAAACATTAAAATATTGAAAATTAGTGAATCAAAGACACTTTGAATGTCTTTTAGCAAATTTTGGCAATAGATTACATAAATTTTCTACGTCATTCGGTACATAAAATAACTTTAAAGAAAAAAAAAACCACCGACTCTTACACTATACATGTTACATATACTCTTTTACAGTTTGCTGCAAGTAAAAGAGACAGTAAAAAACCAGTAAAATATATTTTCCTTTTTTCTTATTCACTCTACAAAATCGTTTGTTAGGTGACGTCTTTTTAGGTAGAAGACGCTACCTGCCAAACTTCAGCTATATAGGTCAAGTGGTTTTCGAGATTTCTTCTTTAATCAGAGACGAAATAACATTCGAATGTTAGTAAGAAGTAGAATGAATCACCAGCACTAATAATATTTCTGTCATATAAAGACTGAACTTCATTTATGTTATTCTATTATTTTAGTTACAATGGATAATTTAGAAACTTGAATAAACTACTAAAATGATGCAAAGTTATTTGTTTGCTCCCATTTGATGTGGTGCGTGCCCAAGATCAAACTTTGCAGTCGACAAAGCAAGAATTCACTAGGAAATTGAACTAATTTAATCAGAACAAGGAATGCTATACTCCTGTTAGCTTTGGTTTGGATTCCTAATGTACTCGTAATATATCTATACATATAATAAAATTGTAACTAAGTCGAATCTGTGCATAAAATATTTTATGGAAAATCTTATTGAAATAAACATTATTATCGATACAGAGGCCGAATCTATAGTTTTTAGAATTTGTGTCTGTCTGTCTGTCTGTTACCGCATCACAGAAAAACCACTGGAGGGATTTTGATGAAATTTGGTATGATGATAGCTGGTTATCCGGGTCAACATATAAGATACTTTTTACCGCGGGAAAATATCTCATTTTTGAGAAAAAATACAAAAACTGCAATCTAAGACTATACTAATACGTAAAACCTAAGAATTTGGTTTTTGGTCATCTGAACCCGGGCGGAGCCGCAGGCAATGCTAGTCTTCTATATGTACCTCTTTCAGCTTATCAACATTACAACAACAACAACAACAAGGTATTTTTAACACCTTCAGGTAAATTTCTAAGAAATTAATTAAAATTCTAAGAAATCTATTGTTAACTGACACGCCGGCGTGTCCGCGGTCGTGGAGGGATTAAGTGACTTATGAATGAGTCAATAAATTGTCGCTATGTCATATTCTTCTCCAGAATATAGTAAGTTAACAATAACTAGTTTCATCGCCTCTTTAGATACAGCCAGTAAAAATAACTTCAATCAACTAAACGAAGGCTTCTACATTAATTCGCAAAGCCCGTTTATAATCATTGGTCGTTCTCTGTCAGACACTATTCCCACGTGTCATACTTCTAGACGTAGTAGGCTACACGGCGTAGGATATATATTGCTTGTCAATCAGTGTAAAAGTTTTATTACAAATATATTAGAAATTATAATTAAAGAATTATTAGAGAGATATAAAGCATTTTTGACATTTTAAAAACCACAACTTTAAATAAACAAAATTTATCAATTTACTATCATCACTAGTTTTATTTACAATGATAACGTTCACGCTAATATATAATTTTAGAATGTATGTAATATCAAAATTGAGCTGATATTCAGCATTATTTGATTAGCTTAGACCCTCCAGTGAAATATGCAAATATCTCATTTAGTATTCAAGACTACTTACCACATAGAGGCATTAGTCGCTTCCGTCATCCGTGTCGCTTGACAACGTCAACAGAAGCAAAGCAAGTTTGCTCTTAACACGATAACTATAGTTCTATGACTAAATCTAGTATGTAGCTATATGAACATGCTTAAAATGCAGTGTAACAATTAAAAAAGTAGTAAATATGAAACTTTTCTTAGTTTAAATTTAACATCAGATTTTTGTCATATTGATGAGAAATAAAACAGCCAATTGTACTAACATTTTATAAATAAAAGTTTGTAATAGCATCTTTCTATATCCTTTTTTTTTGAGGTAATATGACATTGAAATTATAAAAGAAAATAAACCTAGCCAATTTTATGTTAAATATTATACGAAAATGTTTCTACGTTGTATAAATTATATATCTTTATACTGCCTCGGTGATCCAGTGGCTAGGCTACGGCTGCAAATCTAGAAGTCCTTGGTTTGAGTTCCGAGTTAGGTCAAGTTTAGTTTTTTAGTCTTGTGTTTAGGAAATCTCTATAAATTTCGAAAGTTAGCGCTGTTTCCACCCCCATGCGAGGGAGAGCACAAAAAGTCGGTCCTGCGCCTGATTTCCCACTGGTTTTGTGTCTAATTGTCGCCTCGCAGCAGCATGAGAGTGATAGAGAGTACACACACGTACACAAGTCTGCGTGTATAATTGTGCACTATAATATCTCCTACGCAGTTGGCCAGTCTCATTGATATTGGCCGCCAGCTTTTGTCAGCGGCTCACATAGTTTTTTTATATCTAATAGCTTTGCTCCTAAGTCTCGTGAGTCATGACGGAATATTAAAAACCTTATTCAATAAATATTGTATAAAATGTATTTTAACCCTTAATGGACTTGTAGTTCCAGAGACTATCGCGTTCAAAAATATCTTCAGATTTATAATATCACTAGCGACGTACACTCTCACTTCGCTCGATTAATAATAAATGTTACTCCAGCTCAATATATTATCTGTGTACTAAATTTAATGAAAACATACATACATACTAACTTTCGCATTTATGTTAGTAGTCCAATTACGAGTATATCATAGACTAGTGACTCACCCTTGCTCCATTCGGGTTTGTTCCTACATATGTATGATGAAATATTATCCCACAGTAAAAAGTTTCCTATATGTTGACTCGAATAACCAGCTACCATCATACCAAATTTCATCAAAATCCCTCCAGTGGTTTTTCCGTGATGCGGTAATAGACAGACAGACAGACAAAAATTCTAAAAACTTATATAGATTCGGCCTCTGTATCGATAATAATGTCTATTTCAATAAGATTTTCCAAAAAATATTTAATATACAGATTCGACTTAGTTAGACTTTTATTATATGTACCTATAGATTTATATATAAAAATTAAATAAGATATGTTAGCACTTGCAATCGGTTTACTGAAACAAGTAACTTTCCAATCAGGTCGCCCATAATCTGGTCCTCAGCTCCCATTTAATCTAATTCTCTTGCAAACTAGAAAAGTTTTCGTTTAATGGAAGAGTAAGGATAGACTAAGCCACATACCGTTTTCAATATGTCACGTAACAAACTTTGTTGGTATATTATTATGAAAGAAATGTTACTTTACAATTATAAACGCAAAAGTGTATTTGTTTGTTCAACCTTCTTTAACATAAAAACTATGTGAATGATATATATATATATATATATATATATATATATATATATATATATATATAATAGGATCCCCTTTAGATTAGTTGGCGTAATTGGTTTTTTATTTACTAGAAATATAATTATTTCCAAGTAACAAAACTTATTACACAATTGTCCTCCGCTCAACTCTACTGTTCAAACGGCTACTAAGTGCTTCTCACCTTTCGTTCTACCTCAGGATTGGTTGATTGTACCTATAAAATAATGTTTAAGACAGTTTTTAATAACTTGATAACTTTTAATAACTTTTTCAAATTTAATAACTTTTTAATGAGAAAGGTTTTGGTTTCTTAAAAAAACAAAATACTTACAAAATATTATATTATATTATAATTTTGGACTATTGACCTCTAAAAGCTCAAATCGATTCGAGATTACATGAGACTTAAGCCATGACAAAAAATGCCAAAATATCACAACACCTCCTTTTTATTTATCTCATATTACTGTACTAGAAGTGATTGTATAAATTTTTATATGATAAGTTAGTATAGGCATAGTATTAAGCACATTCTATGTTCAAAGTTTAAATATATTGGGGTTGTACATATATTTGTAATAGATGGCATTGGGGGTCTTCTAAAACGCTATCGTTTGGTTTCGAAGATTTGTATAAATGGTGTTGAACGAAATAAATTTTTAACCACAATCCAATCACTGAAGTTTCATTACAAACCCAGAGGAAACCCTACTCCCAAGGACAACGTTGGATTGTACAGTGATTTTTGTAGAATATTATAATAGCATTTTGCAATAAGTTGTAAAATTTGGCAACTGTCAGTAATAAATATTTTAATTTGATTTGATTCTTAATATTTTTCTTTTATTTTTCATTTTTTATAAATTAAAATTAACAATCTCGACAAGATACTTACCGAAAGAAAATTAAGTTGATCACAGTAATAAATCAAGCTGGTTTTTAATTTAATTCACTCAGTTTTAAATTTATTTCAGTTCGTGAAAATAGTCGTAAAACTCATTTGCTATTTCTATAAGGATCAATGAATGTTGGAAATAAGTCTGTTTGCGAGCTCTGAAGATGCTCCGAGTTAAAGCGATTACACACTTGTGAAAAAAGAAATCAGAGAAAGGTATATCTATACATATAATAAAATTGTAACTAAGCCGAATCTGTACATTAGATATTTTTTGGAAAATCTAATTGAAATAAACATTATTATCGATATAGAGGCAGAATCTAGTTTTTAGAATTTTGGTCTGTCTGTCTGTCTGTTACCGCATCACAGAAAAACTACTGGAGGGATTTTGATAAAATTTGGTATGTTGATAGCTGGTTATCTGGGTCAACATATAGGATACTTTTTACTGCGGGAAAATATCTCATTTCTGAGAAAAAATACAAAAACTGCAATGTACGAGTATACAAATATGTAAAACCTAAAAATTTGGTTTTTGGTCATCTGAACGCGGGCGGAGCCGCGGGCAATGCTAGTATACTTAAATTTATCATGTATCTAATATTCATATATTAGCTAGATAGAATTTGTGTGATTACTCTTGAACTCTTATACTTTTTCAAATATGTAAATCATGCTACCAGTAAGATTTAAACTTAACAATACTCTGTAAAGGACAAATTATAGCTGTGTTAAGTATTTATATTGTTTTATTTACTAAGGATCAAAAATCTTCTGGGTCGATATTTTTTTTAGAATATAATATCCATTACGAATAATAGCGTGAGGTAATATAGTGTAATTCACAAACGCATTTAAAATTCTAATATGATTTACTTTTTACATTACTAAAGTGCTTAGATAGTTCAACATTTGTAAATCGATTTAAACAATTTAATGCCTACAATTTTATCACAGTTCCAATTTATTTCATATATGGCAGAGCATTTTTATTGAGACCTCGCAATAGCTATGAATATTGACTATGGCATCATTAACAGATTCTTTATTTTTGTGCATAGAAAATAATACAATAATAAAAAAATTCAAAATTCCTATAAAATATTTGTACGTGCTAATAAAATAACTAGGTCTTTTTTATAACTTCTGTTATTTTATTTTATTTAAATAAAATAAAAAAAATATGTTGTCTATACATATAATAAAATTCAAACTAAGCCGAATCTGTACATTAAATATTTTTTGGAAAATCTTATTGAAATAAACATTATTATTGATACAGAGGCCGTATCTATAGTTTTTAGAATTTTTGTCTGTCTGTCTGTCTGTTACCGCATCATTGAGAAACCATTGGAGGGATTTTGATGAAATTTGGTATGGTGATAGCTGGTTATCCGGGTCAACATATAGGATACTTTTTACCGCGCGAAAATATCTCATTTCTGAGAAAAAACAAAAATATTGTAATGAAAAACCTAAGAATTTGGTTTTTGGTCATCAGAACGCGGGCGGAGCCGCGGGCAATGCTAGTTATAAATAAAAATATTATAGTATACCTATCTCTTAGCTCATTTCGTAATAAGTAGTATATTATGTTGAAAATCCCATTTTCCCATTAATATAATGGACCCCATTAATAATCCCAATAATGGATGTTTGTGACTTAATCACGATAGAATGGCTGAACGGTTCTGGATGAAATTTTCCACATAGATAGATATTTGGAATAGCATATATGTAGGCTACTTTTTATCCTTGAAAAGTGTACGGCTCCCATGGGCGTGATTTGTTTTTGTTTTTACTAGGGACGAACCCAAGCAAAACCTAGGGTTAGTCGTTAGTTTGTCATAAAGCAATGTCCGTCCGTATTTGAAGGTTATATTTAATGTTATCATATATAATTACAATTAAGTTTTACGCCTAAAAAGTTATAATAGCCTTTATAGGTAATGGTTAAAGAATCTTTATCTCCATACTAGCGGCTCACCCTCGCTTCGCTCGGGTTCGTCGCTAGGTACGTTTCAAATAGATATAAATAGTTAGTAGCCAGCGTTAGTCATATAAATTTAATTTTTTTTGTTAATAATATTGACATTAATATTTATACAATACTAACGTCACTCAATTGTTTTGCCTTCCCGGAACCTCTTCACTAACACTTAAACTTTATGTTATAGTATTAAAGTTCAAATTGACTTTTAAGTATTATTACAAATCTTTTGTATGGGATTATAAAAAAGTGTTGTTTTTAGACTTGTTGCAGCAATTTTTTTAATTTTTATCTCCGTAAGAACTATCCTAGTACTTCAAGAAATATTATAAAAAAAGAATCAGCGAAATCGGTTCAGTTGCTCTCGAGATTTGCGATTACCAACACATTCAGCGATTCATTTTTATATTATCTATCTATACTTATTATAAAAATAAGTCCCCCGGCCGCGTCTTTCTGTCCTCCTGTCTGTCCTCCTGTCTGTCTGTACGCGATAAACTCGAAAACTACTGAACGGATTTTTATACGGTTTTCAACAATAGAAAGAGTAATTCTTGAGGAAGGTTTAGGTATATAATTTATTATGCTTTTATGTAAATTAGCTGAAATACGGCGACAAATGTTGAAGAGGTCGCAAAAAATCTCGCCAAATGGGAACTTTCCACGCGAACGCCGCGTAAACTAGCAAAGATACAGTTAAGTAATGTACTAGAGAATTCAAAATCTATAAAAATGCTACAAAAAAGTCCGCGATAGCATATCTCTATCTCTTACGGTTGACTTACAATAACCACTTTTATGTTAACATTTTTAATTAAAAACATTACGTTATTTTCAAAGTTATTTTCTTTAGTTCGGTATTAATCCTTATCCAAATGAATATTTTAGTTAGCTTAGTCATTTAATGCAGATTAAAATTGCTCTTTACACTAAATCAATCAGATGAATAGTTTTTGAGATATCGTTGTTAGAAGTAATTAGTAGCGAAACATTTTTAATGCTTGGCGAGCATTGAGATGCCTACGGCGAGTCCATCCCCTCTGCCCCGCATCGCTCGACCGCCTGCTCAAGCTATATAAACCGGGCGATGTAGCGCGCGATCCTAGGATACTTTTTACCGCGGGAAAATATCTTATTTCTGAGGAAAAATACAAAAACTGCAATGTAAGAGTATACTAATATGTAACACCTAAGAATTTAGTTTTTGGTCATCTGAACGCGGGCGGAGCCGCGGGCAATGCTAGTAGAATATAATAGGGAAAAGCTTTAAAAAACTAACGAGCTTTGAGGAAGGATCTTTGGTATGGCTACACGATCCAGTGAGACGAAAAGGTAAATCCTCCAAAATCACATCCGTATTGGGAGCAAATTTAAAAGGTTCTTACAAAAATTACCGAATACTTTCCGGATACATTTCGATGCCCAACTTAGATTGTAGGGCTTATGAATAAGTACATGTAGGTTTAGATTTAGGTTGGTTAAGTATCGTTGCAATAACGACATAGGAATTTTTTGTAGCAAGTTTGTTTATAAGCCCACAAATCATAATTTGCACTCAGACTAATATTGAAACGAGTGTAAAACTAAACATGAAGCCAATCAAAAAAAAATCTTGTTAAATTTCACATTTATAATATTAGTATAAATTACTAATATTATAAATGTGAAAGTTTATATGGATGTTTGGATGTTTGTTACTCAATCACGCTAGAACGGCTGAAAGGATCTGGATAAAATTTGGCACAGATATAGATTATAGTATATTATGCTTTTTATTCCGGAAAAATGTTTGTGGGATAGATTTGTCTTTGTTTTATAATGTTTTTACGTAGAATAAAATTATTAATAGAATATTCATCACTGTGATAGATAAATAATTTTAATAAAAAAAAAGTTAACGGATTTTTTTTCAATAAAGAAAAAAAAATTAAATAAGCTAATATTATGCTATCTCTTCTTCAAGGGGAAGAAAACTAATGTTTAAAAAATACAAAAAGTATAATTAATTTCATTATCACACAATCACGACTAATACGTTCATAAAATTTACCATTGAAAAAATTCTGTGTGGCAAAATCACAAACATAATTATCTAACAGTCCTTGAATATTAAGAATTTTTGTAGGAAAATAATAAGCTGGATTTTTCCATTACATGAGAAACTACGCATAGAATACGAAATTACAGTATATTTTTCTCGATTTGTTTACCCATAACCGTAGTAAATTTTTAACTTTTTACAGTATACTTTTAGGAAAAATACCGTATTATTTTGTAAGTACAACTAATTTCTCATTTATTTCAATTTTCAGTGAACTATATAAATCGCTCTCTTTTGTACATTTCAGTAAACAGTAAGAAGTAATTCAACAATCAACATGCGCGTAAGTTTATTACCTACTAACGGCTTACCCTCGCTTCGCTCGGGTTCGCCGTTCGCTCTAGAAAAACAAAAACAAATGTATCCCTCGGGAACCATATCTTTTTCTGAGATAAAAAGTTGCCTATGTGTTATTCCAGACTATTATCTATTTCTGTGCCAAATTTCTTCCAGATCCGTTCACCCGCCCTGGCGTGAAAGACTAACAAACATCCCTACATACTCACAAACTTTCACAATTATAACTTTCACAATTATAATTTTTTTACCTACTTGGTAAGTAACAACTTTATATCACTCCACCATTTTGCCTCGACATAATAACATTTGTCTCATTTTTTTTTGGAATTTATATGGGTGGTCCCATGTAGCTCATTCAATTCAGAAAAGGAAAGACATTTGTGTACTAAATTTCATCAAAATTCACACACACACACACACACACGCACACACACACGCACGCACGCACGCACGCATTATGATACAATAGTAGTAAGTACAATTTGCTTGTTCTAGATCCTAGCAGCCTGTATGTTGGTATTAAGTCTCCTTACATTATTTGGAGTGAATGCCTACGAAGAACAGGCAAAGGGCGTTAATGAGGAATATTATGATCCCGATTTAAATCATTAGGTACATATAAAATGTCAAGCTAAATAAATATATTTGCCTAAATTATTCAATTTGTAGTTTTAATGGGAACTAACGCCTTACTAACTACTAAACTAAAGGCAGTGGTAATCTAGTGCTATTCCTGATCGCATTACCGTGTGATATAAGATCGGAAATAGCGCGCGCGCCGCGGTGCGGGCTCACTCGCCTGCGTGTGCGATAGATAACATGTTACGTTCTTGTTGCTTACTGCTGACTGCTTTTAGTTGGTATTTTATTTACATCTACCGACCACGGTTTATTTTTCTTTGTATAAAATTATGATATAAATGTAATCGCTTTTCTAAAGCCTACATACTTTAAATGATATACTGTTCAATTATTAATAAAAATTATTTATATGCACATGTTACCTTTTGCTATAAGTTTTATATAAGTTTGTGTACTTGTTAAACAAATATAATAGTATTTAATATGTACTTCTAGGATTAAATTTACACTAGAAATGTACTTAATTTAATAATTTATGTGGATTAAATAAAGAAATTTTAAAAATAAAAAAAAATCTAGTGGTAACGCGCTAGCTTGGAAACCGAGTGAAGCGTGTTCATTTCCCGGCTCTCGCACCTCTAATATTTTCTTGTGCGAATCACTTCCAACATGATTACCATTCACCAATATCATGATCTGTATATCTTAGAAAACCTTCGAAACTTTCGAAAGACATGTGTAGTCCGCCAACCCGCACTTGGCCACCATGCGGTGGACTATGGTCTGATCCCCTCGTACAGAAGAAGTGTCCGTGCCCAGCAGTGGGACGTTAAAAAGGTCTGAATAATAATAATCACGCGCTGATCTGATAATGATACCAGGAATCAAGACATAAATAGAGAACCCTTTAATCATATTTGACCTGCCAATAACATCTTCCTTTGAATATCTCATTACAAAGTTATTATAAAATTATGAGAACCTCCTCCTTTTTGAAGTCGGTTAAAAATCGTACAACTCACAAAAAAGAAATTTTAATATTGTCAAAAATAAAAAAATAGCAAAAGATTTCATCTCGTATGTCACCACTCTCTGTTTGTAAAAGGAATGCAGCTAACTTCATCATGTCGCTTTTTGGCTGTAGGTACGCGCGCGCATCGAAAATTTTTGACTATCATTTTTTTCCAAACGTGCCAAAAGAAGTATAACTTCAAAAACGTCAAATAATAGAAAATTGATCACATTTTGACCATAAACCAATAAAACTATCTAAACGATTTTATAATCGCAAGAATTTGGGTTACTTTACTTTAGTAAAGTACATTAGAAAATTAGAACAGTGTTAATTCGGAAAAAATAAAGTAGAACACACACAATTCATGTTACAAGTTCAAATGGAGTCATTAATAAACGTCTGTTTTCCTATTTTATAGATTTAAAAGTAAATATTTAATAAATAATTAATTGATTACATTATTTATGCATCATATTTCCCGGAAATTTGATATGATTAGCTTCCATTACACGGGTTATTTGTTATTTTATTTCAATTTTCAATGATTTGTATAACAACTTAGAGTATAGTATTAAAACAATTTAGTATTAATTTAATACTTGGAGCCTTTACTCGTACATCAACCAACATGCGGGTAATTATTATTATTTTTTTTTAATTATAATAATAACAAAAAACTTGTATTATTACTTGTATTATATTTAAAAATGATAGAGTCAAGTTAAAACGAATTCAGTGTACTTTGTTTTTTTTTTGTTTTTTTTAATAAATTAGTGATTGTGGGATGCAAGATTGTGATAAAATCCTACTCTACAATTTTCGAAATTTTTGTTTCTAATTAATTTTTTTATAAGAAAATTTCATTCTTTATATGTGTACTTTATCTCACGTTTTATATAAACTACAATAAGTTTTACGGTTGGAATTTGAACTATAACAAGGCCAAAGTTTTCAAAGTATGTTTATTTATTGTACTTGTACTTGCTTATTATCAAAATAGGCAGAACTTTTAAACTTTTAACGCTGAGGGATATTAATATAATTTTTACCTCAATAAAGGGTTTAAGAATTACTGTAAAACAATTTACTAATAAAGGATTCGTCTAAACACAGTAATGAAACCGTGAGCTAAATCTACTACTTACGTTAAATTTTAAAACAATATTCAAATATTACGTATCATTTCAGTTAATCACAGCCTGCGTGTTCATTCTAAGTTTGCTTCAACTGTTTCGGGTGGAGGGCAAGATTGTGGAAGAGGAACGTCGCCCTGGCCAAGAAGATATTGCAAAATTATACTCAAAGATTTCTAAGAGTAAAGAAAATTAATAAAAAAATATATTGATAATAATGTAATAATTAATATATTTTTTTTTCGAAATATACATGTATCGATATTTTGTCGATTGACATATTTTTAAATGATATTAATTTTTTGTCTGTTTAATTATTGTCTTTATTTAATTTTTCCTTTATATTCTTCAACTGCTGTTGAAACTGCTTGTGTAGTAGGAGAAATGAGCATAATCTGGGTTCTCGAACCCAAAACGATGATTCAACTTTAAATGAAATAAATATTTTCTTTTGAATTTTTAAATGTACATACATATATTAAAATTATATATTATAAATAATTGTCATGCATTGAGACTTTTTGTTTTTTTTTTGTTTACGGTTTTCTTTAGGATACACGAAAAGATCGAAAACTTAGGACTAGAAAGTGAAAAAAACGGCTAAGACTAGATTAAAGCAAGATTTGAATTTCATGCACTAATATCTACAGGAACCACGACTAATATATATAATATATAATAGTAATCTATAAATATAATAAAATTCTAACTAAGTCGAATCTGCACATTAAATATTTTTTGGAAAATCTTATTGAAATAGACATTATTATCGATACAGAGGCCAAATCTATAGTTTTTAGAATTTTTGTCTGTCTGTCTGTTACCACATCACGAGAAAACCACTGGACAGATTTTGATGAAATTTGGTATGATGATAGCTAGATATCCGGGTCAACATATAAAATACTTTTTACCGTGGGAAAATACCTCATTTCTGAGAAAAATACAAAAACTGCGTTGTAAGAGTATACTAATATGTAAAATATAAGAATTTGGTTTTTAGTCATCTGAACGCGGGCGGAGCCGCTGGCAAGCATTGCCAGCTATATAATAGTATATCTTCATACAGATGGTAGGCAGAAGAAATTTCTTTAAAGATAAAAAACAGTAAGGAGAGAGAATGCCACCTTGAGGAACAGCATTTACAGACTATTATATCTTCTCGTATTCTGAGGACACATAATTTTCGCGCACTGTAAACGTCCAAAAATATATGAAAGGAAGAGTTCCAAGGATGATTTCAATGTCAATAGAATTGATAGCACTGGTAAAATTAAGCAAAACCATCGCAGTGCGCTTTGTGTCATCCATTTTTGATTATCTGATAGTAATTGTATCGTCAGTAAGAGAAATAAATGCTTCAATATCTCGTAAAGACCATATTTTACTCAAAACAGCTATTCAAGTTAGTTATCAAAATTAAATCGAAAACATTAGTCTTCCAACATAAGCCAGCATTAAAACATAATACAACCTAGAGATTCTATTTAGAAGTAAAATACATATATTTACATACTGTACGAAATTAAAAGATAATGATAAATGACGACACGTTTGGTTCAGTGTGTAGTGACCCTACTTGCTGTGCCAGCGGTTGCGGGTTCGAGTCCCGCTGGGGGCATTCATTTGTGTGATGAGCACGAGTGTTTGTACTCCAGTCATGGGTGTTTACATTATAATATGTATCTATTTAAAATTATAAATGTGTAATGTATAAACTATCCGGTATCCATAACAAAAGCCTCGTAGCTTAACATGGAACTAGATGGTGCTGTGAGTTAATGTCCCAACATATTTAAAAAAAGAGATAAGCAAAGTATCAAAGTTAAATAAATAACGGATTTATTTTTACATGTTAATATTGCGATTCGTAAACCACTACATTCAACATTTGTGGAGAAAAATATTTCAGAAGTAAATACACTAGCATCAGCACTCCATGCCATGAATAATTCAACTGGTACGTAATACATTTTTGCGGTGTAAGTTTTGATTGCATCTCGTGTTTTGAGGTCATAATTGCAATTTTTAATTAATATTGTGTAAGCATCATTAACAAGATTTTAACGTACAACTTTATAATCATCCTATTAAAATTATAAACGCGAAAGTTTGGATGGATGGATGTTTGTTACACAATCACGCCAGAACGGCTGAATGGATCTGAATGAAATTGGGTATAGAGTTAGATTATAGTCTGAGATAGATTACAGTCTGAAATAGTACATAGTTTTATTTCTATCCTGAAAAAATGTACGGTTCCCGTAGGATAGATTTGTTTTTGTTTTTGAGATATAAGTATTTTTTTAATATATTTCAGAAGCGTTATGAGTCCAATCTGTGTTATCCTCCATGTCTCTCTTTAATAATAATAATAACTCTTTATTGTATACCCAAAAAGAATAGAAAATATATAGGGTGGGTGGAAAATATATAGACGACGACCGCTATAACCGTAATTGGTTCCAGGCAACCTTTAGTTCTAGGAAATGGCAAAGTGCGACATAGAAGGGATGGGGATATAAAAAAAGTTGTATGAATAGACAAAATACGAATACATAAGATATGAATACATAATAATATGAAAATACATACCTTATCCATACTTCCATACTTAATATTATAAATGTGAAAGTGTGTTTGTTTGTTTGTTTGTCCTTCTTTAACGTCGAATCGGAGTGACGGGTTGGTGTGGTTTTTTGTGTGGAGATAGTTGGAAGGCTGGAAAATGACATACGCTACTTTTTACCGCGGGAGATTATCTAATTCAGACGGGAAAACACGTAATAATACAATCCAAAAAATATTTATGATCAGAATTACTTCAAAACATGGTATTAATGCTCTTCAAATAAAATTAATTAAATATGTGCTTTAGCATTTTTCAAAAATCATTCTATATATAAGGGGGTAAAATAGGGGATGAAAATTTGTATGAAACCTACCTTTTTAGAGATTTTTTTGTAGTTTTCGAGCGAAGCCGCGGGTTCTGCTAGTATATAATTAAAAAAATTCAACGGCCATATTTCTCCGAATTCAATCAAATTTATTATGATTTCTCCTAGTAAATACTTTTTTACCAAACAAA
This sequence comes from Brenthis ino, assembly GCA_921882275.1. NCBI lineage: Eukaryota > Metazoa > Arthropoda > Insecta > Lepidoptera > Nymphalidae > Brenthis > Brenthis ino. The sequence goes on along the minus strand of OV170229.1, from coordinate 21,469,680 downwards.
AAATGACCTAAAGCACTCGGTGTTATATAGCTTCTTATTAGTGTAAGGTTTCGCTATATTAATGTATAATAAAATAGTTATTAATTGATTATACTGGCCATGCTGACGACGCGAACGCGTACATTATGATACCTTTATAAATCAGTCAGTTAAAATTGACGAGAATGTTCAGGCCGAAAAAAAAAAAAAGAGGGAATCGATCGGCAGGGAGTTGACATGGTGGTCGTGCTTTCCGTGATTTTTAACTGGAGCAAAGAAATAAGAAATTGTTGAAAATAGGTGTTTCCTAATAAAATGGAATTAAATCTAGTTAAAATATATATGTTGTTAGATGATCCTGGCTTTTCCTAAGATATCCTGCATTAGTGAAAGATTTTTTTAAAAATCGGATAACCTCTTTATAACATTAGTGTAGATAACAGTTCAAATCTAATAGACAATAACTTTATAAAATAACATACAAATGCAATATTGGCTGAGAATTATACTAATACTTATATAAATAACTATACATGCTCTAGCAAATAAAATAACCAAGCTTTTACAAAGATATCCTTAAGACATTTTTAATGAGACATTTTTAGTGATTTCTTCTTCTTAGTAAAAGACAAAAGTGAGAATGTACTTAATATGTATTTTAAATATTATATGTGCACATACGCATTATTAGCTATATTATAGCTCTATATGACATAATGCCTCGATGACCTAGTGTCAAACATGAACGGCTACAAATATAGATGTCCTGAGTTCGATTCTTTTTCTTTCGAATTTTTCGGTCAAGAAAGTCTCAGTGACAGGCTGGAGTTGAGCAACACCCTCACCTCCCTGAGAGCAGCCTTGGAGAGTACGCAAAGCTGTCAGTTCTACAGCTAATCTCTAAGTAAACGTATCGAAGTGTAATCCCACTAGAGCTTGAGAATGTCAGGAGTGCACTTTTATTTGCGGGCTTTTATACTTGTGCACTATAATATGGCTAGTTTTAGTTAAATGTAGCCGAAATCGACCAGGAGGATATTATCTATACTAATATTATAAAGAGGTAAAGTTTGTGATTTTGTGAGTTTGTGATGTTGTAGGGGGTAATCTCTGGATCTACTGAACCGATTTCGATGAAATTTGGTAAGAAGATATTTTGAGACTCTGGGAAGGACATAGGATACTTTTTATCCCCTAAATCATCCCTTATGGGAGTGGAAATTGGGATGAAAGTTTGTATGGGGAATTAGGGACGAACCTGTGGGAAGCGAGTATGAGTCTCTAGTATATAATAACAAACTTTAATTTAATTAAGGGTCGCAATAATTGCGTATTTTATTATATTCGTATATATAACACGCTCTATACTTTAACCATTTAATATCTCAACATAGATACCCATAACTTCATCTTCATAACACCACTAATAAACTAAGAATAATGAAGGAAGTTAAATTAAAATCTTAAGCAACAATCATTACTTACGTATTCGTGCTGTAAACCTTATGGTCTTTCATACAGTTATTGTTACTTACTGAAGTGTTGAAATTTTGAAAGTGTTATTCAATATAATTTGTTAATTTTCTCTGTTCCATATATTTTCTATTAATTATATATTTCAAGTAAATTTATATTTTGATGAGAAAATGTTTGACAAGTTCATTCTAGACTAACATTTTCCCGAGACTCTATCCGTTGTTCATTTATATACTTACATACATATGTATATCTTCATAAATTGTAACCCATGTGCTAATCTGATACAGAAGCTTATTACTGATAAATTTTATCTAAATCCGTGATAGGTTTTAATTAATATTGTCATTTTTGCGCGATAGACAAATTAAAACTTTTTTACTGTTGTGACGTATGAGATAAAATACTATAAACGAAAATCATAGATAGAATTAAATAATTTGAAATTTGAGTGAGCGCCCTCAGAAATCTGTAAATAATTTTAAAACAAGTAATATCATAATTTTTGTGTATGTATGTATGTATGTACGACATAAAGTATATACGAAAAAAGGATATATATCTACTCGTAGCTTTCGAAAACTTACTAAGTTCTCTTAGACATGCTGATTTTCTCACAATGTTTTCCTTCACCGTAAACCAAGTAGTTGGATGTTGGAAATGATTCACAGATAAAAACATCAGAGGCGCGAGACCCGGAATTCGAACCCGCTTCACTTGAATTCCTAAGCGAGTGCGTTACCACTGGGCTGAAATTGCCTAAAAATATGTTCAGAATAAACTAAGTCCACTTAAAAACTAGTTAAACGCGTTAAAAACTGTTTCGAATCAAATTGCAAAAGTTTTATGGTGACCGTTAATCACACAAACTTAATGATTTACTATCTCAGTACAGATAGCTACAACTTTCGCCTTTAAAACTCCTCTAGCAAATTAAGAAAAATGAAGGAAGTTAAATTAAAGCCTTAACCAAGAGAAACCGTGAATTATCCGTGTTGTAAAGACATTTTTTCTTCACAGTATTTAGGGTCTTTCATACTGTTATATTTTTATTTTTTAAGTGTTGAAATCGCGAGGAAATTCAAAAAGTTTTAGCTTCACAAGATTGTTCTTGTATTTTTCATTCATATTTCTTTATTCAAATCAAAATCATACAAAAAGATTTAGAGAAAAATTACTAGTAAATGTAAATTAGTGAACATGCGTTTGACAATTTAAAATTTCATATGAATACAAGAAAACGGTACAAAATATATAGAGTACCATACTATTTGAAAGTTTATAAAAATAATAATATCGGCATTAATTAAAATTACAGTATAAAAAGATAGGTATATACGTAAATGAGTTAAGCGAATATTTTATTTCATATTAATTGTATAATTTTAAAAACGCTAAATGCTTCATTAAATTTAAAGACAAAAATGGCTCTTATATACATAATTCGTAAGCAAAATATATAAAAGTATAAAGAGATTTTTATCCCCATCCACAAAGTAATTCCTTTGGGATAAACATATATGTACATCATAATCTCGGCAATAGTTTTAAGGCAATGTAAGCTTAACAACATGTGTTCTATTATACAATAACTATAGTATATTTATTATTTATAATATAAATATTATATAAATAATATTGCCATATTTAATTATAGTACCTACTTATTAAAAAAAATTAAATGCTTAGAATTAAAATCAACAAAAATTGTAAGGTACTTCGTGCCATTTTTGAATTTGCGAAATTAATTTGTAAAATTCTGGGTAAGAACTAAGCACTGTCTATAACAAGTATATAACGCCTTTGAGACGTCTAAAACCTTAGTCTCTCCCGTGACCATAATTGCTGTGAAGCATTCGAAACGTCGGAAACCAAAAATCATAATTAATCCGCGAAGATCCGGAAAGATAGTTTTATTTAAAACTATTGAGAAAACATAGTAATTTTCAAATCCCAGACAGATACTTTAATATTATTTATATATCTATACTTATTATAAAAATAAGTCCCCCGGCCGCGTCTTTCTGTCCTCCTGTCTGTCCTCCTGTCTGTCTGTACGCGATAAACTCGAAAACTACTGAACGGATTTTTATACGGTTTTCAACAATAGAAAGAGTAATTCTTGAGGAAGGTTTAGGTATATAATTTATTATGCTTTTATGTAAATTAGCTGAAATACGGTGACAAATGTTGAAGAGGTCGCAAAAAATCTCGCCAAATGGGAACTTTCCACGCGAACGCCGCGTAAACTAGCAAAGATACAGTTAAGTAATGTACTAGAGAATTCAAAATCTATAAAAATGCTACAAAAAAGTCCGCGATAGCATATCTCTATCTCTTACGGTTGACTTACAATAACCACTTTTATGTTAACATTTTTAATTAAAAACATTACGTTATTTTCAAAGTTATTTTCTTTAGTTCGGTATTAATCCTTATCCAAATGAATATTTTAGTTAGCTTAGTCATTTAATGCAGATTAAAATTGCTCTTTACACTAAATCAATCAGATGAATAGTTTTTGAGATATCGTTGTTAGAAGTAATTAGTAGCGAAACATTTTTAATGCTTGGCGAGCATTGAGATGCCTACGGCGAGTCCATCCCCTCTGCCCCGCATCGCTCGACCGCCTGCTCAAGCTATATAAACCGGGCGATGTAGCGCGCGATCCTAGGATACTTTTTACCGCGGGAAAATATCTTATTTCTGAGGAAAAATACAAAAACTGCAATGTAAGAGTATACTAATATGTAACACCTAAGAATTTAGTTTTTGGTCATCTGAACGCGGGCGGAGCCGCGGGCAATGCTAGTATATATATATATATATATATATATATATATATATATATATATATATATATATATATATATTATTCCAATTTTCATTAATATATTCCCTATAAAAATATTAGGATTTATTATTTTCTACGTCAAAAATATATTTTCGCAAAATGTTCTTCAAATTTTTGAAGCAAGTTCAATCATGAATACTTCATCGCCTATTAACCCCAATTTAAAGAGTTAAGAAATTTAAATATGCAAAAGTATGGCAAAAGGGGATGTGAAACTAGATCAAAGTGCTAACTGCTGTGTTTGCGGCAGCAAGTCTTTTAGATGATTCAATTATAAACAAATCTTTAAATAAATATAAAACTACAGATATTTTTTTAGATTATAAGAATTAACTTAGACTTTTATTTTAGAAAAAGAATCACACAAGAACGGGTCCACACAAGAAAATTAAAACACATGAAATTGTAAACAAAATCGTACCTAGTTACCAATAAATCTAGATAAATCGTTTTTTTTTTGTATGACTACTTTTTTGTGCAATAAATAAATAAATATGTTGGGACATTGACACACATCACCATCTGGTTCCATGGTAAGCTACGAGGCTTGTGTTATGGATACCAGATACATACATATTATAAATATAAACACCCATGACTGGAGTACAAACATTCGTGCTCATCACACAAATGAATGCCCCCAGCGGGACTCGAACCCGCGACCGCTGGCACCGCAAGAAGGGTCACTACAGACTGAGCCACACAATAAAGAATATATAATTGTTATAAACATCTTTTTTTATTATATGCTTATAGATAATTCCTAATTTTTGTGCAATTCTAAGTCACAGCTATTTCAAAAAAACAACAAACATGAATTCAAAAAAACAACAAGTATGAAGACACGTCTCATATTAGAAACTCACTACAAACCAAACGTAATCGAGTAAGACATATTGTTTTTTGAAATAAATACAACAAAATAACGATGAATACGGCCCTTGGATCTTGCTCTAAAATTAAAAAAAAATACTATTTGACAGTTATCTACATATACATATGATATAGATTCAGTTTTAATATATATGTATTTTTAACGGTCCTCCCAAAAAAGCGGAGGTGCCGTGTACTCTCGCCGGCTGCCGGGGTCTTAAGGGCTATAAATTTGATCATGCCCCTTAAATGAAACTATTTCCACCCCCGATGGATGAACAGAATTTTAAATAACTCACTATCTCATATAAGTCAACTTGATTCGTTAACTTTAATTTTAAGATGGATAAAATAATGTCAAATTATAGTATATATGTAGTACATTTTAGCATGCAGTGTATGATTATTATTATAAAAATGAATTATTCCAGCTCCTTGGACCACAAAAATAAACGTATTTCGCGCATTGCCCTCGAGGGTATCTTTTATTACAAAAATATTCTCTTCGTACATGGATATTTAGTTAATGCAAGTATTACAACATAGTCACTAGTTTCTTTGAAGACAATATTTCTGAATTATAACGACAATAAGAACGTTGAAAAACCAGTAAATGGCGAAGTCGTATTTACACGTGGTATGTTTTTATTCGTTGATATGTAAACTAAAGTTTAAAAATGAAACAAAATTATTAGAAACTATACATGAAAATATATATTATTATAAATCCAAGCTGCCACAATATTGCAAATTATGTATAGTGATTTTTTTTAAAATCGCTTGACCGATTTCGATAAAATTTATATGGGACCACTTGGAAAGTATACCCTTTGAAACAAAAAAAAATCCAAATCGTCAGGCGTCTTTGAGTAATCGGTGAACATCCATAAAAAAAAGATTCCGACGAATTGAGAACCTCCTCCTTTTTGGAAGTCGGTTATAAATGAAAATATTTACAGTGAACGCGAATCGAACCGCGACCTCATACGTATAGGTCAGATCGTCTACGCTACTACTACGCTACTACAGCATCTCTCGAATAAATATATATATAATATATTATGCTTGTATTGGCTATATAAACATTTGTATTGTGTAGATATTAATCTATGTGAATATTATGTATTAGATATCAATTTACAATTATTAAAAGCACGATATTGAGAAACCTAGTTTAAGTTGTAGAATGTGACGCTTTCTTGAAGATTTGGCGTAAATAAATCTGCAACCTGAGTAAAGTCGCTACTGTACTTTTGGTATACATCGAAAGTGCGATATTTTTTTTAATTATTTAATCTACGATTTAGATCCGATTTCATGTATATTTTAACTCAAATTAATCTATACTATAATATATATTATAAAGAGGTAAAGTTTGTGAGATTCTGAGTTTGTGACGTTGTAGGGGTAATCCCTGGATCTACTGAACCGATTTAGATGAAATTTAATAAGAAGATAGTTTGAGACCCTGGGAAGGATATAGGATACTTTTTATCCCAGAAATCATCCTTTAAGGGGGTGAAAATGGGGATGAAAGTTTGTATTGGGAATCAAGCTAGGGACGAACCCGAGCGAAGCGAGGGTGAGTCGCTAGTTGAATATAAAATAATCTCCTAAGAAATTATTATTTGAAGCTAAATAAAGCGTATTCAATGCAGTGCCATAAATACAGTTCCCAAGTTGCCGGAAATGGTAACAATGAAATGTTGTTTTGAGCTAGCATTGCCCTGAACGAATATAATATTATACGAAGACTATATAAATTGCATATTTTAAAGAGAGAGAATTTATTATATATAAGTTACTTAACTAACTATACTAGTTAGCCGCCCCAATTTTGCTCAGGTTCCTTATATTATTTACATGTCGTCTTTATAGTTAGAGAAATGGTCAAGATATTAACTCAGTAATATAGGCGTAAATATATTACATGTAGGATCTTTTTTAACAAAAACTCTTCATATAAAATTACTTTATTTTAATTTTATGAATACATTTTTTTACATAGTAATACCAAATACCAAGATTATGCATATGTATACATATAATAAAATTGTAACGAAGCCGAATCTGTACATTAAATATTTTTTGGAAAATCTTATTGAAATAAACATTATTATCGATGCAGAGGCGGAATCTAATGTTTTTAGAATTTTTGTCTGTCTGTCTGTCTGTAACCGCATCACAGAAAAACCACAAGAGGGGTTTTGATGAAATCTGGTATGGTGATAACTGGTTATCCGGGTCAACATACCTATAGGATACTTTTTACCGCGGGAAAAATCTAATTTCTGAGAAAAAATACAAAAACTGAATTGTAAGAGCATACTAATAAGTAAAACTTAAGAATTTGATTTTTGGTCATCTGAACGCGGGCGGAACCGCGGGCAAAGCTAGTTAGTAATATTATGTGTGTGAGTGCCGTTTCCATCTAGGTGTATTTTTTTTATTGAAGTATCAAATGCCGCTATGATAACTATATTAAGTTAAACAGAATTATTATTATAATTTATATATAACATTACTGTAAATACAATTGTCATAATAGATATTTAAGTAACTAAAGATATCTGCGAAAACCCTATGTCATTTTAAAACAGCATTAAAAGCTATTTCATTATTTTACTTTGTGATATAAGTATATTTTTACTTTTTAAATCTGGTAAACGGTAATGATTGTTCATTTTGAATTTTAAAATCGTAGTAAAAAATCCCTTGTTTTATGTTCCATGGATGGCTGTTGTTGCAAAAATAAAACATACTTTTACCAAAGATCTTTTTTATCTGCAAAATGTTTACAAATTATTTTCGTTGAATAGAATGCAAAAAGCGCAGCGTTAGCTGGCGTATTATTGCATTCCTACGAGATAAAAATATTTTATTTAAATTGCTTCAAACATGTGTGTTAAGTCAATTAAGAAATTTTTAACATTACTAGTAGATTTCATTTAAATTAAATTACATAGGCAGTGGTAGCCCAGTGGTAACGCGCTTGCTTGGGAAACCGAGTGAAGCGGGTTCAAATCCCGGGTCTCGCACCTCTGATATTTTCATGTGCGAATTATTTTTAACATGATTACCACTTGCCTTACGGTGAAGGAAAAACATCGTGAGGAAACCTGCATTTCTGAGATAACCTAGCAAGTTTTCAAAAGTGGTGGACTATGGCCTGATCCCCCTCGTATTGAAGGGAGGCCGGTGTCCAGCTGTGGGACATTAAAAAGGGCTGAATATGAATACAAATTACATAGATTTAACAGAACTACTATAAAAATAGTATAATTCGAGTTATACCTTTATAATGAAATTAAATACATGTAAGATGTCCTAAGTAAATACATACTCTTAAAATTTGCAGAAAAAGCGCATTTTCAAGAAGAACATAATTCTCTCAAGATGAAACCCAAGTTTTTAAAAATACTCGGCATATTTTTGTTCTCAGCGATGTTTATTTGAATGAATATTCAAAGCTTATCTCAGTCGGCTTTAAATTCCGCCAGATATATACTCAGATGAGAATAAATTTGAATTATTTTATATTTAGAAGCGAAAGAAAATGGTAGCTCCATTCTGTTGTATATTTTAGTTATCTCTTGAAAACCCCAACAAAACTTAAAATAATTTTTTTTGTTACAGCTCAAAATGATGTTTTAGAATAGTAAATTTTACGTACATACAGTTTTGGTCAATTCGTATGTTTATAAAGAAATATGTTATTAGCGTAAAAATATAATATACATCTCAAGAGACACAGGATATCTCACAATAACTTAATAAGAAATCGGGATAAATACAGGGTATTATAGAGCAGAATAGCTTACTTATTAGTACAAACCAAGTGATATATTTTCCCGCGGTAAAAAGTCTGTTCAGTGGTTTTCTCGTGATGCGGTAACAGACAGACAGACAGACAGACAGACAGACAGACAGACAGACAGACAGACAGACAGACAAAATTCTAAAAACTATAGATTCGGACTCTGTATCGATAATAATGTCTATTTCAATTAGATTTTTCAAAAAATATTTAATGTACAGATTCGACTTTGTTACAATTTTATTATATGTATAGATAGAAAGCGTACTTCGAAGTGTAAAGGGAGGTATACAAATATTTAAAAATCAAAATATAACAACACAACAAAAGGATTTTGAAATATTTTTTAAAACAAACTGATTATAGCTAGTAAAATTTTATTGAACGGGATTCCGAATTTCGATCGCTATGTGCAGTATCTGCTTAATGGCCGCGTTAATTAACGTTCATAATGATAGACCAAATTAAGCAATGGAATTCAATTAAATTCTTTGCTTTTTCAAATAATAGACTTATATATTTTAACTAGTGAACTGACCCCTCTTCGTTCGAATTCGTATTTCACAGAGTATTTTTTTATATATATTGGAACATTAACACACAGCACCATCTAGTTCCATGGTTAGCTACGACTTACGAGGCTTGTATTATGGATACCAGATAGTTGATACACTAGACATATATAATTCTAAATACATACATATTATAGATATAAACACCCATGAATGGAGTACAAACATTCGTGCTCACCACACAAATGAATGCCCCCAACTTGAACCCGCGACCGCTAGCACAGCAAGTAGGGTCACTACAAACTGTGCCAAACGTGTCGTCTATATCTCCATATAAAAAAAAGTATTAAAAAAGGTAAAAAGGTAAAAAGTATCAACTATTCACATCGATCCCTTGCTTTGTTGTTACAAGGAGGACAAACCAATAAACTCAGTTTTAGGTCCGATCCACATTTAACGTCAATTACGATTAGTTCTCGGTTCTATAACGGTCTGGCGTAGTATAGGTTTTTACAGGAACAAGGTTTTTACACAAGAAATAACGAGTGCATTTACGTTTCCTGTATAAAAATACGATACCGATATCAAACCTGGAAAAATTAGCACTATAATGTGGATCTGCCCTTATACTTATAATATTATTAACATTTTTTCCTGTCTCTGCCTGCATAGTATATTTTTATACTATTGTTTCGCTCATATCGCATGAAATTATATTGCCAATAAATAGATTATAAAAGGCATTACATTCGTTTTTTTAGCTTTATAATTTTAATATAGATTTTAAGATTAGTAAGGAAATACAACTAAGCAGTTTAGTAACTTATGGTCGACTGACGCATGCTACGGGGATATAGTTCTGAGAAACAACTCCATACGGTATTGTAATCTAAAACAATGGATAAATGTATGTATGTATAAACTAAACAATAAATATATAGTTAAAAATCTAAAACAAATAACCAAATTTATTCAAATAATAACTTATTTATACCAAAAGATATTTAAACTTATTTATACTTATTTATACCTGCACAGCATAAACAAGTCTAAAATTTTTTATTAGTAAAATTTATTATCAAGCACTTTAGAGTTACAAAGTGTCCTTTACATAAATAATACGCGTGATGGAGTAGACTTTTCAGCTTTCGTACGCTAAAACTATTTATTTAATAAAAATATTGTAAGTGAGTATGTATGTTATAGGAATTTCTAGTTTAGTTTTTATCATAAAACGAGCTTTAGTTCACTCTGTAAATATTTTTATAGAAAAAAGATATTGTTAAAAAACATTTCCACCTTGGATGTATATACATACTTACGTACATAATTATAAAGGGTGGTTAAAAGATCTAATTCAAAAACTCGATGTATAATCAAGCAACCAACCAGTAATTGAAGTCATCATATTTTTACACCTTTTGATTTATAATATCTGTATTTATTATAATGAATTAAAATAAATGAATTAAAGAGGCAATAATAATGTGTTAAATAATCATTATTTATTAATTTGATTTATATAAATACGATGGTATTGATGGCAACATTTTTTTTTGATTATTAAAAATGTATGCGACACAACTGCCATATTGACAGGGTGTGAGAGTGCGAGTAACGGTCCGGTGTGTTATTTCATTATTGTAAATTAAAATGTTTTAAATACATTAATAAACGAATGTAATAATTGGGTATTTCGTTTTAAGTGCTATGCTAATACTTCTAACATTTTTTTATATGAAAAGATAAATATAGAGTTTTTGTACAAGTTAAATTTTACAATGTAAACACCTTAGGAAAGGCAGAAAAAACCACTCAGGAGAATGTGAATATGTATGAACAGTATATAGCTAGTTATGAAATCGAACCCGCTAGTTAAGACGATGCAGCCAGAGCAAAACGATACTAGTTAGTACAAAGCTACTCGTGAGATAGTTCCCAACATAATATTAAACTATTATAAATTTATGTCGTAAATGCAATAACTTCATAACTCAAGTCCTTAATATAAGCGTATGGCATCATAGAGGGAGTATTATTAAAATATTTAATGGAGCAAATAATATGTAAATGCGTCGTGAACATTGTAAGTATATATTATAACTTGCAACTATTCAAAGATCGTTCGTGTATTATGTAATACGATAATGCATAAAATAAAAATTTTTGCAATATGAATTGAGTATATAAAAGGTTATATCGTATCATGCTCATGTGATAAATTAAACTTTTAACAGATAAGTCTAACATATATTCAAGGATAACATATATTTCATTCGAAATCTTATACTCATAAATTCGTAGATATCACCTATATCTTTAGTGTTTATTATAATACTACGTTAGGTAATTCTAAAAACACGAACTCCGACGACACAACTTTACCCTTGTGGTGTCTTCATCACCGATTATATCCTCGATAATATTATTATTGTATTGTCACTGAAGTTGCAAAAATATCATCATAATTGAAGTCTATAGTCCACCACGCTAGCCAAATGTGAATTAGCAGATTTACACGCCTTTCGAAAGCTGGTTAAGTTGTCTCAAACTTACAGGTTTGATCATAATGTTTTCCTTCATCTTTTTAATAAACGGTGCGAGATCCGGATTTGAACCCGCTTCCCTTGGCTTTTTAAGCGTGCTACCAATGGGTCAAATATTAACATAACTAGCGACTCACCCTCGCTTCGCTCGGTTTCGTCCCTAGGTACGTTTTAGCGGTTAGTATGACAAATATTTGAATTTCTCGGCTTTTCTGTACTATAATATGCATGTATTATACATATAAACCTTCCTCTTGAATCACTCTATCTATTTAAAAAAAACGCATCAAAATCTGTTGCGTAGTTTTAAAAATCTAAGCATGCATAATATATAAGAGACATACAGACAGCGGAAAGCGACTTTGTTTTATACTATGTAGTGACGAGATGCTAGCAAGTGCTAAAAATAAATACCTAATTTTGAATTTGAAAGATATAGAAACTAAGCAAGTTTAATAACAGCTTATGAAAAGAAAGAATCTTAGAAAAAGCTTATGAAAAGAGATCACATTACTCATGTCACATAAGTACCTACCTTTTAATGTAATTTTCAGACTTTCCAAGTCTTTTCGACTGAAACTTTTTCATCTGACTAAAATATAAGAGATCTTAAATGTGGAACAAAGTAAAGAATTCGATATTTAGTTTGATGGCTTTACTTTATTATCTATACATATAATAAAATTGTGACTGAGCCGAATCTGTACATGAAATATTTTTTGGAAAATCTTATTGAAATAGACATTATTATCGATACAGAGGCCGAATATATAGTTTTTAGAATTTTTGTCTGTCTGTCTGTTTGTCTCTCTGTCTGTTACCGCATCACAGAAAAACCACTGGAGGGATTTTGATGAAATTTAGTATGGTAATAGCTGGTTATCCGGGTCAACACATAGCATACTTTTTACCGCGGGAAAATGTCTCATTTCTGAGAAAAAATACAAAAACTGCAATGTATATACTACTATGTAAAACCTAAGAATTTGGTTTTTGGTCATCTGAACGCGGGCGGAGCTGCGGGCAATGCTAGTACTTTATAAAAATCTATGTACTTTGCATCATAATTTGCATATGGACCGTTCCATGAGATAAATTCTTTTATTTGGGAGTATATATTTTGCATTCAATTCTAATAATTATTGTCAAGCACTAAACCAAGTAAAAGCATATTTTGTAATAAAATTGTTGTATCGATCGACATATTGCAATCCAAGTAGCTCATAAAATAGAACATAAAAGACTACGTAATTGAATAACCATAGGTGTGGTGGCAGCTGTCGTAAATCAAACCATTTATGGTGAATAAAGTTAAAATCTTTAATTTTTTAAAATCTTTTAAGATTTTAACTATTTTCGCAGTTTTAATTTAATGAAAGATGATGATGATATAGTTTATTATTTATATTTACCTGTAAAAACCCGCTTTTCTCACTGAAACTAGCTTGTAATATCTCCCGCGCACTTCTTTCTTTTTTTACTTTAAAGCACTTATTATAAAGTTATGACTTTTACTTAATATTTTCAACTTTCTTGCAGTTTTACATTGAAATTGTTTTAAACAGTGATTTTACTATCAATAAAATTTTATGGTTTGCATTACAATGTGTTGAAACTTGTTTGGCGTTTATCTACTTTTAGCGTCGCCTACACTTGCAGTCCCTGGATAACCGCGGCTCCGCCCGCGTTCAAATGACCAAAAACCGAATACTCAGGTTTTACATATTAGTATACTCCTACATTGTAGTTTTTGTATTTTTTTTGCAGAAATTAGACATTTTCCCGGGGTAAACAGTATCCTATATGTTGACCCGGGTAAACAGCTATCACCATAGCGAATTTCATCAAAATCCCTCCAGTGGTTTTTCTGTGATGCGGTAACAGACAGGCAGACAAAAATTCTAAAAACTATAGATTTCTCTGTATCGATAATATAATATTTATTTCAAAAACATGTTCCAAAAAATATTTAATGTACAGATTCGGCTTAGTTACAATTTTATTATATGTACAAATATAAACATCACTTGATAAACACTTTTACTTCACTTAAAATTTCTTTTATTACCACTGTACAAAGTATAAACAGTACAAATATTACAATAATACAATAAAAATATGTATATGTATACATATTTTGGTATTTCTTATATCAAGCTTATATCATTTAACTCGATGACATTTCTATGCAGTCCAAAATAAACTAGAGGTATGTTACGAACGAAATAGATGAGTGACAGGAAAGAGTATAGGCAGTAACTAGTTAGCACAATCTATGGCATAAAAGTCTCGAGCTCATATGAAATAAATAACGAAACATCAGCATAATGAAGGCATTACTTCCACAACATTACCTGTGTAGGGCCGTTTCTATCTGTTTACTCAAACTGCCTAAAGTGTCTGGGCATGCGTAAATTGTATAAAAGAATTTTTCATAAACGCTCATACTCGTATAACATCAAAGAATTTAAATAACAATAATCGGAAAATACGTTGAAAGCAAAAAATACATCAAATGTTACAACACATAAGGAGTTTACTCTCTAACATAAATGGAAAAAATTAAAAATAAAAGTTTTACTTAGACATCGGTTGATTAAGAAACTAAAAGCCGTGCTAATGCAAAATAATCTATCTCTATATATATAAAAACCAATATCTGTTCGTTAGTCTCGCTAAAACTCATAAACGGCTGGACCGATTTAAATAATTCTTTTTTTTTTGTTTTATTGTAGATGAGTCAGGGGTGATTTAAATGTAAAAAAATAGAGAAAACAGAAAAAGAACAGCTAGCAAATCGAAAAGCACCTCGGGATGAACCTGAGTGCAGCGAGGGTGAGTCACTAGTAATATGGTAAAAATGCAGCCATTTGCCACTGTTGTACACATCCCTAATGCGAGGAGGATCAAATCATAGCTGGCCGAATGCATGTTTGTGGAATTCATACGTTTTTAAAGAATTACGTAGGTTCTCTCCGATATGCATGCTTGGTCTTGAGACAAGAATAGTTTGATCGACTCTAACTAGATTCCCACTGGAGGATTGAATCGAATTAAATACTCTTACAGAGACAAGATATCATTTTATACTGGACAAAGCTTTTCTCTTTTTTTGAGATAAATGTTCTTAGCAGATAAAGCATGTTTTTTATCCATAGTGATAGCGAGTTAAATCAAACTGAAGGTAGTCTGGTAAAGATAATGTTTAAAATTCAAATGCATTCTATTTTAAGGGATCTTTGATTTTTTGAAATCTATAAAATCTAATCAAATTATTTATATACCTATGTGATAATTAGGTACCTACATATTTATTATTGATATATGAGATTATTCAGTGGAAAGAAATACCTATATGAAATGGACTTATTTTTATGCTATACTGCACAATATCTATGTATACCTCAACCACCTAAAAAATAATTATTTTTATAACATAGAATTAGGTGTCCCTAAACAATTTTTCTTTAAATTTTTTGAGTGTTTTAATTTTTTTCGTTAAAATGATAGTATGTTTTCGTAGATTATTGTAAAATAAGTATTAAAGCGAAATATTCAACATTAGACCAATTCAACCCGTTAGACCGGAAACTAAATTAACATTATAGAAACTGAAAGCCAGATAAATCTCGTGTAAACCACCAGTCTGTATGAATCTAGCTCGCATCAGTTGATTGCAAGCCCTCGGGACCTGTATGCTACGTACATATGCTGTAAACAGCGTCTCTAATAACTGTGTAATATATGCACATATCATATTTTCTCATAATATTTTAGAACTAAAAAAAATCTTCTTATGTATATTTTCTCATCTTTCTTCTCACGGGTGTGGTGGAGACACTGACATATCACTTGTTCTTTGCTTACCACCGTTATGGGTTTAGGGGAATCTTTTCATTTTATTTTACGCACCGCATTTAGCATCGATTTAAAGTATTCTATCGTTCACTCCCCAAACGCACTAGGCGACCACGATCTTGCTCTGGTCTGAAAATATTTGATATCAGGCGACAGCAAATAAAAAGGAGTAACAAATATCTGTATGTGTAAATACACGCTTCCACACAAGTACCCCTATTAATTCTTTAACCTAATTCGACTATTGCATCGGTCCATAGTTTAGTCCATAGTCCCCTTACTCTACTAGTGGAACAGTACATGATATGAGACACCATGTGGAGACGTAGATTAATCAAATGTTGTCTATGAAAACAGCTGATTATGGCGAAGCTGTGATGTACAATATCTATACATATAATAAAACTGTAAAGGTCGAATGTCTGTACATAGAAAAAAAAATGCTAAAAACCGAGTCAGGGGGATGTTAGAAGAGAAATAAAACAAATCCAGACTTTTTCACTTTTTTTGTTTCTCTGTCTGTTTGTCTGTTTGTACGGGTTAATCTTCGAAACTGTTCGACCGATTTAAATGAAATTTTGCATGGTGGTACTTTTCATTCCGGAAAAATTAAAGAGTTTCTGTGCGATAGTTAAAAACTATAGTAACTTATACAGCTTAGTACACAACAACTACTAATCGGATTTTAATGAAACTTTACAATACATAGTTCATACATCAGAAAAACAAATAGGTTACTACTGGTATTTATCCCGGAAAAATATACGGTTCCCGTGGGATAGATTTGTTTTTGTTCGCCTAGAGGCTAACCCGAGCGAAGCAAGGGTGAGCCGCTAGTTGAAAATAAAATATAAAGTAAACCGTTGTTCACAGTAACCATTTTAGTGATCAAGCCAAAATAAGGACAGAAATGTACAAATTACTTGTAAAATTTGTAAGGATATACAAAAAAAATTTTTTTCACTGTTTTTACAACATTTAGTAAATTTGTCGTTTATATTAAACGTACGATAAACTAACTAATGTATAGACGAGTCCATCAAAAGTAAAAAAGTAATATAATAAGAATTTAAGAATAGAATGCATACAATACAATAAATGGAATGAAAAATGCTAAGCGAAGCGGCAATAAGTTGCTAATGAAATATGAAACCGTATAATATTAGTAATAATAATATTTTGTTATTATAGTAAAAATTATAAATAAACGGTTATTAGATACAAATTATTATTAGATCAGGCTTTAAAAAATCTGAAATTCCTTCATTTATTATGACGTACCTAATACACAAATAGCTAAGTTATCTCTATCTCTATCTCACAAACTTCTTAACATAAAATCTTAGAAAAACATCAAAAAGGTGTAAAAACCCTTGTTGTCTATCTATACATATAACTAACACAACTAAAAAATAAAATTCTGAGTTGAATCTGTACATTCAATATTCTTTGGAAAATCTTATTGAAATATTCATTATTATCTATATAGAGGCCAAATTTATAGTTTTTAGAATTTTTGTATGTCTGTCTGTCTATCTGGGAACGCATCACAAAAAAACATTGGACACATCTGGTATGATGATAGCTGGTTCTCCGGGTCAACATATAGAATACTTTTTACTGCGGGAAAATATCTCATCTCTGAGATATCTGTACTATGCCTTAAAACGTAATAATATAATACGTAAATATTTAATTAAAGTAATAATTTCTAAAGTAATCTAACGCAATTACGTTTGCGGTTACCGCAAACCAACAGTAGGCAACTTGGCAGAAGCTCATCAACAAACTTAAACGATTCTGACCTTAGCCCGGATGAAGTGGCTATTTAAATTATTTTCTAACAAACAACATAATATAGCTAACGCAATTATAATAATAGTTTGAATTAAAATGTAATGGAACATAAACCTAAAGAAATATTATTAAATTTCATAAGATTATTTATCAGTTAAAAGGAGAATAAAGAAAATTTTGAACGAACAAAAACTTTAAATTAAAGGATTGGCCTAACATTCTATTTAAGATATCGACGGCGCCTTAGAACATGCCAATTAAATCACATCGAGTGTCCAGCCACAGTGGTCTAACCACAAAAATATTTTAAATTCTAGCACCTGTTGACTCTTGTATGTGTCTGGCCGCTTAAAACAAATTGTATTTGAAACAAAAGGAAACATGAAGGAAAAATTAACAAATATCTATTTTGGCGTATATTTATATATATTTTTCAGTTAGCAACCTTTATACCTACACAATCTGTTTGAATTTAACTAACACTACCCACAAACTAAATTATCTTTAATAATGGCATACATTATTGGTCTCCTAATTAAATTACGGTCAGGCTACCAACGTCACTATCACACATCTATTCTGATAAAAAGTATGTGAAAATACAGGTAAATTCTATTCACTATTTTTTTTAAAGTGATACGATCGGAAAAATACCTCAAAACAATGTCTCTGAAGCAACCGTATAATACCATCGCTTTACTAGTTTTGAGACTATTTTTTTGAAATAAAAATCCTACTACCCAACCTGGAGGAAACCTAGGAATTCAGAATCTATAATGCTATAAGCTCACAATTCATGTCACATTATACAAGACCAATGAACAAGAAACTTTTTTCTACAATTATTAAATTTTACGAATAATTATATAGAGATAGCCAGAATTTATTATCATACTAGCCTTTGCTCGCGACCCCACATACACAGTGACGGATTTAACCTTAGCGCCGCCCTTGGGCACAGTAAAAAATGTCGCCCTATTATCGAAATTTTGAATAAAATGTTGACAGTAAAAAAAATATTAATTATTTGAGAAATGCAAAAAACTAATTTATACATAATATCAATTTTTTGAAAAATATATTAACTAGTTAATCTTTTTTTATTTTTCATTTTTTGGAAAATAAAAAAAACATTTTCGATAAACGCGAAGAAAATTTTTTCCCGCCCTCCGAATTTTGCCGCCCCTAAAAATTTGCCGCCCTGAGCACTAGGCCGGAGTGCCCTTAGTGTAAATCTAGTGCTGCACATACAGGTGGATAGAAAGCATAAATATCAAATCATTATATAAGCTCTCCATTCCAGATTACACTTAAATAGTATTATATTAGTATGATTAGAAAGGTCATAACTTTTCGTCTATTTAGGTCTTAACTACATAAGGCAAACATCTGTACTAAGCAATACAAACATTCGCATCGGGCGGAAATTAACTAAACATCCGGTCCGTTGTAGCCACGTCGTTAACAAACACATTGCATATTAATGTACTCCTTGGAGTCAAAGAATGGCTAGTTTTTGTTTCGCTTTAGAACGAGTTTTAATCCTTTAAGTATACTTATAGCCTTTCAACTTTGATCAATCGCTGAGTACCTAATGATTTGTTACAAATATATAGAAAAAAAAACGGATTTGAGGCAAAAGCTAGTTGTTACATGCGTAAAATATAGTTAGTTATACATATTTTACGCATGTGACATTAATTTTATTCAATAATCAATAAAACTTAACTCAGTAATAGCTGATATCATCATATTACCATTCAAAGCGATACCGAAATTGAAACGCGGAAGCTAACTCATTGAGTAAATTGGCTAATCGGAACATCGAGCATTGGTTCAAGCCAACCAGCTAACACTGTGTGGAACATTTGTGTAATGCACGGCGTAAGTTTCATGTTCCATTATTATATTTTTAAGACATATAGGTTAAGTTCGATCCAAATTAATGAAAGCGAAGAATATTATACGAGTACATTTACTAGCAAAACTGCCGGCTTCGCTCACGTTTAATATACAAAAAAAACTATTTTGCTTTATGTTATATAGCGATTAGCAACTTACTCTGACTGGCTTCGCTCGAATTCGTCCCTATGTATTTATATAATACTAGCAGAACCCACAGCTTCGCTCGAGTTAAAACTACAAAAAAATCTCTAAAAAGGTAGTTTCATACAAACTTTTATCCCCTATTTTACCCTCTTATAGGATGAATTTTGAAAAATGCTAAAACACGCATTTATTTAATTATATTGAAGAGCATTAACACCAAGTTTCAAGTAATTCTGATCATAAATATTTTTTGGGTTGTATTATAACGTGTTTTCTCGTGGGAATGAGGTACTCTCCCGCAGTAAAAAAATACCCTATGTCACTCTCTAGCCTTCCAGCTATATCCACACAAAAAATCACGCCAATCCGTTACTCTGTTTCTACGTGAAAGAAAGACAAACAAACAAACAAATTCACTTTCACAATTATAATATTAAGTATGGATGAAATTCAAATGAAGAATTATTCATTTAAATAATTTATTAAAACTTAAATGTTCAGAGTCAATGTATACTTACTTATAGACTTTTAAACAATCCATGCTGTAAATATATAAGAACTAATCAAAATTCGCATTCACGTTTTATTTACAAACAAGATGCTGCTCTCATATTTCAAGATAGAAAGAGATAAAATTTAAATTTTATGATACTTGTACTAGCTATACATATATTTAGCTTTTATTAATATTGTATTAAATTATATTATAAAACTCAACTACGTAAAAATTGAATTTTATTTTTGCTTGAAATTATAAAAAAAATGTTGCGATTCTTTTTTTTTTTGTTTTTTAAATTTTGTTTTGGCTTTTTTTGTCGTTTTTAACTGATTCGCACATGAAAATATCACAGGTGCGAGTTCAAGATTTGAATCTGCGTCACTCGGTTCCCCAAGCGAGCGCGTTACTACTGTGCTCATATCTCAAATACTACGTAAGCGGAGGCACGATCAAAATTATTTTTATACTGAAAGTACAACTTTGCACGTGAGCACTTGGATACTTGATTGAAATTCAAAATTGTGTACAACTTTTCTATCCGAATCGTTTAGCGTGACTGACAGGTTCAATACAGCCGCCACTATCACTTCGTAGCTTGTCAACATTTATGTACATTTAAAGTCTTTTAAAAGCAATATGATATATTTTATATACATGTAATGGAATAACTTTTGTAAGAAGTAAAATATTACTCGAGTATCAATCAAGTTGAATCTTTGTACATCTTTTTTAAACAAACGATTATCCAATAACAAGATGATATCCTTTATCTAATGCTGCTGAAGACAGCCTTTAAATTCCCAAATCTTTAAAAATAGATAATTTATTCTGTGTCTCATTCTATTTGCCTTAATGAGTTCTCATATGCTTATACCTAGATATAATATATTAGATATTGTGATAAATTGAAACTCATAAATGTTTGTCTTTCCTCCAATTACAACTAAACTTTTAAAAATTAATAGAAAAAACTGAAAAGATATCGAAAAAACATTAGGTTTTTTTTTGCTATACTAAATAAATTAAACAATGTCGAACAATAAAATGACTAACTTTCATACAAGCTTTCATTTCTTTTTAATACTCTTCAAGAGATGAACTTCTAATAATTTTTCGTTATAGTTCACACTTTTTTTAGTTATAAAAAAGAAGGGAGCTTTTGCACAAAATTTCAAGACTTTTTCAAGTGAAAACTTCTTTAAGGAGGTTTGGATAGGGAGTAAATTCATGTAAGTCGTCATCGACACGGTCACGTGACGTGTTAACGCTAACAGTCAGTGTGCTGATAGATATCGAAACCAGTTAAATGTACACAGTTTTAATTCACAAATTTTAATTTAAGATCAAACAATTAATTCGAATATCCAAAAATAGCAACTATTTGTTTATAGTTTTAAGATTTCACTTCTGTCGGCAGTCCTCATCAGTGTTTTTTTTTAATCATAGAATTTGCACATAAGAACTAAAAAACACATTGATAATGATAGAAAATAAAACAAGCACTTACCTAGCTTAGATTAAGATACGCTTCTGTAAATATTTATTTCCCAAATGTATATTGGAAAAGTTTAGGGGTAAGTGACGGAAAGAATCTGTAGGGGACTGAGAAAATTTACTTTCCGCCCGATTTTTACCTGACAGGTGACTGTTGGCTGCCGGTGAACTATTAAAAATTCAATATAGAGTGCAAGTGTTAAAGGAAGGATAAATAAATAAATTGCCTTAAAGTTGCCAGTACTCTCACTTTTTGCGTATTTATTTTTTGGTGTATAACGTAAATAAACTTTTTCAAAACGTGACGCAAAAAAGGAATTATTAAGTGCTAGCAGAACCCGCGGCTACGCTCGCGGTAAAACTACAATTTTTTTTTTAAAATGGTAGGTTTCATAGAAACTTTCATCCGCTATTATACCCCCTTATAAGATGAATTTCGAGAAATGCTTAAACACGTGTTTAATTAATTGTATTGAAGAGTATTTATCCAACTTTGAAGTAATTCTGATCATAAATATTTTTTTGATTGTATTATAACGTGTTTTCCCGTGGGAAACAGATAATCTCCCGCTGTAAAAAGTAACCTATATCACTCTTCAACCTTCCAACTATCCCTATACAAAAAATCACGCCAATCCGCCATGCCGTTTCGACGTGAAAGAAAGACAGACAAACAAACAAACAAACAAACAAACACATTTTCACATTTATAATATTAGTATGGATTGTAAGAGTCTGTAGTATTTACTGTGTTATTGTATTATGAATGGAGAAATTATGACGATTTTTTTATTCAAAAGTTAGTCTGATCGAGATAGTCCTTGTGATATAAATTCGCCTGGCTTTCCATAAATTATCAACTGTTTCTAAAACATTATGAAGTTTATATACAAGTACCTACTACCTAATACAATAACCTAATTGCCCTAACAAATTCATATAATTTTAAATAAAACTATCTTTTCAGATTTTTTCGCGAATTTACTTTGAATTTTGGTTCCCGACGTTTCGAATGCTTTACAGCAATCACGTCACGGGAGAGACTAAGGTGTAAAATATCTCAAAGGTATTATATAGTTGTTACAGACAGACCCGCGAAACATTATACACTACGCGATAAAATCCGAAAAGATAATTTTATTTACAATGTCAAATATTCACGTAAATCTAAGAAAGTATCAAATTCATACTATGCTTAGTTATGATATATTAAACTTTAAGTAATAATTATTAAAATTGTAATAATTGTAGTAAAAAGAGACTTATATTTCATATAAAACCGAGATTATACTTGTTGATGGTAAACTAAGCAAAAATGTATGGTTATAAAGCCTCAGGCAGAAAAAACCTTACCTGGTATAAAAATAAAGTATGAAAATCTGGTGTACACAACAACATGATTACGGTAAAAGGTACTATGAATGATTTTTAAGCTCATTGTTAACCACGCTTTGAACTTGTGTACATATTGTCCGTAAATCTCGATCGTCCATTATCCTTTTCTGTATAAGAATTTTAAAGAAAAAAGATATAAAAGATACCTTTTCTAAAATATTTCTTTCATACTTTGTTTACAAGAGTTAATAAATAAAAAATATTTTGAGATGAACAAATGAAATGTCCTTATATGCAAATTGCATACAAAATTATAAAATTCAAATACTTTATATGTACCTATAATTTAAATAAAATAATTGTAAAAAAACATTTTTTAAAACTAATTTTTATTTGAATGCTCTAAAAAGAATAAATAAACTTTAAATTAAATCAAACCCATCAATTTATTACCTTGGACAATTTATATGATATAAAAGGTTGTCGTAAGATTTAGCAATTTTGTTAAAAAAAAAATTTTTAATTTTGTTTCTTGTTTATCTACACATGTAAATTTATATATGACAATTCGTCTTACCCCGTCTATCCGTTACAGCGTGAACGAGTGACGAACATACACACATCATACAAACTCACATTTATAATACGCAAAAAACATTGCCAATTTTATAATACTGTAGATTCTATTCTGACGTTTTCCGAAATTGAATTCACACTAGAATGTCGACTCAGTCACCTGTCACTTTAAACGAGGTTTAAAACTACTTACGGGTTTTCTCAGTCCTCTGGAGATCTGCTCTAGTACTGAGGTACATATTATATGGGCAAGGTATATATAGTATAACTGCCTCGGTGGTGTAGTGGCTAGCATGTACGGCTGCACACCCGGAGGTCCTGGGTTCGAGTCCCGGGTCGGGCCAAGTATAGATAGTCTTTCTGTATAATAAGTCTCAGTAACAGCCCGGAGTTGGGAAGTTGGCGGTGTTTCACCCCAGTGCCTCGGAGAGCACGTAAAGCCGTCGGTCCTGCACCTTAACTCTCATCGGTCGTGTCGAGTGGTCGTCCCACCGAAGTATGAGAGTGATAGGAATAGAGAGTGCACTTGTGTCTGCGCGTACACTTGTGCACTATAATACCTCCTGCGCAGTTGGCTAATCTCAATGAGATTGGCCGCCGTAGCCTGAATCGGCTAGGAGAACATCATGGGCAAGGTAAAAGCGCATTATTATACAAGGCTACTCACTGCCTGTAGATGAAAGACAACAAACTGTCCAAATACTTGCCCAATTATTTATTTTATTTAAAGAAAATTTTTATAATTAAAATGCAGTTTTTCAGGTGTAATTTTTTCTTTTAACAATTTTACATAAGCATCTATTAAAATTTATTTGAACCTATTTTTAATAGACGGTTATCTAAAATGTTATTAAAATATTTTTTTCTAATTTTCTGCTGAGACTTCATAATAATGAATTAAATACAACACATTTGTTCTTGTCTAAAGCAATTTACGAAGGAGAAGTTTCAACGCTGGTTCATCAAACTTGGCGTCTCGTCTTCAGATCGTCAAAGTTATATTATCTTACAATGTGTCAAACTACCAATGTTATGACTATCGATACTATCTAGTACAGAAACAACTTTATAATAACGTAATCTCTAGATCAGGGTTTCCCAACCTTTCTTCTGTTTAGGCTCCCCGGATTATAAAAAATATTTTCATGCCCACCTTTATTTTTTTATTATATTAAAATACATATTATTTTAACGATTTTCATTTATTTTAAAAGTTATACAAAATAAACTCTCTACGCCCCCCTAGGAGGTCGCGGCCCCCCAGTTGGGAACTCCTGCTCTAAATGAATCTTTGTGTACAAACTCATGTACTGAGTAATTAAAGGCAACGTGTTCGCACGCTCTATTTAAAGTCAGTTTACACCCACATATTTTCTTCATTCATTTCATTTCCATTTTCTTTTGTAGAACTAAGTAGAAATAAGATAAAATGTAACTTATAAGTATGTTAATAAAAGCTATTATCATTATTACACTCACACAACCACACCTTAATATGGTATTACTAAGGGCCTAAACGCCATCGATTTAAGAAAAAAAGAATTAAATTCGTCATAGTAACAGAGTTAGGGTCTAATCTGATTTTCTCAGAAAGATATGAGTGGGAGATAGACCTATAATATTTTATTTTCATGAAGAAAAACACTTCAATTCCTTTATTCAATATTAATATTTCAGAAATACACCTATTATATGTCACAAACTCTTGCAGTTGTCTGAGAAAAGCCTCAATCCTGAGAACTGCCCAAATACTGAGTAGTAGAACAAAATATATTTTTATACTTTTTATCTATACAAATAAATGTATAGATAAAAACTGTTTATAATATCAAAATAACAGCTTATATTATATACGGTACTTATAAAAAAAAATTAATTTTTTTTCTGTCTGTCTGTTAGAACCGACTTTCTCTCGCAGATAACTGATCTTATAAGGATAAATTAGGGTACTTTTAATTTAGAAAATAAAAAATAAATCCATGAAATTGTGAACAAAATCCTCGTACCTATGGACGTACCCGAGCGAAGCGAGGTAAGTGGGCTAGTACTATATATATATATATATATATATATATATATATATATATATATATATATATATATATATATATTATATATATATATGTACTTACTGCTAAGAAATCATTTATTGTTTAATAAAATTTACCAAACAAAGATTATAACATATTTTTTTTAATTTAACACTATACATTGTAGTGTAAAAACAACCCGGTACCTGTCATTCCCGTGGGAACATGTGGTTTCCCTTGTGATATTAGTTTGCTGTTTCTTGCAAAAAAATATTTATAAACATTCTTTATTCTTCATAAACTGTAAAGGTTAAAATATTTATTATAAAACGTAATATTTTTACCTTTAAGGTAAGTAAGGTATATTACAATATTCCAATACTAAGTTCATCAAAGTTGGAACTTAGAAGCCATATTGGAGAAATATAAGATAGAGACGCCTTTGACGTCCTTATATGCATACAATAATAATTCAGGAGGAGAAATTCTAATATCGTAGGATTAAAATCAGTTTAGAGTATACCATAAAGGTATAGTAAAGCAAATTATATATTACTAGCCATTTACCCTCGCTTCGCTCGGGTGCTTCCCTAGGTACGTTGTAATTTTTATGAGCAGAACTCTAATTCATTTTCTAAAGTAAATGTAGCCTAAGTTATTCCTTATAACATCAGCTATCTGCCAGGGAAAGTCCCTTCAAAAACAGTCCAGCCGTTTCAGAGATTAGCCGGAACAAACAGACAACAGACAAAATGTTAAAAATAATTGTTTTTCTTATAAGTACCGTATATAATTTCATTTGCATTTACTAAAAAGCTGTTATTTTGACATAACAAACAGACATTTCAATTTTATTTGTCTATACAGATGTATCTTATGTCATCTTTATAATTATTTATTGTAAAAAGAAAATGAGTTATAACAACTCATCCAGCCACGCACTTATTTAGCGTAAATATGCTTCCTTCGAACTTAAATTAATATATATATATATATATATATATATATAATCTTCATAATCTTGATACAAATATTTAAAAGAGGTAATTTTCTTTCTTATTTCATTGATAAAAAACCTTTATAAAGGATCTTTTCCACAGCGCTATCTTATTTCACGTAAATCGAGTTATCGCTATTACAAAGCGATTCCAGGCATCTGCGTAAAAATATAAAGATATATGCACACCAAAAAAATGCATTGAACATATTAAAAAAATCGCAAAATTCGACGAAATGTACGAAAGTAAAATTTATTAGTGGCTCGCACCTGTTAATTTACGACAAACTAATTACCTTTCATGCTTGAGAGTGAGATAGAGTACAATGAGTATTTCAAAAATTCCAAAAGCTTAAACTTAACTACGTTAAAACCATAAATAACAGGTTAATTAACAACAATTTATTAAGATAATATAATTAACCCAGTGTGAAACGTACCGCTTTTGAATCATTTAGCAGGCATTTTACCCGACGAGGTGTAAACTCCGACGCTCTATACTTTGATTGCGCAACGCCTCGATCATTTTTCCCAGAGAAAAATACCTTTGACACCGAAATCGACTTTGATAACACGACTTGACAGAATTGATTCTGTTTAATGGCTGAGATAGGCAATTTCGTAAATTTATTTACACGCCTTTGATTTATCTGTATATATGTTGTGGGGAATACGATGAAATATTCTAGCGTATATCAAAGGAAAGTCGATTAGTCGTTATATGCTTAATATATAAAAAATAAGCTTGAATTTGCGTTTGATAAATTTTACGGTTGATATTTTTATTTAATAATAAATGTGTTTTTAGATTCAAATTATAACAAAATGAAATAAAAATAATGGTGATGTTACACGTACCCTTAAGTCATGAAGTGAAAATATATGCGTATATCAAATCCATACCAAAATATGTAAATATTGATTATAATTATCTATACACATAAATAAAATTGAAGTGTCTGTTCGTAATGTCAAAATAACAGTTTTTTATACATATGAAAGTATATACGGCACGGTAAGAAAATACAATTTTTAATTTTTTTATCTGGAAGTCTGTCTGTTTGCTCCAGTTAATCTCTAAAACGGCTGGATCAATTTTGACGGGGCTTTTGCTGACAGATAGCTGATGTTATAAAAAGTAACATAGGTTACTTTTACTTTAAAAAAAGAATTAGGGTTTCGCGCAAAAAAATTAAAACCTATGAAATTGTGAACAAAATCCACGTAGGTACAGCGAGGTTAAGTCGCTATTTATTTTATAATAAATGTGACTTTATGATCTCTTCAAACATAATAAAATTGAGTAGGTACAAGTTGCGTCCTAATATTTCTATATAAATAAAAATGAAATGTTGTTTGTCGTTTTTGTCGCATTACTTGAGTAGGATTAGATCCATTTGGCTAATTTCTTTTTTTAAATACCAATAAATTCTTAAGTAAAATTTTCCCGGAAATTGTGTGGTGTGCATTAATAATATTTGCATATTATGAACCCACACAAATACAAAGTATTTTTATTCAAATATAGGTAGAGATATAGCAAAATCAATAATAGTAAAAATCTGGAAACCAAGGACCATCTTTTGTTAGGTATAAACTGTGTACACCTAGCACCACAATACGATTAACTGAGATGTCGTCAGCACTACAAAGGAGATACAATCCTTTGCTAAATCTCCTTATCTGAGAACTAGGTTGCAAGTGGCAACTAACAAGAAAGACGTAATAGGTAGGTACTAGAAATATTATGCCGTTTTAAATTATACACCAATATTGGTTAAATCTTAAACTACAAGGACTATACTCCTGGGGGTGGTCCCAAATAAAAATAAATCGGGAGAGTGAATAATAAAATTGTAACTAAGTTGAATCTGTACATTAAATATTTTTAGGAAAATCTTATTGAAATAGACATTATTATCGATACAGAGTCCGAATCTATAGTTTCTAGAATTTTTGTCTGTCTGTCTGTCTGTCTGTCTGTCTGTCTGTCTGTCTGTCTGTTACCGCATCACGAGAAAACCAGTGGACAGATTTTGATGAAATTTGGTATGATGCTAGCTGGTTATCCTGGTCAACATATGGGATACTTTTTACTGCGGGAAAATATCTCATTTCTGAGAAAAAATACAAAAACTGCAATGTTCTTACATTGCATGTATACTAATATGTAAAACCTAAGAATTTGGTTTTTGGTCATCAGAACGCGGGCGGAGCCGCGGGCAATGCTAGTTTAAATATATATTTTTAAAGTGATATTAGATATGTTGTCTCTTTTTAGTTCAATAACTAGTGACTTTTTCAAGACTCAATTTCATGTTATTTTTTTTTCGCGGAACCTTGATGCTTTTTCTAATATAACAGTAGCCTAAGTTACTCCGTATAACATCAGCTATCTGTCATTAGCCGGAACAAACAGACAAACAGCCAAATTTTTTTTCTTGTTAGTACCTTATCATTTCATATGCATGTAGAAAATGTTGTATTTTACATTACAGACAGACACTTCAATTTTATTTATCTGTTTAAATAACTAATATTATATGTATAAAGTTTAAGTAATAAAATTATGAAATAAATACAAACAAATCTGAATGAAAATAAATAAAATAGCAACAAGTGCTAACTTTATCAATAGATGTACCAGATAAAATATTATAACCATAACAGCAAAGGGATAGCAATTTTAAAAGGCAATAGATATAAAAGATTTAGATTAAATCATAGGTTATTTTGCAACTCACGGACTAAAATTTTAATAATATATAAAAATAATTCATAAAAAGTTTAGATAATTAAGGCACGAACTATATAAGCGGTAGTCCAGCTACTCATTCGCTTGGGTAACCAAGTGAAACGGGGACAAATCGAGTGTCTCACACCTTTGATATTCCCATGTGCGAATTATTTTCAACATGATTTCCGCAGGCCTTACGGTGAAGGAAATTATCGTCAGATAACCTGCATACTCTCCGAAGGGATCCAAACCATATACCGAGGCAAGTCCTAGAGTGGAATCCTCGAGGAAAACGCAAACGCGGCCATCCAAAACAGACCTGGCGGCGGACTATCATTGGCGAAGCGAAGGCGGAAAACCTGAAGCGAAATCAAACGTAACGTAACATAGCTCAAGACCGAACGGGATGGCGATACACTGTGGACGCCCTCTGCCTCACCCAGAGGACATAGGAACATAAGTCAAGTAAGTCAACCTGCATACTGGCAGAACCTAGCAAGTATTCGAAAGATATGTGAAATCCACCAACCCGCACTTATCCAGCGTGGTGGGCAATGACCCTTCACATTAAGGGGAAGCCCGTGCTCAGTAGTGGGACTTTAAAAGGGACTGAAAAGACATTAGGTAAATAGTTAAATTACACCAACATGGATAGATGAACCAAAGTAATTTATATCATATTAATTTGACGTGGTTGACCGAAGCTGATTTTATCGCTCACGAATTAATCAAACTTTTGCTAAAGTTGTACGTAAGCCTTTATAAAATCAAAACTCTGAAATTTAATCAACTTAATAGATTGGTGGAAAATAAAGCTTTATTTCATTTGCTATTCCGTTGTTATCATTTAACGTTTGTATACAAAAAAATAATTTTCGGACTAATTTTATTAAATTACCAAATATACATATAATAAAATTGTAACTAAGTTGAATCTGTAAATTTAATATTTTTTTGGAAAATCTTATTGAAATAGACATTATTATCGATACAAAGTCCGAATCTATAGTTTTTAGATTTTTTGTCTGTCTGTCTCTCTGTTACCGCATTACGAGAAGACCACTGGACAGATTTTCATCGGTTCAACATATAGGATACTTCTTACCGCTGGAAAATATCTCATTTCTGAGAAAAAATACAAAACTGCATTGTAAGAGTATACTAATATGTAAAACCTAAGAATTTGGTTTTGGTCATCTGAACGCGGGCGGAGCCGCGGGAAATGCTAGTTAGGTATACAAATTATACAGTTTAAAAGTTTTAGTGTTCCGATGGGCTATCTATATATAAATAAATAAAGATAGATTACATAGTACCTTTTTCTCGTCTGTTTGTCAACTGTTTTTTTTTTTTGAAATGAGCACTTCTGTAGGCAGGTTTGGATAGAGAGTAAATTCACTTAAGTCGTCATTGACATGGTCACGTGACGTGTTAACGCTACAGTCATAGTACCGATAGATGTCAAAACGAGATAAATGTAAAGAGTTTTTTATTATACAAATTTTAATTTAAGATTAAACAATTAATTTGAATATCCAAAAATAGCAACTTTTTTTATAGTTTTATGTTTTCACTTCTGTCGGCAATCCTCATGACTGTTTTTTTTTATTTTATTTAGTAGCTATTCACGACCCTTAGTTTTATCTATAAAAATGATTATGGTCCAATTTAGACCACTGGGCGAACACTAGTATAATTTAATAGAGCGTATACTATTTTAAAAATAAAAGATATATCTACTACGTTTTATATTGGTCAACCATTATTATCAATGCAAAAGTTTGTATGTTTGTTACCATTTCGTGCTGATACATCTGAACGGATTGAGACGAAATTTAGTATATAGATACTGCGACCTGAAATAAGTCACTAGTCTATACATATAATAAAATTATAACTGGGTCGAAACTGTACATTAAATATTTTTTGGAAAATCTTATTGAAATAGTCATTAGTATCGATACAGAGGCAAAATCTATTTTTAGAATTTTTGTCTGTCTGAGAACGCATCAAGAGAAAACCACTGAACAGATTTAGATGAAATTTGGTATGATGAAAACTGGTTATCCGGGTCAGCATATAGGATACTTTTAACTGCAGCAAAATATATCATCTCTAAGAAAGCTATACTAAACGTTAAAACGATATCGGTATGATTTTTGTCTAGAGTGAGTTGATAAAGTGGCTGGAAAGCGATATTTTAATCTGTGAAATTAATAAAAAGCCAAACTTACTGAAAGGCACCTGTAATATTTGTAGAGTCAATACCTTAGTTCGTAATAAACCTACCTACATCCCATCATCTTGATTATAAGCAGATAAGTAAGAGTTAACTATTATTATGTTCTATGTTATTTATATTCAAATGAATCCTTAAGACATTTGAAAGCTGACAGTGATGAATGATAAGTACCTTTACGATACGAGATAATCTCTCAAGACGAGGATCCAAACTACTCTTCATTTATTGTAATGTCTTATATTTGGTAATAAACTAATATTTAGTCACTGCTTACACAAATTAATTACTCATCGACATGAGCAAGAGGAAGCTACTGATGTGACATATTTTGAAATAAAAATATATACATCTATGTATTCTGAAACTTGAAGCTGCAGAAGTTAACGGGAAATAGTCTTTTTGCCTCAACATTTTAGGGAGCTGGGTGTAACTGAAAATGAACGCTGCTCGAGATGTTGGTCTTAGATATCTTAAAATATGAATAATATTATAAATTAAAAATTTTAAGAAACCCCCTTCGCAAATTAATCGTCATTTAACGATTACACTGGCACGCGTGAAGCACTTAATCGAGTAATCATACGCCAAAAAGCCTTACATCGTTTTGGAAAAGAGCTGATACTCTTATACTGCTGGACCAAACCAAACGTAGCTACAAATAGTACTTATTTTCACTTTCACCAAGGAGTCGCATGAGAAACAATATCGATTTAGTATTCATATTTAAGTAAAATCAATAAAAGATTTTTTTTAATTGGTAATGAAACATAAAAAAAATAAAAAAAAATCATAATTTTGCTGATTATTGAAAAATCAGCCATTTTAGGTAATAAATTTTGTACTTCGGTTTCACTGTTTGTTTTATTTAATTGAAAATTAATATTGCTATACTTTACACATTTTATTTAGTACATATGTATTTAAAAGTTAGTTTTTTTAGTCAGCGCCATCTTTAGTCTACATAAGAAAACAAAAATAGCCCGAAGAATAGCTGTTCAATTTTTTTGTATAGGATGGGGCATCTTTACTAGAATAATATTGTACCAAACTTATCATGTTAAAAACTATTTTTTCTCTTATATATTACTCTTAGTCGCGGGCGTGAGTAATAAAAATAATAAATTATTACTCATAAAATAGTAAGCCATATTTCACGGTTCATAAAACGTATTCCAGAAGCATAACACATGTTATGTCGAAAAGAAAATAAATAAACAGCGATTGTTATATCTTTAAGATACTTACAATTTTTTTATGCTGTACGAAAAATATTTATGTCGAGCGTGGGGCGTAGTACAATATAATATGTCTGAATGGTTTTAATTACATAGCCCCGGGGCTGATTCGATTGGGAAAATCGTATAAACAAAGATAATTATAATTTGTTTTTATTTCTAAGCTAGGAACATGCCCGGAGTTCGCTCGAGTACACCTGTAGATGTCTTTTTTTACACGGCTGCGGTGATGCCCAAAGGAAAGTTATCTGTTTGACCTGTATGTGTGTATGTCTGATTCTATGTTCCCTCGTAATTACTTAATGATATTTATACTATTACTTATACGTGTTATACTATTTACACGTAACGTCACGACACCTTTTGGATTTTCTTATTACTGAGTAGTATACTTATTACTGCAGGTAATATCTGGTCATATATCTGGTGATATCAGATCTATCTGTAAATGCTACATTTCATCCAAATCCCTCAAACCGTTTTAACTTGAAGGAGTAATAAATATACATAAAAGCATATAAAATAATTCGCGTATATAACAGATAGGTATAGTGTGACAAAAATATTATATTAAAGCTATATTATACTGTGCCTACAAATAAAACAAAATTATACACATACCAGCATCATTATTATTATTTTCCTCTGTATTCAATTTTAATCAACAAAAGGTCTTTTGACGTTGGCGTGACCGACATAGAATACATATTTCACATAGAAAATTAGTGATCAATTCTTTGTTCTATAGTTTTCATATAAAAATACTACTTTTATAAGATAGTATAGTTTATAGTATAAAGTAAAGAATCTAAAATTAAATCATCTCTCTCATATTTCTAAAATAAAAAACATTATCTCAAAACGTAAAAGAATATAATAAAAATTCCCTATCTTGTAAATTTTAAATTTTGTTTGTGTGTTACTCCACGCAACTATGACTTAAAATAGCCCGTAGGCTATCGTTAGACAACTAGGGACCTATCCGAGCGGGGCAAGGTACAATCACTAGTCTATACTAATATTATAAAGAGGTAAAGTTTGTGAATTGTGAGTTTGTGACGTTGTAGGGGGTAATCTCTGGATCTTCTTAACCGATTTAGACGAAATTTGGTAAGAAGATAGTTGGAAACTCTGGGAAGGACATAAAATACTTTTTATCCCGTAAATCATCCCTTGAGGGGGTGACAATGGGGATGAAAGTTATTATGGGAAATCAAGCTAGGGACCAACCCAAGCGAAGCGAGGGCGAGTCGCTAGTATTATATATTTTTATCGAACAAAGACTACTCATTTATCTAAATATCCATGCCATCATCATCCAAAAGCTCGTGACAGTATCAAACGTAATCAACAGGCCCAAAGCCACGCCATTACAAGCTATATAAAGATTTACGACACAAATACATGAAAACGACATTTCAAAAGTTGTTCCCGTAAATTATTTTAGCTTTATCTCCTGTTATTTTCAACTTGGATTTTGTTTTGCGACGTAAATGTAAGCCGAAAGCAACTTCGAACAGTTTGTCATCGTCACAAGTTTTTTCTTCCTATATAAAATTACACGTATTTTTTACGGCTTTATAAAGCGGATGAAACCTGCTTGTTTTCAAATTGGAAACTTTTTTTATGATGCTTAAGTGTTATAAAATATTTTTCCCAGCTTTAAATATTGTGAGTGACTATTTCCTTTTACGACACAGAGTTTTATAATAAAAGTTTACAAATGAAATGAATCAAGACTCAAAGTTTATATTTATATCACTTTTACGCATGAACTGTAAGCGCAGAAATGTCGGCAAGGAGTATTTTTACAGTTCCGACGTTGAATGTTAAAATTTATTTCTCGTCTAGATTTCTTCGTTTGAAAATGAAATGTAATTAATATAAAGATTCGACCTGTTTTGTTACTTTATAATTTGTTAACAGCTTCATATAATAATTAATTTTATTTAGTAATCTTTTTTTAATAAAAAAATATTAAAAAAGTTTTTTTAATTTAAATCTTACATCATCTTTCATCATCTTCTTATTATAAAAATTATCACTTAAGGGGGTGAAAATGGGGATGAAATGGGGTTTGTATGGGGAATCAACCTAAGGACGAACCAGAGCAAAGCTAGGGTGAGTCGCTAGTGTGTTAAATAAATGAATTTTTTTAGCGAAGTATGTAACATAACTTCAACCGAATTGATTATCCCCTCCATTTTTATCGGTTAAATTCGTTATCACTAACTCAGTAAGTTTAACATTGTCAAATTAAAGTCAATAATATGATTGAATTATAGAATATAAAAAGCATTATTAAAAAAATCTTTTATTAAAGTTTCTTCAATATATATATATATATATATATATATATATATATATATATATATATATATATATATATATATATAATATATAGAAAAAAATGTTATTGGCATTCATTATTAATATTAGCTTTATAACTTTAAAATTATAGTGATTCTTTTCTATCTCTTAATAAATTTTAATAAAGAGTACACAATGTGCTTGCTATAAATAAATACTTTTTGTTTCGAACTTTCATGTCTGGCTTATAATATACGCGATGCCAGTAGTCGCAAGCTAAAATTTTACGTTCAATCGATTACTGAGAGAAGTTTCTACTACCTAGAACTAGTTCTTACGCATATTTTCCCAAATCTATGGAAAATACTTTTAAAATGATAAATTAATGATTAAGATACACACATTATACAATATATTTTTTACATTAATTTACATATTATACTTTTTTTATACCTGCATCAGTTGTTGTATTTTCACAAAACTTGTGCGCTGTCATCTTACATAACTATAATCTATACATTTTTAAATAAAACTATCTTTTCGGATTATTTAGCGGATTTATTTTATGATTATTTAAAAAAACCGCGAAATAATCCGAAAAGATAGTTTTATTTAAAAATGTCAAACATTCGCGTCAATCTAAGACAGTAGTATAATTTATACATATAATATAATTCTGAGTCAAATCTGTGCATTAAATATTTTTTCGAAAATCTTATTGAAATAGTCATTATTATCGATACCGAGGATGAATCTATAGTTTTTAGAATTTTTGTCAGTGTGTCTGGGAACTCATCACGAGAATACCACTGGACAAATTTTGTTGAAATTTAGTATGATAATAGCTGGTTATCCAACATATAGGGTACTTTTTACTGCGGCAAAATATCTCATCTCTGAGAAATCTATACTAAACGTAAATTTATTATACTTACATTTTGACTTATTCTTTATGCTGAAAATATTTAAAAAGAAGATTAAATTGTTATATATCATCATAATCTTATTACTTTTTAACGTTTTACTTTACGTAGTGATCTTCTTTGAATATAATGATCTTCATATTTACGAACACTTCTCACAATAGCTTATCCATAAATAGAAAAGTTAAAATAATAAATATGTTGGGACATTAACACACAGCACCATCTAGTTCCATGCTAAGCTACGAGGCTTGTGTTATGGATACAAGATAGTTGATACACTACACACTTATTATAAATATAATAAACACCCATGATGATCACACAAATGAATGCTCCCAGTGGGACTCGAACCCGCGACCGCTGGCATAGCAAGTAGGGTCACTACACACTGAGCCAAACGTGTCGTCTAAATCTATATAAACATAGCAAGATAAATCATTCAAAAGGGACTATATATAAAGAACTATACTATGACTTAAAGTCGAAAGCAATTCGGCTAAATGACGTCCACGGCTAACCAGTATGATACCTCAGCACGATCTATTAGAACTTTGCTATATATTGTAATCATACTTAACTCCGACCCTAGTTTTATTTGTCGTAAAGGCTTTTACAGCTTCCGAACGTTCCTTGGCCTCGCCTATTGCCAATTGGCAGTAAAAAGAGTCTTTGTATCCAATACCGATTTCAATGAAGGATAGCTAGATATAATATACTTAGATGTTTTACTTAGCCGTCATCACTTTGAATAAAATCTGTACATATAATAAAACTGTAGTGGTAGAATGTCTGTACATAGAAAAAAATGCTAAAAACCGAGTCAGAGGGGTGTAAGAAAAGAAAAGAAATAGAAGAAATCCTGATTTTTCATTCTTTTTTGTTGTTCTGTCCGTTTATCTGTTTGTCTGTTTGTACGGGCTAATCTCCGAAACTGTTAAACCGATTTAAATGAAATTTTGCATGGTGGTACCTTATATCCTTGGTCAACATATTAGATACTTTTCATCCGTCGGTAACCAAAGATCAATATAAATCCACAAAAAAAGCGAAAATATATTTTTATTTAAAAAGATAGAATAATTTTAGATATTCACGTAAACATTCACATTTAGAAATGACAATGCGCCTAAAAGGTGAATATTGGTAATTCGATTCTTTGTTTTTATTTAATTACGAAACTTACTCTATTCTTTTTTGGTAAATAAATGTTTTTGAAAACCTTTTTTTGCGAATTTCGTACTTTATGTTTAAGTGTTTTTACCTTTTACTGGCCTCATCGAAATTTACGTCTAAAAGCTTTAAAAGAAATAATTAAATTTAAGACCTTAAACCAACCCATGTACATAATATAAAACTTAATAAATAAAATATTGAGGATAATAAAAGAACCAACAATATTTTATTTGCTTATTATATTCTGGCTGAAGTTTTGCCAAAATAAAACAAAAACGAAGGGGACCAGGCAATAGTCCACCCCCCCCCCCCCCCAACGTGCGTTCACCTTGTCGTGGTGGGGGGGCTCAGTAGTGCCCGGCAATCCAACCGGGCGCGAAGCTAAGAAATGCACAGGGAGGTTGCCCACTTCGGTGGGCGGTGGGAGATGGCCCTCTTCGGGGGGCGGTGTACTATGCAGGTTGCTCCTGATACTTCTCTGATAGCAGAGTCCATGGTTGTGGTGGTCTGCTTCGGCGGACCTGCCGTCGGGGCGTCGTAGTTGAATGCGTAAGCGATCCTGCGACGCCCCAAAATAGTCCACACTTTGCTCAAGTGCGGAGTTAGCGGACTTCACATATCTTTTGAAAACTTGTTAGTTTCGGATATTTAGGTTTCTTTACGATGTTTTCCTTCTCGTAAGACAAGTAGTAATCATGTAATTAAATAAATAAATACAAATAAATATGTTGGGACATTAACACACAGCACCATCTAGTTCCATGGTAAGCTACGAGGCTTGTGTTGTGGATACCAGATAGTTGATACACTACACATATATAACTTTAAATACATACATATTATAAATATAAATATAATTATATTATAATTAGTAGGTAATACGAATTTTATATTTGTATTTCTAAGCTAATTTCATGTGTTACCCCAAAAAATGAACATTGAGAAATGACGTGACAAATGGTAATGGTGGAATTAGATATTTATTGCCACAAATGCGGTTAGGGGACCCATTCAAAAGATTGTACTAATGACGGAGTGAGTTGCCCTCACCCACTATTTTGCTTACTGCGTTCTCTTTGATTTATTATGGTCAATGAATATTGTATTGTTAAGTTTTTGTAATTTCCTATACAATTTCAGTTTATTGCGCAATCATTTGTTGAATTTCTAAGGCAATATTGGTCACATGTGTTATGTAAGTTTTTCGAATAATAATATACTCGACGTTTTTTTTTTTTTGTGTTGTTTTATTCAGCAATTTTAAATTGCGATATATGTTTGGACCTATAATTTCCAGATATTAAGATCGCCAATGAACTTAAAATGCCCCAAATTTGTAGGAAGTTGTTTCTTATTAGACCAAAAAATAATATAATGATTTATATATGAATATTCAACGAACATTATATAATAGTAATAAATAATAAAAAAACGTGTGTCTGTACTTATGTACGCACGTAAGAAGTTATACTTCTTTGGCGTAACGGAACAAAAATAGCTAAAGATTTCATTCCGTATGTCACAACTCTCTGTTTGCAAAAGGAATGCAGCTAACTTCATCATGTCGCTTTTAGTCTGTCGGTGCGCAAGCATCGTAAAAATTTTACTCTCATATTTTTTTCCAAATGTGCCAAAAAAAATATATAATTTCAATAACTTGATTATTGAATAATACACAAAATATAATTTATTAGATTGATTATTATATTTTATAAGAATAGTATCCTCAAGGTGACGATATCAATTACTTATAATGGAATTTATCGAAAGATTCCCTTCTGACAATAAACAAACAAAAGTAAGAATAGCAGAGGCTCTAGAGTACCTATCGGTTTATCCAGGGGTGTCTAATGTTATGGCTGCAACGCTGATAAAATTTTATACAATAAAATTTTTTCGTATAGAATTAAAATAATGTATAATCATTTTCTTTTAATCTATACATAAAATCGTTTTCTCCTTGTAACGTTACTTGATAAAAAAAAATGTATTTCTATTAGCAAAATATCTAATCCGATTGAGTAATTCTAGTTATTCAAATGTGATACAGATATTTTCGAGGCATTTTTCGAAAATTTTCTATAAAAAAAATATATTTCGTAGGGAACGCTGATATTTTCGATTATTTCCATGAAGTTTTAACGCTTTCAAGAACATGTTATAAATTTTCAAACATTACAACACTTAAGTTAGGGATAATAATTAATAAAAGAAGTGTTTTTGAATTAAACTCCTAAAATAAATCTCGACCGAATAAAACGAGGATCCACCCGCGTTCAGATGACCAAAAACCAAATTCTTAGGTTTTACATATATTATTATACTTTTACATTGCAGTTTTTGTATTTTTTCTCAGAAATGAGACATTTTCCCGCGGCAAAAAATATCCTATTTGTTGACCCGCATAACCAGCTATCACCATACCAAATTTCATCAAAATACCTCTAGTGGTTTTTCTGTGATGCGGTAACAGACAGACAGACAGACAGATAAAAATTCTAAAAACTATAGTTTCGGCCTCTGTATCGATAATATTGTTTATTTCAATAAGATTTTCCAAAAAATATTTAATATACAGATTCGGCTTAGTTACAATTTTATTATATGTAGGTACAGTATAGATTGCAAATATAATTCAAAATTTGGTAACATCTGAACTAATCAAAACTTGTTTCCTGAACAGCCGACTGTGTCCACTCAATAAAAGTTAAGATTAGTTTGGATCGATTACATTATCGGATTCATTCTGCTTATAAGTGATACAATGTAAATTTAAATAACAACGCCTGACGTGATGTTATTATTGTAGAAAAAGTTTTAATTAAAGGTCAATATTCCTGATTTTCTTGATAGGACGAAGTACGTGAATTTGATTTTCGGATGTGGTAATAATAGTAATGTTACATTTTTAGCACCCTTTAATATTGGCCCATATTGGGGGAGCTATTTAATAATAATTGTTATTATAATACTAGCATTAGCCGCAGCTTCGTTCGTGTTCATACTTCCGATCACTACCAAACTTCACAAGATCACACGCTCGGCTAATCTGAACATTGCCTGCAAATTTCAGAAAATTCGCTCCAGCCGTTTTGAAGTTTATATGGAACATACGTACACACATCGACTTTCACATATATAGATGTCACGTAAAAAACATGAAAAACATACTATGGTTTGTTTTGTATATATTATTGTATCTATATATGTGTACGTATATATTATACAGGTATATATTTTTCTCTTATGTATTTATGTTTATAAACGAATTTTATCACGCTTGTATT
Organism: Brenthis ino; assembly: GCA_921882275.1. Taxonomy (NCBI): domain Eukaryota; kingdom Metazoa; phylum Arthropoda; class Insecta; order Lepidoptera; family Nymphalidae; genus Brenthis; species Brenthis ino. The sequence goes on along the minus strand of OV170229.1, from coordinate 21,429,078 downwards.
TAGTATTGATTGTACCGTCCCGTCTACGGTTTCACTAATCCTTTCACCAAAGTTTGTCTGTAAGAGATTGCTCATAGCAATAAGACCGCTTTTGCATGTATCTTTGTTATTTTTCTTTTCGTCTTCTGTACTCTTCTTTTGTGTGTGCAATAATATATTTATCTATCTATGGTTTGTATAAATATTTATCCCCATCGGTAGGTACTTGAGTTTCATATCTACACACACTACCACCACAATACGAGTAATTTCGGCCGCAAGGGCACACGCGAAATTATAGTGCACATCTGTATACGCAAAAATAAGCATACTCTCCATCTTTCTCTCTATGATGAATGATGACCAGGCGTAGGAGGATGCCAGCTTCTCAAAGATTTGAGCAACGGGATATGTTAGAAGTTGGAATATGGAATATTGTTGGAAGTTGGAATACGCACATAATATTAGCCAAACTTGTTAGGATAAACCAAATATCGGTTTCGACAAATTCAAACCCGCTACTAAATAACCTTTTAGACATATAGGGTAACATAATTCGTTGGCTTACTATTACAGGGTTCTATGTTAATTTTAATGAAGTTTAGTAATTTTTACATAGATCTTCGTTATTTTATTATCGTAAAAAAAACAACATAGAACTATGTAAAATTGAATATTTTGTAGTTAAAGTGCCGCTATCTAGTGGTTTGTTTTTGCAAACTGTAGCTAATGACACATAGAACCTTGTAGCGTTAATAACTAAATAAGTACTAAAATTGTAACATAGAACCTTGTAATAGTGAGCCAACGAATTATGTATAATACAAAAAACTATACTGTGGCACAGTATTTACCGTAAAAATAAATTGTACAAAGCTATAGTTAAACTTTTTTTATTACATATATAAAGTATAAAAATAACTACCAACTAAAATTCTATTCCAATAGAGTAAACCATGAAAATAAAATGTAAAATGGCTTGTCACAGGTTGGCACGTTTGAGCGAATGGAATGCCGTTTCATTGCGCGCCACTTTGACGCCTCACTTCCCGCTGATTGCCGCGTTTGAATTTTTAAAACCGGATATTGTACAAACAGACTGCGTAATTTTAATATTTTATAGTTTCTGTGAACCTAGAATTAGAGACTTATTATGGGAAGCTTATAGGTTTGGAAACCACTGGTTTATTGTGGCTTAGGTTATAGTGCGACCAAATACTCTATTTGTTATAGGTACCTACCTACCTTCAATTTTTTGAACAATATTTCTTTAAATACGTTAAAGCCATTTTATTATACCTTCAGGTTAATTTTACGTCTATTTTTATTTAAATACCATAATTCGATGGCTCACTATTACAAGGTTCTATGTTACAATTTTAGTACTTATTTAGTTATGAATGCTACAAGGTTCTATGTATCATTAGCTGCAGTTTTGCAAAAACAAACCACTAGATAGCGGCACTTTAACTACAAAATGTTCAATTTTACATAGTTCTATGTTGTTTTTTTACGATAACAAAATAACGAAGTTCTATGTAAAAATTACTAAACTTCATTAAAATTAACATAGAACCTTGTAATAGTAAGCCAACGAATTTGTAAGTATCCTAAAATTCACCTTTTTAACGCACATTCCGAAACCACAAGGCATGAGTGGAATAACGAATCATGCACTTAACTTCACATAAATCAGAATCGCAGTGAGTACAAGATTTAAGACTTAACTCTTTACTGCTTCATATACTTTAAGACTTCACATCGTTTAGCTTTTAAAGGTTAAGACGCATAAAATTTAACGTACAGATGTTTTGGAATATATATATATATATAAGAATTACCGTTTCAAGTTTATAACATTATGACTTCCCTGATTAAATTGTGTATTGAGCACTGAATACTTTATTATTTGAGCCCTGATAACGCCCACAAGATGAGTAACCACCTAAGATGATGTTCGTAGTATATGGATAACACGACATATATATATATATATATATATATATATATATATATATATATATATATATATATATATATATATATAATAAAATTCTGAGTCAGATGTGTTCATTAAAGATTTGAATTCGAAAATATTAGCTATGTACTCGTATAGTAAATGAAAACTACCAATCAGTTATTTTTTACTTTTTAGTGCTTTTCTTGAAGTCGATTTTTATTTTTTGTTAAAAAGTTTTAATACAAAATCATTTGAACATGTTCACATTTCTTAAAAAATTATTATTTAATAAAACTACAATATAATATTATTTTATAAGACTAAGTTAAAGTTTAACTAATTATTAGCCTTTTTGGTTAGGTCGTAATAATATTAGGTTATAATATTTTAGTACTGTTACCTAGTGTACGGAACACCGCACAATAGGTAAAATAATATTAATTAAAACTATGTCAATTACGTTACACGTGTTGTGTTTCCGCACACATGCAATTCTCCGGCACTTATAAATTGTTATTTTATTAGTTTATTATAACATCACAAGGTAAGTTCGTTTGATTCTCAATTATTTAGTGTGCCTTTGATTAATAAATCAGAACTATTACTCATTGGGTTTTGTTTCGTACTTAACATTTCCCTCCTACACTCTATAAACTGTTACACTACACACCTAGAAAAAAAAATCATTTCTTACTCGAATTTATTTCCTGTAACCTCAAAATTATAAAAGGGCCTTATTTATATCTTTTATATCATTTAGGATTCCATAAAAGCCAAATCTTATAATTATTGTCCAGCACAAAAGTTTGTTGATAAGCTTTCTTTTATTCTTTATTTTAAAGAGCGATCTACTTTACCCGACTGCGCCGCACGTGAGGGTTACGTGTTTCGATTGTATATATGTATGTATATTTCTTTGACACCCTCTGCAGCCTAAACAGCTTAATGCATTTTAGATTAGAGGTATCGTTAGATGCGTCTTAATTGTGACACTGGCTATATCAAAATTATAAAAATTAATTTAGCCGATTTTTGGCGCCATAATACCTATGTCTTCTAATTTATTTCTTCCTCAGAATCTATCGAGTCGGGTATCAAAGTAAAGGGTTTTATAAATGGCTTACAAAAAATATACAACTTATATGTTTAAATATAATTTAGAATGAAAGATACTAAAAAATAACATTAAAAAATTATTGAAAAAAGTAAAAAATCCGACTGCGTAAAAAACGAACAAAAAAAAATTCAACAAGCTGACGAAGGAACAGTATTATGCAGCCGGAGACATACACATCATAATATACAAAATCCTTGACATCGTTTGCAATAAATTAATAAAAAATGCTACTATGTCATCTAAAAATATTCTAATTTTCAATATATTATAGATAATCATTTAAAATTTTCAATATATAAATATACAGAAGTATAAGAATATACTACTGTATATTTGTTATATCTATTTTTAATTAAAGGAAAATCAGATATATTTTCTTGTAAGCAAGTTTCTGGGACTATTGCTCTTAGCTGACACAACGTGCCAATGAGTGCTATATAGTAAACCCAAAACCGATTATATTTCTTTCTTAAAAACAATAATTGAGAGCAGTCTATAACAGATTATTTTTTCTATTCTTTTGCCTTTATAAGGAAAAAATAAAAAAAACATATTTGAAAATAAAATCAAATTCTGCCACATTTCTTTCTAACAACTTTATTACATTTGCATCCTATTTATCCCTTTTATTTTAAATTCATAATTCTTCAAATAATAACCAGATTTCAAAGCACATGCAAATAACACGACAATTTTCACGTTCACAACACTATGAATTCAGTACTTCGTTGATAAAGTGGTTTATTTATTATTTTTTAGTATCTCTCATGTTTCGTGAGGGAGCCCGTCGGTTCATTAGACGGCCGTCAGTATTCGCCTCACGTTCGCCGAGCTTAATTTCGTTAACTATTTTGTGTCCAACCAAAATGAAATTTTCACAAGTTACTCCACTTCCACATTTCGTTCTAATTTTCTTTCTTTCATTTTAACCACGAAATTGTAGAGCTTCGGACAAATTAATTTTAAAAACGACGTTTTTATTATCCTAACTAACTTTGGGTGCAGTTCTCGCGTACTATGTTCTCAGCTTGGGGTCTTTAAATTGGATTATGAGAATCCTTCTGGAAAAGTGACGTTTTACCAAGTTTTAATAGATGTGAAGGTTTAATTTTTAATTAATAAACATTGCTATTTTTCACTTTTTTACAATATAACTCGCTTAAACTAATTACTCGTATGTTTAACATTTAATGGATAACAAGTTTATGGTTTTTAAACTGATAAATCGGGTAATTAAAAATATTCCATATCTCAGAAACTACGAAACGTATACTAATGTACTCTTTGCAAAATGCAAAGTAATTTTCGATTTAATTATTTTTGAAACGTTATACTTCAACTTTTTCTGTTTTTTTTTTGATACCATTTCTAGAAAGGTGGAGAAGTGAATTTTGAGGACACAATAAAATGCTTACAACTTTAATCATGTTAGCCGAGCCATATAAAATAATAAAAACCATTTGCTTAGAATTATCTACTTATTTACCTTAATTATTTATGCCTGGAACTCTCATTTTCCAATCACTTTCTTTTGAAAATCGTTTAAGAAAATATTACTAATAAGCGCTAACTCGGGACGGCTTTGCTATTACAATTAAATTAAGTTATTTTTTTTTTTGAAGTTTATTAAATTAGCTAAAATGTATTAAATTATTTAATTTTCTTATTTAAATTAGGATATTTATTACAATGAACTCAATATAAAAATAAATAAATTAATTAATAATTTCATCTCCTAATATAATAATTAAGGCAAAATTGTTCTCTTGCTACCAAATATATATCTTGAAATATATTATCTTGAATTAAAAGGATTATCTACACTAATACTAATATTCTAATCTATACTAATATTATAAAGAGGTAAAGTTTGTGAATTGTGAGTTTGTGACGTTGTAGGGGGTAATCTCGGGATCTACTGAACCGATTTAGATATTTGGATAGGATACTTTTTATCCCGGAAATCATCCCTTAAGGGGGTGAAAATGGGGAGGAAAGTTTGTATTGGGAGCAAAAGAAGCGAAGCGAGGGTGAGTCGCTAGTTATTATTATATTCTTATAATTATTTTCTAAATATATCATATTCATTTTATGTAAAGTGAACCGTCTAATTTTTATTTTCTATGAAGCCAAATTAGAATTTACCATACAAAATCACACTGAAAATACTGAACAGATTTTGATGAAATTTAGTTAAGAGATAGAGATCCTTGCCACACATAGGCACCCACGCACTAGGATGAACCGAGGGTAAGTCACTACCACAATAAATCATATGTATGATATTTAATTTCTATATAAATGAAAACATCACAATTTCTATTTCGTAAATCATAAAGTCCGCCGTCAGTATTGTAGAATTTGGATGGATTTTGATTTGTTTTGTATGATGGATGAGTTTGCTAGTTTAATAACAGGCATGTCATGTACACGTGTCACATAAATCGTCACAGCGAATACCCTCTTATGTAATAATGGAACAAGATGCTTTTGTTGTGTATTTGCAGGAAATGCTAAGTCTCAATTAGTTACAATATGTAGACATCGAAATTTACACTTTGCAAGATTCGGAGAACGGAGAGTCAAAAAATATATATGAAGTCCTCATCTATTTTTTCGGGGATTCTTTCTCTAACTTTTCGATAGGCTGTCAGACTTTAATAAATAAATGTATGTTTTTTTTAAAGATATTTTTTAATATAGAAACAATATGTTAACCCTATTCTAGTAAAATATTTAAATAACGTAGATATACAATTTATTTTTCTGTTCTGAATCATAAGTGTATTGATTTATTTTGGCTTACACCGAAGATCACGGGTTCGAATTTCACTCTATAACTAGTAATGTACACATTCGTCTATCTTGATGATGTTCTCCTGACGGATTTCGGCCACGGCGGCCAATCTCATAGAGAGTAACCAACTGCGCAGGAGATATTATAGTGCACAAGTGTACGCGCAGGCACAACGTGCACTCTCTATTCCTGTCACTCTCATATTCTGGTGGGACGACCACTCGACACGACCAGTGAGAGTTAAGGCTTAGGACCGACGACTTTACGTGCTCTTCGAGGCACGGGGGTGAAACACCGCCAACTTTCCAACTCCGGGCTGTTACTGAGACTCAATAACTATACTCGGCCCGACCCGGGACTCGAACCCAGGACCTCCGGGTGTGCAGCCGTACATGCTAGCCACTACACCACCGAGGCTGTTATCGTCTATCATCGTCTATCTTATAGACAAATGTGTACATTACAAATAAAACTTTTATTACCAACAGTAAGCAACTTTAAAAACCTTAAAGATTTGCATAAATCTAAGAAAGTATTAATATCTTTTCATGATCGACATTGTAATATGCAAAGTTTTAAATAGATACTTAATCTGTCGGATTTGAACATTGCCTCAAGGACAGATTGTAGCAAATTCAATGTTATGACGTCCTTTGTTATATTAAGTAGACATTTTTTGTGAAACTCATTTTACTGTGTAACCAAAAGGAAACTTTATCTACAGCATAAAATTTAATGTCCACGGACGGACGGAGCTATGATAAATTAGATTTATTAGAAAAACATTTAGAACTCCCGTTTTGAAACTCCCGTTCGAAGTCCAAAGATAGATTTTAAATGCAACTTGAGTTCCCTTAAAAATTTCAAAAGTACAGGACTGGTATTTTAAATATACACTACGGTATATGTTCGAAGTATAGTATATATATTTTTTTGTTTCGAAGTATACAGATACCTACTATATTGCAAGTATCTATTTCCAACGTAAATTCTACAAACCAATTTAAAAGCTCTAAAACAAAAATTATATGAAAACTTCCAAATGTAATGTTTATCGCTATAAAAGTAGCCCTTTAACACTTCGTCCCTAACCTATATATGCAAAAAATACGCTCAATTTTATACAGCGAAGATAAAAAATAACAAACATACTGACGCATTTTTAGTATTAATAGTAAGCATGTTAACATAGATATTATTTTAATACAAAATATGTATAGGTAATATAACATGTTATTTCACCTAAAAAATGTATTCATCTATACATAATATAATAAAATTGTAACTAAGCCGAATCTGTACATTAAATATTTTTTGGAAAATCTTAATGAAATAAACATTATTATCAATACAGAGGCCGTATCTATAGTTTTTCGAATTTTTGTCACTCTGTCTGTTACCACATCACAGAAAAACCACTGTAGGGATTTTCATGAAATTTGGTATGGTGATAGCTGGTTATCCAGGTCAACATATAAAAAATACAAAAACTGCAATGTAAGAAAAAAATCAAATTCTTAGGTTTTGCATATTAGTATACACTAATGTGTTAAACCTAAGAATTTGATTTTTGGTCATCTGAACGTGGGCGGAGCCGCTGGCAATAGTAAAACATAACGTACAGAAGTCATAATAGTCCGTATCAATATACCATTTGAAATGGAGACTTGAATAATTCATCTTTTACCAACAATTTACACTTTACTGACAGGAACATTTTGGCACAGCTGCAACAAACAAAACTTGCAAATGAACTGCAAGTCCAGAAGTTTTATGACAGCATCGAATAGACGACAAAACAAAGGAGGGTGAAGTTTCGAATAAAATTTTATGTAAATAGCTCTATATTTTACAAAATATGCTCTAAATATTACACAAGTAATGCACATAATAATAAGTTTTCCAGTGTGTTTTATATTTCGTTTTATTATGAAATATAAATAATACTGTATATTATCTCATCACAGAATCATTTAAATATGGTAGTTACTTGGAAATGTAGTACTTACGAGTAGTAGAGCTTGCAGGGCCTTCAAATTCAAATAATTTATTCGCCAACTTTAGAAGTGGTTTCCAAAGCAAACTTACCTGAGATTAGATAAGCTGATATTCTACAATGCATAGACATTTTAAAAATTATATTGAAACTAGCAACTCAACCTCGCTCCGCTCGGGTCTCTACGTTTTAAGGTTAGTGTGTATATCTCAGAGACGAGATATTTTCCCGCAGTAAAAAGAATCCTTAATTTTTACCTGGATAACAAGCTATCATCATACTAAATTACATCAAAATATACCCAGTAGTTTTCTCGTGCTGCGTTCCCAGACAGACAAACTGACAAATTTTTTAAAAACTATAGATTCGGCCTCTGTATCGAAAATAATGACTACTTCAATAAGATTTTCCAAAGAATGTTTAATGTACAGATTCGACTGAAAATTTCATTATATACTAGCAGAACCCGCTGCTTCGCTCGCGCTAAAACTACAAAAAAAAATCTCTAAAAAGATAGGTTTCATATAAACTTTCATGCCTTATGTTACCCCCTTATGAGATGAATTTTGATAAACGCTAAAACACGTATTTATTTATTTGTATTGAAGAACATTGCTATCAAGTTTCAAGTAATTCTAATCACAAATATTTTTTGGGTTGTATTATAACGTGTTTTCCTTAGAAATGAGGTAATCTGCCGCAGTAAAAAGTAGCCTATGTCACTTTCCGGCCCTCCAACTACCACACAAAAAATCACGCTTATATTCGTCGTTCCGATCCGTTCGACGTGAAAGAAGGATAAACAAACAAACAACAAAGAAGCAGATACACTTTCACATTTATAATATTAGTATTGATATAGATAACATTTATGTTATCTATATCAATACTAATATCGATTTATCGTTATGTCACAGAATATGTCGTTAATATATTTTTAAGATTTTTTTAACCGACTTCTGATAAGGAGGAGGTTCTCAATTCATCGAAATCTTTTTTTTATGTATGTTCACCGATTACTCGAAGACGCCTGAACCAATTTGGATTTTTTTGTTTCGAAGGGCCAGCCGCAGGCAAAGCAAATCTAAAAGCCATATTTCGATTCGTAAAATACATCACAAATTGCTGTATAATATTTTAAGTACATATAATTAGAGTTCATGCCTAATCATATTTACCTAATAGTTATTCAATACTTAAAATATTGTCGGCTGGCACCGACTTCGAAAATATCTGATTAAGTATCTAGTCTAAATGAAAACCCCCGTTTAATTATTTTTACATTTTAGTGCCTGGAAGTCAATTTTTATTTTTTATTTAAAAGTTTTTATTTCATTAACGATTGTAGCATGGCATCTTGTCAAAGCCCTAATATACATCTTACATGAAATTCCTGTGAGTTAAATGCGCTTGCACTTTAAACTTTAAATTTAAATGCTAACAAAGACGTATCTTTAACCAAATTTCACGTCGTCCAAAATTTGTGTCCCGAAAACTCAGTAAAGGCTTTCTCAATAAGGACGTATATTAAAATTGAGTAATGAGAGCAACCAATCGTAAAACCAAAAATTCGTCTCAAAACACGTGTTTGTGAACGCGCGAATCGTAAACATTTCAGATTCTGTGTCAAGTAGTTTTAATTGTGCCAGGTGAAAGCTACTACTTTCATATTCAGCAGCATCATAAAGGCTGTTTACACGGCATTTCTCTCATTAGTCGACGTGCGAGTTGTTTTTGTAACGCCTTTTGTTGAGTCAAATTAACTCCTTGGATATATTATGTTTGAGATATAATTAGCAATGTGTGTTGAGGACCTGTCAGATTATTATAGGTTTGAAACTTTAGATATCTATTAAAATTAACTTTCTTATGTAATTTTTTGTTTTTTATTTCTATAAAGAAAACGTGTTTTTAGCCATTTCGGCCAGACTGCCCATCTTAATGAGACCAGCCAACTGCACTGTGCACAGGATTTTTTTTGACAGAATATCCAAAAACTTTAGTTGACTCAAAGGTGGTTATATAAAATAATACTACAGGATATTTATAAAATGTATTTATTTAAAGCTATTATTACATGTGTAGTGTACGAACTATCTGGTATCCATAACACAAGCCTCGTAGCTTACCGTGGAACTAGATGGTGCTGTGTGTTTATGTACCAACATATCATTGTTAATATTATTAAAGGATTTAAGGCGTAACACTCATAAAAGTCAAAATATCTAATTCCCAAAGGTGTGTCTAAACACATATCTGCACTCTTTCAAGCTTATAATATTAGTAGATTAACACTTTTTCATTACTTTTTAACAATTAACGAAAAAATATCACATTTAGAAAACTAAAAAGTTGTTTATTTCTAACACAGTCGAGTTTTTCATTATTATCTACCAGCTATTATTTGCTTGTTTTTACGTTATAAATGAAACCACATATTACAGGATTTATAACAACTATGCTCATTCAGTGAATGACGTCGTGTAATTTATTTATTTATTTACTAGCGATTCACCCTCACTTCGCTCGAGTTCGTCTCTAGGTACGTTTTCATTTTTTTGAGCGGAACTCTAATTCTTTTTTGAAACAAAAGTAGCCTATGTGAGTCCCTATAACGTCAGCTATCTTCCAGTAAAAGTCCCGTCAAAATCAGTCCAGCCGTTTCAGAGATTATCCTGAACAAACAGACAGACAGACAGACGGATAGACTTACAAAAATAAAAAATGTTTTTTTCTTATAAGTACCGTATATAATTTTATATGCATTTAATAAAACGCTATTGTTTTGACATTACAAACAGACACTTCAATTTTATTTATCTCTATAGATTTGTACTGATTTCCAACGTTATACATATTTTACATTTTTACAATTTACGTAAATCTATTTTTTTTTGTGTATTACCAATTACAGGAGAACACATCATTCGCTATATAATATTAAAACAGTATTTTAAAATGCTTAAAACTACTAATAAAATACAAAAAAATATATCTTATACTATCGAGAAACGAATACAATGAAATAAAACGGTACGTAGATAAAAAATAAAATTAAATATTTTAACATTGATTATTCTAAAAGGATACATACTTTTATCTCTCCATTACCCTTTTTTCCTATGTAAGAAAAGTAATTATATGTAAAATTTTAGATTATATTATAAAAACCCTTATAAAAATTCATAACTGCTACCGCTCTTATGAAAACAAACTAAAAGAGCGTCTAGAAAATTTCATTGCGGAAGTTCAGTAAACAACTTAAAATAAATCAATTACTCTCGTGAAAGCATTTTCCAAGTCAACCCGCCGCAGAAAGCTGAAACCCAACCCTATCTTTTGAAAACCATAAATATAAGATGTCCCTCAGGGCTCGAAAGGTCTACTAGGACATTGTCAAAACTTTCCTTCGATTCGTAATATTATTTTCGTTAAAATTAATGTTATGTAAATGTTGTATTACTATGGATAAGATACAACCTGTTTGGTTTGTTTAGGAAATATAAGAGCAGGGTGAATAGAGAATTTATTTCATACTAGCATTGCCCGCGGCTCCGCCCGCGTTCAGATGACCAAAAACCAAATTCTTAGGTTTTACATATTAGTATACTCTTATATTGCAGTTTTTGTATTTTTTCTTAGAAATGAGACATTTTTCCATGGCAAAAAGTATCCTATATGTGGACCCGGACAACCAGCTATCACCATACCAAATTTCATCAAAATCCCTACAGTGGTTTTGTGATGCGGTAAAAGACAGACAGACAGACAGATAGACAAAAATTCTAAAAACTATAGATTCGGTCTCTGTATCGATAATAATGTTTATTTCAATAAGATTTTCCAAAAAATATTTAATGTATAGATTCGACTTAGTTACAATTTTATTATATGTATAGATATAAATTTTTGTAATAAATGTTGTGTATATTAGAAGACTAAAACGGTGTTAACAAAAACAATAAAATTTTATAAGTAATGTTTTTTGTACAGACTATATTAATTCAAATTAATCACTTTTAGTCCAATTATGTACTCTCATAGTATTTGTCAACTGTTTTGGCTAAACTTATATTTACTTAGGTATATAATATATTGAAAATAAACAATTTTTTTTTTACTATAAATGTTAGTTATAGCAAGCAGTTAAGACCAAAAAGCTTAGGTGTTTCGATGTTTGGATGGATGTTTATTAATTACTCAAAAACGGCAAAACGGATCTAAATGTTTGACATAGATTTAGATTATAGTCTTAAATAGCACACAGGCTACTTTTTTCCCGGAAATATGTACGATTCCCATGGGATTTGTTTTTGTAGAGGTAAACCTGAGAGAAGCGAGGATGAGCCGCTAGTATTTAATATTTGCTTTATAGGATTTTTTTAATTCATCTATGGTTTCAAAAGAAAATAAACTATTCTTTTTTCACAAACATAAGCAGAATTTCAATATCACGGTAAAACAATACCATGCCATTCTCTAACCAAACTACTTTTTATTTCATTCTACAGACACCAGTCTGTCTGCACTCTGAAATACGCTTTACAAGTTTGCTTTTTATTGGACTTTGCTATAGCTTTTAAGATTTAGTTTTCAATTTCATATGTATATTACTATATATGTATGTACCGACAATAAAAAAATACACAATTCCTTCCTTCTTTCTCATATCCATGTTTCTTATAAAATTAACGAGTACTTTGTTTAACTTTATTCTCGACCGTATTTGTTCCATTATTTTTTTATCCTGAATATAATCTACCGTATATATACATATACATAAATGAAGTTGTCTGTATTGCCTGATTCGTTACCGCTCAGACCAAGACTGATAGACCTAGCGAGCTTAAATTTTCACAACGTATTCCTATAATGAGATAACTAACTGCCTCAAGTATTTTTAAAGATAATTCAATTATTGACAATATGATAAAGCCGCGCCAGATGTTAGTATCCTATATATGGACCACTACATATACATATGAACTTTAAGAGTGAAATGTAAAAGAGTACCCCTGTATCTGAGAACATATACGTGCATTAGACTATCTTACTCGCAAATGGCTAACCTCGAGTCTAAAGATTAGCCACATGACCAAAATTAGCCAAGAGAACAACAAGTGTTTCTTGACATTTTAAATAAGAAAGTTAATACTTTAAGTGTTTCTTACTTATTAGTATTTCTTAGTTATTCCCCTTTATACAGAAACGAAGCATTGGGTCAAAGTGACTTATTGAATAGAGACGGTATGTTAAGGGCTAATTTTAAGCATATTTATCTATGATATAAAAATGAATCGCTGAATGTGTTGGTAAGCGCAAATCTGAAGAGCAGCCGAACCGATTTCGTTAATTCTTTTTTTTTTATATTCATTTGAAGTGCGAGGATGGTTCTTACGAAGAGAAAAATTTAAAAAATTGCCGCAAAAAGTCTAAAAACAACACTTTTCTATACTCCCATACAAAAGATTCGTAATCTTCTTCTTCCTGCCCATTTCCCAAGTCATTTGGGGTCGGCGCAGTAAGTCTTCCTCTTCCATTCTCCCCTATTACTCGTCATCTCATCATTCACCCCTTTCTCTTTCATGTCTTGTCTCACACAATCTATCCATCTTTTCTTCGGTCTTCCTCTACCTTTCCATCCATCTACATTCATTTCCATCACTCTTCTCGTCACATGCGTTTCATCCCTCCGCTTCACATGCCCATACCAACTAAGACGATTCCCTTTCAACTTCTCTGTCACTGGTGCTACTTTTAAGCTTCCTCTTATGTACTCATTCCTTATTTTATCCATCCTCGTCACTCCACACATCCACCTTAACATTCTCATCTCAGCAGCATGCAATCTTCTTTCATCAGTCTTCTTTGTAGCCCAGCATTGCGATCCATACATAACGACAGGTCTTATTACGGATTTATAGATCTTACCCTTCAACTTAAGGGGCATCCGCTTATCGCAAGTTATCGCTGTGACCTGTCGCCATTTCATCCACCCACTAAAGATTCGTAATAATACTTAAAAATCAATTTAAACTTTAATACCATACCATAAAGTTTAAGTGTTTGTGGAGAGGTTCCGGGAAGGCAAAACAATTGGGTGACGTTAGTATCGTATAAATATTAATGACAATATTTGTCAATATTACTAACAAAAAAAATCAAAATTTGTATGGCTAATCATATATGGCTAACGCTGGCTAATAACAGCTATTTATATCTACTACATAATAAATCTACTCGGTCCCCGTAATAAAAAGAAACTATTATTCTTATAAGTAAATTGGTTGACGACACGTTTGGCTCAGTTCTTAGTGACCCTACTTGCTACGCCAGCGGTCACGGGTTCGAGTCCCGCTGGGAGCATTCGTTTGTGTCATGAGCACGAATGTTTGTACTCAAGTCATATTAATTATATGTATGTATTTAAAGTTATATATGTGTAGTGTATCAACTATCTAGTATCCATAACAAAAGCGTTGTGAGTCGTAGCTTACCATGGAAGTAGATGGTGCTGTGTGTTAATGTCCCAACAAATTTATTTATTTATAAACGGAAATACTGTAAGTCAACAAAGCTGTGCGGGGTTAAAAAATAAACGCGTAATGTATGATTCTGATCGTCACTTTATCAATTCATTATCTTTGATCATTTTCTTTTCCCACATTTACGAATCGGCTTCATATAACTTGGAAAGGAAATTCTCCGTAGGGCGTATAGATTAGAGCAATTTACTATATATCATTTCTTCTAAGATAATGGCCCTCCCTCGGTGAGAGATAACGAACTTCGTGAATGGGTCTTGCAAATTGTGAGGGTTACCAGGTTTTGGAGATCCTTGCTTAAATTCTAATAGAATAATATAGTTCGTTTATTTAAATTGAATAACTGCATTTTAGATCTATAATACAGGGTATGGGACTCCCTGTAATACGAGCGGGAGTAGGACATAATCAGTTACCCTTTCTTGTAACGTTGGGAAAAACAACCCACATAGCACATCGTCCACCGTGGTGGGCCACTACCCAGCATGTTTCTTGGCTTCACGACCGACTGGATTGCCTGACTCTAATGAACCCCCCACCACGACACACTGAACACACTTGGGGGGGGGGGGGTGGTATGTATACTATACGTCTTTCGAGTAGGTTTCCTTACGATGTTTTATTTCATCATATTAGTATCACGTTGAAAACGAGACTATCACATCATAATTTTAGAGGTGCCTGACCCGATTTTGGATTCATATATGTATATACCATCAACTGCTTTGAATTTTTGACACATCTGTATATTTTACATGAAGAATTTATCCTATTTTGCTGTAATTTACTACTAATTGACACTGCAGTGCATCGTCTACTACAGCGGTATTTGAGTACGCAGAATATTCTAATTTCATTTATTTATGCAAGCGACGCCACGGGGACTAGGAAATAAAAGAAAATATTTAAAGTTGCGTACGTGCGTTTTTCAAGTTTGGTTTCTAAGAAAAGTTTGCTATCCATTTGTATGAAATCCAGATATTTTACTGGTTTCTTTAGTAAAAAATCTTTTTTTATGTAAGAACACTGAATCTTAGAGTAATAAAAACTTTTTAACTAAAAAATAAAAACCGACTTCAAACAAAAGCACTAAAAAGTAAAAAATAACTGATTGGTAGTTTTCATTTACTATACATACCTAACCCTTAGGGGTGGTATTTTTTTTTTGAAATTTAAATGGGACCAATCTGGAAGTATACTTTCAAAAAAAAACAAAAATTGTCCAAATCGATTAATAAATAACGGAGTTCTGAGGTAACAAACATAAAAAAAATGCAGCCGAATTGAGAACCTCCTCCTTTTTGAGGAAGTTGGTTGAAAAAGCAATTCGTATTCACAATACTTTTTATGTAAAACCTTCTACGTAATCGTCTAACGAAGGTAAGGTATTCTCTTGAGTAATACTACTTAGCTTTCAAATACTAGCCTTTTCTTTATGTTAATAAATATACTAAAGAACAGAAAAGAAGTAAATTGACTTAAGATAATAATTTTGTAAGTTATGTTATATTTTCGCCAATTGTGAAGTGTATTTATTGATTCTTTTTTTATGAATTACAAGCAACTCACCCTCGCTTCGCTCAGTTTCGTCCCTAGGTACGTTTTGACGCTTATTAGGGAATAAAAGTTATTTTCGTGAATTTTTCCGATATTTTAATAGTTATTCTGCTATTTGGAGTGAAGACGAATCCAACAAAGTTCTCGAGTATATAACAAAGTCGGGTTTGTTACAACACTATAGCGACTCACCCTCGCTTCGCTCGTGGTCGTCCCTGGCTTGCTTCCCAATACAAATTTTCATCCCCATTTTCACCCCCTTAAGGAATGATTTCCGAGATAAAAAGTATCCTATGTCCTTCCCAAGGTCTTAAACTATCTTCTTACCAAATTTCATCTAAATCAGTTCAGTAGATCCAGAAATCTCTACAACGTCACAAACTCACAATTCACAAACTTTACCTCTTTATTATATTAGTATAGATAAGCCCTGTGTTCGCCAAAGGATCAAAATTCAAACATAAACATTATTGAAAATTTGAGGAAAACATAAACATATGAATAGAATTAATCTAACTATGTATATAGAAAAAACTGTTTCAAAAGCTCGTCTATAGATACTACCCAAAAAAAAACAAAATCGATTGCCAAACAGAGAAAAAAAAGGTACTGAAGTGTTTTGTCTTTTTCTATTTATATATAAATGTACTAGCACTGCCCGTGGCTCCGCCCGCGTTCAGATTAACAAACATTAAATTCTTAGGTTTTACATATTAGTATATTCTTACATTGCAGTTTTTTATTTGTTCTCAAAAATGCGACATTTTCTCGCGATAAAAAGTATCCTATATATCCGGATAACCAGCTATCATCATAACAAATTTTATCAAAATCCCTTTAATGGTTTTTCCGTGATGCGATAACAGATAGACAGACAGGCAGACAGACAAAAAATCTAAAATCTATAGATTCGGCCTCTGTATCGATAATAATGTTTATTTCAATAAGATTTTCCAAAAAATATTTAATGTACACATTCGGCTTAGTTACAATTTTATTATATGTATAGATTATTTTGTAAATAAAGAACAACATACTATAATGTAGTATCATAACGCATCGATGTTATAGCAATCTCCATTATGATGAATGTTCTGGCACGCCTCCATGTGGTTTTGCTTACTCTACATTTATTGCTTACTGATGACAAAGTACGTTTGTAAATAATTATTATTAGTGGGTTTGTAAAATATTCACAAGCCATTTACAATGTGTATGGTAAAATAATAAATACATATTATTATTTCTTTATCGCGTTATGAAAATAACTTAATCTATCTTTTCTCGTATTAAATGTAACACCTCCAGGTAAATTTCTAAGAAATTAATTAAAATTCTAAGAAATCTATTGTTAACTGACACGCCACGCCGGCGTGTCCGCGGTCGTGGAGGGTTTAATAATGTGTTTGTTTGTTCATTGTTTTCACATAACAATATAGTATAAGATCGGTTGGATATTTAACATAAACATACTTTAGAACAACTGATTGGCATTGCATACTGCAGGTCATGTGTTCGATTACTCTTCTTCTTTTTGTTATGTCAAAATGACAGCATTTTCCTAAATATGTGTATAATTCCATTATATACGGTACTTATAAAAAAAACACAAATGTGTCAGTGCTTTAATAGCTGAAGTTATAAAGGAGTAACTAAAGGTAACTTTTTATTTCAGAAAAAGAATTAGGGTTCCGCTCAAAAACATTAAAACGTACATGGACGAACCCGAGCAAACCTAGGGTATGTCGCTAGTAAAAAATATAAACAGTAAACTGAGAGTATCTAACGAATTCAACAAAAACTTATTTAATCAAAACTATGAGTTGGTAAATTCGTAAACAAGCTAATGTGGTAAGATAAATTAATGGATATAAAAACAAAACATGAGCACCTAGGCTATACCTAGGCTACCTATCTGCTAAGTGGTATAGTTTGGAACACAAGAGGGTTTCGTTGTAACGCGACTGTAAAAAGAGATTTTTACGGTGTAGGGGGCAGGGGAGATGGCGTATATCCTTATTTCCGCCGTACGTGACCACAGCCTTGCATTTGATTTAACTAAAAGGATTTAAAAATGCTGAGCATTTTATACTGCGAGGGCAAATCTTGTTTTTGCTTATTCGTATTGCCGGTGAAATCTCTATTTGCTTTCGTGTTAACTTGAAAAATTAAACTTTGCTTAATTTTAAGAGAATTTTTTGAAATTTTTTTGCACAGTAATTAGTTAACTGTTTCTAATTTGAAACTTTGTTCTGAAAACTAATTTTTCGTACGAGGTGTTTTTTTACGTATATTAATTGACTGAACTAAAACTAAATTCAACTTGTTTATTACTAAGTTAAACACTCTAGCATAAAGTCATATATTTTTTATATATTTAACTATGACATAATCAAGTCAATATATAGTGTTATATATATATTTCTTCTGTACGTGTGTTCGTCACCTATCTCCTCCTAAATGGCTGGACCGATTTGGATGAAATTTTGTGTGTTTATTTCAATGGATTCCTGGATGGCTTGAAAATACAAATAGACCCGGAGGTAGCGCTGCTGTCGGAATGTCACTGATCTTCTCCTAAACTTTTTTTTAATTTTGATTTTAATAATATTTTTTGTGTACCTACGTTTGAGTGAATTTACAAGTCGGCCCGGTAGGTGGCGCTACTGTCGGCGTGTCATTAAATTATTATTAGTTATAACATAAAGCCAAAGATTTTGTTTTTTTAGTACTTTCAACGCGGGCGAAGCCGCGGGTATTTCTAGTAGTGTTATAAATATAAAACTATTAATAAGAATAAAAACCATATAATTAGGTATATCACTATGATCACGTTTTACTAAAAATACAACTATTACCAGAAACCTTAATTTTAGGCTTAAATTTAAATTTTAAATTATTTAGGTAAAAATATCTTGCAATAAACTTCACTACTACCTTATAACGTAAGTTCTGACAGTTGAGTACCCTACATTTTGTTACTGTAAAATATGGTCAGGACCCAAAAGTTTAGAAGAGACGAATGCTGGAACTTTCATACTCGTAGTTTTCAGTTCGAACCTCCGTCGTGTAAATCATTCGTTTTCATTGTATGTATTTAGTTAAGAAATAGAATTTTTATTACCTTATCTTATATCCTGACAATGATTACGATGATTCTATCTTTATGTATTCGACTAAGAAGAATAAGTATGTATAGGTTTTAGGTATACTAATACTAATAACTATAAATAGGTGTACATTATTATACTAATATACCTCCAGTTTGTTTCTTTAACTACCACTTTGAACCAAAAAATCTTTTTCCATTTTTATAGACCTTTTATTTCCCAAAGCTTTAAGGACGTAAGCTATGCAATATGGCACTATATTAACGTTAAAAAAAGCGGGCGGAGCTGCGGGGAAAGGTTAGTCCCTCATGTTATCCTACAACTAAACGATTTATAATCGTATATATAATAAAACCTATAAATTATAACTTTAACTTTTTCTATCCGTCTGTATCTGTATTCTGGCAAAAAAGGTAGTTATATACATAATTAGCAGATAAATAAAACACACGAAAAATAATTCAATAATTTATTAATTCATAAAACTCAACAGTAATCCACAATAAAAAAAACGATAAATTATTACAACATGATTCATGCAACTATTTATAAATAATATAATATGGCACAATTCATTGGTATGTTAAAATTAATAGTATAAGTATAGCCTAAGTTAAGTAAGTACAAGCGATAGTGTAAAAGATGAACTTAATGCGTGTTTTAAGAGAAAAATACGTAAAGCGTCACCTTACACCGTTATATACATAACTGACAAGTTAAGTAAAATTAAATGTAAAGTAAAATGTAATGCCTTGAAAATTATTTCAAAGCAAATTACAGTTATATATTGAAACTTTGTTAAAATTAAAAAACATTAGATTGTTATAAGAATACGAGACTGCTGAATTTCTCTGATAAAACAAATTTTATAATCAAACAGACTAGAGACAGATGTGACTAGGTTACACAAGATTTTCTACAAATTCATGAATATCACATAATGTAGGCGATTGATTATGATTATTAAATAGATATTTAAAATTAAATATTCGTTAATATGAAATATATATTCCAGCCAGTAATAAAACCATTATATCTTAATTTAATTTAGACAAATCGATTTCGAAAATGTAATTAGTGTCGATGTTTTTTCGATGACTTTTCATATAATCTAAACACTTACTATACACTTATTAACACCTAATCTTCTGTACCAGTGATCCATTGGAGGTATTTGAAAGATCTTGACTGGACGGGCGGAGCACGGGACTCAACTCGTGGCCGTGATTGTGGGTATGACACTTGCTCTCTGAAATATCGTTATTTTAAAATTATTATTAGTATCTATTAAAAAAAATAGTAAATAACTGATAATGTATATATAATTTGTATGGAAAATAAATTTGTGAAAAATATTTGTTGAAACGGCTAAATAAATCAACATTATATAATACTTTAATTTATTTTACATATAGCAACTGTGTTATTAACATATAGAAATATTTTACAAATGAAAGGGGTAATTAATAAACGTTGCTCAGAATTACGTCATTGATTAAAACGATTTATAGTGTCAAAATTGATTATGACAAAATTGATATTTAATTTGAAACCAGTGCTTTAAAATAAGTTTTGATTTGGCTTCAGTTGTAAATGATTATAAAGTATTTTTTTCATTTGGCACAAGAATTTCTTTCAACATTGAAACAAGAAAGTTACAAGTTCACTATTGAAAATAAAATGGTGAATGCTTTTCAATGATAAATAACAATAAAATAACATAACTAGTTTTATTCATTACTAGTTGTTTTATAATCCGTGGCTCCAAAGAAAATTGTTTTTAAATTGCTGTCTGAAATCCGCCATTTTGATTATTGGTAATATCTACATACTCTATGTCCAAATCATCAAAAAAAGTTAAGGCGTTTGTTTAGTCGTTACAAGTGAACATAGGATCCAACGTACATATGTACATACATACAAGTCATAAACATAAACCTATAGACTTTGCCGCGATCAGATAAAAAATAGCTTACGCTATTGTGAATATTTCAGTCTAACACGTCGAGCTGTTACAGCATGAAGTAATAGCAGACGCATTCATTCAATCACTCCCTGAATAACTCATTCGATCACTCACACAATTTCATATTGTGACTAAAGTACAAAGTTATTTCTTACCTAGGTTCAACAGAAGCGCGAGAGTGGTATACCGGCACATTCGGGTTATGATAAGTTTTCGGATGAATATTCGGATTCAACGTGTGGCTCTGTACCGGTGGATGTTCAGACGCTAATGGAGACTGGTAATTATTTGGATTGTATCTATCAACAGATACACCTCTAGGTCTTTCTTGTATCGGTTCGACATTTCCCTTTACGTAAGAACTTTGTGGTCGTCCGCGACCGAGAGTGTTGGTCTTTGATCCAATGTACTCCGGTTCATAGCTTCTTTCCCGCCACGTGCGAGGTCGTAAAGTTTGCGTCCAGCTAGGTGTCACAGTTGCTGTGTACTCTGTTGGTGCAGCATACTTTGGATCTTCTTCCCAAGGAGGTCTCACTGATGTTTTTTCATATTGTGTACTTATTTCGGAGGTCTTTTCAGTAAATTCTCTTAATTCCTTACGCCATTGTGGTTCAACTATTTCAGCTGGTTCATTATTATCATAATAGTATTGAGGAGATGGATCAGGCTGTACTTGGAACTTTGTTTCACTAGGTATGTAGGTAGATTCTGGTACAGATATATAACGCCGTTCATATTCACTATAATAGGTTTTGCGGCCAGGTAGCTTTGAATGGTCATTTGCTGTTACTGGCTTGACAAAAGATTGGTTAGGTGCTGGTGGAATATACGAAGTAGACGTATTCTTGGAGAATTTACTGGAAGGCTTGGGTTTCCACGTTTGATTTGTGCTAGGTGTGAACGGAGTCGTAGAGGGTGCAGGCTGATAATAATTTTGGTTCTCAGTTACATAACTAGAATCTTGTTCCCATGGAGGTGGCACGTAAGAAGAGGACAATTGAGCAGAATTCTGAAAGTTTTCAGTTGATTCTTTAAATGATGAATAATGATTTGTTTGAATCGAAGGAGCTAAAGTAACTGGTTTAGATTCAAAAGTATTACTGGCCCAACTTGGTTTTGGAGTATAGTTTGAGTAAGTATTTTGTTGGAGATCACTTGCACTTCTGTAAGTGTTCTGTGTATTGCTTTCTATATACGGCTTGAATTCCGGTTTAGGTGTGTATTGCGGTTGCACATAGCTTTGGTATTGGTTGTTGTATTCTGGTTCTGGTTGTTGTATTTGAATTTGAGGTTGAGGTTGACTGTATGACTGCCCCAACTGTTGACTCGGTAAAATGGGGGCTGATGAAGCTACACTAGAAGTAGTATTTTCTCGACTTGTTTGTTGATACCATTGCTGGTTTTTGGTTATTGTGCTTGGCTTAACATTACTTACTGTCAAAACTTCCGATTGAGGTTCAGACCATTGATTTTGTTCATAGTTTTGATTACTGTATTGATAATTATTTTGGTAAATATCTGGAGCATTGACCTGACGATCAACACTTAGTCTATCTAATAGCAAACTATGACGTCTCTCTGTTTGTGGCTCACGCGGATACACCGGTTGATATGGTCTAGATATTGGTTGTGGAGTTGAAAGGTTTCTGTCATCGCTCGGTGAAAAATATGTTTTTAATGTTGGCTTGCACTGCTGAGACTGTTCGTAAGCATGATCTAATGTTTTTGTTGTTCGATTAACTGTTACAATATTTTCAATTTGTTTGTATTCAGTTTGTGTACTCATTGGGCCAGTTGGTTTGTCCGTTGTAGTAGTAATTATTTCTGTATGTAATTTTTTTATTATCTCTTGAGCTGGTACAATAGGCTTAATTTCAACATCTTCTACTTTTTCAAGTGGAATTGAAGGTTCTCTAAATGATCCTTTTGGTTCAGACTGCACTTTTATTTCATGAACAGTCTCTTCTCTAACTTCTTGTTTGTCATTTTCTTCTTTTACCTCGGGGCGTTCAACTAATTCTTCAGTATGCTCCGATTTTTCTTGATTATTATTTTCTTCTTGCTCATTTTTACCTTTAGAATTAATTGTATCTTGATCAACTGTCTCTTCTACAACCTCTTCTGAAGCCTTCTGAGATACTTTTTCTTTTATTTCAGTATCTTCAGCTTCCTCATACTCCTCTTCAACATCCTCATCAATGATATCTTTTGGTTCATCTTCAACAATTTCCTTCAGCTGTTCTTCTTTCTTCTCATCCTCCTCAACATCCTTATTTTCTATTCCTTGTTTTGACTCTCCCTTAACACTATCAATTTCCCCTTTATCATCTTCATCTGCCACTTCCTCCTCTTCTTGTTCGTCAGATTCATTATCTTCAGTCAATTTATTTGTCTCTTCAACATCTTCACCATTTTTAATATTGTTTTTGTTAGGTTCCTCGCTTAATTTGTTTTCAGATTTTCTAAGTATTACTACTTCCTCTACTTCAACCTCCCCATTGTCTTCTTCTTCTGCCTCTTCTTCAACTTCTTCTTCAATTTCTTCCTCTGATTCATCCTGCGTGGACTGCACTACAACAACTTTTTTCGTAGTACTTGTTTCTACCTTTTCTTCCCCCGTAATGATATGGCCATTTTGTTTCGTATCAGTCTTAATATTCTTAATAACTACTTCCTCCGCCACCTCATCACTTCCATTTGTTTCACTAATTTCATTTTCATGCTCCTTGTTACTTTCTTTTACAATTTCCCCTTCTTCCTCTTCTTCTTCTACTTCTTCTTCTTCCTCCTCAACTTCCAATGCTTCTTTTGGGATTGTTCTAGTCTCTGTCTCTGTTGTAATTTCAGTTTTCCCTTCTATAGTGGTTTTCGTGGTAGTTGTTTTAACTTCCTCAATAGTACCATCAGGTAATTTTTTTTTTGAGATTTCTACTTTAGTCTCCGTCTTTGCCGATGATGATTTCGCGGGCAGCTTAATTACTACAGCAGCTTCGGTATCACCATTATGATCCGTTTTGTTTTCCGTCTCAGACTGCTTTGTACTGACTTTTACTTCCTTCTGAAAATAACAACAATATTTTTAGGCAAATTTTCACATTCATTATGAAATTAAAATTATTTTAGATCACTTAATTTTGGGTTAGTAACATACTTTTATCTATATAACAGAACAATATTATTGTTTAGTATACATTATAAACTTGAATAAAGTTAAGAAGACTCACAATAAGTATTAGTGCATTCTTTTTATTCTTTTATTTGGTAGAGTAAATACGTATAACATATAATGTAAACAGACATATAGATATAAATATAGTAAGTGTACAGTAATTTCAAATCGACCTGTTCATAATCATTTGTCGTATCTGTATCTTGCAATGATGATGCTAAGGTTACTGGAATACTGTTGATATCAAAATCAATTTTCGCTAAAGTATTTGTGTCTGAAACGTCTGAAGTAGGTTTATGTTTAAAAACATCTTTATTGGTTTCTATGGCGTTTACTCCTCCATATAGTTCTGTTTGACATACTTCAGCATCATAGAATTTTTCCGGTAATAACAATTCTGTATGACCATAGCTTCCGTATTTTGTTGGTTGATATAACGGTGAACTATTACACAGTGTGTAATCATACATTGAAGCTGGTCTATTATTATTTGTAATATTATTGTTACTAGCATTACTACTGTTAAGAAATGATGATGCATCAGGCTTATTGTCGCTAACTGATGTGTTCGATTGGGGTATAAAAGGTAATGGAGCTTCTTTTGGATTGGGGTTGCTTCTTGTTCTTAACAATGACTTAGGGTTAGCCGGAAGTTGAAATGTTGGAAACACTTGTACGGGTAAACAATTAAAATTTGGTATTGCATTTGGATTGACCGGAGCAGGAGGTGAATGTATTGTTTGGGCGGGTGTTTCGGGAACCCCTTGGTTCATAGCATTTCTCATTAAACGTGCAGCCATCCGCTCTGATTTGATCTCCGAAAGATCTAGCCCTCCTGGTGTATATGTGAATGGCTTACGCTCTTTATTCATAGCTCCATATAAAGCTGATGGGGGATTCATCGTGCTGAAATAAGTTTATAATAGGTTATTTTTCAAAAAAGATAACTGAAGATTTTTTTAATTTAACTGACACTTAAACGCCTACAGCTCGTGAATTATTTGGCAAATTGACAATAATAAAAAATAGATATAATATACTCACTTAAGCTGACGTTAACGGTAAAATATTACAACAACTTCCTGTATGGCAACAACATAGATTGGAAGGCTATTTAATTACACATGAACACAATTCACTTTTCGAATAAATCACTGTTTGTCAATTTTCACATCACTAGAGATTTGGGAGATTGAGTTTTGCGATGCATGTAAATTATCTAGTCTCAGCAGTTAAATATAGATCAGATTGTAAATGACCCAGTGTATTCGAATCCGATGGTTATGCGCGCGGTCGGCGCGTGCGCCGCCTGCCGCCTACTGCCGTCTGCTCGCTACCGCTATGTATTTTGGTCGCGACCCCAATAACGGACGTCTCGTCTACAATATGTCTTAGGCAAATCGACACTACGCATGGTTACTTCCGAGCGGTTATTATCGAAGATTTCCATGTCTCTGTTTTCATGAACAGCTTCTCGTCATCCAAAGTTAGACCGTACTTTGTTCTTATCTTGTTGTCCACGTGGTAGACATAACTTATAGTTTCTTCTATCGAACAAATCACTGTTTGTCAATTGTCTTAATATTAGATATTATGTACGTCACATTGAACTGAAATACGTTTAGCTATTAATTAACCCTGAAAGAGTAAAATGTGAGAAAAAAACACTTAGATAAATATATTTAATTTACTATACTTAATTTTTTTATTTACAAAATTCAATGTATAAAATTTTTGACAGATTTAATTCTATAAAATCACAATAATCCGATCACTATTAATTAAAACTTTTTTGAATTCATATGAAATTTACGTGGAAACTTGCAATCTAATTACCACCGGATTTTTGTTATTTCAGATTAAAGCTTATTTAATGTTATAGATGGACATATATTTAAATTGGCTTAAAGAATAAATGTATGTAAGAGCTTTTTCGAACAACAGCGTTATTATCATTGGCTGTAATCCAAATAATGAAAGAATTTTTACACTAAACCCAAAGAAATACATCTACGTCTTTTCGCTAAATTTTATTATTATACTGGGGATTTTATAACACGTATTTGTGTAAATAAATAAAACTAATAAACATACTTCTATAAATATTAATGTTAATTATAGATTTTTATTAATTGTTTAATTAATATTAGTATCAATCTCTTATTAATTATCATAATTAAGGCTTATTAGGAGTACAAAACCCAGGTGGTGCCTTACACAAGATTGTATAATCACTTACGAATAAAAATATTAAGAATTATTCGATATTATAGCGGATATTCCGTTTTTTTTCCGACTTTTATTAGTAGGTAAATGATTGTAAAATATCTTCTTGTCTAAGCCCGTAATTATATGCGATGCATTCAGGTCTATATCTTCATTTAACCAAAGATAGGTTTTGAACAATACTTTTCATTTAATTGTAAATTATAAAACTTGGTAATATAAAGTATGTTTAACGAGTTATCTTAAGCTATCATGCTCAAGTTAGCTTTAAACACAATTAGGTTGTTAAAAGCGCACTTCAGCTTAATATCGAGATATCTAGATTTACAATTATTATTTACTAACGACTTACCCTCGTCTCATAGTAACCTATGTATTCCAATCTGTGTACTAAATTTCATCCAAATCCGTCCATCCGTTTCAGCGTGACGGAATAAGAAACATATACATACATACATATACATACACACAGAAATACAAAGTAACTTTAAGTTTTAAGTTTAGATACTTAAATAAATGTTTAGTTTTAGTGATTTAGAAGTTAAGTATATTACTTTTACCTATATACATGTTATATATGTTATATTATATATGTTATTTGTTAGAAAATGTCTTGCTACGCAGATTTTTTGCTATTATATTTAAAATTTAACTTACTTTTACTTCTCTTTTTGTAGATTCTGTCGTAGACGACATTCTGTAATATAAAAAATATAATATAATAAAAAAAGTCTCACATTACTAACTACTAGTTAATTTTAGACCTTTTAGTTTTATTGTAGCTTAAACCATGCATAGTATCAAGTACCTGGGCGAATAAGTTTCGCTTGGCATTTTTCGGAAAAGATATTATAAAAATTGCGTTCTAGGTAAATAAACTTATATCCATGATCCAAATCGTTAGAGCCGTTTCCGTAATATATATATATACATATATATATCTATACAGTAGGTATGTATATAAGAATTGTCCATTTAATATTTATTATAAGATAGCATTACATAGTGGAATCGATGTGTTTTTGAAATATTTGTAAAAACAACAAAAGTTAAAAAAAAATAGGAAAATAATACATATTTCTACTATTATCTAAATAAATATATGTAAGATATACATGCATTATATAAAAGATATAGGTATGTTTGATGTGATTTAAGCCACATATTATTATTAAATTGAATATAAATCAGTACAATACAAAATTATCGCAAATATGTTTAATAAAATTAACCAAAGCTTTCATTTGACGCTTTTCATGCATAATTAATCTGATATTTTGGACCAAAAATCATAATAACAGCATAAAATTTCGATGAAAATTGTTAATTTGTTGACACTGCGTAGTAAATTTAAGTAAACTGTTAAGCCTCTTTAAAAATAGATGGTTATGTATCACATAATGTACAATATGATACCAAAAATATCTTACTAATATTATAAACGTGAAAGTTTGGATGTTTGTTACTCAATCACACCAGAACGGCTGAACGGATCTGGATAAAATTTGGTACAGGAGACTATAGTCTGGAATAGCACATAGGCTACTTTTTATCTCGAAAATATATGCTGTTCCTATGGGATAGATTTGTTTATATTGTTCTAGTTAGTAGTAGTTAGGCGAACCCGAGCGAAGCGAGTGATTTGCTAGTATAATATAGATAACGCCAATACAACAGATTAAATACACAATCAGTTCAGTACCTTTTTCTCCTCTATTTCTCAACCGATTTTCTTTTCTTTGTTTAGTACCTATTGACGAGCTTTAGATTTATCAATAAAAATATTTGAAAACAATTTTTTTTTCACATAATTATGTTCGAATTTCGACCACTGGGTGAACACCGGCTACAGTAAATTCTATGCATGAAGAGTTAAATCTGTACTACTGCGGGAATTATTGTGGCGATAAATCGGAGAATTCACGTATTTTGGCACAAACAATGGCAATAAGTAGTTTACGTTTAATCTATTTTTCCAATTAGGTCATTAATGTTGTATTTGTGTTCAACACCCACATCTATACATATAATAAAATTGTAACTAAGCCGAATCTGTACATTAAATATCTTTTGGAAAATGTTATTGAAATAGACATTATTATCGGTATAGAGGCCTAAACTATTGTTTTTAGAACTTTTGTCTGTCTGTCTGTCTGTTTGTTACTGCATCACAGAAGAATCACTGGAGAGATTTTAATGAAATTGGGTATGGTGATAGCTGGTTATCCGGGTCAACATACAGGTCATACTTTTTTCTGCGGGAAAATATCTCATATCTGAGAAATCAATACTAAACATTAAGTAGTGATAAAATCGAGCGGAGCGAGGGTGAGTCGTTAGTATATAATAAAATCTACTAGACTAGACTAGACTCACTAGTGTCACCTAATGATCGTCATTCAATCAGAATCATTATAAATTTTTTGAGGAAAACATGTATTAAAAGAATTAATTATGTTCATATAAAAATACCGTATCCATATTAAAAAAAAATCAACAAAAATTTTGGAAGAGTTTTTTCATAGAGATATTGTATAGATTTAATTCATATATTTTCCCCAAATTTTGATAATGATATATCGTCGAATAAATTAATTATTTCAATTAATTATCATCGATTTTCGACATCTAGGCAAACACTTGTTGGTACTTAATCAGACATATAAAAATAGAAGTATTATAAGATTGACTTAAATTAGTAGCTTTTTGCTGACACTAAAGAAGATATATGTAGTCAAAAGAAACTTAGACGATTTTAGTTTTAAACAACATATTAAATACTAGCTTTTAACAACGACTTTACATGTTTTCTTGTTTATTCCATCATCAATAGAAATTATTCTTATTTTTATTAATGGTGGAATCAACAGAAATATTTGTACATGTAAAATTTTGCTGTTTAACAACTTGTTTAATACTTATACCACGTGTGGCCGTGAAAGTCGTAAATCCTTCTTTTACTAAATGGACGTAGTTATGCAAAATGGATCCAGCCCATGAAAACCGTTTTTTAAGTTACTATCATAAATGGCAACTATATATCAACTTACATACAGAAAGTGGATAAAATATCCAATATTTAAGAGGAATTTAACAAAAAACGACGGTCGAAATTGACCTGTTATTTTAACAAGCAATCGTTAATCATACATTGTTTTATAGTAAGTATATAAACCTTAAAAAAAGGAAAAGTTCTATTTACCAAGCATCATCCTCATAAATACTCAGAAGGATAAAGTTTGGTCAAGAGATGAATAACAATAATAATAAATACTCTTTATTGTACACCCACAAAAGAAAAAAAGAAAAATGTACAAGAAAAATATAAAAAAAGAGCTATGTACAAGAGGCGGCCTTATCGCTAAAACAGCGATCTCTTCCAGGCAACCTTAAGGTGTTGGAATTGACAAACTGTAAGAAGGAAGGGGTGTGAATAATATAGGAGCTATAGTTTTGTTTAGAGCTCAGTAGACATTTTAACACAGGTGTGTTAAGATAGCAGTGAAAGGTTAGCAGAATCGTTCGAAACATATACCGTATTTTGTGGCTAATTTGTTGCTAATTAGTTGCTAAAACGCCGATTTTGTTGCTTTGTCCGATTTCGAAAAAAAGGAGTTACTGCTATCTTAACGTTAAGCTAGCAGTAAACTCAGCGGGACCGGCATGGATTAAATGCAATTATACATCAGTATTTGTTGCTAATTTGTTGCTGACAAATAGTGTAAAAAAATTAAAAAAAACCCTAGAATTGGCTAGACCTGGAGACCTGTAGCCGTATCCATGCTATCTTAACATGCAGTTTTTTTAACAAGACGATGGCATGGATTTTGTTGCTGGACGCAAATAACATCAGGACACCCCAGAGAGCCAGCAACAAAATAGAAACTAAAATTCTGCTACACCTGGAGACCTGTAGCCATGTCCATGCTACCTTAACATGCACTTTTTTTAACAAGACGGTGGCATGGATTTTGTTGCTCATCGTAAATAACACCAGGACACCCCAGAGAGCCAGCAACAAAATAGAAACTAAAAATCTGCTACACCTGGAAACCTGTAGTCGACTACAAGTGTTCATGCTAACTTAGCGTGCACTTTTTTTAACAAGACAGTAGCATGGATTTTGTTGCTCATCGTAAATAGCACCAGGACACCCCAGAGAGCCAGCAACAAAATAGAAACTAAAATTCTGCTACACCTGGAGACCTGTAGCCGTGTTCATGCTATCTTAACATGTACATTTTTTATGAAAACGATGACATAGATTTTGTTGCTGGACGCAAATAACACCAGGACACCCCAGAGAGCCAGCAACAAAATAAAAACTAAAATTCTGCTACACCTGGAGACCTGTAGCCGTATTCATGCTATCTTAACATGCCCTTTTTCTATGAAAACGATGACATGGATTTTGTTGCTATTCACAAATAATATCAGAACACCCCAGAGAGCCAGCAACAAAATAGAAACTAAAATTCTGCTACACCTGGAGACCTGTAGCCGTATCCCTGCTATCTTAACATGTACATTTTTTATGAAAACGATGGCATGGATTTTGTTGCTGGACGCAAATAACATCAGGACACCCCAGAGAGCCAGCAACAAAATAGAAACTGAAATTCTGCTACACCTGGAGACCTGTAGCCGTATTCATGCTATCTTAACATGCCCTTTTTCTATGAAAACGATGACATGGATTTTGTTGCTATTCACAAATAACACCAGGACACCCCAGAGAGCCAGCAACAAAATAGAAACTAAAAATCTGCTACACCTGGAAACCTGTAGCCGACTACAAGTGTTCATGCTAACTTAACGTGCACTTTTTTAACAAGACGGGGGCATGGATTTTGTTGCTCATAGTAAATAACACCAGGACACCCCAGAGAGCCAGCAACAAAATAGAAACTAAAATTCTACTTTGTTGCTGGCTCTCTGGGGTGTTCTGATATTATTTGTGAATAGCAACAAAATCCATGTCATCGTTTTCATAGAAAAAGGGCATGTTAAGATATCATGAATACGGCTACAGGTCTCCAGGTGTAGCAGAATTTCAGTTTCTATTTTGTTGCTGGCTCTCTGGGGTGTCCTGATGTTATTTGCGTCCAGCAACAAAATCCATTCCATCGTTTTCATAAAAAATGTACATGTTAAGATAGCAGGGATACGGCTACAGGTCTCCAGGTGTAGCAGAATTTTGGTTTTTTTTTTGTTGCTGGCTCTCTGGGGTGTCCTGATGTTATTTGCGTCCAGCAACAAAATCCATGCCACTGTCTTTTTAACAAAAGTGCATTTTAAGGTAGCAGGGACACTTGTAGTAAGCTACAGGTCTCCAGGTGTAGCAGAATTTTAGTTTCTATTTTGTTGCTGGCTCTCTGGGGTATCCTGGTGTTATTTACGATGAGCAACAAAATCCATGCCCCCGTCTTGTTAAAAAAGTGCACGTTAAGTTAGCATGAACACTTGTAGTAAGCTACAGGTCTCCAGGTGTAGCAGAATTTAAGTTTATATTTTGTTGCTGGCTCTCTGGGGTGTCCTGATGTTATTTGCGACCAGCAACAAAATCTATGTCATCGTTTTCATAAAAAATGTACATGTTAAGATAGCATGAACACGGCTACAGGTCTCCAGGTGTAGCAGAATTTTAGTTTCTATTTTGTTGCTGGCTCTCTGGGGTGTCCTGGTGCTATTTACGATGAGCAACAAAATCCAAGCTACTGTCTTGTTAAAAAAAGTGCACGCTAAGTTAGCATGAACACTTGTAGTCGACTACAGGTTTCCAGGTGTAGCAGATTTTCAGTTTCTATTTTGTTGCTGGCTCTCTGGGGTGTCCTGATGTTATTTGCGTCCAGCAACAAAATCCATGCCATCGTTTTCATAACAAATGTACATGTTAAGATAGCAGTGATACGGCTACAGGTCTCCAGGTGTAGCAGAATTTTAGTTTCTATTTTGTTGCTGGCTCTCTGGGGTGTTCTGATATTATTTGTGAATAGCAACAAAATCCATGTCATCGTTTTCATAGAAAAAGGGCATGTTAAGATAGCATGAAGACGGCTACAGGTCTCCAGGTGTAGCAGAATTTCAGTTTCTATTTTGTTGCTGGCTCTCTGGGGTGTTCTGATATTATTTGCGTCCAGCAACAAAATCCATGCCATCGTTTTCATAAAAAATGTACATGTTAAGATAGCAGGGATACGGCTACAGGTCTCCAGGTGTAGCAGAATTTTAGTTTTTATTTTGTTGCTGGCTCTCTGGGGTGTCCTGGTGTTATTTACTATGAGCAACAAAATCCATGCCCCCGTCTTGTTAAAAAAGTGCACGTTAAGTTAGCATGAACACTTGTAGTCGGCTACAGGTTTCCAGGTGTAGCAGATTTTTAGTTTCTATTTTGTTGCTGGCTCTCTGGGGTGTTCTGATATTATTTGTGAATAGCAACAAAATCCATGTCATCGTTTTCATAGAAAAAGGGCATGTTAAGATAGCATGAATACGGCTACAGGTCTCCAGGTGTAGCAGAATTTCAGTTTCTATTTTGTTGCTGGCTCTCTGGGGTGTCCTGATGTTATTTGCGTCCAGCAACAAAATCCATGCCATCGTTTTTTCAAAAAATGTACATGTTAAGATAGCAGGGATACGGCTACAGGTCTCCAGGTGTAGCAGAATTTTAGTTTCTATTTTGTTGCTGGCTCTCTGGGGTGTTCTGATATTATTTGTGAATAGCAACAAAATCCATGTCATCGTTTTCATAGAAAAAGGGCATGTTAAGATAGCATGAATACGGCTACAGGTCTCCAGGTGTAGCAGAATAGTTTTTATTTTGTTGCTCTCTGGGGTGTCCTGATGTTATTTGCGTCCAGCAACAAAATCTATGTCATCGTTTTCATAAAAAATGTACATGTTAAGATAGCATGAACACGGCTACAGGTCTCCAGGTGTAGCAGAATTTTAGTTTCTATTTTGTTGCTGGCTCTCTGGGGTGTCCTGGTGCTATTTACGATGAGCAACAAAATCCATGCTACTGTCTTGTTAAAAAAAGTGCACGCTAAGTTAGCATGAACACTTGTAGTCGACTACAGGTTTCCAGGTGTAGCAGATTTTTAGTTTCTATTTTGTTGCTGGCTCTCTGGGGTGTCCTGGTGTTATTTACGATGAGCAACAAAATCCATGCCACCGTCTTGTTAAAAAAAGTGCATGTTAAGGTAGCATGGACATGGCTACAGGTCTCCAGGTGTAGCAGAATTTTAGTTTCTATTTCGTTGCTGGCTCTCTGGGGTGTCCTGATGTTATTTGCGTCCAGCAACAAAATCCATGCCATCGTCTTGTTAAAAAAACTGCATGTTAAGATAGCATGGATACGGCTACAGGTCTCCAGGTCTAGCCAATTCTAGGGTCTTTTTTAATTTTTTTACACTATTTGTCAGCAACAAATTAGCAACAAATACTGATGTATAATTGCATTTAATCCATGCCGATCCCGCTGAGTTTACTGCTAGCTTAACGTTAAGATAGCAGTAACTCCTTTTTTTCGAAATCGGACAAAGCAACAAAATCGGGGTTTTAGCAACTAATTAGCAACAAATTAGCCACAAAATACCGTATATGTTTCGAACGATTCTGCTAACCTTTCACTGCTATCTTAACACACCTTTTTAACACATAATCTGAGTAATTTTTTGTCTTTTTTAGCGTTTAAATAGTAAAAACTACTGGGCCCAAATAAGGCATCTCTGATATACATTAAAGGCAATAATGTAGGATTGTGTATTTAATCTGTTGTATTGGCGTTATCTTCGGTGCAGGGGTAGGGGATTGACAATTGGACCCAGTTATGCAAAAAACAGCCATGTGCGTAAAAGTACCAACAGAGTTATAAGAATCTTATTATAAAAAATAAACAATATTTATATAAATATTGTTCAATTTTAAAATAACCAGAAAAACCAAACATAACCCAAATGCAACTATGCATAGCTGAGTCCAATTGACAGCTACCTGAAAATTGTCCGCGTCCAGATTATACGATTAATTGCTCATATTGTATTAAAAGTTATCAGTTCTGTATAAATATATGTTTTTTTTTAACTCAGCAACACTTAATCTCTACCGTTTCTCCTCCATTATA
This sequence comes from Brenthis ino, assembly GCA_921882275.1. Taxonomy (NCBI): domain Eukaryota; kingdom Metazoa; phylum Arthropoda; class Insecta; order Lepidoptera; family Nymphalidae; genus Brenthis; species Brenthis ino. The sequence goes on along the minus strand of OV170229.1, from coordinate 21,394,531 downwards.
CAAAATATTAGCGAAGTAAACTGTGCCCAAGTGGCACGCCTATAAGCCACAGAACAACAAATTGAACTGAAACATCAACGTGAGTGGGATTATCAATCCTGACTATTGGTCACACAAGCCAAACTATCGTAATACTACGTTCTTATGCAAGTACTACAGACATGATAAAAATACTAATATTTCATTTCCAATACCCAAACAAATTTCATTTCATTCTAAACTCAAGTAAATTATCTATAAATGTAGGTAATAAAATTCTAACTGAACCGAATCTGTAAATGAAATATTTTTTGGAAAATCTTATTGAAATAGACATTGTTATCGATACAGAGGCCGAATCTATAGTTTTTAGAATTTTTGTCTGCCTGTCTCTCTGTCTGTCTGTCTGTTACCGCATCACGGAAAAACCACTGAAGGAATTTTGATGAAATTTGGTATGGTGATAGCTGGTTATCTGGGTCAACATATAGGATACTTTTTACCTCGGGAAAACGTCTCCTTTCTTACAAAAATACAAAAAGTGCAATGTAAGAGTAACGTAATATATAAAACCTAAGAATTTTGTTTTTGGTCATCTCAACGCGAGCGGAGCTGCGGGAAATGCTAGTGTACTATACGAGTATGTACGCTAAAGGTAGAAGTTTAATGTGACATTTTCGATACAATTATATAAAATTACACTGTGTCAGATAAACCAGATATCGTTGAAATAAGCAAAACTACATTTACAACAATCGAAAATATCTTGCTCAACTGTTTCCTACATCCTCACACATTCGATTACCATTTTCTGTAAGGAAAATTAGGGAAGCTTTGGGGAAAAGCCCTGCTAACAATATCTTTGATTTCCACTCGCCATAAGATCAAAGTTAGATCGTTTTACCATTTAGTTAACATTTCCAAACGTTTTTTCGATATACAAATTTATTTTCAAATATAATTAATTATATATAAAACTTTTTAAAAGATATTTTATGTAAATCTTCCACGCATTGTTTTATTCGAAATTATACTATTCAAAGTTTTTAATGTCCATATTGCATAATTCAACAAATATTTTAGTCATTTTATTTTAGCATCAATTATGTATAATTATTATAATTCTTGAACCCTTAGCAAATTATGAGTAAAATACTTTTTATTAAAACAACACACAGTACAGTGTTCTTCATAAAGTAATTAAGAGATCACTTTTGATAAAATTATAAATTCATCAACATATCTTACTTAACTTAAAAAAATATGACTTTGTGTAATAGAAGGACGTGTAGCTTAAAACAAGCTTTCAAATTTTAATATTATCATATAAATAACATCTTTCTTAAATGGCGCCAAAATAGTATATGTAACAAAACTACGCTTATATATTCTCGTTAAAGGAATAAATAGATTAAGTCTAACCCACAATTTATACAGCGTGCCATTCAGAAGCCGCGCTACGAGCGACAGGCGATCATATTATGCAAGGACTATCGCTGTAGAAAATCTCAGCTGAATGAACTTATCCTACCGGCATTTGCCTTTCAAAGCATGAGATTTTTCCGCAATCTTCTCCATTATTTCCTAAAACATACGGCCACGTAGGTCTATCCGACGTAAAACGGTATGAATATTTTCCTACTTCTTTTACTCTCGACTGTTACTAGCCATCTTTCAAGCCGACTCGAATAACCCGCAAGTCCACTGCGGTGTAAAATAGTAGCTAGAGCGTGGTAAAACAGATTTATAGAGCCACATCTATTTCTAGATTCCCCTTGCGAAAAAATAGTTTATTATATATTAGTCCGTGTATGAAAGGATGCTTACTCTTTGAACAGGGTTAATGGTTAAATCTTGTTGGAAGTCTGCCTAATGCTCACTTGACACATGTGATTTGTTTTTTAATATAATATCGATGTTGAAATTCATATGTTATAATAATCTGTACTGTCTCGGTGGTCTAATAGCTAGCATGTACGGCCGCAGATCAGGTCTTGGGTTCGAGTCCCGTGTTGACTTTAACTCTACTTTAAGAAATCGTACAAATGGAATATTTATAACAACTGATATCGCAGCCCACGCTTTTATCACAATAACATTAATTGTCTCGTTAACCACTTTATTCTTATACAAAAAAATATTTTTTACTTCTTAGTTCGGATCAACGTTAAAGCGTGTTTTTTAGTTTTTTATGCAAACTTTGGAGCTAGAATAACTTCTAACATAAAAGTTCTATAATACAACTTTATCTATTTCACACTTAGTAGAGTTTTATAAAAACCTATATTCTGCACCAACAGAACTTCTTTTAGAAGCTTTATAGATACAGCTAATATATTGCTACGCAAAAAGTGATGAAACTTAATCGTTTATATTTTTTCTGCAATTTTCTCTGATTCATAAAAAAATACAATAATATTTTAAGCTCATTTTTAGAGCAGCTCCAAATGAATATGGCAGATATTCTGAATGATCCCGAGTACATAAAATATGTTATTCATATTTAATAATTAATAACTATTAAATCAGCCCTTCTAAAATCTCACTCCTGGACACTCCCTCAATACGACAGGGATTAGACTCCTACAAAAGGTTCACCATGCTGGTCAAACGTTGGCGGACTTGCAAAAAGTCAAAATTAAATCGAAAATCAATTCAGTATTCACAAACGATAAAATATTTATTTAAAGATTCCTAACTCATTGTTAACAATAGCAATGGCTATAAAATAAAACTTGATCAATTTTTATGTTATCTCGTAATTTATTTTAAAACTTTAAATTCTTTATTTACAGGAAACATCTGTTTGTCTTGGTATATAAAACTGTTTTATATAAAACTAGCGGCTCACCCTCGCTTTAGCTCGGGTTCAAAAAAACAAATCTATCCCACGGGAATCGTACATTTCTTAGGGATAAGAAGTAGCCTATTCGTTATTCTCATATATAAACTATATTATTGTTAAGCTTCAATAAAATCTAAGTAGTAGTTTTTGTGTACTAAGCTGTATAAGTTACTATAGTTTTTTAACTAATCCACGGGAACTCTTTAATTTTCCGGGATGAAAAATATCTAAAATGTTGACCGGGGATATAAGGTGGTATCTTATATCCCCGTTCAAGTACCCGTAGAAACAGACCAACAGATAAACAAACAAACAGACAGAAAAACAAAAAAAATGAGAAAGAACTGGATTTGTCCTATTTTTTTTGCGCGAACCCCTAATTCTTTTTCTTAATAAAAGCATAAGTTACTCCTTATAGCATCACTATCTGCTAGTAAAAGTCTCGCCAAAATCGGTCCAGCCGTTATGGAGATTAGCCGGAACAAATAGACAGACATTTCAATTTTATTTATCTGTACAGATAGACGTGTGTATAGATTACCGTCACGTAACATGCGAATCGATTTTCATGATTATTTTATATTTAATACCAATACCTTTCAAAAACACAAAGTTTTAGAATTCACGTAAACATGTATATCATTAGTAATTACCCTTAAGGATGAAATGGTTTTAAAATCAAAACACTTTTTAGTTTTAACTTTTAAGAAATTAGTTTCAAGCACAATTATATTTTTTTTAAATGTACAATTCTAAATATACATTTAGTTTCTTCTGTAACTCAGTAAAACTTGTTTACTGGAGTTTTGGAGGACAAGCTCGACTGTCACGTGCATTTGGGAGTATTTTCATACTTTGTTATAAAAATAAAACAATGGGAGAGAAAAGTTTTTAAACAACTAGGCTGCAGTACGCTGTACGATTACATGATTTAAATTATATTTAATATCAATAGCATAGCTGTTAAACGTTTATATAAATATATTATTTGAAATATTTATATAAAAACTAGCCGAACCCACGGTTTCGCAAGCGCTAAAACTACAAAAAATATCTAAAAAGATAGTTTCATACAAACTTTCATGCCCTATGTTATTACCCCCTTATGGAATGAATTTTGAAAAACGCTAAAACACATATTTATTTATTTGTATTGAAGAAAATTAATACCAAGTTTCAAGTAATTCAGATCACAAATATTTTTTCGGATTGTATTATAGCGTGTTTTCCCGGGAAAGAGATAATCTCCCGCGGTAAAAAGTAGCTTATGTCACTCTCCAGCCCTCCAACTATCTCCACCCAAAAAATCACGCTAAAGCCGTTTCGACGTGAAAGAAAGACAAACAAACAAACACACTTTCACATTTATAATATTAGAATGGATTAATAATACATAAGATGAAAATAGCAGCCCCTGTTACATAATCATCATTATCATCTCCCTGCATTTTCTACATTACTTATGATCGACGCAGTAAGTTTTCTTCTTCCACTCTCCCTCATTACTCGTCACGTCATAAGTCACCCCTTTCTCTTTCATATCCTGTCTCACACAATCTATCCTCTTTTCTTTGGTCTTCCTCTACCTCTCTAGACTCCTTCCATCTACATTCACTCATTTCCATCACTCTTCTCGTCAGATGCTTAATTTCTTACCATTACCAAAAATCTAATGCCAATGCCTCGAGAAAATCGAATTACAAACCTACATTACATAAGTTAGAACAATTTATTCTGACTATCTATCACCTAAGAGTGTATGTACGTGAATTTATAAAAAAGGAAAACTATAAATTGCAGTAAATACTTTTCTGTTTCAAAAAAAACTATTTTTGTCTTGCTGACCTACTTCATTTGGCTGTATGCGTTATTATTTGTGTATCTTATGTGATATATTTGCCAATTCAAATCCGATTATCACGACTCGTTTTTAAACGAACATACCTTAAGAGAAGGACGGTTGACCAATTGTCAAATTAAAGAATAAGTTCGACCTTAAGGATGTACTAAGAATTAAAAATCACCCTCAATAATAAAAATAATAAAAATACGAGCTTCATAAATTTTTATAATGGGTAGCTATATGGGTAGGTAGTAGGAAATGAAACTCATTTACGGGCCACTATACACCAGTGAAGCTAATCAAACAATTAAAGCAATAATATTATAATACTAGCTAACATTGCCCGCGGCTCCGCCCGCGTTCAGATGACCAACAACCAAATTCTTAGATTTTACATATTAGTATACTCTTATAGCAGTTTTTGTATTTTTTCTCAGAAATTAGATATTTTCCCGCGGTAAAAAGTATCGTATATGTTGACCCAGATAACCAGTTATCACCATACCAAATTTCATAAAAATCCCTCCAGTAGTTTTTCTGCGATGCGGTAACAGACAGAGAGACAGACAGACAGACAGGCAAAAATTCTAAAAACTATAGATTTGGCCTCTGTATCGATAATAATTTTTATTTCAATAACATTTTCCAAAAAATATCTAATGTACAGATTCGGCTTAGTTACCATTTTATTATATGTACAGATTTTACAATATTTTTAATAATAATTTATCCATTCACCTTTGGCACTGGTGGCACTTCGATCGTAATTCCGCTTATAAGAGTTATTATATGAGAGTGCCATAAAAAGCCATTGCATTCGCTATTATTTACTGTTAACATCAGAACAGGCCATTATTGCTTGCGACACACTAATAATTTCTTTTCTTTAAAACTCCTGAATGAGCTGGCAGGCAATTTAAAAATGGGCTAGAAAATAAAATTATAAAGTAAGTATTGGTAAATTTACAGTTTAGCTACCGTGAAGTAGTGGAGTGAAGAAAGGAGTTCGATTCCTATACAAGACAAATGAAATGGAGCATTAATTGGCATAATCTCTGTCAAGGAACATTCTAATAATTTAAGGAAATGAAGACTAAAAATGTAGCACAAAAAACTTATCCGTTGTAGTGGGCTTGAACTTAAACAATGTCTTGTAACAAATACAGTAGATTTATAAATAAATAAAGGCACATGTTTAGTATATGGGACGCGGCCCTTGGCGGAGTAGGTGTTTTTTTGGAATAAATAAATATGTTGGGACATTAACACACCGCACCATCTAGTTCCATGGTAAGCTACAAGACTTGTGTTATGGATACCAGATAGTTGATACACTACACATATATAACTTTAAATACATACATATTATAAATATAAACACCCATGACTGGAGTACAAACATTCATGCTAATCACACAATTGAATGTCCCCAGTGGGACTCGAACCCGCGACTGCTTGCACAGCAAGTAGGGTCACCACAAACTGAACCAAACGTGTTGTCAAATTTAATCAATTAAATTACGCTTTTTTTAATCAATTAAGTTACATTTCACTTCACACACTCAAAACTAAAATACAATGTTCACAAAATAAAGCACAAATTAAACTTTATAAAATCAATAATGATTTGGCCGTCGCAGCGATATTTAATTAATTTGATCTATTTTATCAAAACTAGAAATAAAAATCGTGCTTAAAATTGAACGCCCTATAATTTCAATATATTCTTCTTTTCTCCTAATTTGCCACAAATGTAATTTATAAAAAAAGGCTATTAAAAAAAAGGTCTTAATAAAAACGGAAATAGTGTGTGTATATTTGTGTGTGCCTACAATGTTAAACAAGTTCGGAGTTAAGTAATTCGTCGTATACGTGGCTTATTGTTATTCAAATAGTCAATTTTATGTTCTACTTTAATTTCTTTTTAAAACCTGCCAGTTTGTATCACCCTGCTACCATCGCTCCGACGCTTTACTAGAGTGCGCTGTCGAAGCCTGACTTCACACTCTAATCCGATGTGCTACCAAAAACCACAAGATGGCGCAGTAAGCGCGCCTTCATATTTAATTTCATGCAACTATCCCTTATTTAAGGGGTTTAACCTCTTATTAAAGGAATATAAATTACCATATAGAACACATCACCACATAAGAGTTACAGCATTAAATAAAAACTTTTTAACAAAAAAATAAAAACCGACTACAAACAAAAGCACTAAAAAGTAAAAAATAACTGCTTTATAATGCTTGCTTTATATGGCCTGGCACCGAATTCGAAAATATTTGATTAGGTATGTATTTAATAGGTAGGCTTTAATTACTTAGCCAAAGCACACCGACTTCGAAAATATTTGATTAGGTATGTATAGTAAATGAAAACTACCAATCAGTTATTTTTTACTTTTTAGTGCTTTTGTTTAAAGTCGGTTTTTATTTTTTTGTTAAAAAGTTTTTATTGAGGAAGTCGTTTGAAAATATAGTGTTAACGCTATAATGCAGTCATGGCTTATATCAGTAATGCTAGGTTTATTAGCAATTATAAGTGTACTTTATATGAAAACAAAACTCCGTGCTACTCGCATTTTGTTTCTAACTACATTGTTCATACACCTAATGTACTTAAATATTATATTATTTTAATACATAAACGTGTATCTGAAAGTCGCCTTGTATGAATATTATAAATGTGAAAGTTTGTGAGTATGAATGTTTGTTACGCTTTCACGCCATAACGGCTGAACGGATCTAGATGTTTGGCACAGAGATAGATTATAGTCTGAAACAACACATAGGTTACTTTTTATCCCAGAAAAATGTACGGTTCCCGTGGGATAGGTTTGTTTTTGTTTTCCTAAAGCGAAGCGAGGGTGAGCCGCTAGTATTAATATAATTAATTAATACTCGTAGGCTTTAGATACTTGTAAATTATTCAAAAAGCAATGTGAAAAATTGAATTTCTATAGAAATTCCTCCCATACAAAATAATATAAAACGGTTGCTTGAATATTCAAGATGATGAATATTGACGGCATATTCTCGAACATATACTATATGCCGTATTAATAAAGGCTTTTAATGCTCATATCGTTATTAATTAAAAGTAAAATTTTAAGCGTGATACATATAGTGGTTATTAGTATACAAATATAACTTAACTTGATAACTTTTTTACTTGGTATTTAGGTAGTTTTGTGAGGGAAATCAATAATTTGAAACAGAAATCGAACTCACCACATCCGATGTAAGCAGCAGTATTTCTAGGTATAAAGCAAAACGCCGCGCTACAAATAACTACTCAAAATTTATACAGATAAATAAAATAAGTGTCTGTTTGTAAAGTCAAAACAACAGCTTATTACTAAAAACATACATAAGTTTATACGGTACTTTACGGAAAATTTTTTGTCATCTGTCTGTCTATTTGTTCCGGCTAATCTCCAAATCGGATGAACCGATTTCGATGGGACTTTCACTGAGAGATAGCTAATGCTACAAGGAGCAACTTAGGCTATTTTTTTAAGTTGGCTTCCGCGCACAAAAATGAAAACCTATGAAATTAGAAACAAAATCCGCAAACGTAAGGATAATAAAAGCTTTTTAATACGCTTTTATTTATGTACTCGTATTAGTTACGCAGTTGAGAAATGTTTGTGGTCATCATCCGATTTTATTATCATTCTAGTTCCATGTTTCAGTATTATTCCATTATGAGCGAAGATACATAAGTAGGTATATCAAACAGATCAATCGTATGCCAGCAAATGCTTATAAAATGAATACAGATTTTATATCGAAAATACGGACGTAATATGAACGAAGCAAGTTAAATATAAAATCTCTTCAAAAGTCTCAAAGGGTAAGTAATTTAATCTGATATTCATTATTATTATTATTTAAATTAATTTCCTTAAGTTTCTTCTGTGGTTGCATTAATTAACAGATAAAACATATAGAGTTTAACATGAATAAGAAATATTGTACCTTATTAATGTCATATATTTGTTTTAAATAAGTAGATAATGAATTTGACCACTAAGCTTTAGCTCTTTACAGTACTTATACGTTATTAAGATTAAATATATAAGACTCTGGTCCAGTGCCGGATTTAACCTTAGCGCCGCCCCTGGGCACTCAAAAAAATGCCGCCCTATTATCGAAGTTTTGAATAAAATTTTGCAAGTTTAAATTTTTTAATTATTAATTTTTCGAAAAATGCAAAAAAAAACAATTTTTAAATGATATAAATTTTTCGAAAAATGTACCTATTTGGTTCTTTTTTCATTTTCTTGGAAAATAAATTATCGATAACGCAAAGAAAATTTTTGCCCGCCCTCCGTATTTTGCCGCCCCTAAATATTTCCCGCCCTGGGCACTAGCCCCAAGGGCCCCTGGTGTAAATCCAGCGCTGTCTGCATCTCTGAGAAAATCTAGCAAGTTTTAAATTGTAAAATCCGCCAACTAGGCCAACGTGGTAGACTATGGCCTGATCCCCCTCGTATTGAAGGGAGGCCTTGCCCAGCAGTGGGCTTTTAAAAAACATGAACATATATGAATAAAAGTAAAAAAATAAAATAATCGAAAAATTAAAGGCAGAAATACATATAATGTCCATTCAACCTTACAATGCAAGTTTTATACAGATGAACATTTCATTTCATAAAATTATTTATTACTTGTAAGATAAAAAATAAAGCAAGCTATAAAACTAGGTAGCGAAGAAAATATTTAGTATTATGTTGATTAGTATTTTATAATAGTTTAAGAACTACACAACAGTATTTTACGAGAAAATTGAGTAATTTAATAACAATAAGAAAAAAATTAAATTATCAAAATAAAAAAAAATAAGTAAAAGATCATCAAATAAGCTAAAAATTAAATCAATGCCACAAACAATGCAAGTTTTTAAAAGCTTCCAATATCGTCTTTCAGAAGCTTTTAACAACAAAAGCTTTTATTTAATTACACACAGTTAATATCCAATAAATAATAAATACCTATAAATTTTCTATGGTCCATTAAACAATTAGATGAAATATTAGTCTAGAAAACTAAATAAATACAATTATAGACACTCTTTAGCTGTTGTCTATGAAACATATTAGAATTCTGGCATAGTGCCGACGCATCCTACATTTATTTTAATACAGCTTATGGTGTACAATTGGTATTTCTATATTACTTTATTTTACGCTATTACTATTAATCTACATGATATGATGCCTCTTCTCTTAGAGTCTCATCTCAAATTATAATATTCATTGATAAAAAAATCACGCTTTTTGTAAGAGTAAAAAATCACCAACAATGTTCACCACAATTAATAGGATTTCTAAGCCTACGTTTCAAAATCTTAGTAATATTATAAATGTGAAAGTTTAGATGGATGTTTAGATGTTTGTTACTCAATCACGCCAGAACGGCTGAAAGGATCTGGATGAAATTTGGCACAGAACTAGATTATAGTCTAGAACAATACTCTTTATCCCGGAAAAATGTACGGTTCCCGTGGGATAGGTTTGTTTTTGTTTTTTCGCTAGTTATCAATATTTTCAAAATACATTTATTATTATTATAAGTTTTTAATTTTTTATGTTTAGTTTCTATCGAACTATATGTTTAGATTCTTAAGATATTAATCTTGTTTTATGATCCATTAACTTTTCTGTCAAACAAAAACAATTTCTTGAATAAAAGCGTGCCATAATTTCAAATATACGAATTTTGTTTATCGTTTATATTAAAATTTCTCAAGCTAAACCGTAACATAAACATCGTCTGAAGAAAACAAAACATAATTTCACGTTTCACCCGGGCAATTTTAGAGTCACCTCTATAACGGGTAAATTGCGAAAACAACGGTTTATTATCTACTATCACAATTACATTTGTCTTTACGACTGTACTATCAGCAGCAAAATGCATCTCAATTATAAGATATGTTTCTTGGTAAGAAATATTAAAGTCGTTTATTTTGAAACTAGCTCTAGCCTGTGGTTTTACGTACATTCTTTTTTCACAATAATTTTTTAATTTTTTTTTTTTTAATGTAATAACCAGTTTTCAATAACTTTTATTCTCCAGCTATTTTTGGAAAGTTTTAAATGACACTGGCTCTTGAATAATAAAATTATACACATTTATATTTATTACTACAGAGTATATTTCAGATAAAAACAAAAAATGTTTATGCTCTTTACATGGGAATATTTTTTAAATTAATTACGTTACGCCTATCATGATTTTAAGAAACTTAAGACCACAAGACTACTACTAGTAATAAAAGTACTGCTAAAAAGGTGACCATAACGGAAAAAACACAATTTCTGTAAAGTAAGTAGTTTAATTACAATTTCTATAAACAAAAGGCACAACTATAAATTATTAATACGAAAGTAATTTAAGTAATATCTTAGATATTAAATTATATTATTTAATATTAATATATATTTTATATATTATAACCAATATCACATAATAAAAGATATCATTTTTACTATTTTATACTACTTTAATTATATATTTTCCGCTACATGAAAAGCTTAAAACACTTTGGTTATAAAAAGATGCTGCGAAACTGATATAAATATCGAGATTTTTTCTGCTAACCGTACAGTATCTTAGCGGACATATGTGTGTTTTATCGCCAGTGGGCGCTGTTGGCGCGTATTTACTGCAATTACGACTGCAGAGACAAGTATGCGCCTTTATCAACTCGCATCCTGCATCTGTGGGACCATTACTCTAAAAGAAATTTATTCAGAATATAACATCACTTAAATCACCCATTCTGTGATTATTTTTATATGTGATTATTTTGTATTTATTCGTTTTGTAATATATATTTATAAGAATTGTATTTAATTAGTTGTTAACGGCTTAAGGTTTTTACGGTTTTAGCATTAGTTCTAGTATAAGTATAGTATTATGTGGTATGTATACTAAAAAACATTTTTTTCAATAAATTTTAATGTTATCATTTTAATGTTCATATTTATACAAAAATATCAGTGCACGTAAACTAGTAAAGTAAGTAGATTATTAATTATGTAAGTATCTAAAAATCTCAATTTTATTCAATAATAATATAATACAAACACAATATTATTCTTTTTTCGTTTTGGTTATGGCATTTTAGGTAATTTTTCAGCCAATTTCAGTGTTTGAAAAAATTCACACACAATTTTAAAACGATAATAGTGAATAAATACTAATTTTATCGCGAAAGTAAAATAGTTTAATGACGCTAGAGCAAGGAAATCAAAGTTTTAAGAAGATGATAGCTGAGCTATATTAAGGAAGAGTGCATTTTAATTCAACAAGGATTTCCACATGATTACCTTACGGTGAAGGAAAACCTCGTGAGGAAACCTGCATCTCTGAAATATAGGTTCTAAATGGAATGAATAGTATTTAAAAAACATATGAAATCCACCTACCCATATTTGGCCATTATCGCGTTGTGGGACACTTCCCACCAATGAGACGTTAAAAAGGGAAAGGTTAGAGTATAAAAATCTATGTTAAAATACTTCCGAATAAGTCAGACAATCCCGATTTTCAAATCAATTTCAAATGTTTTAATTTAGACTGACAATATATTTTTGGTCAACGCAGCCTTGACAACGCATGTGTTTTATTACCAACACGTACTATTCCTATTACCACCACAATGAGTTTGTGCCTTTATTAACTGCCCTGAAATAGCGCATATTGAGTTTTGGAGAACATTGTTTTAGAACTTAACATAAAATATGGCTAAGTAACATTTTTTTCTCATTATTGCAATATAAATTATATATGACGATTATATTGGTTAATAATTTTATTTGTCAATATATTCCTGCTGTAAAACATAGATTATCGATATATAATTCCTTATTTTTATGAGACTAATCACTTTCATTCATTCCTGTAAAAGGCAGAGACGGAAAAACAAAAAAATCGCATTTATTCATAAGGATTTCAAAAAATATTAATAACTAGCATTGCCCGCGTTCAAATTCTTAGGTTTTACATATTAGTATAGTCTTACATTGTTTTTGTATTTTTTCACAGAAATGAGATATTTTCCCGCGGTAAAAAGTATTCTATATGATGATGAGTATGTTAAAATCCCTCCAGCGGTTTTCCCGTGACGCGGTAACAGACAGAGAGACAGACAAAAATTATAAAAACGATTGATTCGGTCTCTGTATCGAAAATAATGTCTATTTTGATAAAAAATTGAAAAAAATATTTAATTTAAAGCTGTTACAAATGTAAATTTAATTATATGTAGGTATAGATTTTTTCTGTTATTTTTTTATATTCTCGTACACTTCACTGCGAGTTTACTTTAGACTTTGACTGAGAGTAAAACTATAGAGTAAATATACACTGTTCGCCTCTTTTTTTTTTAGTTTTTCTTATGTTTATTTTAATTTTAACCGGTATATAGTCAAGGCAGTGGTAGCCCTGTAGTGACGCGCTCGCTTGGGAAACTGAATGAAGCGGGTTCAAATCCCAGGTATCTCACCTCTGATATTTTCATGTGCGAATCATTTCAAACATGATTACCACTTGTCTTAACGGTAAAGGAAAACATCGTGAGGAAACCTGCATGTCTGAGAGAACCTAGTAAGTTTTCAAAAGACATGTGAAGTCCGCCAACCCGTACTTGGCCAGCGTGGTAGACTATGGCCTGATCACCCTCGTATTGAAGGGAGGCCCGTGCCCAGCAGTGAGACGTTAAAAAGGGCTGAATACATATAGTCAAATATAATCGAAAACTGTACAGTAATCCAGAATCGTAGTAAAATTGATACAGCAAGAATTTTAAATTATTTATTCACATTTTCATTAACATTAATCATATTATATCAAAGTTTACGTACAAAAAGTTTAAACATTAAATATTTGTTTAGCTTTATTATGGCTTAATACAATAAGATCTTTTGCTATAAAATTTTCCTCTAAACTAACAATCGACTATATTCATCACTAAATTAGCATATATCCGCGTATATTTTGAAATTAGATCATTCATGCATCCAATATACAACAGATATTTACAAGACCCAACGTATACTCGTAGTAATGACATGGTTTTCGAAATTAGATACAAATAGGTCATACTCTATACACCATAGATTATTAAGCCGTATTGACACGTGAAGCTACATTTTTTTTACATTAACACACAGCACCATCTAGTTCCATGGTAAGCTACGAGGCTTGTGTTATGGATACCAGATAGTTGATACACTACACATATATAACTTTAAATACATACATATTATAAATATAAACACCCATGACTGAAGTACGAACATGCGTGCTCATCACACAAATGAATGCCTCCAGCGGGACTCGAACCCGCGACCACTGGCACAACATGTAGGGCTACTACAAACTGAGCCAAACGTATCGTCACAAATTTTAAATTTACAAATTTTGTTCTATAGTGCCATTGTAGGAAAAATATCTAACAATTATCAACGAAATACCTTTAAACACCGTTTTTTTTTACATTTTCCTCCATAAAATAAAACAAGCGACAGTCGAGTATTATCTTAGATAGGTCTTATATTTTATTTGAAAGTATAAAATAAAATATTAAAATTTGTTTTAGTGGATCTATCAATATAATTTATATCTTTGTGCAAATCTAGCTTTGGGAACGCGACCTCGAAATTGAAATAGTGCAGCATTGTATTGTTTATTGCAAACGGTTTATACTTCGTAAATATGACGTGTTTGGTTACTGAAATGGAATAAATATAAATTGTATGTAAAATCAAATAGCAAGTGTTATAGTTCGAATCTAGTATAAGCACTATGGCTTCAGTTTACTTAACTCATAATTGAAAAATATAATAAACTTTCTCTTTTCATTGAGAGGCAATATTACTATGTAAAATTTAAAATAGCTAAAACCTCCTTATAATATTAAATTTATTTTATACTAGGTTCCACCTCCGACTTGACTGAAAAACCTAACACAAGTAGTAATAAAAAATAACACAAAAATTATACGTGGCTTTGTTTGACAAAGAAAGTTATATAAATATAATATGATTTAAATAAAACTTCAATGTGTTGCTGAAATTTTAAATATTTAATCAAATAACAAATTAATAATACAATAAAAACTTTGTTATTTGATTAAATCTTTAAATCATATTATAAAACGACATTTAAAAGTTTATCGATCTAAATGTTTTTACTTTTAAAATAAACATGGCATACAACTAAATTATAAAAAACACTAAATAAATACAACCTACTTGGACGATAAAATAAAATAAAAATTAAAGGAGTTTACTATCTTTACATAAATAAAAACAGATAAATAAATGTTACCACTTTTTAATATTATGTAGAAGAAAACACATCATGGCCCTCCCATAAGAAGAAGAGAGCGCAATAAGATATTATAAAATATACAATTATAATACTAATGTATTTTATAGTAAGCACAATTGAAATAATCGAAATAGCGCCGTCCTCTAAAATAGCGCTGGCATGTGACTGCAAAATATATTAACGAGGGTACTTTGAATGCGTAGTTTAGTCGCATGTTAGATATAAAGATAATGTATTAAATTTAGGTACCAATTTAACGTTCAGTCATGCTTAAGTACCGCGATAAATTATATGACACGCGGCCTTTAAATTGAAATAGTTGAGTATAGAATATTACTAGGAACTAGTATTTGAATGAAATATAAATATTCTTTTTTAACGTCTGTCTGCTGGGCACGAACTCCCTTCAATACAAAGGGAATCAGAACATGGCCGGGCCTGGCCAAGTGCGGGTTGGCAGTCTGCCCATGTCTTTCGAAAACTTGCTAAATTCTCTCAGACATGCATGTTTCCCCAGTTTTCCTTCACCGTAAGATAAGTAGTAATCATGCTGGAAATGATTCGCACATGAAAATATCAGAGGTGAGAGACCCGGGATTTGAACTCGATTCACTCGGATTCCTAAGCGAGCACGTTACCAATAGGCTACCACTGCCACTATATGAAATATAATGTGCTAACCAATTAATAGTAACAAAAAATAGAGTAGCATTAAATCAAACTTCCCAGCATCCGTCAGCGTCGAAAAGTTGTTGTAGAAGCAAAATATAAGTACAGATAGATCTATATATAATATCATACATAATTGTACAAGGTGTTTTTCTTAGGAAATTAGTTAAAATTTAGGTTAAAAAAATGGCGATTGATATTTCTACTTCTTTGGATGCGTATTGATATGGCATAATAAACACGTTTTTTACTCATGTGTTTAGGATTTTTTAACGTTGGGAAATCCGTTTACGTATACCACCTGTCTGTACACGTGGTTATGTGGAGACTCACTAGCCAGAGAAGTCAGTTACTAAAACTCAACGGAACCTCCGTCTTGATGGGACGTCGTAGGATCGCTGTAACACTCAACCACGACGCCCCGATATAAGGGGCTCTAAGCAGGGGTAAAGCGGTAGTATACGTATACGTAAACGTTTTATTTACGTAATTGTATTGTATCGTCTTCGAACCCTTGAACTTTTAGTACTTAACAAACGAAGTTAAAAATAATTTTGTATTCTAAGTTCATTGCTCTTAGAAAAACACCTGGACCGCCTTTAACCGAAAGATTGGCGCGTTTCCATATATATTGTACCTACATATGTAGGTATATTTACTTTTATAGTTCGCTGAATATTAAATATTTACACAAATAACGATTAGTATATATAATATTTTCTATGAAATTTTCATGATTATTTACTTAATAAATAGGTTATGCCTCATAAGTGATCTCTTATAATTTTTAATATGATAATGTAATGGATAAAAAATAACAGGTTCCACTCTCCGGTCCATTAGATATTTCTTTGCAAACCAAACGTTGACGTGTCAACAACATGATAAACTAGCAAATTAATTTATAATTATAATATTTAACAGTATAGACGCTTTTTCTTCAATAACGTCAAACGTCGTCTTTTTCTTCAAGACGTAAGTGACTGAGGCTTCTACACAGTCTTGTTTATATATAATAAGTATTTCTTACTAGCAGAACCCGTAGCTTCGCTCGCGCTAAAACTACAAAGAGAACTAAAAAGATAGGTTTCATACAAACTTTCATCCCCTATTTCACCCTCTTATGAGTTTGATGATGAGTTTCGAAAAATGCAATTTTTAATTTTATTGAAGAGCATTAATAACAAGTTTCAAGTAATTTTGATCATAAATATTTTTTTGGATTGTATTGTAACATGTCTTCCCGTGGGAAATAGACAATCTCCCGCGGTAAAAAGCCTTTGTCACTCTCCAGCCCTACAACTATCTCCACACACAAAATCACGCCAATCCGTCACTACGTTTCGACGTGAAATAAAGACAGACAAACAAACAAACAAACAAACAAACAAACAAACAAACAAACAAACAAACAAACACACTTGCACATTTATAATATTAGTATGGATATATAAAAACAATCTTGAAATGTCAAGGGACTAAATTGTATTAAATAGTTTCTAAAAAAATATACCTATGTTCATATATTTGCACGTAATAGACGGTAAATTCACTATATTTAGACACAGACACGCAACTTCCGTTATATCAATTATAATTACATTACAACGTGAATTATAATCATAGCTAACTTGCATTTTAGAATACTCTTCTTTCAGTGAGCTTTACTACGGGAATTGGGCCATAGTCCACCATGCTGGCCAAATACGGGATGGCGGATTTTACATGTATTTTGAAAACTTCTTCTTTTAGATACGCGAGTATTCTCATGGTGTTTTGTGTTTACACCTTACTTTACACCAGTAAGAGTATCAATTCTTTTCCAAAATGATGTAAGGCATTTTGGCGTATGATTACTCGATTAAGTGCTTCACGCGTGCCAGTGTACTCGTTAAATGACAATTAATTTGCGGAGGGTTTTTTTTTAATTTTTAATTTATAATTATCTTTTATACCGATATCGAAACAGATCTAAAAGTGTTCCACTATTAAATACTTTCAAATTAATTAATTTTAAGAGATTTTAAAATCGGTATAGGCACATTTTCTAATAAAAAATATTATTATTACTTAAATAAATTGTATTTAAATAGCATGTAATAAAGCAACTCGTTAATGTTCGAGAGGAAATCGGTTTGCACATTAATGCAATGTCTGCCAAAGAAAATAATGTTTTTGGCAGTTAATTTGTATACATAATATGTTACATGAGCTAATCGTAATTAGCATATTTTTAAACTTTGTATTATTAAATAAAACTATTTTTTCGGATTATTTCGCGGAGTTATTTTGATTTTTGATTCCCGACGTTTCAAATGCTTTACAACAATCATGGTCACGGTATACACTAAGGTTTTAGACGTCTAAAAGGCTTTATATACTTGTTACAGACAGTGCCTACCCACTATTTTACAAAATTGATTTCAAAAATTCAAAAAATAGCAATAAAGTACCTTACAATATTTGTTGATTTTTATTTCTAAACATTTCAAAAAAAAATTAAATCTAAGAAAGTATTATGTATTATTACGTATATTTATTCAAAGATCACATGAAATTTAAGCATGCAGTTTCAAATTTTCACTGAATTTAGGACACAAAACCTTATAAAGAGTGACTATTTTGAAATAAAAACTAAATGTGTATCGCAAAAACATTCCATATTTATAATGAATTTTAAAATTTGACGAAAAATCCCTTCAAAATCCATTCTTTTCACCATCATTCGGGCGAATAAAGTATGAATAAAGAAAAGCTTTCGGCAAAATATATTGTAGTCGCGGAAAAGTGGCACAATTTTCAAAGGACTGCATCCATTCTTAATACAGTCTGGGTGTCTAAAGAATTTTGTATGAAAAGGCTTAAAAGGATTAGCGGTCTTGTTGTTAGTTTTCTTTAAACTTTAGCATTTCTTATTAAAATGGTCTATACTATGTTCTATAATATACATTGTTATAGAATAAACATTTTTACTATAGTTTTTTGCATGTAGTTGTATAAATGACTAGCATTGCCCGCGGCTCCGCCCACGTTCAGGTGACCAAATACCAAATTCTTAGGTTTTACATATTAGTATACTCTTACATTGCAGTCTTTGTATTTTTTCTCATAAATGAGAATATATAATGTACAGATAGAAAATATTTAATGTACAGATTCGGCTTAGTTACAATTTTATTATATGTATAGATATTGAAATATAACTCACAACAACAATTTAAAAAGTACAAGCAAGTGCCTTAACCATACTCCATATGTACATATATCTTTCCTTACATTAACCGTATAATTTAAATAAAACCAAATATTGTCTTTACAACGCCAAATAACACATGCGTCATAATGTATATATAGAGCATATAAAGAACTGTTATTATACGAGATGTTATTAATTACTGTTTATTTAAAGAAAATTGAATATAAAATATGAATGGTATAGCCAAAATTCATGTAAATTTGTAAAAAAATGGAATTTTCCCAATGTTCTACGTAATATTGGATAATATAAATAAAAATCGTACAAGGCGCCTCGGATATTAGCTCGAGGTCGTCACTCGAAATAAATTCAAAATTAATTTCATACTGCATTTGTGTTACGACGACGCGTAAAAAGTTGCTAAACACATCCCACGCTATCATCTAAAATAATCTTCATTTCTCGCAACTGTCGACTGACATCACGACTAACATTTATGCGCATAACTCGATTACTTTAGAAATTACGCTAAATATAATTTTATTCGACACATTAACACGTGCTTCGACTCTCAAGATGCAACGCGCACCTAACTCGAACTTACACAATCAAGTTATAAACTTTATACACTAAAAACTTTAAGATCTACAAAAACCGTTTACGTAAAAGCTAAGTATCTGAATAATATGCTTAATTAAAACAAGCGCTGCGAGGTTGAATGAAAATGAGCTCCGTCATATGAAAACGACGTAATAATAGAGTGGTAGTCTATTTTTCAACTATTTTTTTCACAAGATTAACTTACTTTGAAGTAATTTACATAGTGCCGTTTGCCAAACACTGGGCGCGGTCAGGGAAGCGCGCGGGCGATGACTGACGCTTTGTTATCTGTACGAAGTGTATTATAATAATAGTGATAATGACATTGCGAGGTGTAACAGGTGTGGTACAAACCTGAGAGCAGTCGGCAATCGCTGCGCGCGCGCAACACACGCCTCCGATCCTCCAATTCCTCAATGGAACTATGGCCGAAATCCCGACGGCAGTCCACGTTTCTATTTATAAATCGCTTATAATTTTATTGTTTGAGCGAAATTCTCAAGCGACAAGCTCCGCCGGACGCAGCACTTTGAATGTGAACTCGAAACACCCTATTCACCGACTGGAGATAACGTAATCGTGTATTTGCGCATCCATAATATTTTTTACATCTACAATAAATATGTTTTCGTTGGTCTCTTTTAAATTAATTTTGCTTCATAGCAAAATACTTATCAAGATTTCTCACTGTGTCAGAACATTGGCAACAATGGTCGATGAGCTTCTTTTAATTGCAAGGTTAATGGGATATTGTGAATAAAGTATAATCTGCATTGAATTGAATATAAAATTAATATGTAATATTTATTGCATTGCAATATTTATATCTACATCGTCGTGAAGAATATGTGCAACAAAAGTAAGAGAAACGTATGGTTAGAAAAAAATAATTAAGAAAATCTTCTAATGTAATCGTTATTGTACAATTCTAAACTGGTTATTTATATCTAGTTTTTCCAAAATTAGCCTCTAAACAAATTTAAGGTATATATTGTTATTTAGAATCGGACAAGAAGGGGAACAAGGCAAGAATTCCAACAGCTTGTCAGATTGTTAAGTTCTAAAGAATTTTACCTTAATATCGTTTAATACATGAAAATTGAAAACCATTTCGATTAAATATCCGTTGTTTATATTATAGGCTTGAAGTAAAAAGCAATTGAAATTATGTACATTTACATAATTATTGATTAATTAACGTTTTTAATTAATAACAATCTTAGAATTAATAATAAATATTCATAGAAAATGTATAAGACCTCCTTTTTTGCGTTCTTATAACCATGTATGGTAAATATTGTCATTTTAATGTTTTATATGAAATGACTAGATGATTTGAACAAAGTATATACTAACATACGTAACAATTTACTAATTTTATTTTATTCATTTATATTTTATCAAAAAAACCTCAGCGCTCGATATTTAATTAAATAAAAACGCTTTTGATCGAAATTAATCAAATGAAGCTGGAGTTCGATTGGAGTACTTGTACATATAGAGCTCCCCTATCCACTTCGTGGCTTCATCATCATTAGGTCTGAACGATGATTATCGAAGACTGTATTGTCGCCCCGGATACTATATCCCCATACTCATAATAAATAAATAAATGTTGGGACATAAACACACAGCACCATCTAGTTCCGTGGTAAGCTACGAGGCTTGTGTTATGGATACCAGATAGTTGATACACTACACATATATAACTTCAAATACAGACATATTATGACTATAAATACCCATGACTGAAGTACAAACATTCGTGCTCATCTCACAAATGAATGTCCCTAGTGGGACTCAAACCCGCGACCGCTAGCACAACAAGTAGGGTTACTACAAACTGAGCCAAACGTGTCGTCAAATGTATCAAAGCAATAGGAGAATGACAAAGTTAAAATCGACTTCCGGCATTTTAATATACAGTTAATCAGTTAGTTAAAAGTGAAAATAATAAAAAAAAAATGAAAAATATGCAAGAACATAGCATTTACTAAGATGGTCAATTTCAGTAATTTAATTTACGTCTGATGTGGATGTCGTGTACACGCACCGTAGCTAAGTGAAGTGCGGAATAGATGTGACAGGAGATAGGCATGGAAAAGACATGAATTAAGCCGTGATTGTTCGTAAAGTTTCTCTTAATGGTATTTATATGGCATGTAGTATAAATGTATATCTTATGCTATTTTATGTTAAATTTCGCCTAGTGGAGAGGAGGTAACTGGTTAATCCTGGAAAATATCTAATTTCTGAGAAATCTATACTAAACGTTAATGAAAATAAAATAACTTGAAGTTATACATTAATTATTATCATTTTATTTATTTACTAGCGGCTCACCCTCGCTTCGCTCGGGTTCGTCGCTAGGTACGTTTTGAATATATATAAATAGTTATTAGCCAGCGTTAGCCATATGAATTTTAATTTTGTGTGTTAATAATATTGACAAATATTGACATTAATGTTTATATGATACTAACGTCACTCAATTGTTTTGCCTTCTCGGAACCTCTCCACTAACACTTAAACTTTATGGTATGGTATTAAAGTTCAAATTTAAAGTGTTATTATGAATCTTTTGTATGGGAGTATAGAAAAGTGTTGTTTTTTAGACTTTTTCAGGCAATTTTTTAAATTTCACTCTCCGTAAGAACCATCCTCGTACTTCAAGGAATATTCTAAAAAAAGAATTAGCGACATCGGTTCAGCTGCTCTCGAGCTTTGCGCTTACCAACACATTCAGCGATTCATTTTTATATTATAAAGATTACGAATGCATTTTAAAATATTTCTTTTCAAAATAATGCTTAACTTCAAGTAATCTTGGAAGATTATTATATGATATTCACTTTAATGTAAACTGAACGTGCAATGTAAGGAAAAACTACTCTAATTTGTGAATATGGTCTATGCAATAGACGTCACGCACACCCTGTCCTATGTTACGTCACTTCCATTCTGTCGTAGACTTACGCTTCTAGTAATTAACGATGAAGAAAATGCCAACTATAATTATATTAAACACTAGCACTGCCCGCGGCTTCGCCCGCGTTCATATGACCAAAAACCAAATTCTTAGGTTTTACATATTAGTACACTCTTACATTACAGCTTTTGTATTTTTTCTCAGAAATGAGACGTTAAAGTATCCTATATGTTGACCCAGATAACCAGCTATCACCGTATCAAATTTCATCTAAATCCCCTCCAGTGGTTTTTCTGTGATGCGGTAATAAACAGACAGACAGACAAAAATTCTAAGAACTATAGATTTGGTCTCTGTATCGATAATAATATTTATTTCCAATTAAGATTTTCCAAAAAATATTTAATGTACAGATTCGGTCTAGTTAAATTTTATTATATGTATAGATTAAATGCTATATTATACGTATATAAAAGAAAAATAATACTCCTAAAATATTGTTTTTATATTATTCCTTCCACTACACAAAAAAGCAGATGTCACATAAGTCATATGTATTGAATACAAAAATAGTTTTAGTACTTTTTACGTGATACTTAATCAAATAAACATACCAGTAATTAGATAAAGAATCCAAAATCCATTTCGAAATCACGGTGGGACCTTTAAAAATTTGTGACGTTACATGTTCTTAAGAGAATGTCTAAATAAGAAGTCAGTCCGATGGGATTTCTCATCTACTATATAAACAAAACAATTCAACATCAATCTCCATATTTTGAACTTCCAAAATAATGATTTTCTATTAAAACTTTCCTCCCCTATAAACTCTTTAAGGGATGAATATTCTATTTTTAGTACGTTCGTTCTATGACAAACTCTGGTGTAAAATTCTGTTGTTTATTCTATGCGTTTGCTAGTGAGTTAGTGAGTGAGTAAACTAAACTAAAATTATTATAATTGTTTTTAGTTCTAAATTTTCTGTGTAAATTGCAGCGTATATAATATATATTATATCCGTCACTGGCAAGCGCTACAACGCGCTCTGTCGTGTTAGGTTTTCATAGCACGTGTCCTATCGTCTGTAAATGAGAACTCTAGGAGATTTCTACTAATTGACTTGATACATAAATATGTGATAAATTACATAAAACCATGAACAAATTAACCACTGGACCAGACATATAAGCAGACGTACCTTTAACGGTCATGTTAGTAACCAGGGAATTTTAGCCTAGGTCGTTTGTTTTTTGTGTCAGTCTCAAGCACTTACTTGTCAACAAAACATCTCCCAAAAATGACTAAATGTTTTGTTAAATGGTGTAAAAACTATAACGGCGGAAGCAGCACTATTCTTTTCACTTGTAAATACATTATTTTATTACATTTATTGTTATTTATCACAAAATTTAATTAAATGTAAAATAAAATGTCATATTATCCAACTATGTTAAATATAGTCGATATTTCTATGTATTGTTGACATCTGACAACCATCAAAACGGGCTGGATTATACCATTCAGAACAAATGACAAAACTGTCGAGTGAGTCCATTTGACATCGACTAGTGCTTGACAATGTCGAAAAATATATCGATATTTGACGAAATAACTGAACGAATTGTGTTATTTGTACAGTACAATAACATAAAATACTTTTATCACAGTATCCTACAATCTGATGATAATAAATTTATAAAAATATTTTCTAAATCAAAAATATAAATGCAAAAATTATAATTAGTATGTGTACTTAATTTTTTATTTTATTTTATACCACATTTATATACTTTGGAATATTGTTCCATTGTAATAATAATAAAGATCATTTTATTTCAACACATAAATTACACAAAATCAAACAATAATGTTTTAGCACTAAACTTCTGGGTTGGCGATTTGTAATAAAACACTTTACCACTTGCACTAATTATTTTACTTTCACGATCCAACACTCACTTTTTCACAATTTGCAATCACTTTTTCTTTTTCCTAATTTCACAAATGTTTATTAATAACTGAGCAATATTAGGACAGTGTCACATTTTTGTAACTACCCGAGACAATCAATTGCCAATTAAAATAGTTCAATAACAGAATCAACAAAATCACTTTATTTAATTAAATTAGCTAAATATTTTTTTAATCTTTACAAAATTATATTTATTATATATTAATGGAATATATACCCGATATTCATTTGTTTATTAAAATTATTATAGGCCAACAGAATGTTGCCATCAATGCCATCGTATTTATATAAATCAAATTAAAAAATAATTATTATTTGACACATTATTATTGCCTCTTTAATTCATTTATTTTAATTTATTATAATAAATACAGATATTTTAAATTAAAAGATGTAAAATATGATGACTATGCTAACCAATGTCTAAAATATCATTCATTGGTTCATCGATATATGTATTTTATCGATTACGTTCAAACACTAGAAATATTGTATTGTGTATCAGTGTTTATAATAATGTAATAAAATCTTTGTGTGCGTTATGCGTCACTTGGTTGAACTAGTTTTCATACATTTGTATTTTATGTCAGGTCCAGTCTCTAATTCGTCCATGCATAAAACTTATTGATTTTTGTACTATTTATTACTTATATACTTTTTAGGGTTTCCTACCTAAAAAAAGAAACCGTATATATATATATATATATATATATATATATATATATATATACATTACCGGGTCCACATAAACAGCAAATCACGTTACTATTTTTGGCTTTAACATTTATTTTCTCGGACTCTATTTAATTTTTTAGTCTGAGACTAAGATTTTTTCTTGTGTATTTGCAATAGAAATCTTTTGTTACAGATGTTATGTTGTAGTTAATCGGCGAAATTCTTTTTCTCGGGATACAAAGCCTTTAATTTCATACGTAAATTTTCCTACGAAGAGTCGACAGCTCCTAAGTCTCAAGCCATAATAATGTAGAAACTTTCAGGTGTACAAGATGTGCTATAGTATACTTATTTATTCCTGTATAAATACATATACATATACACCGCCAACTTCCCAACTCCGGGCTGTTACTGAGAATTACTTTACAGAAAGACCCAATATCTAAACTTAGCCCGACCCGGGACTCGGACCCAGGACCTCCGAGTGTGCAGCCGTACATGCTAGCCACTACACCACTGAGGCTAAGTATTAAAAAATCAAACATATCAATATACAGTTAATTAATTATTATTTATAAATATTAAAAAGCAACATGTAAACCACTTATCAAAACAATACGGTTACCGCAACGACTAACGTGATTGAATATGAATAAAGTAATTTTTTTAGTCATATTTATTCAAAAGTTAAACATGAATATTCAAACCGTTATCAAATAAAACAAAACCACTTGTCTATCCAGCAAATATTTGGAAGGTTTAACCGACTTTTATAAAGCTTTAGTACACTTTTTGTTGTTCTATTTCAGTTGATTGTGGAAACGGGCTAAGAATAATGACACTTCGTATACAATGACGTGATTCTTTCGAACGCCTTTATACACATAAACTAGACATGAGTAATATATTGTAACTATATATATAAAAAAAATCCGATATACGTATGTATGTTCCCTATGGACTCCAAAACGGCTGGATCAATTTTGATGAAATTTTCAGACAATATTCAGATTAGCCCAGTGGGTGATCCTGTAAAGTTTAGTAGTGATTGGAAGATTGAACGCGGGCGAAGCCGCAAGTACTGCTAGTACGTACTATGTAATGTATGATTATAGGTATAATTCTATTATTTTTCATAAAAATCATCTAGAACAAATATCCTTGGTATGGTTAGAACAATTTATAAACATACAGATATTATTTTCTTAACCTAATTTTAAAACTATTTAGAATATAGATATTTACGTCGTCATTGATCAAAAAGGCTTATAAATGTATTTGTAATATAAAACTAGATATTTACCATGTAGGTAAATTTATAAGTTCCCGATATCAAACTGCGACACAAATCCCGGTTCTGTTAAAAGCGTCAGAGTCATGGTTATACGCTCATAGCACCATAAAAATATTGTCAGCAACGATGAAGGCTTAATATTTTTTTCAATTAATATTTAAGTACGTAGAAGTTTAACCCACGACCTATAGTGATGATGCCTGTAAAACACATCTGCACACCATAACAATAAATAAATAGTTACATGACTAATCTGTACATATAATAAAATTATAACTAAACCGATTCTGTACATTAAATATTTTTTGAAAAATCTTATTGAAATAGACATTATTATCGATACAGAGGCCGAATCGATAGTTTTTAGAATTTTTGTCTGTCCTCTTTTCTTATACTAGTAGTAAAGACTGACATCAAGCACACAAGTAACTAACCTATAAGAGTCCCAATTTAAAATTTGACGGAACCCTAACAATTATTTACTTCCCATGTAAATCGACAAAAGATTATCATTAACTTCATTTATAAAACTTTATATCGTGTGATCGAATAGTGTTACAAGTTGTACGGAACAACTTTCAGTAATTAAATACAAACAGTACGGGCAGATCATATTAAGTTTACACCGTAGTACAAGTTGTTCAAATTGGTAACAGTATACCTTAATGTTGGCAAGTTCGTAGCGTAGCACGTAGATACTCGTAGGACCTTTAGGAGAAGCGTAAGCGGAAATGCTTTTCGATTTAGTTCAAAATCATTTTATGGATAATTTATCAGAAACAGTATATTTATTATTTAATATACATGTATTTTACGATTTTTCTATATTTTGATGTCGCCCCATTTCAGTTTTGTTAATTTCTCTCGTCAAAAGATAGAGATTCCTTTTAGCAATAAGACTTTTGCGTGACTTTTGAGTTTTCAGACAGCACCTATGTGCATATACATAGTATTAGCATATTAAATAGATATGAGCTATTTTTATGTAAAATAAATAATATACTAAAACATTAAAAATACAGAATAAACTATGAGAAAATATATTATTTCAACACATTCATAATAATAACTACAAACACTATAGCAATATAGTGGCGTGATTATCAGCATAGAGACTTGTAGGCCATAGGCTATTGTTTTTAGTACATACATTAATATTTAGTTAATATATGTATTTTAATATTAAGTCAATTACATTTAATGCTGTACTGTACCTACACCGCACTATATTAACTTATTTTCTCACTTCTGAAGGGTTTCTGGAAGAAATCTCTTAAAGATATAAGTTATCCTTTGTCAACATTTTGTTATTTTATTTTGTATAACATATATTTTATGGTACATAAATAAATAAATAAATAAATAAAAAATAAATCGCCTGAATAAAAGTATTCTTCCTAAATTCTAGCGAAAACTTTATTATTATAACCTACATACAAATTAAAAATCTTTAAAAATATTAGTTTTTTTATATTATATATAAATATATATGTTTAGGAAGTCATGAAAAATAAAGGTCCTAAGAAAAATCTTTTTATGCACTATGCACCTTTGCAGGCGTATATTGAATACCCCGAACGGATAGAAGACAAACATACGAACATTCATTTTCATTTAGATATGTATAACAAACAATAATTTGTTTAATATAAAAATTCTTTATTTTAATGAAAAATTACGGATAGATTCACATTTTGCATCTTGTCGCCTTCACCGTTTCCTTGAGTCATTATTCGAAGCGTTGTGGATATCGATTCAAGAGAAGCCTCTCTATTTACGAACTTATTAAACTTTGTAACTTTTTTATCTCCCAAACATTAATATTCAATGCGATAAAATATATAGAGAGCATCTTTTGAACAAACCATAACTTTGAATTTGCTAAAAACTTTGTCATTTTGTTTTTTTTTTTATGTCTTACGGTACAGAATGAAGGTTTTTAAAAACCTTCTTAATGTCTAGAATGAGTATGGTAATTATCTTAGTAAAAATTTGAAATAGCAATGAAATCTGCTGTTGTTCTTGCTTTTATTTAGTCTGTGATAGCTTATAGAAGTACCAAATACCTATACATTTACTAAAAATAATCTAAACTATGACTGTAATATAGACTATTTATTGATATACCACGCTACCTATCTATCTATCTAGCTATCTTAATTTGTCCATTTTGTAGATATTTCATCGTTATCCAATTAATTATATGATAAACAGATAAGAAACAAGATGAATGCTCTAACTCCAATATATTTACGAGCCACATAACACAAAGGAACATTAGAATAACGAACATATGATTCTCTATCTTCGAAAGCTTTGTTTTGATGCCGGCTTAAAAAGAGGTCCGTTTTGTCAATGTCTGGATCCGCTAAAAGGATTTTCGTGCAGTTTCCAACTTTTATATTATTTTTTGACTACAGCCACCTCCGAGCGCCACATTCATCAAAGTCAATCTAGACCTACTTTTGTGGAACATGAAACGAAAAAGCGATTTTCAATAAATTCGATTCAAATATTAAATAAATAGAATCGCATGATATATTTCGACTGTTACAAATATTGAATTGATCACAGATTTTTCTTGGCAAAGAAATCCTTAGCATTTTAAGTATAAGTAATTGTTACAGCTATATACGTTCATTTTACCATTTCCCCATTATTCATGTCGAGAAGTTCTATACGAAATGATATAGGAAATAACTTAGAATGCAGTCTTTATTTCATAAGAACTTTCCGAATTATTTTGGTGGTTATAAAATAGTGGATAATTATTTAATCGCCTATATAACGATTATATTAATGTTATTTACATTAACGAAATAGATTTGAGATTAAATTTGAATTTTTTGAACTCGATACAGGAAATACGCCAAATTTTCGTAATTTTTAATGTAACTATTTTCCATTTCGATGTGGAATTAGAAGTTTACAAATTTCATTTTACCACTTTGTAGGGTACAAAAACTAATTATTCATTTAATTATTATAATCTATGTATCCTCATCCCGCCTAAATGTTATAGGTATCCATTACTAGCACGATACTTTGATTTATGATGTGCCAAGACAAACGTCTATAGAAACATATATGGTTACAACGACCAATGTACTATTGGATATATGGTATTTAATACTTTGTTAGATTTACATGAATATTTGACATTTTAAATAAAATTATTTTTGGGATACTTTTATTTTGACATCGTTATTTTAAATCTCAAAAATCAATCAATCAAATCATAAATGGATCAGACACCGTCTGTTTGTAGATAAAAAGATAAAAAATAACCTATTTAAAATTTAAAAAAGCAACACAAAAATGGATGTGCACCTAACAATCTAACGCCTATGATGTGTTCTTTTATACTCATAGGTAATCAATCACAGTCAAACTCGGCAAAACGACTTGCATGCGATGCGGCCTTTGGCGGGAACGGCGTCAGTAAAAATGGTGTCGAATTTATTTACACTGAAATTTTCAAGAAAGATCATACGTCTGTAGAGTTAAAAGTACACTTATATACAATCCTATTATTTTAGTTAATAATAGTGTTTTCCTGCGGCTCCGCCCACATAGTACATTAATTACCAATATATCATGTACTAAAACCTTCTCCGAAACACGCTGCATCTTATGGTATGAGTGTTATTCCGATCGGTTCAGCAGTTATCGCAGTATAACCGAACAAAAAATCGGCTCTCCATTTATTAGTATACATAGATTTAAAGTTTTGACTTATTCTTTATTATCATCTCATTTATTCTCATCGGATCATTAATATTTTCATACTTTGACCCTTAACCTAAATAATTTTAATACTGACTCAAACGTCCAAATATAAAAATACTTATGTATAAATATTACAATTTTCAAAATAATAAGTCTCTCGTCATATAATATTCTAGTTAATTTGGCAACAGATTAGCGTCACAATTTAGTACAAACGTAAATTATTTTTAACGTCGAAACAATTTCAACTTCTATTCCTAAGAGATTTGAAAAAATCTTGAAGAAAAACAACGGTACTTGACTTTTTTTCATGAAATTATATAATCAAATTGCGAGTTTTTGCGACACATTCTTGTGATTTATAATTGAAATACACGAGACTGCCAACAAGAGCTATACGAGTATAAATATTATGCGGTTACGTTAGTATAATTAACATTGGTAGCATGTTAACGGATAAATGTACTTGCATACGCGTAGCTCGTTACTCGTATTTATATTTTTGAAACATTTGTAAAACTATATTACTCTAGCGACTCGTTCGCGCTTCGTTCGGGTGCGATCCTGGGTACTTTATATATATATATATATATATATATATATATATATATATATATATATATATATAGTATTACACACAGATAGCACCAACTTTTGGATATTACTAAGTCTAAATCATATCTCCTTCTCGATGTGTGTTCACCTTGTGGAGATGGGGAGGGGGGGGCTTCACGCTTGGACTTACCCAAAGACACACTAGGAGAAAACTCACATCGGTTTGCGGTGCAGTCTGCGGGTTGCAGGAACAACTTAGTACTTCACTGATAGGAGTGTATGTATAAATAATGTCTTCATTCAAACAATGAGAATGATTTGAGGATATGCCTCAATGAGGCCACAGAAGTTCTTTTTATTTTTTCTTGACATTTGATCTTATATTTCTTTCGCTTCTGTAAATTTTATCATTTTTCATGTTGATAAGATAATCTTCTTGGAAGCAATCAAAGAATTCGTTGCCCTCGCGCGAGGCATGGTTTACCAGACAAGTTTTTTGTTGTAAATATTATATTTACAAAATAATAATAAAACTTACATAACTTTTTATATTTTCGCGTTCCATAATTATACAATAATTACAATATATTTTAAGTCCCGAGTATCTATACTATCTATACAAATATAATATTATAAAAAGGTTAAGTTTGTGAATTGTGATTTTGTGAGTTTGTGACGTTGTAAGGGGTAATCTCTGGATCTACTGAACCGATTTAGATGAAATTTGGTAAGAAGATAGTTTGAGACCCTGGGAAGGACATAGAATACGTCTTATCCCGGAGATCATCCCTTGAGGGGGTGAAAATAGTGATGAAAGTTTGTATGGGAAATCAAGTGAGGGACGAACCCAAGCAAAGCGAGGGTGAGTCGCTAGTTATATAATAAAAGCTATAAAAAAATCAACAAACATAACAATAAAATGATACTTAAAGATGATGATAAAATGACGACCAGAACGCGATAGTTTATTATTACCACAAAATCTCTTGTAAAGATTATATAGTATAAATTTTGTATTATTTCTATAATAATTTTGAACGATTTTGTTAAAGAAAATATACTGAATTCGTGTTTTTTTGGCTATGTTACGTGATATCTTTGCCATATGAATCGATTTTAATAATTCTGTTTTATAAAGGTTATATTGTTATATAGAACATGCTTTGATTTAATTAGTCTATGATACTTTAAAAGATTGTATGCTCTTGGTCTAAATTATCACTTTTTGAAAAAAAGTCTCCTTGAAAATTCTCCTTGGAAATACATAACATATATCAAGGGTATTTTGAAATTGATTTTGTTAAAAGCTAATTTTGGTCATCTCCTTCAGACACATGTACCCAAAGCAAAGCGAAAAATAGTCACAAAATATTTTTCTAGAAAAATATCAACTTATAAACACTATGAAACTAAAGTTTGAAGAAAACATCTAAATAAAATCAAACTTTCCAGTTTCCAGTAAAGTTTTAAAACGGCACTGTTTACTTAGTCAGTTCCGGCTATTTCCTAAAATATCCAATTCTGCACTTTTAGTGCATCTTATAGTTGGAAATATGTGAACTTGGTTGTTTACTTTACGTTTTATAATTCACGCATTAGCGTCGCTACACCAAAATTATTAGGATTTAAATATATATACATATAATAAAATTGTAACTAAGCCGAATCTGTACATTAAATATATTTTTATAAATCTTATTGAAATAGACATTATTATCGATACAGAGGCCGAATCTA
Organism: Brenthis ino; assembly: GCA_921882275.1. NCBI lineage: Eukaryota > Metazoa > Arthropoda > Insecta > Lepidoptera > Nymphalidae > Brenthis > Brenthis ino. The sequence continues at coordinate 21,362,162 of OV170229.1, read as the reverse complement.
TAGTTTTTAGAATTTTTGCCTGTTGTCTGCCTAATACCGCATCACAGAAAAACCACTGTATGGATTTTCATGAAATTTGATATGGTGATAGCTGGTTATCCGGGTCAACATATAGGATACTTTTTACCGCGGAAAAATATCTCATTTCTGAGAAAAATTACAAAAACTGCATTGTAAGAGTATACTAATATGTAAAACCTAAGAATTTGGTTTTTGGTCATCTAATCGCGGGCGGAGCCGCGGGCAATGCTAGTATCATAAATATGTTAAGCAAATGTCAAACAGTACAAAGACTAAGTTTTAGACGGATTTAAGATTCTAGTCCAAATAGCCATATTCACAAATAGCTAAATGCTGGTTTTGTATTGTGTATAACATTAATTATATCTGTTGTCCCACTGAAGGAGACTTTCCTCAGTACGAGAGATCAGACCATGAGCAACCACGCTAGCCATCAACATTATTTAACTTTTCTCAGACAAACAGGTTTCCTCAAGCTATGAACGATATAGTTTTATGTTTGTATAAGCATAAAATTGTTATACATAATATGCGATAAAGGCAATAAAAAAATTCTGAATAAAATAACTTTCGCTAATTTGTTAAAAAAATTTATTGCTGGAAAATATACAAGGAAAAATATAACAAGGAAGAAAGCTGCTAAATCCTACTAAAGATAATACGGTGTTGATGAATGCTTAGTGAGCTGATTTCCTAGAACCAACGACGCTCTCATTTAATACACCATTTACTAACAGTAAATTATTTTTATATTCTAATTTGATTTTTATGGAAGGAAAATATTAGTTTTTTTGTATTCAGATTAATGTTGGTAAATTGTACCTACTAGACTTACTGGCTCGACGACGACGGACGGACGGACGGACGGACGTATACATATATATATATATATATATATATATATATATATATATTTATTTGGATATACGAGTAGATAGGTAAATTCTATTAATGTAAGTTTTCCTTAAATTTCCTACGTGTAATATGTCGTATTTCCACCACTACAAAAATAAGCAGTTTTAAAAATAGTCATATTACATTAATAGTTATATTAATTTAATTTTTACTTTTATATATATATATATATATATATATATATATATATATATATATATATATATATATATATATATAATTTCTAAAGGAACAACAAACGTAAATCTTGAAAAGTACTTGATATTATAAGAATTTTTTTTTATATTTCTGCAATCTTTTCACGATATAATATTGATATTGTTTAGGTTCATTTAAATTTTAAGTCGAGTATTATATCCATTTTAGAAGTGACTTTAAGTGGAAACACCAATTGTTAATTATTGGTCTGGCTGTAAATAGAAAATTGCTATTCGCAAACATTTCATTTAAGATAGTCGTGGAGAGTGTCTACTATACAGATTTAGAGTACTAATACTGTAAGCGAATAATAATACAACTCCAATCCAATCCAACTCCGTCCAATAGACTGTTTTGACTTTGTATGTTGAACGTTGAGACACATCTATCTATACATATAATAAAATTGTAAGTAAGCCGAATCTGTACATAAAATATTTTTTGGAAAATCTTATTGAAATAAGCATTATTATCGACACAAAGGAATCTATACTTTTTAGAATTTTTGTCTGTCTGTTTGCTACCGCACCACAGAAAAACCACTGGAGGGATTTTGATGAAATTTGGTATGGTGATAGCCGATAGATCCGGGTCAACACTTAGGATACTTTTTACCGTGGGAAAATGACTCATTTCTGAGAAAAAATAGAAAAACTGCAATGTACGAGTATACTAATATGTAAAACCTAAGAATTTGGTTTTTGGTCATCTGAACGCGGGCGGAGCCGCGGGCAATGCTAATATATTATACGGCCCTAAATGATTTCCTATGTTTTTTTACTCAGAAAAGTGTTTTCATCATATTACGGAAGGTATAGTTTTTTGCCGCGATAATTAGTTTTGCTTCCGTCTTTCCATTTGTTTGACACGCTTAAAAAATATCAAAAGAATTCAAAAATAAACTTCTATTTTTCGACGAAACTTTCAAGAAATTTAAATAACATAGTACCTACATTTAGTGAACAGTTACCTATATATTCAAACATTGAAAAAAATGTTATAAAAAACTTTTTGCTGAAGTCGATATTGTGAGTTCTATTTTTGCAAGAAATAATTGCTTAGGGGTAGATTCTAGTAGAAAAGATTTACAATTCAAGCTGCATCCCGACATGCAAAAAAGACAATTGTGAATCGGAGTGGAGCAGCACAAGTTTCTAAATCCTTTCAAATAATAAAACCTAAAAAACTAAACAGAAGAGATCTAGTTTCGCATAACAGAAAAATTCAAGAACTATTTATTATAATATACTAGTATACTCGCCCGAAATTCCACCACAATCATTATTAAATAAAAATAAATAAATAAATATATCGGGACATTAACACACAGCACCATCTAGTTTCATGGTAAACTCATAGCTTGTGTTATGGATATCAGATAGTTGATACACTACACATATATAACTTTCAATATATACATATTATAAATATCAACACCCATGACTAGAGTAGGTACACACATTCGTGCTCATCACACAAATCAATGCCCCCAGCGGGACTCGAACCCGCGACCGCTGGCACAGCAAGTAGGGAACATATATGAAATAAATAGAATTTACCTATCTATGTAAAAGAAATTATTGTCTCGAATTTTTTCTTAAATAACACTAAATCTCGTCAATAGTTACTAAACATACCTGCTGGTACTTAAAAAAATATTAATCAAGAAGGAAACATTCTTTAACTTCCCAACTCCCGCCTGTCACTGACATTTTCTTGATAGAAATACTCAATAATTGAACTTGGCCCGACGCGGGACTCAAGCCCAAGACCTCCTGATCTGCGCCCGTACATGCTAGCCACTAAACCACAGAGTCTATGTGTTTATCCAGAATATAAACAAATATTAGTGGGATTTATACGAATTTATAATCGACTTGTCTGTTTAAATCTGAAAGCTTAATGGATCATTGACTGCGTCTGAGAACAGTTTAATTTTGGAATAATTTACAGACGGCAGCTAAAATAAGAAATGTTGATAAAACATAAAAAAATGCTGGCATCGTAACAATAATAATTAAAATTAATATATAGTTATACGAGTATACAAGTAGCTCGCTCTTGGTACGCTCACACGTCAATTTCATTTTTAGAGTTCCGTAGGCAAATGGAAACCGTCTTTCTGTCGGTTTGTTACCATATGTTACAGCTATTTTATTTAAACGTCATTAGAGCTACATTCCCGTAATTTCGCAGGTAAATATCTCATGTACTTATATCGCTAGAGAATTCTATAGTCAAATTAAATAATAATTAAGTATGAATGTTTTTTATTGATTTTTTTGTTCAAGACAATTGTTACATATTTAGTTATAAGCTTCTAAAGTCATAAATATTATGACTACTGTATTTAAGTAGTAAATTGTCTATATATACATTAAATGCTTTGTCCTGACTGATTGACTGATCGATCAACGCATAGCCTAAACCGCTAGTCGTAGAAACATGAAATTTGGAGGATATATTCCTTATACAATGAAGCATCCGCTAAGAAAGGATTTTTCGAAATTCATCCCATAAGCAGGTAAAATAGGGGATAAAAGATTGTATGAGATTGTATGTTGAAAAAGTTTATTTTTCGTTGTTTGATCGCGGGCGAAGTCGCGGGTTCTGCTAGTTTATAATAATTTTAATTGAAGTAGTAGATTAATAATACTACAATTATCTACGTGTGTCTGACTGTCCCTTACGATTAAATTGGAGGTTTGATTGGAGGTAGAGGCTTGAAGGAGATTTAAGAGGTGAATATATTATATATTTAATGATAAAAGAAAACATTTGTGCTAACTTGGTTAAGTTAAATTAAATTAAGAAAATATGAAATTTTATTTATAAGTCACAAAGAGTAGAACAAGGCTTCCACGTGGAACGCTATTGGAAATCGGTACCCAAAATGCATTGTTACAGTACTGATAGAAAGGCTTTGAAGGAGGAACATTTTCTATCAGAAATAAAAGCTAATATCGAAAGCAAGATCATTTTTAGTAACAAACAGACAACCAAACAAACAGTGTTACGAAACAGGGACTTTATAAAACAAATCAATTACTACAAAGACGACTCTTCACAAAATGTCTCTTTCTGCTTAAAAATTGTATACTAAGACTCATAACTCGAAAAATTTTACAGTCGAGTGAATAAACTTATAATTTCATGGCACATTTCTGAATACATAATTAAGAAGAAAAGTGATTTTTTACGACTTAAAGTATTGTCGCAGCAATTTGTATAATTAGTTTGTACTTTACAAGACAAAAATGAGTAATCTGTATAAATATTATAAATGTGAAAGTTTGTGAGTGTGGATATTTGTTACTCTTTCACGCCAGAACAGCTGAGCAGATCTGGATAAAATTTGGTACAGAGATAGATAATAGTCTGGAATAACCCATAGACTACTTTTTATCCCGGAAAAATGTACGGTTCCCGTGGGATAGGTTTGTTTTATTTTCCGCTAGTGCAAAATAATCATATTTCTAAAATAACATCTCTTTTACAGTCGTAATAATTGTTATGTTAGTACTCACAATTCATATTAGTATTATAGAGGCAAATTGTGTGTAAAATTGACTGTGATTTTTGTATAGGTTTTTTATGTACGGGCTAGTAGGTATTTATCTTGATTACAGATATAATATTAATTTACTCAATATATCTAAAAATTAGGTTTCTGAAATAGTGACACGCAGAGGATTTTGTTGTAGGTATACCTACCATACATTTTTTCCTCATAAATTTAATAAAGTAAGCACGCATAATATCAAAATTCTCGACTCTATTATATATTTTGTATCCTAATATCTGAAGCAAAATATAATATGAATTATTTCTAAGAACTTATTATTTTGTATACATCAGACATTTCTAGTTTTAAGCGTATTTAAGTAATTTATATTTCAAAAGAATATTAAAATCTAGAGAGTATACAAAATATTATAATAAATTGAAACGATGTGTATTCTGACACTAACAGAGTAGGTATTATAAATATTTGATGGCATAGAGCTGACTCATGACTATATTTATTTTTAATCGACTTTTTGTTTCAGCCTACAATTATTTAGCCTATTGCTGGTCGAAGGCTTATCCATAAACATCCATCCCGGATTTAAGTAGCCAGAATTCATTCGCTGCTCGACACTTTTCCAAAGTCTTCAATCCATCGTGCTGCAAAACGACCAACAGAATGCTTGCCTAAACGCGGTCTCCACTAGAAAACATCGACTCCATCGATTATAATCAGTGCGACTTGACTGGCTCATATTCACTTCAACGTGCTAATTCAGGGCACGATGTCGGTGATTTTGTTCTTAACTAGCATTGCCCGCGGCTCCGCCCGCGTTCAGATGACTAAAAACCAAATTCTTAGGTTTTGCATATTAGTATACTCTTACAATGCAGTTTTTGTATGTTTTCTCCGAAATGAAACATTTTCCCGCGGTAAAAAGTATCCTATATGTTGACCCGGATAACCAGCTATCACCATACCAAATTTCATCGAAATCCCTCGAGTGGTTTTTCTGTGATGCAGTAACAGACAGACAGACCGATAAAAATTCTAAAAACTATTGATTCGGCCTCTGTATCGATAATAACGTCTATTTCAATAAGATTGTCCAAAAAATATTTAACGTACAGATTCAGCTTAGTTACAATTTTATTATATATATAGATTAACAAGAAAACTAGAAACCGCAAGCACCACAAGCTTAATGGAAATATTATGTTTTTAATTAAATGTGTCAATAGAAATAGGGCTTTGTATATTATGTATCAACACACTCGACATAATATAAGCAAACTCAACACTAAATGCAACTGATTTAATGCAACTCGCTTTCTACATTTCATGAAAAGTCTATAGAAATGGAATTTTTACTTAAATAAAATACTTTGAATTGAACATTTTACAATACCAAAATGAAAAGATTTAACAAATTGCGTCTCATTGAATTCGTCACAGGATACTGAATTTCGAGCTTTTGTATTTATTTTAAAACCGACAACGTATGCAATGTGTAACCATTGGTGAAGAACTGATTGAAGGATACTTTGTTCTCTCTGTCTACGTCCGAAATATACCAATTTTAAAATAAACGGGTAAGTGCGGTTCTAAGTTGCACACCAAGGGTTGGGTTGAATTGATAAAATATTAAATTTATGTTAAGTTTTAACCTGTGATTTGTTACATTAAAATAAAAATTAAATATTTACCTTACCTACCTACAACACTACTTTTTTATTATCGACTATAAAAATTGTATCATAGTATTTTTATGTAAAACTTTATAATATAACTAGCAGAATCCGCGACTTTGCTCGCGCTAAAACTAAAAAAAAACTCTAAAAAGTTAGTTTTCATACAACACTTTCTTCAACATTCATCCCCTATTTTACTCCCGTATGGAATGAATTTCGACAAATGCTAAAACACGTCCTTAATTAATTCTATTGAAGAGCATTAATACAAAGTTCCAAGTAATTCTGATCATAAATATTTTTTTGGATTGTATTATAACGTGCTTTCCCGTGGGAATGAGATAATCTCCCGAGGGTAAAAAGTAGCCTATGTCACTCTCCAGCGGGAGCTACCACCACACAAAAAATCACGCCAATCGGTCAATCCGTTTTCACGTGAAAGAAGGACAGACAAACAAACAAACACACTTTCACATTTATAATATTAGTATGGATATACAGAAATGATGCCACTTATACCTTATAAGTGCCATCTCTATTTTTTTAGGTTTCGTAGTTTGACTGCTGTTATCTAGCTTTTATTTGAGGTTTCCATGAAACCTATAAATGAAATTACAGTCATGTGCATCCTGTAATTTTCGTTTTTTTTAAATATTAATTTAAATACATATAAATTGACTTTTACTATTTGTCGGTTGGTTTATATGTCTATTCACAACAAACTTGGAGCGTGTATTGAACACTCGTCTTATGGCATACCTAGAACAGAACGATCTCCTCAGTGATCGACAATATGGGTTTCGCCGGAATCGGTCGACTGGGGACCTTCTAGTGTATGCCAATCACACCTTTGGCGAAACTATTGACCGAAGCGGGGAGGCGATTGCCGTCTCCCTCGATGTCTCAAAGGCCTTTGACAGGGTCTGGCACGCTAGCCTTATAAATAAGCTTTCAGCCTATGGCATATCTCCTGGCCTGATCGGCTGGATTAAAGACTTCCTGAGCGACCGATCACTCAGAGTTTTGGTTGATGGTTGTTCATCACAACCCTTAAAGACCAACTCAGGAGTTCCTCAGGGGTCTGTTCTCTCTGCAACCTTGTTTCTGCTGCATATCAACGATCTGCTTATACCCGGTATCTATGGGTACGCAGACGACAGCACTATTGTAGAGAGATACCTGCCGAATCCTCGGGCCAGTAGAGATCAAATTCAGTCCGAAAGAGAGGCCATGGTAGAGCGGTTGAATCTCACACTCAGGGCAGTCTCCACTTGGGGCGATGCCAATCTTGTGAGTTTCAATACCACCAAAACACAGGCGTGCCTGTTCACCACTAAAAGGAGTCCTTTCACCTTGACTCCTACTTTCCGGAATGTGCCTTTGGAATACACAGAACGTCTGCAGTTGTTAGGGATGGACATCAGCCCCAACATGAACTACGGGCGGTTCATCGAGTCTAAGGCTAATGTAGCTGCGAGGAAAGTTGGCATCCTTGCAAAGGTCCGACAGTATTTCACGCCGGGACAGCTTCTTGTTTTATATAAAGCGCAAGTCCGGTCGTGTGTGGAATACTGTAGCCACATATGGGCTGGTGCTGCGAAATGCCATCTGTCAGCCTTGGACTCGATTGAGAGGCGTGCTCAAAGGCTTATAGGTGACCCTGCGCTGGTAAAAGCTAACTTACAAAGCCTCGATCACCGACGTAGGGTTGCCAGCCTTTGTGTATTCTATAGGTTACATTTCGGAGAGTGTGCGCAGGAACTACATGAGTTAATTCCCCCATCCCCTTTCCATCATCGGACAACTCGACGAACGGCTGGTCTCCATCCTTATGTCGTGGACATTCCACCCGTCCGCACGAAGCGTTTCGCTACGTCATTTATTATACGTACGGCTAAGGATTGGAACAACCTGCCTGCGTCGGTGTTTCCGTCCGATTATAATATGGGTGTCTTCAAGGCAAGAGTGAATAGGTGGCTACTGAATTAGTGCGACTTACCATCTACGACTGCGTTACCACTTACCATCAGGTGGAACGTAGTCAAGCACTAATTCGGAATAGTATAAAAAAAAAAAAAAAAAACTTGCTGTGGTCTATTTCTTCGACTACTTCTAAATCACGCAACGGATTTGGGTATGATTTTCACTAATAGAAAGAGCGATAAACGAAGAAGGTTTGTGTATATATTTGTAAATATTATGTACAAAATGGCTGAACTTTAACTGTATTTTATTAAAAAAAACTGTCTTCTTACGCTTCTATGGCAAATGCTAACTAAAATTTTAGTACAATATATTACAACACTGTAGGCCTTTTCTGATATGTTTATCTCCTAAAATAGACTGACTATAATTATTTTTATCTATTAAAACCATCAGTAAGCAGTAAATCGCTAGTAACAGAATAAAAAGTTGTCTTTCTCACTCTTCAATGTATGTACATGTGGAATGAAAACTACCTTTTCATATATTTAAACACCATACATATAATAAAATTCTAACTGATTTGAACCTGTACATTGAATATTTTTAGGAAAATGTTATTGAAATAGACGTTATTATCAATACAGAGACCGAATCTATAGTTTTTTAGAATTTTAGTTTATCTGTCTGTCTATTTGTCTGTCTAGGAACGCATCACGAAAGAACCACTGAACAAATTTTGATTAAATTTGGTATGATGATAACTGTCAACTTATAGGATACTTTTTACTACGCGAAAATATATCCTCTTCGCTAAGAAATCTCTACTTATAATAAAACAGTAACTTAGTCTATATTAAACGTAAAAACGTAACTATTACTATAAACAACAGTAGATAATAATCGCCGCATGTCGTAAAAGTTCCACTAATCACGATACTATTGAACAAGTTGGAAATAGCTTTTTTAATTCAACTTTTTTCTGTTATGGATAAAAATAGCTTTAACATTTCTGTTGGTTTTAGATTTGATTCCATCATCTCTATGAATAATGATCTAGATTAATATTGAAAGAGTACAATGTTTGTAAGTTGAAGGCTTGGATGTACATCCGAAACTACTTAACCGATTCTGAAAATCCACCAATAGGAAAAGCTATGTACAATGTACACTACACCGAGTGCTAGAGGCTATTATTTATTCCGATAAAAATATTTACTATCAGAAATCAATTAACTTTAATTAAAGTCGAAAAAAACGATTTGAAATAAAGTAATATAATATATAGAAAAAATACACCTAATACTCAAGCGAAACGAGCATAAGTGGAGGATAAAAACTGGTATAATATAAAGCCGATGTTTGTTTTTCATTTGATTAAAAACTTCTTTTTGTGCTTCACACTATCTAATTTTTGCCTGCAGTTTCGCTCGCGTGATAAGGTTTCAAGGGTAATCTGTGTCCGGTCCCAATTCTATATCCTTGACAAAGATCTTGTTTGTGCAACTTGTGTTTGTTTAAGTTTGAAAAGGTAACAGACAGTGTTACTTTCACATCTATACAAATAAATAAAATTGGAGTGTTTGTTTGTTATGTCAAAATAACAGTTTTTTACTGAATGCATATGAAATTAAATGCGGTACTTATAAGAAAAACACAATTTTTTTTGTCTGTCTGTTTTTTCCGGCTAATCTCCGAAACGGCTAGACTGATTTTGACAAGATTTTCATTGGCAGATAGCTGATGTTTTAAGGAGTAACTTAGGCTACTTTTATTTTAGAAAAAGAATTAGGGTTTCATTCAAAAACATTAAAACGTATAGGGACAAACCCGAGCGAAGCGAATTATAATTGCTTTTAACTATCTATATTCTTTATCCTCATGTAATATAATTAAAAAGAAAAGCTTCAAATCCTCGGGTCGAGTCTCGTATCGGTTTAAAACCGTTGTTGAATTTTTCTTTCAACATTTTTTCAGTAGCAACGACCGATTACTCTCCAATTTAATATTTAAATTGTAGAGTAGAAAATCAAACGGATATGATACTCGCATAACACTTTAGTTTTTCCTTATTCCGATTTTTTTTTATAATTTTTTTTTTATAATTATATATAATTTTTATTTGTTGGGACATTAAGATACAGCACCATCTAGTTCCATGGTAAGCTACGAGGCTTGTGTTATGGATACCAGATAGTTGATACACTACACATATATAACTTTAAATACGTACATATTATAAATATAAACACCCATGACTGGAATACAAACATTCGTGCTCATCACACAATGAATGTCCCCAGCGGGACTTGAACCCGCGGCCGCTGGCACAGCAAGTAGGGTCATTACACACTGAACCAAACGTGTCGTCAAATTTCGTCCAAGTATGATCTCCTTGACCATAAGGAATAAGAAGGACAGGAAATTTGTCATTAACAAACCCTTTGAAAAGATTTCGATGAGGATAACAGATCGCGTTACCACCCGAGCGAAGCCTCAATAAAAACAAGTACTAAATATCAGAATTAAGTACCAAAAGTAATAAAAAGACGACAGTAAGCCACAAAACATTCATATCTCGATATATCTAACATAAAATATTTTTATCTACAATTGAATCAAAAATTGGTGTCATAAAAATGTATGTTATAATTTATAACTGAAACCTCATAAGCGGTTAGTTTTAACGGCTATTGTAATTTTCTATTGAAAAACACAATTTACTTGAAAAATTGTGTTAAAATGTATAATTGTTGTCATAAATATGATATAGTATTAATTATGTAGGTATTAAAATCTAATCTTTAAAGTTATTTTGGAAAGCTGACCTCCTTTTTGCCTATTCTAGACAAACGATTTCGATTTCAATGTAAATTAACATTGTATTGATAGTTAGATGTTATTGTGATATTGATAGTTACTATATAGATATTAGATAGGGGCAAAATAAGAGAAATAGGAAGAAAATTTAAGGAATTGTGAAGTTTGATGCTTATCCTAACCTGCGAACGACTGAATACTTAATTAAAAAATCGATCCCTTCATGTAATTCGTTTGGGACTTAGCTAAAACTTCTTAACCGTATATCCTAGGGAAGATATTTGCCTAAATTTTTTATTCGTCTTTGAAAAAGTCTTTAAACTTTCAATTTAACGAACCTGTCGCTAAGTCAAAAGTCGTAAGTCTGATTTTAGCTATATCTAGATTAAAATTTACATGTAGTTCATGAATCTCTACACTAAACAACCTGGTGGAAATCATTTAATTACACGAAATTTTAATCGTTTGATATCAAATGCAATGCTAGTTTTAATTATTTTCATGTTCGTAAAACGAGGATAAAAGTCTAATAGATATTTTTATCGTTCGTCCGTTGTTGCTGTACTACTATCAGTCTCGAGGTTGATCGTATTTCTAGCATCGTTAAAGCTGGCCTTGCGTCTTTATATAAAAGATTTTCATTGATGTCGTTATAAACAACACATTTATTGGTTCCTAAAGAAAATGCCATGCATTTACAGAACCATTAGTGCATTTTGAAATTTAATTAACGGTTCTACAACTATCGTGACAATTACACAGCTATTAAGTTTAATGAAAATGTTAAAGAAAACAGTTTATATTTTTATTAGAATAAATGGGTTTCTATTATATTAATAAATGTTAGTTTTAAGTAGTAAGTTGAAAATTTTACTTAAAAAATGAAATAATGTCCAATTTTATGGTATTTCAAATCGCTAAATTCGGGAACAAAATCTATACATATAATAAAATTCTAACTGAGCCGAATCTGTACATGAAATATTTTTTGGAAAATCTTATTGAAATAGACATTACTATCGATACAGAGGCAAAATCAATAGTTTTTAGAATTTTTTATCTGTCTGTCTGTCTGTTACCGCATCACAGAAAAACCACTGGAGGAATTTTGATGAAATTTGGTATGGTGATAGCTGGTTATCCGGGTCGACATATAGGATTTTTACCGCGGGAAAATATCTCATTTCTGAGAAAAAATACAATAACTGCATTGTAAGAGTAGGTATACTAATATGTAAAACCTAAGAATTTGATTTTTTGTCATCTGAAAGCGGGCGAAGCCGCGGGCAATGCTAGTTAAATTATAAATATAAAAGTAGCAAGTATTTTAATTTAGTACGGACATATCATGAACATATCATACAAATATTTAACCATTGTAAAGTTTATTTAGAGTCCGATATAGAGAGAAACGATATAGTGACTGAAAAGTAACAAAGCTAACCTACATAGAAAAATATAAACAAAAAAACCGTAGCAAAAAGCTAATAGATTTTTAGATTGTCAGTAAGAAAGGTTTAAATTAAAGCATTTTAAACTTCAACTATAATTTTTAAAGCACCGATAATTTTTAATGTTATTGACGTTAAACCCTGTTTCATTTATATGAATAATTCATCAAATAGGTAAAAGTAGAATTTATTACTTATAATACCTGCTTCATTAATGTCTGAAATTCACAGAATTATACTTTTATAAATTTTCCCACGATGCTATTTAACACAAATCATTAGAGTATTAATGTATTTATGTTCTACTGGTTTATTCTGCGTAATAATTAAAAATATCGATTATTAAAATTTTACGTAGTTTAAATTATATTTAATACTGAGAACCGGCTTTCTCTCAATGCCAAAGGGATCAGATCTCTATCCACCACGCTGGCCACATGCGAGTTGGTGGACTTCGTTACAACTGACGCGTTAACAACACTACTTTCGTTAAAAACTTATTTTAGTTAAACTTCGCTGTCAAATTAAAACTGTAAATATTTACATTCAATTAAATATTAGAACGGATCCCGGATTTGCATTCTTAAGAATATCCAGTGTTATATTGAAATTATTGTAAATAAGATTTTCTACACTATATTTCACCATTTTTGATCTGTTTTTCTAAAATATGTTCATAAAATCTACATATATGTATAATTTTTCACTGCCCTAAGCTTAGCTCAGCATATTTTTTAACTTAACAATCACTTTGCGAAATGTCAGGAGTACATTTTCTATCACAATTCTAATTTAATAGTTAGGAATAATTTTTCAAACTACTTACAATAACGCACCTACAACAAAGCAGATCATTCAGTAAGTAATATATCTGAAAGCTAGCTTGATCGCTTAGATAGTTCTCCGACAATCCTTAATCGACTCCCAAGCAAGTTGTCAGACGAGCTACAGTATACAGACACGAGGCTATTCCGAGGGGATCAATTTGATTGCTATTTCAATTCCATTCATAGTTCGGCACTTTCGGGATTATCTATTTTTCGACAATGTAAAAATATTTCTACAGATTTTTCATATGCTGAAAAATATTTATAACAATTTTTCAACCGATGCAACGTTTGTTTTTTTTATGAACCTCTTGTTAGTTTAAATAAACTTTGAATTGTTATTTTAGTTCACAATTCAAGTATTTCTTTTTAAAGTTATGATATATACTAGCGACTCATACTCGCTTAACTCGGGTTCGTCCGTAAATACATTTAATTTTTTTTGAGGGGAACTCTAATTCTTTTACTGAAATAAAAGTAGCCTAAGTTACTCTTTATAACATTAACTACCTGCCAGCGAAAGTCCCGTCAAAATCAGCCCAACCATTTCGGAGATTAGCCGGAACAAACAGACTTTAAAAATTGTCTTTTTCTTATAAATACCGTACATAATTCATGCATTTAGTAAAAAGCTGTTATTTTGACATTACAAACAGACACTTCAATTTTATTTATCTGTATGTATAGAAGATTAATCGATATTATGAGCAGTACTTTAATAAACCAGTCGAAATGATTAATTTAATGAATTAACACAAGTAGCATTTATTGTCTCCTTTATCCTATTTTTATTCGTGCCCTATAAACACTTTTTCCCCAAAAATACCTTTTCTGAGTCTTATCGAGTCTACGTTATACTTTTCGAGGTATTTTTAATTACTGCCCTATATTATTTATTTATTTATTTTATTTATATGTAATAATTATTTTTTGACATTATTTGAGAGATGTTTGCAATGGAGAATACTTGTTCTTCAAAAGTAAAAATTTACCAGATGACTTAATGGCTTAGGAGATAGATAATTTTTTTCACACATCGAAGAAACAAAATATGACATTAACCAACATTGCCGCGGCTCCGCCCGCGTTCAGTTGACCAAAAATCAAATTCTTAGGTTTTACATATTGGTATACTCCTACGTTGCAGTTTTTGTATTTTTTCTCAGAAATGAGATATTTGCCCGCTTTAAAAAGTATCCTATATATTAACCCGGATAACCAGCTATCACCATACTAACTTTCATCAAAATCCCTCCAGTGGTTCTTCTGTGATGCGGTAACAGACAGACAGACAGACAGACAGAAAGACAGACAGACAGACAAAAATTCCAAAAACTGTAGCTTCAGCCTCTGTATCGAAAATAATGTTTATTTCAATAAGAAATTCTTAAAAATATTTAATATACAGATTCGGCTTAGTAACCATTTTATTATATGTATAGATTACAAAGTAACAATTTCTTTTGGAATAGTACGTCACGGACGTACATTGTACGCCATCAGACCTCATAAGACCAGGTTGATTTTATGAGGATCTATTTGCCATCAACACAGGTAATAGTCTATTGGACGCGTAATCTTCAGCTTCATTCGCTCATGAAATTGTTAATTAACGGACAAGAGTGAACTCTCCCTATATTGTTTTATTGGATAAATTGGTAGGGTTATATATTTTGACGACACGTTTGGCTCATCGTGTAGTGACCCATCTTGCTGTGCCAGCGGTAGCGGGTGCGAGTCCCGCTGGGGGCATTCATTGTGTGATGAGCACGAATGTTTGTACTCCAGTCATGGGTGTTTGTTTATATTTATAATATGTATATATTTAAAGTTTATATATGTGTAGTATATCTGGTATCCATAACACAAGCCTCGTAGCTTACCATGGAACTAGATGGTGCTGTGTGTTTATGTCCCAATTAATATTTACTATTATTTATTTATATAAATTTAGCGAATATACGATTCGGGACTTCATTGAAAGAATTGATGTTAGTTCAATTAGTTACTGTTGATGGAAACTTGGTTTATATTTTTTTTAACGATTATCTGATTGATTCATAGTCATTAATTCCAGTAAATACAAATGAAAAGATTTCATTAGGAGATATAAGAAAAAGTATGTATTTTGGGGTTCCATAACTTTTATTTGTTAAGTAAAAAGTTTTTTACAGTATACATAAATAATATTTATAAAAAATACAAAATATAAGCTCACACTTATAGTTGAAACAAAAACTTAAAGAAAACTTCTAAGTCCCATAAAGTATGAAACCCTACATATCTCTTATGAACCCATGAATCCTTTACAGTATTTATTTCTCCTGTTCTATATTTAATATAATCTTAATTGGACATCTGTAAAAATTGTATGTATGTTATTATGTTAGTAATACTATCACGTAATACTTTCTTAGATTTACGCGAATATTTGACCTTTTAAATAAAAATATCTTTTCGGATTTTTTCGCGGAATTATTCGGATTTTTGGTTCCCGACGTTTCGAATGCTGTACAGCATTCATGGTCCAAAGCCAAGTAAGTTGCTATTGATATTAAAAAAACAAAAGTAGCTAGAGACGCCGCACCTGAGTGAAGCGAGAATAATTCGCTAGTATGAAAAAGAAAGATATTACTAACAAGCGGCTCACCCTCACTTCGCTCGGGTTCGCCTCTAGGAAAACAAAAACAAACCTATCCCACGGGAACCGTACATTTTTCCAGGATAAAAAGTAACCTGTGTGCTATTCCAGCCTATCTCTGTGCCAAACTTCATCCAGATCCGTTCAAACTTTCATGTTTATAATATTAATACGAATTTAAATACTTGATAGTTTCGTCGTTTATACAAATAACGTTAAAGGAGAAGTGTGCAGTTATAAAAAAAATGTTCTGTCGTTTAAATTCAAGGACTAGCACTGGCATTCTGCCATCAAAGCCGTAAAATTGTAATCGATAACCCACCCTAGGTGGGATTAAGCCCAGTGATTACAGACCCAAATGGATTAAATGTTACTCAATTTAGTAAAAGCGGGTCAGAATTATTTCCTATCACCGCCTCTATCAATCAGCTTTGTTTGCATTTTAAATAACTTGATTTTAGGCTTGAACAATTTATATGCCTGTTTATAATTTATACATACATACATACATAATATGTACTAATATAGTGTAGTAATGTACAATTTTTTTTTATTATACATATTTATTATAAAATGAAGTAGAGATGGCTTCACGTTAAATCTCTACTGAGACACAGGGGACAGTAAAGTTTTGAAACATTTTAGTGAAAATAGTACATCAAGATACGTGGTAGCGTGTCCAGCCAAGTTCAAGTAAACGAACTGGCAACGCAGCACCGTGTGTAATATTACACGAACCATTTGGAGCCACTTTTGACCCCTTAATAACTCAAAAACTATTTCACATAAACATGTTAGGCTCATATATTGAAACTTGCGAGATAGATATGTGCTTTAAATTTTATAAACACACCACAAACGGTTATTTAGATATTAACATCCAAAAATCGTCATTTTTATCACTGACTGACCTATAGATCAAAACTAAGCTAACTAAACTAACATAGGGAAAAATCCGAAAACAGTAAATTTTTAAATTTTGAAAAAAAATATATTAACACTTTGCGCATTCCAAAACAAAATAGCAATAGTGCCTAGTGCCCTTTAAAATATAATAGCAATAGCAATCATAGTAATAGTAAAAACTTTTTCTTCTTAAGGAGAAAAGGTTCCATGATGATTAAATAACATTTTCGTATTCGCCTTATCCACTAACGAATAGTCGCAAAATTATGAAAAAAAATATTGAATTTACATATCACTTTGAATTATGAATAATAATAGTTTCTTTACAAAAAATCATGATATCCCATCAAAGACATACATGTGAAAATGGGAGCCCAGTTCAATGTTAAGAATATGCGTGATCGTTAACTTCACCGACAAAAGAATTGAGATCTAAATCCGAGCCAAGTTCTGCAGAGAATCCTGTTTTTTTTCATAAGAACATACAACATTCTAAAATAAATTTAAAACACAATTTCTTGTTTTTTTCTGCTACAAAAGAGTTTGCTATTTAAAAATAAAACTTCTTAAATTTGAAAATTCGAATTATTTACACAGAGAAGTTCAAGATTTGACTTGGCTAGTTTTTACATACAAGTTATCTTATATTCGACTAATCACTTATATCTTCTTTATCCTACGCAAGTTACTGTATTGTAAGGTCAAGATTAAGAATCTGCGAAAAACTTGCTTTACTGGTAAAAACTCATGCCTCTCATATTTTTATGTGTGAATCATTTCCACTTATGTTACGGCGAACGAAAACATTGTGAGGAAACCTGATGTCTGAGAGTATATAGCAAATTTTTGAAAGATATGTGAAGTGAGCCAATCCGCGCTTAGCCATCGTGGTAGACTATGGCCTGATTGACTTAGTATTAAAGGGAGGCGCGTGCCCAGCAGTAGGACGTAAAAAGGCTGAATACAATTCGTTTAGTATTTCAATTATTCCTTAACAACTTTATCCTTTAAGCCCGCAATAGGATCCTGGGGAAATAGTTGTGTAGAAAAATAAGATTGTAACATCACAGATCATATAATACTATACTGTAACATATATAAGAGGCATATTCTCTGATATAAAATGATATATATATATATATATATATATATATACATATATATATATATATATATATATATAAAATTTAAGACATCTAGTAGATACTTTTATTAGACATATTGGATTCAAGTATCTGTCTGAAATCCGTTAGCATGTTTGAACACATGTAGAGACATTGAAGATTGAGAAAGCCCTTGTAACTTCTAGTACTAGTAATCCAATACAAGGCGTCTATTACCCACGTAACATATTGTTTATGACGAACGTATATTATGTACGATATTTACTTTAATTATATTATTAGAAATATTTGTAGTTTGCGAGTAATAACTATGTTGATGTTTCACTGATTTGCTTAATATAAAGTTTAGCTGTTACAATTTTAATAAAATGGTGAGAAATAACATATTTGTTTCTATTTAAAAGAAATAAAGAATCAAATGAGCCCAAATTCAAAGGTTCTACTACTAACTACTCTTCCCAATCAGTTCTATTGAATGTGAACACTTTCAGAACATTTCATACGCAACTGCGTATGCTACTTAACAATCATAAAGTAATATTAAAAACATTTTTTAAAACTAGTTTTTATATCATATAAATTGTGTAATATAA
The DNA here is from genome assembly GCA_921882275.1 of Brenthis ino. Lineage (NCBI taxonomy): Eukaryota > Metazoa > Arthropoda > Insecta > Lepidoptera > Nymphalidae > Brenthis > Brenthis ino. The sequence continues at coordinate 21,343,544 of OV170229.1, read as the reverse complement.
TAAATGGGTATTCTTCTCAGCAAACCTTTTCATTTGATATCCATATCATGAGGGTACAAAAAAACACATAGTCCGCCATATTGGATATAGAATGACGTTATTAAGCTTTGAACCGTTATTTGAAGCCTATATTAAATATTTGAGAGAAGCTAACTTGATTTCCGGTAACGCGTCAGTTTTTTCTCGAATTCTCATTGGTCGTCCCCCACCATTTTAGTTCCCTCGTTGTACACCAGGTAGCGCTGCGCTCAGAAGATGGCTAGTGTCAGCGCCTTGCTTCATTGGCGATTTGTTTTCCGTAACAGTCGGTCGTGTCTAAAATCTACAAGTGAGTTTATAACACTTATATTTTGGATATGGTATATTATAAGTATATTTTTAAATATTATATATTTTAAACGATTTTATCGTTCGGTATTTATTTTATTTTGTTTTTTAAATAATTTCGTTTTCCTTTAAGTATGAGTGAAGATTCTTCCGAATTATCTGATTCCTCTTCTTGCTCGAGTTCCCATAACGTGGAAACGGTGGCAGTGGAGGTTCACGAGCAGGAGCCGCAACGGGCCAGGTCAAGTGCCCTGCCAACCACGCCTGTTCCTTGCCAAACACAGCGAAAACGGAAGCGTTCAGGCTCAAAGGAGCGCAGTGAAAAAAGGAGAAAACGTCTTGAAGAAACCATACATTATTTGGCTCAACAAGTAAGTGGTATACAAAATTATATTGCAAACAGTAGCGTTGCTTTTCAACCTACATGTCACTCTAGTGCTTACGTGCCTGACCAAGGACAAAACATAGATATTGATTCAGATATTAGTGCAGATGTTAGTGGTGAACTATATACCCGTGAGAATTGTACGCAGGAGCCAGTGCAGACTTCTGAATTGCCCGTTAGTTTCAATTTTTCTCTGAATACTGTGTTGAAAGAACCAACAATACAAAAGTCTTCTCAGGCTCGCGTAAAGTTAATTAATTCAATACAACATTTTGATACTGAAGATTGGAACAACGTACGCTATGCAGAAGTGCAAAAGCAGTACTGTTCTGCTCCGGGTTTTACATATTTAGAGACTAATGAAGAAATCAAATCATATGATAAATATTCATCTCTTGCGCTTATTGAGCGGGGTTTCGCTGCCATTACACAGGCTCTTATTATGCAAAATGAAGCCGCACAGAGCGCTTTTACAGCTTTAATTGAGTGGGCAAGTTTCTCGGGTAATAATATCACTGCTAAATCACTGCATGAAAAAGTGAATGAATTATTTATAAAAAAGCCTAAACAATTATGTGTTCGTGGACAAATTCAGACTCATAAATGTGCACAAAATAGTGAACTTTTTGCAAGCAGGGGATTGGTTAGCCAAGATAGATTTGTCCAATGCCTACTTCCACCTACCTGTGTCCAAAGCACATCGATGCTTTCTCAGAGTTATTTACAAAGGTCATCTATGGCAAATGACGTGTCTACCTTTCGGCCTAGCATGTGCACCAAAAATTTTCGCATCTCTTACGAATTGGGTGGCACAAGTTCTTCGGGGGAAAGGCATTCGAACTGTGGTGTACCTAGACGACTATCTATTAGCTTGCCAAGATCCTCTGCTCCTAAAGCAACAAGTTCGGGATGCTCTGAGCATTCTACAGAAACTAGGTTGGCAAATAAACTTCCAAAAGTCGGTCCTAGTACCACAAACCAATGTACAATATCTGGGAATTGTTTGGGATACTCATGCAAATCTAAAAAGTTTACCGATAAAGAAGTGTGGGGATCTTCTAACAAAGATTTTGACAATGTTAGAAAGAAAAAGGGCCAATCTAAAAGAGATTCAAAGCTTAGTGGGGTCAATAAATTTTGCCAGTTTTCCAGTGTACAGGGGACGCTTACATCATCGAGCTCTCCTGAAACATTGCCAGCAGTTACTGCGTTGCAATCCTCGGCTGCAATTTCCGATACCAACCGCTGCCTTGAAAGAGTTGGATTGGTGGAAACTCAACCTGACTCGGCCCTCGCTCCTTCATTTCCCTCCCATTTCGAATTACTTGGTTACAGACGCCTCAGAAGTAGGATGGGGAGCTCAGCTGAACAATCTGAGGTTGTCGGGCCAATGGACGCTAGAGGAAGGGCGTTTACATTCCAATCAAAGAGAAATGCGGGCTGTGTGGTACGCATTAAAAGATCATTGTCCGCACCTTGTGGGATCTTCGATGCTAATACAGAGCGACAACCGCACAGTTGTTGCGTACTTGCGAAACGAAGGGGGTACAAAGTCGGGGCCTTTGATGGAAATTACATACAAGATTTTCACTTTATTGGATCGGTTCAATATTCACGTAGAAGCCCATTACATTCCAGGCCGCTACAACGGAGAAGCGGATCGGTTGTCACGTTCAATTCATCCGCCAGAATGGCACCTTCTACCCACAATTACGTCCATAATTTTTGCGAGATGGGGCTTTCCAGTAATAGACCTGTTTGCATCAGCGACAGCTCACGTTGTCCCAGTTTACGGTACGCTGGACGTGAGAGACCGGCAGGCACATCTGTACGACGCGTTCAGTCAGGAATGGCACTTCTCACTAGCATGGGTATTCCCGCCTCCATTTCTAATTCCCCGGGTATTACAGCACCTCAACTCGGCAACGGGAATATATTTGGTTGTAGCACCGAGATGGACCAAGGTATTTTGGCGACCAGACTTGAAGAGTCGCGCTCTGAATCCTCCTTTCACAATACGGAACTTGGGACTAGTTCTGATCGACACAGTAACGAATCGGTCACCTCCACTGACACCAGACATGTATTTGGAGGTATGGAGATGTGGGGGTGGACGGAATATCTAACAGGTTAGTCGGATAGGCAGAGACAATTTTTACAGAAAAGTTGGCGGAATTCTACTTTAACTATCTATAAAGTAGCATGGCAAAAATGGTGCGCGTGGGCGAAGGCGAACTTTGTCTCCATCAGTCAACCCACTGGAGCTGACTTTGCTAGGTATCTTATAGACTTACACCAAGTACAAGGACTGGCGTATAAAACCATTTTAGTCTATAAATCTGCTGTTTCAGTTTTATGCAACCCTAATACAGAATCCCGTTTGAGTTCACATGTGTTGGTAAAACAAGCTTTGAAAGCTATTTGTAATAGTCAATCTGTCAATAATAATAAAACAAAGGCTCCAATATGGGATACAGATGTACTGACAGATTGGTTACAAAATAATTTGCCAAACACGAATAATTTATTTGAATGTTCTGCGCGTGCAGCTGTGTTATTATTATTGTGCTCTGGCCGTCGTGTACATGATCTTACATTACTGGATATTGAAGACAACAATTGCTTGTTAAAGGACGAATCAATAATTTTCTGGCCTAAATTTGGGTCCAAAACTGACACGGTATGTAATAGACAGTCAGGATGGCGTATTTATAGAAACAAAGATAATCAATCCCTAGACCCATATTTTTGGATACAGAAAGTTATTGAGTTGTCTCAGTCTAGACGTGCAATCTGTAAAAAGACTAGCTTATTCTTAACAATTTGTGGTCAACCAAAAGAAGCTTCGAGTACTAATATTGGTAATTGGGTTAAGAAGATTTTATGTCAAGCAGGTATCAAAGCTAGCCCAGGTAGTTGTCGACCCGCAGTCGCTTCAAAAAATTGGATCCAAAATTGTCCGTTAGATGACATACTTGCACGAGGGAATTGGAGATCAGGAAATACTTTTCTAAAATATTACTGCAGAGAAATTCAAAGTTCTTCATTACCGTCTAGCTCTAAAGGTGTATTACAATTATTTAATCCTGTGCCTGATTGATTTTAAACATTGCTTGAAATTTGAGTTTATTTTTTATTATAGATTTTTTGATTAGTTTAATATATCTGTTGCTAGATATGAATTAAATGTTTTTATTTGAGCAGTTCATGTTAATTTATCGTTATTATTTTTATCAAATTGTGATTAGTACTACATAGGAATGATTATATCATAAAGTATGTGGTAATTAAAGTTCATTTATTTACAATAAATTGTTAAAAATACATGGTTGTTCCTCATTTAACTTATGTCACATTTCACTTCACTTACTATTTGTTTAACTGCTGTTGGTAATTTTAAAAATTATCCCAATTGGTTTAACATAGTATCACATTGGCTTTTCATGTACACCAGGCGATAACAGACAGATCTCAAATATTTAATATAGGCTTCAAATAACGGTTCAAAGCTTAATATCAGCGTTTTACCTACCAATAAAACGCTTATTAAGCGATAACCTTATTTGAAGCCTATTATATCAATTCTGCCTGGTGAAAATTTTCATATATATATATATTTGAGATCCAATGAAGCAAGGCGCTGACACTAGCCATCTTCTGAGCGCAGCGCTACCTGGTGTACAACGAGGGAACTAAAATGGTGGGGGACGACCAATGAGAATTCGAGAAAAAACTGACGCGTTACCGGAAATCAAGTTAGCTTCTCTCAAATATTTAATATAGGCTTCAAATAAGGTTATCGCTTAATAAGCGTTTTATTGGTAGGTAAAACGCTGATATTTATCTAACCATGCATTGTCATCTAAACTAAACGTGTATGCAAAATTTCGGCTCGGTCAGTTGAAAGTAATTGCTTTAAAATTCAGTTGCAAGATTTGACCCGAACAAACATACATACAAACATTAGAAGTTAAATAAAAGCTTGTAAAAAATCGGTATCTATAATCTATACATATAATAAAATTGTAACTAAGTCGAATCTGTACATTAAATATTTTTTTGGAAAATCTAATTGAAATAGACATTATTATCGATACAGAGTCCAAATCTATAATTTTCAGAATTTTTGTCTGTCTGTCTGTCTGACTGTCTGCTGGTTATCCGGGTCAACATAAAGGATACTTTTTACCGCGGGAAAATATCTCATTTCTGAGAAAAAATACAAAAACTGCATTGTAAGAGTATACTAATATGTAAAACCTAAGAATTCGGTTTTTGGTCATCTGAACGCGGGCGGAGCCGCGGGCAGTGCTAGTAACGTATATATAAAAAAAAATATTAATTCCTCTGTAAAGATACAAAAATTCCATTAGTGTCTACGTCATAGCGCTCCCCAAATTATCATTTACGTAAAGCAAACGTAATATGGCGTCAAGTGCATTGGGACTCTTCAGATGTGATATATTTAGTGTATTAGTTAGATTATGATCGTAAACATTCTGGTACCATTCTGATATCGACGCATGATCCTTTCCTTTTTATTTGCCCTATTTAAGGAAAAAATAATTCATTTTGTTGTACTAAAATTTTCCCAATATATTTTTGTACTCTTCACTAACGTTATTTTTTTATTGTATAGAAGCACTAAATTTACCTTATGCTAAGCTGCTTATAAACAAAATTTATTTATAAGATAATCTTAACGGATATTTGAAGTTTATATAGCACTAGTGACCTACCTTCGCAAGGGTTCATCCCTAGGTGATTAACAGTACCCGTGGTTGAGTGCGTAAGTCATCATGCGACGCATCATTAAGACTGAAATGGCAAAACCATTTCCATGTTGTTTGTGTTTGATATTGGTTTTCATATCTGGTGAAACCCACAAAACCACCTGTATCTAACCAAAAGCATATTGATTAGCTGTTTCAGCGTGAAAAATAACAACCATACACACACACAGACACTCAAGTACAAACTTTTGCTTTATAATAGTAGTAACCACCTCTATATAAATTGAATAAAGGTGAATATGACAGCCAAAGTTTACCAAAATTAGACACTCGCAAACGATATATAAATATCTATAGAATACACAAAGCCTACGCGTAACCTTAAAATAAAACAGCTTTAAATTTTATTGATATTTATTATAAAATTATATGATTCTTATAGTACAATAAAGTATGACTAAACTTAAATAATTGCAATACGATAAATCCATATAAAATATAGAATACTTACATATAAAGATCACACTGACTAGATTGCCACACCCCTGTCTGTTATTAGATATTTACCCACGATTATGACATATAAGAAGAAAAACAGTAGATTGATAATTTCTATTACAATATTTTAGCAGATATCAGAAATTGTATCACTATGAATGAGTTAAATGGTATCAACCCGAATATTTGCCGGCACCGATATCGAACCTGCGACCGCTGTATGCATTACACCATGGTGAGTACATTGCAACTATAGAAAATATAAATATTTATTGAAATTGCCATTTAAATGTTTAAATGGTACAGTTATTTCCTTTGAAAATGTATAAATAACTATTTCTTTTAAGTCAATAATCAATTCATATAAAAACTTTTGATAGGAAATGAAAAACTCACATTTTTAAATTTCACTTAAATTCTTTTGTTTATAGCATTTCAGCGTGTGTATTGGGGATTACTGCACCAAAAAATAAAGATTAATTTAGAGAAACTGATAATAAAACTCAAATTTATATCAATGTTGATATCAGTTTCATTGTTAAATTATTTTAATGTAAAATTCTTAATGTCATAATACGTGAGTAAAGTATCTTAACATTTTTTGGTTAATCACAAACAAATTATTTCAAACTTGGCATGTGGGATCTGTTACTTTACATACTATTTTGTTTAATGGAACCCTTGGAATTGAATCTTGTTAATTTATTAGTAGGATTTATTTATTTCAAAAGTAATTATAAATTATATAAATAAATACTGATATTTTAAATGTATAGTAAAAAATATGGGATATACATAAATATTTTATAAAAAAGATATATAAATATATAATAAATAATAAAAAAAAACTATATTGAAAGTATATAAAATGAAAGGATATGTTAAAGGAGACAGACAATGTGAAAATTATATTATGTTAATATACAAAAAAATTACTAACTACTGGTAACTTGTAACCATTTGAATATATCTAATATTATATTTAAGTTAACATCTTAATCTAAAAAATATATTAGCAATAAATATTTCCTAAACATTCTTTGGTATATTAGCCGTATTTATGAGCATTAGTTAATCACAAGCAGAAAAAAGTATTTTCGCTGTGCAGATTTATTTTATTAGAACTAACTAAATAAATTTAATTTATTAAAATTACATATATGTAGCTCGTTTTCCCGCGAAATATATTTTAAAGTATTTAAATTAAAATTAACCGCACCGTGTTTACGAAAATAATTTTCTTATAAGCCGTCACGTCGAAGCATTTTTTAGTTATATCGTAATATTAAATCCTCTTTAGTTATAATACAATTAATTTTTAATCTACTGTTTAGTACCTATACTAAATAAAATTAAAAAAATAGCTATATCCATATGTTATACATAATTATATATATTCTACATATGTAGTATACATAAGGCAATAAAAATAATATTATTATAAATCAGAGTATCCTCGATTATCCATACTAATCTCCATGTTTTTATCGCCAGTGCCGGTAATCACTTGCAACACTTTGAAAGCTTTGGACTGCCGCGGCGAACCTTCTTGTGAAAATCTGTGGTAGTATACACTGGAAATATGTAAAAAATAAGAATTATGATTTGTTATAATTAATAAGATGTGATAATGAAAATGATTGTAAATGAATTTATAGATAAGAAAACGCAAATTTGATTAAAGATTTTAGAAGCTTTAAAAAAATTGTAAAAAAAGCCGAATTAGAAAGTCAAACGCGCGAAACTTAAAAATATAACTGACTGGAAAAAAAAGTGTTATTTTATGATTTTTCTTATGTTGGTCGTATCTTCATTTGGTACAACATCTTACATCTCAACCAAAGATATAATATATACAGATATATTATATGTTATATATTAATGTAATATATATATATATATATATATATATATATATATATTACGTTAATATATAACCGAACAGCGTTCAAGTTAGTGTTTATTTCTAATTCTTTTTATTTTTAATTCACTATTCTATTAAAAGAATCTCTAAGAATTAAAACGAGGCTTTTCTATGACTCAACTGATTAAAATGAAACTTTGTTAGCGTACATTATCAGCTGCTGTCGGGGCGTCGTGTTTGAGAGCGTAAGCGATCCTGCGACGCCCTATTAATACTGAGGAGGTTCTGTTGGGTTTTAGTAGGTAGTACTGGCTTCTCTAGCTGGTAAGCCCCACATAAACACCTCTATGTATGCAGGTGGTACGTGTGAATGCATTTCCCATGTTTAAAAAAAAAGTACGCGTATTATAACTGCCACTCTGAAATAAGCTACAAAAGGCTGCGCAGTTTACAATATAAATTTGGGGGATGTTTCGATCTTTGATTTCAAAGAGACACTGTTAGTTAATGTTTTTATAAAATAAATAATAATTATATATAGCATAATGATATTTTTTTACTAAGTTAATATAAGTTTTGTACTACACGTATTATAACTGTGCCACTCTAAAACATAATATAACTACCCCTTGGTTCCCCATATAAACTATCATCCTCATTTTCAATCCTATTATTGATTATTTCCCAGATAAAAAGTATCCTATGTCCTTCCCAGGGCCTCAAACCATTTTTTTACTAAATTTCATCTAAATCGTTTCAGTAGAACCAGAGATTACCGCCTACAACATCACAATCTCACAAACTCACAAACTTTACCTTTTTATAATATTAGTATAGATTAATAAGCTGTAAAAAAAGTTCAATATCATTTGTCCAAACGCCTCTTTGGTATAGTAATGAGAGTCAAAAAATACTCATATGAAGTAGTAAATGGCTACTAATGAAAAGTAGTACAATTACCACTTTCCAAGTCAAAATAAACTGTTATATTTTTTTTAAATAGTACATTTAATTTGGCTACAACAAATTATTATATGATATGAACCAGAATATGTTATTAGGCCTACTCTAAGTATTTGTATAAGTAATCATCATCATGACTATAATATATATAATCTAAATAAAACTACTAAGAAATATTAGTACTAAACAAACTACAGACTCAATTATGATGTGAAATAAAATTTCTGTATGAATAAAACGCAAGAAAAAAGCTAATGTAGAAATTTTGAATTTTGTAGTTTTAATCATCGATTTAGCAGCTAATTACAGAGAGCGTAAATTGGTTAAATGGGTGGAGTAAACAGTATTAGCGCGAGTTCGCAAAGCGTGATGATGCTAATAACGCTAATTATAGCAAGTGCTTGAATCATGGAAGCGGTGCAATAAAAAATTTGTTTACTTTGGACAGTGCAAACAGCTCCTTTAATACCGCCCACCGAAGCTGAAAAATTATAAACGATGTTGCCTTCAGTTTTAAACATCCTTAGGAAATGTGCAACTAATGTAAAATTTTCAATGTTTTAATAAAATCCTAAATTTGGTTGGGCTTATTTTAGTATGAGAATTAATGTGCAAAATACAAAATGTGACTATAACTTACAAATATTGCTGGTATAAAATCGTGAAAGTTTAAATTGGAAATAAACCATTTTTTAAAAGTATGTACTTAAAGTCTACGTAGTAAATAGTTCTTATTGTCACAATTATTTTGGTAAAAACTAAAAAGTAAAAGCTTGAATTACCTTTTGTTTGCCCCACCACCGTTGCCGCCTTCAATCTGTATCGGAATTATTCTCGTCTTTGGCTGACTGTCCTGGTTGTTCTGGAAAGTTCTGTTTAACGTGGGCAAGTCTGGCTGATTGTAACCATCGTCCATTCGGACTAGTTGCGGTGATAGCACTCTCATAATACGCTGTGTAGGTTGAGATAATGGAACCTGTGCGTTGTTTTGAGCCTCGGGATTTTGCTTCATATCGATTACAATCCTTAATTGCGGCTGTTGATTACTTGGCCTTCCTTGATTTCTTGTTTCTGTACTCGATACCTCCATCTGTATAGGGATGATTCTTCCCTGTGTGTTCTCACGCGGCAGACTTTTCCTATTTTCAGAAGGTCGTGTTGACCAGTTTGGCTGAACTGGCTGTTGATACTTAGGCGGACTTATGACATCGCGAACATTCCTTTGCATTTCATTACTTTTTCTCACCCATTCAGGTTCTTGGTTGGTTTCTCTTGGAGGGGTTGCTAGTTCCCTTGATTGACTCTTCCTGCCATCTAATGGTCTTTGACACCATGCTGGTGGTGGTGTTTTAGTTTTCTCTTTTTGTGTTTTAACCCATGGAGGTATCGATTTAGGACTTTCAGGGCAGTAATATACAGGCTCTTGATTAACATACACCGCTTCTTTTTGAGGGCTATTTTTAAAGTCTGGTTGAGAATTTTGTTTTCTTGGTGTCACAGGTATAGATATCGAGGATTGGTATCGGGTTTCTGGGGGAGACGTGGAAGGTGCTGATTTATTTTCTTGAGATCTCCAAGGTACACTGTCTTGGGCTCTATTATTAGCGTCGTGAGAACCCCATGGTGGAGAATATTGTTGTTGATTATGAACCTGTATAGGAATATTTTTGCTTTCCTGTTTCCAAGGTGGATTAAAATTATTTTCTGCTTGGTTATTATTGCTTTCATTTGCTTTCCACGGAGGGCTGTATGCTTGCTGCTGATTTATATTTTGATAATTATTAGCTGGTTGATTTTCACGTTGATATCTGTTTAGAGTGTTCGTTCGCCATGGAGGAGAACTCGATGTTTCGATATTTGGAGACCCTTGAGTTTCTTTTGCATTATCCGAGGTAATATTATTATAAATTGGTTGGTTATTATGATAGCTATCTTGATTTCTTTGACCAGCCCTAGGTAAAGTATGAAATACTGAATTATTAGGGGCTTGATTGTAACTTGGAGCAGTTTGTTTCACTGCAGGTGAGAATGGGCCACGGTTCAATTGTGGTGACTGTGGACTATTGTTAATACTCAAAGGAGAGTCTCGTCTATCTGGTTGCCTCCAGTGATTATTAGGAGAAGGTGAAAACGGAGCATTGCTATTGTTTGTTTGTTGAGGTGATTGATTTGCAAAGGGTTGAGGACTTTTATTAAATTGTGAGTCCTGTCGTACCAGCATTTCTCTTGTTTGAGGAATACCGTTAATATTCGGTGAATTAGATTTTTGATGGGCATATTGTGCCTCTGGCCTATGTAAAGGACTCTCAGGTGCTTGATTTTGGTAAGGATAATTTTGCCTTTGTACATTACTTGGGGAAGAATAGTTTTGTGGAACATTATGTGAAGGTAACTTGACAGTTAAGGGACTGGGTACTTTTTCAACGAATTTAGGTACAGGGCCGATACGTTGTAGCTCAGCTTTTTCTGCTTCCCAATGATATGGACTATTAGTTTTTCTCAACATGCCTATGGGATTTTCAGGTATAACAATTTCTGGTCGCTCGCCTGGTGCTATTGGTTTTTGAGATTTTTCTTTCGGAGCTTCAATGATAAGAGGGGGTGGGGGAGGAGGTGCTGGTATTTTCGGTGGTGGTGGTGGGGGTGGAATAGGACCTCCTTGCGGGTGATAGTTATTGTTAGGTTGTTGAGCATATGCTTGCTCCTGTTCTTCTAAAGACCGTTGTCGAGCCATTCTTCTAGCCATACTTGGTGTCTTAATTTGAGATAAATCTAATCCACCTGGAGTGTAGGTGAAGGGTTTTTTATCTTTCGTCATCATAGCATTCTGGATACATGCTGGTGGTTCAACTGCCCCCATCGGCTGAAAATTTATATAAGTGAAATTATTATTTTTAAAAACTTTTATTTTATTATTTTATAAAAAAATAACAAAGTTAAAAACTGCTTTCAAAAAATATATATTTTGTCCTTTTTTTTTAAATTTTAAAAATTTATTAACAATGGAATAAATGGACCCAGTTATGCAAAAACCAGCCATAAATATTGTTCAATTTTAAAATAACCAGAAAAACAAAACATAACCCAAGTGCAACTATCGACAGAAAAATGCTTATAACTCTGTTGGTACTTTTACGCATATGGCTGTTTTTTGCATAACTGGGTCCAAATATCCTTTTTATTTGACCTTATTTTACATGAAAATCACAATTAAATCTTATAAAAATAATAAAAGACTACCCCCACTTTTCACTCACTCACCCAAGAATATACCTAAACTTCATTTTACATAAAATTCTTATGTATTAAATACTATAGATATAAATAATACTAACATTAACCTGAGATCTGCCAAAGTTCGGGATGCGGCCGACATGTCCAGTGACAGGCGCAGGTCCGTATCTGGAATGCGTCCAAATTTCGTGTTATTTTTACACATATGACAACACCGAGAGACACAAACACTGACGGCCATTGTTGACCCATTCCGCTTTGACTGTTTGAAAACTCGTATTTGTGTAATTCAATGAAAACCCTGAAAGCTTTGATTTTTGTTGTAAAACCTTTTGTTATCTACCTTACACTATATTAGGTGCTTCTATTAAATAATGCAAGATGCAAGACATATTGTAAACTAGCTAGTGTATGCAGAATGCTCGTCAGTGGCTTTCTTCTTCTAGTCCACTAATATTAACATGACTTCCATTTTATGTAATAAATTTCCATTTTATGAAATAAAAGGCATTCTTTTCAATTAAGATTAACTCTAAAATCTAACTCTTGCTTAATTCTAAAAGCTATAATTAACTTTCGAACATCCATCCCTTCGAGACGAGTTTTTAAAAATATGTTTTTCACATTTTACTCATAATAGTATGATTATGTGTATCTATGTAAATGCTAAAAATAGCATCATATTCAACCTTATATCTACTATTAGATTTTAATACTGTGGTGATAACAATAGTTTTCTTTCAAATATTTCAAGAAGTTTCTGTTCTATAAGCACGTAAAGTGTTTATTGGCAAAGGGTGTTAACAAACGCAGTTGAATTATTTTAGACGTTACAGACAGAAAGCCAAATTGCTGTATTAGTCACAGTAGATAATATATTTAGCTTTTATTAGAGTCCTTGTCCATTTCCAGCTCATGAGTAATGTAAAATGGCAGATATATATCAAATCATACTCTGAATAACTTTTGGTTATCACAATTTCATATAACGACCCTTTTTTTTTCAAATACGTTGGGACATTAACACACAGCGCCATCTAGTTCCATGGTAAGCTACGAGGCTTGTGTTATGGATACCAGGTAGTTGATACACTACACATATATAACTTTAAATACATACATATTATAAATATAAACACCCATGACTGGAGTACAAACATCATCATCATCAACGTCATCACACAAATGAATGCCCCCAGCGGGACTCGAACCCGCGACCGCTGGCACAGAAAGTAGGGTCACTACAAACAGAGCCAAGCGAGTCCTCGTTTTGAATTTCTCTTCTATTTTCAGTAAATAATCATATACTAATATCGTATTTTCACCTATTTTCCGTAAGCATTTCTCAAGCGTGTTTAAGAAAACATGCAAACCAAATTATTTTTCTTTATATTATTTAAAAAAAAATTCATATTTTGTTCAATTAAAGCAATTTATATTATTAATTAGTATAGGCATAGTTTATAGATAGTATAATAGATTAGACACCTACTGTGTGATTTCTATCTAAACCTAGTGGTTATTATATATAGATATTATAATATCAATTAGGATGTAGAACTTACCCGTTAGCAGCCATTCTGTCGAAGTACTATCGATGCTTTAGTTGCTCCAACTGGAAGTGAGATCATATCGTATTAGCATTATAACAGATAGTTTGGGAAACGAGAAACTCGATCAAAGTTAAATATTATGTACTTGAAAAATGTATGTAAAAAGCCTTATTTATTTAAATATTTTTTATGGTTTAATGCTTAGAATTGACCATTTTTATCATCATACAATTCATTCGTAACATTTTTTTATTGAATGTGGCTAAGTAAAATATCAACTTTCTGTGTTTACGTTTTAACGTTTAGTATATATTTCTCACAGATAAGATATTTTCCTACAGAAAAAAGTATCCTGTATATAATCATACCAAATTTCATCAAAATCTGTCCATTGGTTTTCTCGTGATGTATTCACAGATAGACAGACAGACAAAAATTTTCAAAACTATAGATTCGGCCTCTGTATTTATAATAATTTATTTATTGATAAAGCACATTAACTTATATTATTAGTAATATAACAAAATCACATCACATACACTAATCTTATTAGTAATATAACAAAATAATAAAAAGTAAGCATTTTATGTACCTAAATTCGAACTACTTATGACCTATTTAACAAAATGGTGCTGTAATATAGCATGTAAGATTGTCAAACATTTTGCTTCATCCTAGCATCCTGTTACCGATAAATCGCGTGGAAAATGCTAGTCAATTCTGATCTATACTTGCCAGAGATGGAATGTGATGGCAGAATTTGGCTCTCCCACGATAATTATAGTTAATGGCTAGATGCCAACTCAGTTTTAGCTGAACTACGCCTTACGTTCCTCAGTGTGAGCAATAAATTTTCTTTTTTCTGAACATTCGTTTACCATTCATTCGCAGCGGTGTAGACAAATTAATGATTTATGAAGGAAGCATTAATATTTCGTTTTTATCATTTTAAACGTTTAAATTGAAAATCTTATATAAGAAATCAAAAATACAAAACTCGTTGTAAATCGTAACATTGTAAGACATGATGGAGGTTTATAAGCAAGAAAATATTTTTCAACGGTATTATTTACAAGTTTTCTTAATACAAATCTAGAAAGTAAACGAAATATTTTAATCTAAGTTTCACTTGCGCCACCGCTTGCTTGATACGTGATTAATTATAAAAAAAAAATAAAAAACCCCCTACGCAAATTAATTGTCATTTTACGATGACACTGGCACGCGTGAAGCACTTATCGAGTAATCATACGCCAAAATGCTTTACATCATTTTGGAAAAGAGCTGATACTCTTACACTGCTGGACCGATATTAACCAAACATAAATAAAACTAAAACAATAATTAAAACTGGCTTTCAAATGAAAAAAACCGCATCGAAATCGGTCCATCCGTTTGAAAGCTACGATGCCACAGACACACACACACAGACAGACATCGACATCAAACTTAAAACAACCCTCTTTTTGCGTCGAGGGTTAAAAATAGTTTATATGCAGACATAATCATGAAATAGGAGTACCGCAGATTTCTATTAGTGAAAAACAATTTATACCTAATCATTTTATTAGTTCCAGGTCCCACTACATAAAAACAAACAAATTTCTCCTTATATATATATATATATATATATATATATATATATATATATATATATATATATATATGTCATCAACATTGTTATTTTTTAGTAATATTTAGTTACTCATATTGTTATTTAACGATAATTAAGATATTGTATTGACTACACGCACATACCTAATCATAGATGGCAGTGCTTGTGAATGCATAAATAGGGGGTATATGCTGTCAAGAGGACAGTCTCTCACTGAACGCCAAAGAGACAAGTGTCAACTCAAAGTGGAAGTGTTGTGTAATGATTATTTAATAAAACAGTGTATTTGTGCAGTGGAGGTGTAGTGCTTAAGTGTTGTGTAGTGCATAAGCGTTGTTTCGCAACGTGTGGAGTGTCAGTGTAAAAAGTGAGACAAAACGAAAGAATAGTTGTGAGTATTATGTTAATATATATATAAAAGTGAGTATATTTATAGTTTTATTTACATCCTTAATTTTAACACCGATGAGTAAATAGGGCCTAATCCTGCAGTTTCAGAAGTGGGATCACAAAATTAATAATATGTAGTTTATTATTATTATTATTACTCTTTTTATTTTTTTATTATTATATTTTTTTTTTGTGTGAAGGTATATATTTTATAGCCTTAATATACATATACATTATTTAATTTGTTTTATATGGGACGTAAGTATTTTAACTAATTACTATTTATTTATTCATTTTTTTTTCTCTATTTTCATTATTTATTTTAATGTTTATTATTTATTTTCAATTAATCATATTATATTTGCCTTGATTATTTTCTCTACTTCTGTACTGTTGTGTTACTGTACTTTTTCCTCTTTTCCCCTACCTTTTCCAATTTTTTTTTCTCTCACCCTCCTACTTATCTCATAAAATAATAATAATAATATATATGGGTTAATACAAGAGTTTAGTATTATTATACTACATAATGTGAGCACTACACTATGCGAGTAATAATCTTGGGCTTTTCAGTGGACATTCAAGAAAGTTCTCGTTCATCGTGCCATATGAATAGGTTGGCACAGCGCTCTCGGAGCCCAGTAGAGTTCATGAGGTCGAGTGCAGCTCGCAGCCCGATTCTCAATCGGCCATGCCCACGAGGGGTAAGGTCACGCCAGTTACGTAGCCCTGACGGGCTCCCTTCTGGTAGTCAACAACTAGAGCGATCACGTGGAAGGCCGTCGAGTCGGTCTCGCAGCAGATCGTCGAGCCGACTCCATATCAGGCAGCCGAGCCGGCGTCGCACCGGACAATGCAGCGAATCTCGAAGCAGGCAACTTTACCATCTCCGTGTCCCCAGCCATCGACAAGGTCGGTCACGTAGCCATCAACGAGAACGATTACGCAGTCGGGAACGAAGTCGTTCTCGCAGTACGCCACGCAGTCGGGAGTCAAGAAGAAGCGTTCGCACCCAGAATTATCCTAGTTGCCATCGTGGAAGACTATTGGACAATGGTGAGTCAACTCAGTTCGCTAATAGTGGGTTACAGCAATTACTCGATGCACTTAAATATGCTAGTCGTACGGATAACAATTTAGATAAGTTAGTAAATATGAATAATACCATTCCCGAATTCGATCCCTCGAGGAAAGAACAGACTATGACAATGTGGTTACATAAGGTTAATGAATGCTCAACTATTTATGGATGGACTGAAAAACAAATAGTTCATTTTGCTTTACCAAAATTACGTGGAATTGCCCAGCGTTGGTATGAAGGCTTACCTTCTGTTCTTTTCTCATGGGATGAATGGCAAACTAAATTGTTGTCGGCATTTCCGTCCACAGAAAATTATGGGCAAATGCTTAGTGATATGCTAGCCAAGCGCGCCCGATTCGGAGATTCACTGGAAACTTATTATTATGATAAAATTGCTTTATTGAATCGATGTGGCATAACAGGTAGTCGAGCTGTAGAATGTATTCTTCATGGCATAGACGATCGGTCAATTAGATTGGGTGCAGAGGCGGTTCAATATGATAATCCTGATAAACTACTTGCGTATCTTAGAAATACCAGGAACAGTCGCACGAATGAGCGTAAAATTCCGAGGAATCAATTCATGAATAGAACTCAGGAGTCTTCATTGAAACAAATGAGCAAGGGACCACGCTGTTTTAATTGTAAGCAAGAAGGGCATACAGTATCACAATGTCCACAACCGGTTAAGAAATGTGGCAAGTGTCAGAAAGTAGGTCATGACGCAGAGCAGTGTTATTCTAAAGGACCATTGACAACGGATAAGAATGTTCTGCGCGTGACTAATGATAAACAACTTGGAGAAAAATATTTAAAAACGATTGAAGTCAACGGGATTCCTTACAGAGCGTTTCTGGATTTTGGAAGCGATTGTTGCATGATAAGGATATCGGATTTTATTAAATCTCATAACCAATACGAAACTGATGCTCTCCCGACTTTAAAAGGTTTCGGTAATTCCATTGTTAATGTTTTGGGTAGACAGTTGGTAACGATTAAAATTGATGAAGTAGAAGCTGATGTAGAACTATTTGTGGTACCAGATGAAGCTATGCATGTACCAGTTATGATTGGCCAAACATTTACAGAGCAACCTCATATTGTAGTCCATAAAACAAGCGATAAACTTGAACTTCTTCCGGCATTTAATTATTCCAGTAAGCATTACAAAATTAAATTGTTCTGTAAATGTGAAACTTTAGTTTCAGGTACATCAGTTATTAGTGTCTATACTGAGCCATTAGTTACAGGTGACGTATACATAGAGGGAGGATTAAGATTAATAAAAGATACTGTCTTTTCCGTGTTAGCAGGTCTGTTTTCCATTAATGATAACGGAGAAGGAGAGCTATTGGTTAGTATTGCATCAGGTAAGGAAATCACTATAAACAAGGACTATTTATTAGCCCGAGGATATATGACAGAAGAATATAAGGATACTGTAGATTCAAAGGTGATAGCGGTTAATAATGTAACTCAAGGTCTATATCAACCGATAAGAATGGACGAGGTTAAAACCGGACCTAATATTTCTTCTGAGGAGAAGGAGAAACTTCTATTGCTTTTAAACAACTTTAGAAATTGTTTCGCAGCGAGTTTGGCAGAATTAGGTAAGGCTACAGTTGGAGAAATGTCTATAACTCTGCATGATGATGAGCCGGTAGTTTACCGACCATACAGACTGTCCATAAAAGAAAAGGAGGTGGTGAGAGAAATGATAACAGAGCTGCTTGACAATGGGATAATCCAGCCATCCACATCGTCATACGCCAGCCCAGTAGTACTGGTGCGCAAGAAAACTGGCGATTACCGTCTGTGCATAGATTATAGGGCGCTTAATAAAAAAACTGTAAGAGAAAATTATCCTATGCCCCTGATCGATGATCAGATTGATTTATTAGCTGGAAATGAGTTCTACACTACTCTAGACCTTGCTTCGGGGTACTATCAAATACCCATACGAGAAAGTGATAAACACAAAACGGGCTTTGTAACACCAGAGGGACATTTTGAGTTTAACAGAATGCCCTTTGGTCTTGCAAATGCCCCTTCCACATTCCAACGTATAATGAACCAAGTTTTAGGGTCAACTCGTCACAGAGAAGCTCTTGCATACTTGGACGACGTAATAATTCCAGCCAAGGATTTCCAAGAAGGTATAAAGCGCTTGGAAAAAGTTCTGAGCTTGTTCTCTAGTGCTGGGTTGACACTTAAACTTTCTAAGTGTATATTTTTTGGTAATAATGTGGACTATTTAGGATTTCAGGTGTCAAAAGGTGGAATACAACCAGGTTCTAGTAAAGTAGAGGCTGTAGCGAAGTTTCCAGTACCACAAAATCAACACAATGTGCGGCAATTTCTAGGTCTGGCAAGTTTCTTTAGACGGTTCGTACCCGGATTCTCCATAATAGCAAAACCCTTGACACGCCTCCTCGGAAAGGATACATCATGGAATTGGGGGCATGAACAACAGTCCGCTTTTAAGGAGCTTCAAAATAAATTGACACAAAAACCTACTTTAGCTCTATACGATCCAAACGCTGAGACGGAGCTCCACACAGATGCATGCAAGGTAGGTGTAGCTGGCATTTTAATACAATTGAATAAGGAAAGAGTACGCTTGCCTGTTGCATATTTTAGTAGACAAACTAGTCCAGAAGAACAGAATTACTCCTCATACGACCTTGAGACTCTGGCTGTGGTGGCATCCCTTCGGAAATTCAGAGTATACCTTATTGGCATAACTTTCAAAATTGTAACCGATTGCAACTCTTTGCGTGCAACATTTCAAAAACGAGACATGATACCACGAGTAGCTCGATGGTGGGAACAGATGCAAGAGTACACTTTTAATATTGAATATAGAGCAGGTGTCTCTATGGCTCATGTTGACGCCTTGAGTCGTAACCCGGTTCCGAATTCTACTCCGATCGCTTCCTGTATGGTAAGGAGCGTTACTGAGGAAAGTTGGCTTGCTACCGTCCAGAGTGCTGATTCCGAGATTCAAAGAAAAGTCCAGATACTTAAAGATCCAAATTTAGATGACATAATAGATATAAAAACTAATTTTAAACTAAAGGGTGAAAAATTATTTAGGATTACTCCAGACGGTGACAGATGGGTAGTACCTAAGGGGGTACGTTGGCAAATACTAAAAATCAATCACGATGATATTGGACACTTTTCTATGGATAAGACATTGGAAAAGGTTAAATCCGTGTATTGGTTTCCAAAAATGCGAAGCTTTATAAAAAAATACGTCGCTTCCTGTCTTGAATGTTCTTATGCCAAAGCAACTGGAGGTAAGAAGCCTGGTTATCTTCATCCTATTGAGAAGATTGACATTCCATTTGATACCATTCATGTAGATCATGTCGGCCCATTTGTGCGCTCCAGTAGAGGCAACATGCATATTCTAGTAATAATCGATGCTTACACAAAGTATATTTATTTAAAGCCGGTGAGAAATACTAAATCTAATAGTACCATTAGAGTACTCAAGGAATATTTCGGAATTTTCGGCGTACCACGAAGAATCATTTCAGATAGAGGAACTTCTTTTTCTAGTAGTTTATTTAAGAAATTTGTCAACGCGAAAGATGTTAAGCACGTGATGAATGCTGTGGCCACCCCAAGGGCAAATGGGCAAGTGGAGCGTTACAATAAAGTTATTGTTGACGCATTGACAGCCAAGTCAGTTGGTACATCTGAAAATAAATGGGATGACCACTTGCCGGATATTCAGTGGGGTCTGAATAATACTTTCAATAAGGGCATAAATCGAACTCCCGCAGAAGCTCTATTTGGGGTAAGACCTACGGGATCCACTGAAAGTAAAATAATACACGATTTGGACAAGAACAGAGCTAATATAAGGGATGAAATTAACACTCATATTGAAGCATGCCAACAGAATCAAAAGGAATCATTCGATAAGCACCGTTGTATCCCTCCGAAATATAATATAGGGGATTTGGTAAGAGTGGAACGCCAAGTACCTGCAACAGGACAGAGCAAAAAACTTGTGCCTAAGTTTCAGGGACCTTATAGAATCGCATCTATTTTAGACCATGATCGCTTTGCCATAGAAGACACGCCATTGACTTCAAAGAGAGGAAGAAGCTTCTCGACTATCGTAGCTATTGATAAAATCAAACCATGGCTTAATTTCAATAGACCACACGTGAGTGGGACATACTCCAGTGAATCTGACGATGAGGAATCTCGTGAGTAATGAACTAAGATTGTTTTATCTATGTATTTTATTCAAATTTTGGCTGAATATATAATTACGAAATATAGTTAATAAATAATATAATTAAATATAATGATTAAATTGATTAAATATAATAAATACTCTTCCGTTGTTAAGATAATTGATTTAGTTATGTAGTAATGAACTTGTGTGAAATTAGTATCATTATACATTATACAACCTTTCTATCTTTATAGGTTATTTAACTTAAAATATAATTTTGTGATTTTATATAATATATTATTGGTCAAAATGCGTTGTTATAATTTTTGCATAAATTGCAGTTTATTGAAATGTTTACTGTCGGAGAGCATTTTTTTTCGAGTATTCAGGATTACAAGGGGCCTGTTACTTGGTATTCAGGACGTAAGGGGCCTGTTGCCATGTATTCAGGACAACAAGGGGTCTGTTACTTGGTATTCAGGACATAAGGGGCCTGTTGCCTTGTATTCAGGACTACAAGGGGCCTGTTACTTGGTATTCAGGACGTAAGGGGCCTGTTGCCATGTATTCAGGACAAAAAGGGGCCTGTTACTTGGTATTCAGGACGTAAGGGGCCTGTTGCCATGTATTCAGGACTAAAAGGGGCCTGTTACTTGGTATTCAGGACGTAAGGGGCCTGTTGCCTTGTATTCAGGACAGAATTGTTTAAAATGTAGTAATTAATCAAGTTTACTTATGAATGTTTTTTTTTTGTTTTTCTTGTATTTTGTCTTTGATTCTTACAATGAGTTATTTTGTTTAAATCTCGTATGAGGTCATACGATTCTATTCGGATGGCCGACTGTCATCAACATTGTTATTTTTTAGTAATATTTAGTTACTCATATTGTTATTTAACGATAATTAAGATATTGTATTGACTACACGCACATACCTAATCATAGATGGCAGTGCTTGTGAATGCATAAATAGGGGGTATATGCTGTCAAGAGGACAGTCTCTCACTGAACGCCAAAGAGACAAGTGTCAACTCAAAGTGGAAGTGTTGTGTAATGATTATTTAATAAAACAGTGTATTTGTGCAGTGGAGGTGTAGTGCTTAAGTGTTGTGTAGTGCATAAGCGTTGTTTCGCAACGTGTGGAGTGTCAGTGTAAAAAGTGAGACAAAACGAAAGAATAGTTGTGAGTATTATGTTAATATATATATAAAAGTGAGTATATTTATAGTTTTATTTACATCCTTAATTTTAACACCGATGAGTAAATAGGGCCTAATCCTGCATATATATATATATATATATATATATATATATATATATATATATATATATTGTAAGGTTGCTTACAACTGTTAAATATCTATCTATATTATTAAACCGAGTGGATAGATAAAGTGCACAGTGAGGTAAACCGCTAAAACTGAAAGGCTGGAAATTTTAGCAGCGCATTCCTATAATAACATTGGTAACCCCGAAAGGATTTTTGGAAATTCAAAGGGTTAAAAAAGGTTGGCTAAATTTACATGGAAAAAGTCGCCCAACGAAATTGAAGTAATGATATTAGCAGGTGATAATTTTATCTATAAAGATGTTTTATTTTTAATACATATTGCAAATATATATTTCTTTATTATCATCAGGTAAATTTCTAAGAAATTAATAAAAATTCTAAGAAATCTATTGTTAACTGACACGCCGGCGTGTCCGCGGTCGTGGAGGGATGACAATAAAATTATAATAGTTCATAAGAGCTTTATACGAATTTCCGTAAAAATCAGGATGAAAATATCTAATAAGGAAATAATTATAAATTAAAAATTTTAAAAACCCCCTTCGCAAATTGTCATTTAACGATTACACTGGCACGCGTGAAGCACTTAATCGAGTAATCATACGCCAATATGCCTTACATCATTTTAGAAAAGAGCTGATACTCTTACACGGCTGGACCGATATTAACCAAACATAGTTAAGAACCACCGCAAGGAAACTGGCTTTCAAATGAAAAAAACCAGATCGAAATCGGTCCATCCGTTTGAAAGCTACGATGCCACAGACTGACACACACACAGACAGACAGACATCGACATCAAACTTATAACACCATTCTTTTTGCGTCGGGGGTTAAAAAGGAGAGAGATACAGAGTATGAATCAGGATTTGGTCTTATCATCATACATCTTACTATGTAACGATGATAGTGAATAAGCTACGTGGCAAAAATAAACTATTGCTGCGACACAATAGTTCAATGTATGATCCAGGCAAAGTAATAATAATATAGCACGTTTTGATGCCCCACAGATGGGCGTGGATGCTGATTGGGAAATTTCACAAGACTTTCGATAACTAGGACTTTCAAAATATATTTAATTACATTAAGCAAATAGTGGATTTGAATACGTGTTGATATATTTAGAAATGTCAAAGACAAAAGCGTACAGTGGAAATTTCTCTGTTTTCTACTGATAATAATATTACTGTATAGTGTATTTATATGTACTAAGTCACGTTGCAATGAAAAGGCTAAAATGCATTCAATTTTAATTGCATATCTTTCAATTATGGTACCTACTAATATAGACAGAATTTCTTAAGATGTTCAATCTTTTAGAAAATCACTCAATCATACTTTAACAATTTTCCAATACGTTTTTTAAACGTTTCTGAGATTCTGTTGTAGTGGCGTATCTACATGACCCGAATCTTAAGCATTACAGAACATTGCATTAATAGAACAGAAATCTATACATATAATAAAATTATAACTAAGTCGAATCTGTACATTAAATACTTTTTGAAAATCTAATTGAAATAGACATTATTATCGATACAGGCTAGGAATCTATAGTTTTTAGATTTTTTTTCTGTCTGTTTGTCTTTTACCGCATCACGAGAAAAACACTGGACAGATTTTGATGAAATTTGGTATGATGATAACTGGTTATCCGGGTCAACATATAGGCTACTTTTTACCGCGGGAAAATATCTCATTTCTGAGGAAAAATTCAAAAACTGCATTGTAAGAGTACAGTAATATGTAAAACCTAAGAATGTGGTGTTTGGTCATCTGAACGCGGGCGGAGCCGCGGACAGTGCTAGTTTGTAAATATTTATAAATTATACCAAATGTATCACTAATACCTAAAGAATACAAATGATATATATATGAGACGATAATGTGTAAGTGTTTTTAAGAGTAGAAAATAATAACAGTGCGTAGGAACTTATTGAAAGGTCGAAAATTATTAAGATTTTTTTATTTGTGTTTTGATTTAGTAGTTAGTTTCGATATATATCGATTCGATATATATCGATTCGATATATATCGATTCGATATATATTTCGATACTTATAGTAGAATTTATGATAATTGATTGATTTTTGTTATATTAGATAGATTTTTTATTACAATTGATTTTATCGATAAATTATAATAAATAGTGTTAGAAATAGTCTTCGTAAACACAATCAATCTGAATGTCACTTTCTATATAATGTCGATTATCTCTTTCTTTTCTTTTTCCTTTCTTGTACTCCGCACTAAGCCGACCGCCTCCGATTGTTATCCGATTAAATCATATTCAATCGTATGAAATAAGTTTTCTTTTATGCTCTAAACCCTTCAAATAGCAAAAACATATGCTGCACACAGTACTACAGTAGTGCTTATTATAGTTTACTTCTGAACACCACAGTAGAATTTAATGAATGTTATTTTGAAGAAAGAATAGAAATGGGGGTGAACCTTTTGCAAGATAAAATCATCCAGTTTATGTCTGCTTGCTTATAAAAAAGCCCGAAATGGAAAACTGAGTAAAACATCTCTAAATTCAAGCTACTACATACCTAATTCACATAACTTTGTGAGAAAGATAGGAAAATAAACATTTTATAATATTTTCAATAATTTAATCGATTTTCATCAAAGTTTTAAAAACATTTTAATATACTTTGATATTAGTTATCTAATAGTAAATTAACATTTAATATTTACAATATCCATCCAAATCTATTATGTGTTTACTTGAGCTGTCTCATTAACGTGATAAGACTTATTTGTTTAGTCATAATTAATGATTAATATGTAGATGACCACTTTTAATTAGAATAATTACTTATAAACATATTTGTTAATGCTTGAATTCCTTAATGATAGCACAGATCACATAACACTATACAGAGATAGTAATTTTGAGAATCGATTTTTCTAGCGTCGGCATAGTTTTAGACAACTTGCATTCATTGAATAAGTGGCAAAAAACCGGGTGTTATTATAACAGCAAAATGTTACCTACGTCAATATAATTTATATTTAGAACGCCCCAGCTTCACTTATACTTCTTACAAAAAAACTTGGACTTTATGAAAATTAGATTAAAATCATTATCAAAATTATGTGAAAAACAGGTAATATTAGTTCTAAATTCAAATGTACACCTAATGCCAGATTCAGATGTCAAATCTCAAGCCTGCAGAACACATGTTGGCATGACTAATGCCCTACCTGCGCCAAGACGCCGGCCTTTCATAAAACATTGATACCCACAAGCATGCTCAAAGCTTATGTACTTATAAACTGTTTATTATTTATATTAGAAAATGATAAGACATATAAATAAACATTTTTTTGAAAGTTATACGTTAAGTGTATTTTTTTGGGTTAGCATTTTTTGAATCATTGTAATTATTATTAAAACTAGCGGCTCAACCTCGCTTCGCTCGGGTTCGTCCCTATCTTGATTCCCCTTACAAACTTTCATCCCCATTTTCAACCCCCTTAAGGGATGATTTCCGGGATAAAAACTATCCTATGCCATTCCTAGGATCTCAAACTATCTTCTCACCAAATTTCATCTAAATCGGTTTAGTAGATCCAGAGATTACCCACTACAACGTCACAAACTCACAAAATCACAAACTCACAAACCTTACTTCTTTATTCTTATTATCTTATTAAGTATTTATTATTAAAATTACAAAAGTTTACTTTATGATTTGCACTGATGATAATGGCTACTTCTTTATATTAGTAGAAATTTTCATCTTCATGGAATAATATTCTACTGCTAAAATAAAGTTAAATTAATATGTTATTTTACTGCAAAAGAAACGTGAAATGTACAAAAGAAATCCAAATGTGTTTATTGAATAGGTAATAAACACATTTGCCTATAGATTTTTTAATAAATATCTACATATTTTCCTTATCTTGTGTTTAAGAGCCTATTTCTATTTTTTACCTTACGCCTTTCACCACTTTTGTCACTCCATCATCGAGATATACATGAATTTATATCTATAAGATGTTGTGTATACACAACACCAGGTATGATCTTACCGGAGAATTGAACCTAAACATATTGTGCGTTCCACCGCAATGGTCATCAAAAATGAAAATAAATACAAACACTTTAAATAATCTGAATTATATTATTAATTTCTGCTAGCAATCAGTAGCAGCTTTCCATTTCAACAGAAACTTAACTGAAACTTTGCCATGTTGTAAAATCAGAAAATTTCATAAATTAAAGCTTTTAAATAACAAAATGCAATGAAATATCTTTTTTTTATTCATCCAGCTGCTCGAATGATAGATCAATAATGGTAATAGAAAGATATTAGGTTAATTTTTTACATCTCATACTATCTACACGTTTGAACGCGCTAATCTCAGCAACTACTAATCAGATTTGAAAAAATCTTTTTGCATTAGATATCCCGTTGATTGAGGAAGGCTATAGGCTATATATCATATAAAATATAGTCTATTTATTCCACATTAAGTGTTAAAACGTACCTAAGCACGAAACCGAGCGAAGCGAGGGAGAGTCGCTAGTATTATTATAAACGTAAAATGTTGTATGTGTGTATATTTGTTACTGCTTTACAGATGAACAGATTTGAATAAAATTAGCACACTGATAGACCTGGATTAGCACAAAGGCTATCAAGCACCTAGGGACACGGCACCACGGGTGCGTCTCAAACCTAAGTCGTGAGTGCTTTATAAAGAAAACAATACTAGATTTTATCCCATACAATAGAGATAGGACAGTTGGTACCAAACATTTCAATTATTTACTAATTATTAAAATTATTATACTATATACGATTAATTGACCGACTTCGAAATATATTCGGATTTATGTTTTTATGTGAATTTTATTCTTTAATGGATCATAATATATATCTATATGTCTTAATATATCCCTATACATGTTATAACATATAAATAAGATAAACGCCTCTAAAGGTGAAAAATTACTATACTAATTACTAATAAATTGCTTGTAAAAGTTGTTTAGTAAGCTATCATTATTAAGATATTACAAACAGACAGAGAGTTACAATGAATTGTAATATTTTATTAGTTTCCCTTGAATTCAAGTACTAATGTGTTTATGCATGCGCTAAATCCGAGCTTTGACTCAGTGACGCGATTGCGTCTCATTACTCACGACTTACGTATGAAGCTTGCGATTGCGCACGTGTAACATGCTATATAACATTTTTTACTGTTTTAATAAAAATCTTAGTTTCATTAATTTAAAATTGAAAATGGCTTGATCGTGTACTCTTATAAAGAATCTAAATTTCTTTTTTCGCATATAGGGGTTAATCTTTTGATTGACTTTATGCTTAAAAGTTAAAACTAATTCAATAGTTAGTAAATCAATTTCAAAGCTATTTCATTATTAGAAAATTACTATATTTCTGAATAATAAGAGAATAAATCATTAAGGTTCCGTAGTCGAATAGAAAAAACGCCACCGGTCATTGCAACTATATGGCTGAAAGGGAGTAAATGTCATGTAAACAACTAGGCAACTGATACTTTATATACGTAAAATTTTAGGTCTACTTAAGGGGCTCCAATTTTTTTTAAGTATTCAATATTTAAAATTGAAATAAATATTTCTAAGTAACTTTTTGAATCCAGCTTAAAATTGTCGAATTGCACGTATATTTCTAGAGTCATTAACATTGTGTACATTCTCTAAGCTTTAAAGTATAGAGTGGAAAACTTCCAAAATATTTTTAACTATATCATTCTGAAGAAGATAGTTTATTTTTCACTTATCTGATATTTTCGGTCCACAAAAATCATTTTATTTCTGATATAAAATAACTTAATATGAGCCTATTAATAATATAAATGTAATTGCTTGTGTAGATGTTTGGATGTTTGTTCCATGATCTCCCACAAACCATTGAAGTGTTTACGTGAAACTTGATACACAGATTCTAAACTAGACAACACATAGAATATTTTAAATATGGTAACGTAACGTACGTTTGATATTAATTTATTTTCAACAAAACTTCAGTTCTAACTTCTTAACCTATCAACAAAATAAATTACTTTTATATTACTATTACAAAATTGGTTATCGACGTATAAAAAAAAATTATAGCTAAGATAAAATTTAGCAAAAACATAAAATAGAATAAGACATAAATATTTAAATATAATAAAAGTTTATTCTTGCTTAAAAATCTATGTTTCACAACACACGGAAGGAAAATATATTGATAATTTACACTAAAATTTATCGGCGCTATCTAAACGTTCAAGGGTGGATGATGCGCAATACATGACCTGTGTTCAAGAGCAGTCACTTAGCCTCTCTTCACCAACTCCACTCCCAGCCTACTCGCGGCGAACCCTGTTACGTCGAGCAACCTATCATCGAGATAGCGGTAACCAACCCCTATGGAGATATAGGTCGACAAGCAGCTGGGAGACAGGGGGTCCGGACCCAATAGATCACTCAGTCTGGATGAAGGGCGCTGGCAGCAGGGCGTTCCTGATAAAAACATAACATCACTGCGGTGCAGAAGGCAAGGGGAAACCACTGCACTATTCTCCCACGAAACTTGTCATGAAATATGTTTGATACTGAGAGGACGATGGCATGCGATCCGGCTACCACCCGGCGCCATGTCGATTCCAGGTCGCATGGTGTGAAGTATGCTACTGGTTCCACTGAAGTGACTCATCAGGCTCAGTGTGTAAAGCATGCTACTGGTGACATCAACACATCGTCTCAATTCACACCAACCATAGCTAAACACCCTCAACTTCGCAAGAAGATTAGGATTGGGACATGGAATGTCAGAGGTATACTGGAACCAGGGAAAGTGGATATTATAGGTAAAGAACAACTGCACTACCAACTGGAAGTTCTTGGAATAACTGAAACACACAAGAGAGGGTCAGGCTTTTACACTATCCCGTCAGGCCACACTCTATATTTTTCAGGCCCGGAAAATGAAAGCAGAAATGGAGTTGCTATTTGTGTATCACCTTACATCAATCAATCTGTGCTGGGATACCACCCAGTGAGTGATCGGATAATCACCATGAAAGTTAACACAAAACCATGTCGTCTAAATCTGGTGGTTGTATATGCCCCAACATCGGGTTCAACAGAAGAAGAGATTCAGGCCTTCTACAGAATGTTGGAGGACACCCTTAGGAACCTACCCAGAAGGGAGATTACACTTTTGATGGGAGATCTTAATGCAAAAGTAGGATCAACAAGACAGGAAGATCATCTAAGAGAAGTTGTTGGGAAATATGGTCTCGGAGATAGAAATGATAGAGGTGAGATGTGGCTCCAATTTTGCGCGGAAAACTCTCTGTCTATCATGAATACTTGTTTCCAGAACCACCCACGACGGCTATATACTTGGGCTATGCCAGGTGAGCGTGCCAGAAACCAAATTGACTATATTGCTATTGCAAAGCGATGGAGGTCCAGTATAATTAATACAAAAACGTACCCCGGAGCTGACTGCGGAAGCGATCACAAATTATTGGTGGCAGTCATGAAAGTAAAGCTCAAGAAATGCGTGAGAAGCCTAGTCAAAAATCATGGTCGACCTTCTCCAGAAACACTTAACACCTATGAAGAAGTCTTTAACAACAAAGTCACACACCTAAAGTCAGATAACAGCATCGACATAGATATGAAGTGGACTACAATAAAGGACATTATTCTCGACACACGAAAAGACATCCAACAGCAAAACTATTGTAGTTCAAGAAAGGCGTGGATATCAGAAGAAACGTGGAAGGCGATTAATGAAAGAAAAGACCTCCTAACCAGAAGGGACTCTGAGAAAGCTCAGTATAACACCATATCAGCGCGGGTTCAATGCTTATGCCGTAGAGACTACAACCAATATCTGAACTCGATATGTGAAGATATTGAGGACCATGCTAGGACTCTGCACACCAAAGACCTGTTTCTACGAGTGAAAAGCATCACACGAGAGTTTAGACCCAAAACTTGGGCGATCCAAGATAGTAAGGGTACACTACTGACGGAGATTGACCAGGTTACAGAAAGATGGCGGTCATATTGCCAAAGCCTGTACAAGGACGACAGGGGATCCTCTGAACCATTCAGCATGGACGAAAACCTAGAGCCTGAAATACTGGAATCTGAAGTCAGGGAAGCTCTTAGAAAAATTAAAACAAATAAATCAGCCGGAAGAGACAGTATATTCGCTGAAGAACTGAAAAACTTAGGAGACACAGGTGTCAAGATCTTTAAGGACCTGTGTAATCAGATCTGGAGCTCGGGAAAATGGCCCAAGGACTGGACGGAGTCACTTTTGATACCACTGCACAAGAAAGGCTCGACAAAGATTTGCGAAAACTATCGAACAGTGGCCCTCATATCACATGGTAGTAAGATCATGCTTCACATAATTAATGGACGCTTACAACCCTACCTACAGCGGCAAATACCTAATGAGCAGGCTGGCTTTGTCAAGGGCCGTGGAACTCGGGAGCAAATTGTCAACATTAGACAACTCATAGAGAAGAGCCGGGAATTTAATGTTCCGATAATTATGTGTTTTGTTGATTACTCCAAGGCGTTTGATTGCGTGAGGTGGGATTGTCTATGGAGAATCCTCCTAGAAATGGGTGTTCCTAAGCATTTAATAGCACTGCTCGCAAACCTATATGAGAATGGGAAGTCAATGGTAAAAGTGAACGACGTGGTATCCGCTCCTTTCAAACCACAAAAAGGAGTACGACAGGGATGCATCATATCCCCTCTTCTTTTTAACATCTACGGCGAGTATATCATAAGGACAGCGCTAGATGAGTGGGAAGGAGGCATTTCCGTTGGAGGCAACAAGATCAGTAACCTCCGATACGCCGATGACACTACGCTATTGGCTTCTTCAGAACAGGAAATGGCTGAACTACTTAGAAGAGTCGAGCGTGCAAGTGAGATGGTCGGTCTTTCCATTAATAAGAAAAAAACGAAAATCATTGTAGTAGATCGAGCTGGAACTTTTGCACGAACCGGAGAACTGGCGGACCTGGAATTTGTAGATGAGTTTGTGTACCTGGGATCACTTATAAGCAATCAGGGAGGCTGTGACAAAGAAATTCGGAGACGTACGCAGATGGCCAAGGCAGCTATGAGTAAGTTAACCAGAATCTGGCAAAACAGGAAAGTGTCGAATACCACCAAGACCAGACTCGTGCGAGCTTTGGTGTTCTCCATATTTCTGTACGGTTCCGAATCATGGTCAATCCGTGCAGCTGACCGAAAGAAGATCGAGACTTTTGAAATGTGGTGTTACAGAAGAATGTTGCGTATACTGTGGACAGCAAAAAGAACCAACAGGTCTATTCTCGACCAACTGAAGATTACTGCCAGACTATCCACTATATGCTACCAACGAGTCCTAAGTTACTTTGGTCACATCGCCCGGAGACAACCAGACAATCTGGATAAACTGGTTGTAGTAGGGAAGATTGAGGGCAAAAGATCACGCGGTCGAGCACCTACCCGCTGGTCCGACCAGATTTCAAATATAACGGGACTCAATATTCCGACTGCCCTGAGACAAGCCGAGGATAGAGTGGTGTGGAGAAAGATAGTCAACAAATCGGTGCAAACATTCCAGGACAAGCACGACCTTCAGCAATGAAGTACACGACGAAGAAGAAGATCTAAACGATAAGTTCATTCAAGTACTTATAAAACGTTTACACATTTCAAGTGCATTGAGACGTATCTATAGTAATCTTGTAAATTTAACTTTTGTAAGCTTTTTCGAAATTATATTATTTCCAAAAATTCACTGTAGAATTAAAAAAAATCATATAAATAAACTATTCTCACAAATATACATAAAGAATTCAATATTTCGGCTCAACTATGGAAAATAGCATTGGTTTAGCATATTCATTGAGGTTCATATGTGGTTCTTATGATATTGTATGTATGTATTCAGCCCTTTTAACGTCGCACTGCTGGCCAGGGGCCTCCCTTCAGTACGAGGGGGATCAGGCCATAGTCCACCACGCTGGCCAAGTGCGGGTTGGCGGACTGAGCATGTCTTTTGAAAACTTGCTAGGTTCTCTCAGACACGCAGGTTTCCTCACGATGTTTTATTTCACCGTAAGGCAAGTGGTAATCATGTTGGAAATGATTCGCACATGAAAATATCAGAGGTGCGAGACCACCACTTACCACTTAGCTTAGACTTACCACTGGGCTACCACTTAATAAGGGCCTTAATATCTTATGACATTAGTCTGATGTAGAAGTGACGACAAGAGAACCGCATAAGCAAACTGAGAACATTTTATAATGCTACTAAATCTATATTATATAATATACTATTATATCCAAAAAGATTATATAAAATATTTTTTTATTTCAATAGTCCGGTAACTACGTGACTAATGTGGGCGAAAATGCGAATTCCATAGAGAATGTTTTTCTAGTATACTATAAATAGCTTTATTTTATAAATAAATGAGGCCTAGATAGCGAAACTTTTGAAAGTTATACTATATCACTACTTTATTATCATTCATATATATATTTTTTTTAATAATATAAATAAGTATATTTAAATTGTAAAGAAACTTTTATGTATCAAAATAAAAAAAGCTTCTGATAGATCGATCATTGAATGAATGTCACTAGTATGAGAATATTTTTTTCAAATTATTTGTTTATTGTGATTATTTTAAATACTAAAAATATTTCTACGAAATATTTCATCCTTAAAAATAGTATTTCTGACTAAAATATTATAATGAAAGCTTAATATAACGAAAGCTTTAAATTTAGAAGCTTTATAGCCACTAACTTGTATAAACTGTTTATATTTACTCACCTATTATATGGTAATATAATCCAAAAATCACAGTTCACTGGTAATGGTTGAATGTATAAACGTTCGTAAACACGGTCGCGTGGACGTCGTTCGTTCGGATGCGCTGCCGCGCCCGGGCAAGCCGCGATTGAGCGGGCGCACGTTGTTCTATCGATATGTGCTAAATATTCATATTATGTCGACTGATTATTTTAACTGAGTGTTAATGATCTTTTGTTTCTTTTTTTTATTTTAGATGTTTTTTTTTAATTGGCTCTACAATGGAGAGGCCTTATAATTATTTTTATTCTTTTTGATGCTAAATATTCATGCACGGACTATGATTGGGAGTTAATGTTTATTTGTGATTTTTTTATTTAAGATGTTTTTTTAAATTGGGCAAGAAAGAAAGAAATGTTCCTTATAATTGCTTGAGTTTATTCTAGTTTTTAAGTAATAATTATTATTATTCTTTATTTCAAGTTCTTTTTGCAGTTTAGACGATAATAATTAATACTGAAATATTTTTCTCTTTCCTTCATTCTTTTCTTGCGAGTTACACTGAAAAAAATAATCCATAAGTTTTGTTAAGTTATTCGTTAGTTATTTTATTTAATATCAAAATCATAATAGAATTCCACTTTAGCTTTCTACAAGTTGTTACTTTTCTACTTCTATCTTAAATGTTACCAATCTTATAATATTCTTTTATCCTTACTAATATTATAAATAAATGTTGTATGTTTATGCGCTATATTTATTGGTCAGTTTGCACTTAACGCTACATCGATTTAAAGCGATTTAGCTTAACAATAACAGCTTTTTTTAAAGCTAATTAATGCTTTGAAAAAAAATATTAAACTTTATAGTTAAAAGATTATTAAAAAGGTATAGTTAGGGTAGCTTCATACAACTGTACAATGATGTAGTAGTACCTACATAAGACAGTGGTGTGTGAGTTTAATAATAAAAATTATAAATTATAAATTAAAAAAACCCCTACGCAAATTAATTATTATTTAACGATTACTTTGGCACGCGTGAAGCATGGAAAAGAGCTGATACTCTTACACTGCTGGACCGATATTAACCAAACATAGCTAAGAACCACCGCAAGAAATCTGGCTAACAAATGAAAAAAACCGCATAAAAATCTGTCCATACATTTGAGAGCTACGATGCCACAGACAGACACACACAAAGAGACAGACAGACATCCACGTCAAACTTATAACAACCCTTTTTCGTCGAAGGTTGAAAAGTAGAGAGCACACTATTAAAAAATACAAAATCATTGATTTATCAGGTAATTACCGTAATAATAGGCAACTGGCTGTGTTTCGAATACCTTTTACCTTAGGAATAAGAAAAAACTGTTCTAACTTCTAGAGTCACTATCCACTAATATCTATACTAAATACACGGTAGGAAGTTACCTATAGGTACTAAATATACAATATTTAAAAAAAAAACTTTTTTTATAAACCAATATTATGTAAGAAGTTCAATGATCAACTTTATTAACATCCATTGCAGCATTTAATTGCATTTATACCGCATTTGTATTTGATATATATAGACTATATAGGTATGAAAAAATTAAAAAATATATATATATTTAAAATATAAAGCTAGAGCTATAATACGTAAAGCGATACCTATCGATAGAAAAGGGCCAACACTAGATCGGCAAATAGTTTTATTTCGGACGCGGACTCACTGTAGGTATCTGTCTCACCACTCATTACGAGTCAGGGTTTCTTAATTCACAACCTTCAATTTGTTGTTAAAAAGAAAATAACCTCGGGCCGCCTGCAAACTGTTATTTATAGAGCTCTACCATTATTTCTTCTTAAAATAAATATTATAAAAATGAATCATGATCTATTTGAATTTAACAATTTATTTATAAGTTATGATCGTCCTAATGATCTTGTACAGAATGCCATCATCAACAGCTTCTCAATTCTTCAATACTAAGAAACTAGTTGTAAATACAATTATTGATTAATCGTTTAGCTTTAGATATTATTATTTCAACTTGTTTAAAATATTATATTTTGAAAATGTATCTTTGTATCGAAAAGTGTGTATTTTTAGGGTTTCTTAGATACCAAAAACATGAAACCCTTATAGGATTTTTCGCATGTATCTGTCTGTCACAACACTATTTTTTTAGATTCTTCTGGACATAAAAGTTGAAGAGTAAATAGAGAGTTAGTTAATTTAACATAATGTAAAGCGTAAATGAAAAAAGTACATATTGATAAAAAAGTTTTCAGTGTGCATTATACGCTATCTATACTAATATTATAAAGAGGTAAAGTTTGTGAGTTTGTGAGATTGTGAGTTTGCAACGTTGTAGGGGGTAATCTCTGGTTCTACTGAACCGATTAAGATGAATGATAGTAGGAAGATGGTTTGAGACCCTGGGAAGGACATAGGATACTTTTTATCCCGGAAATTTTCCCTTAAGGGGGTGAAACTGGGGATGAAAGTTTGTATGGGGAAGCAAGCTAGGGACGAACCCGGGCGAAGCGAGGGTGAGTCATTAATATGAAATAAAAGGGCTCATCATGAAAGGAATATTTTAATTTACAATTTTAAAATGCACAATAAAAAGATATGATATATACAAAATTACCTTTTCTCCAAATCTAGAATATAACATAGAAAAAATAGAATAGAGGAACTGTGCTTATACTTCATAGGAAATTATACCTAAAGGTATTTATAAGGATTAATTTATTTTTTCAGAATTACACGGATACAACTCGCACTTTACCATTTTTTTTATAATTTAATTATAAATATTAACATACCTAATTTGAATAACATTCCAGTAGTTACCTAGGACTAATCAAGGTATGTAGCGTTTGATATACAAATATGCACACGTGTGCAACCTTGCTGTAAGAATTTGGCTCACGTTCAACATCGTATAGACAGGTAAGCTTATAGATGAATTTCAATATCTATGTATATTCTAGTGTAATCCTAATTGTTATAAAATCATTTTAGTTGGAATAAGCGAAGAGTATACTAAATTTACAATATTTTTAAACACTCACACTTCTGTTTTCTCGCATTATTTATAGTATGTTATGTAATATGTATGTTTGTATGTATGTACGTCCAATACATTATACATAAATTAGATATATGTTTATTATGAACAATAACTATTTACTAATATATACATTTTTAATTTTTATATACATACCAGCATTGTCCGCGGCTCCGCCCGCGTTCAAATGACCAAAAACCAAATTCTTAGGTTTTACATACATATTAGTATACTCTTACGTTGCAGTTTTTGTATTTTTCTCGGAAATGATATATTTTTCCGCGGTAAAAAGTATCCTATATGTTGACCCGGATAACCAGCTATCATCATACCAAATTTTATCAAAATCCCTCAAGTGGTTTTTGCGTGATGCGGTAACAGAGAGACAGACAGACAGACAGACAGACAGACAAAAATTCTGAAAACTATAGATTCGGCCTCTGTATCGATAATAACGTCTATTTCAATCAGATTTTCCAAAAAAATATTTAATGTACAGATTTGGCTTAGTTACAATTTTATTATATGTATAGATAATCTTTTAATAATAGCAAAGGATATTTTACTATGTTAGGTGGTATAAGTATAGTCGGAAAAAATATCTGTATTATAAATTGTCTATCTATACATACAATCCATGAGAAATTAAACCTATTACGTTCGTTGTAGTAAATAATGCCAGACAAATAAACTTCACTGCGATTGTCAGCTTAATTAATATTTAGGTACCTATATGCATATATTTGTATATTTTATTACACGTATATTAATGTCTACAAATACCAACAGTGTAACTCAGTATAGTACCTACCAAAAATTAGGAATTTAAATGTATGGAAAATTATTTCTACAATTACTTTTAAATTATTATAATGAGAAGTTACAACATATTTTGTTATTGTTGTTGTTATTAATAACAATACTTCTTAAACTTCTATATATCCACAATCTCTAGCAGTACATTGTACCTACAAATGAAAAGAGTGATGAACTCAAGTTATAAATTTAAATCTCCATCGCCAAATAAAATGTTTTTTTTTTACTTTTTTAATTTAAATTAAAAAATGTAGGTAATATTAACAGAAATCAATTCCCAAATATTATATCAACGAGAAACACCAATTTAATTAATTTTTTAATCATAAAGTTACTTATCCTCGCTGATTGATCATCGTCAAACCGCTAGATAAATTGCCTAAGTTTTTACCTAGATTTTTAACCTTTAAAAGATAAATCGAGCAAATATTTATAGGGTAGCAAAATTTTAATAGAAAACAATAACTGGCAACAATTTTTGGGTGCCAAAAAAACAAAAAAAGATAAAAAATCTCACTTTAAGTCGTAAACTAAAATAAACACAAGCGAGTATCTTTAAAATTCGCCAGAAAAAACCAAAACCGGTGGATGTAATCAAACTTTTATATCTACGGAAATAGCTGTTGGCAGCAGGGCAAGGCTCAGTTTGACTGTGACTCACTTGTCCACTTACCTATGAATAAGCAATCTTATACCTGTTAACGCAATCGCTTAACTTCATCCGTTGATTTCATTTGGACCATTTTCGAATTCTGAATTAGATTTACATCTGTCTTAAAATTCAAAAATTCAAAATTCAAAATATTTTATTCAGCATTAAATTATTACAATTTTTACTGAACGTCATGAATCTAATTCTTCTTATCATGAGTCTTAATTAAGCACTTTACCTTTTCGTTCCTCTGCGTTATACTAAAGGAATTAATTATCTATTTATTTGTAGTACTAATCTTTATACTACGTAATTATTTTACTCGTATAATAAAATTCTAACTAAGCCGAATCTGTACATTAAATATTTTTCGGAAAATCTTATTGAAATAGACATTATTATCGGTACGGAATCTATAGTTTTTAGAATTTTTGTCTGTCTGTCTGTCTGTCTGTTACCGCATCACGGAAAAACCATTGGAGGTATTTTGATGAAATTTGGTATGGTGATAGCTGGTTATCCGGGTCAACATATAGGATACTTTTTACCGCGGGAAAATATTTCATTTCTGAGAAAAAATACAAAAACTGCAATGTAAGAGTATACTAATATGTAAAACTTAAGAATTTGGTTTTTGGTCATCTGAACGCGGGCGGAGCCGCGGGCAATGCTAGTGGATTATAAATTTTATATCGATCGACAATCTTTACATTTATATTAGATATTTTTAAGTTCTAAAAAGCTTGGAGAGCAGCTTTTCTGAGAAGATCAACCGATGGGAAAATCAACAGTTGCCTTTATACATTATTTTTCTATGTATTAGTAATTCAATTTTGAACTTAACCCACGTATCAACAAGAATATAAAATAAAGCCTATACTATTTGGCATTTACGATTTATGTATAGATACAATTTTTATTGATTCAGGTGGGTAGATTTTACTCAGGATTTCATTGAACCCGTCAATTTTGTGCTTGAAAATATTTTATATAGAATATTTTCTAGCTATAGTTTTCTCTAACCAAATGAACAAACACACTTTCACATTTATTATATTAGTATGGAAAGCGTGATCATTTGATATAATGGTATTTGGCAAATAGGTATGCATTTAAGATGGTTATTTCAAATTTTAAAGAAGGCTTTTTGAAAGGGAAATCGACAATCCTAACCCAAAATTTGATAGGTTTACAGCAATAATCGAATGCGAACACGTCACATAAATAGCTAATCTTAGTAATTTTTTGAGATATCTTAAAAATAACATTTTTGTTATCTAACTTAAATGTTTTCTTCTTGATTTTATATATTTTACCATAGTATCGATTACATATAAACATTGCAATGGAATCTGAAATGCTTCTAGGACATCAGTAGGTACGGTAAGCTCTACCCACGTAGAGCTGGAGCGAGGTTGGCATGACATTGAGCTTGTATTCTTGAGTGCCACTTTATAGCGCTAGCAAGTAGTAAACTTTAAAGGTATTTTCATTACAGTATTTAGAATTTCGACCCTGAAAAGCACGAGCATTTTGTTAGCCATCTTATTTTTGAATGAATATATATATTAAATAAATCCTTCAAACCTATGTATCTTTAGATTAACTTTTCATTTTCTTTTGGAATAATACCAAAATATAAATTATTAGCAAATTTTAGTTCTAACAGCGTTGAGTATGCTGAAAAATAAGACGTTCGTTAAAGAAAACGTAAACAGGGTCAGCCTCGACACTAAAAATAGCCAATATTTCGGAATATTCCCGCTGCTCCCGCGCCGCTCTGACCTCACTTATAAATATTTAGCGAACAAATGTAAACTTATGGTACTTCCATAGGCGAAATTTAGCATGTCTTATTATTAACTAGCAGAACCCACAATTTCGCTCGCGCTAAAACTACAAAAAAAACTCTAAAATGGTAGGTTTCATACAAACTTTTATCTGCTATTTTACCCCCTTACGGGATGAATTTCGAAAAATGCTAAAACACGTATTTAATTAATAGTATTGAAGAGCATTAATATCAAGCTTCAAGTAATTTACGTCATAAATATTTTTTGAATTGTATTATAACGTGTTTTCTCGATGGAAAGAGATAATCACCCGCGGTAAAAAGTAGCCTATGTTACTCTCCAGCCCTCCAATTATCTCCACACAAAAAATCACGCCAATCCGCCAAGCCGTTTCGACGTGAAAGAAAGACAAACAAATAAATAAACAAACACACTTTCACATTTATAATATTAGTATGGATATTAGTAAATGTAGAAAATTTATGTATAAAGGAATAATATCTTGAATATTAAAAAGCCAAATATCAATTAATACCTAATTTATTATACCTATACTTTTTAAACTATTTGATATCATCGTTTAAAGCAAAAAAAAAACAAACCGAAGCATGTAAAATGAAAAAAAACCTAACTAATATCAATCAAAAAATCTTAAGAACACTTTTCTTCTAAAACAAACATTATTTTTACTCCTACATTAAAAATAATTACACTTTTAATGTACCATAGAGCATTGACCATTAAACACATGCATAGATAAAATAAAAGAAATAGAGCCAACAAATCGCACTTTGGAATTGTGCCACTGTCGCGTCGGTGCGCGGGAGTCGCCAAATATTTAAGCTGGCCAAAAGCGTGCGTGGTAGACCAGAAGATTATCTTCTACACACATAAGTAAAATCAAAGCGTCTATTTGTGATGTCAAAATAAGAGCTTTTTACTAAATGCATAAATGGTACTTAAAAGAAAAAAACCATTTTAATTTTTTTTTTGTCTAATTGTTAGGGCTTATCTCAAAAACGCCTGGACCGATTTTGACGATACTTTTACTGGCACATAGCTGATGTTTTAAGGAGTAACTTAACTACTTTTATTTTGAAAAAGGAAGGGTTCCGCGTGAAAAAAATAAAACCCTTGAAATTGTGAACAAGATTTTCGTACCTAGGGACGCATCCGAGCGAAGTTAGGGTAAGTCGTTAGTCAGTAAATAAATATATTTTAAAACACAATGTATACACAACTTGTGGTTGTGCTCACGTGGTAGGTACCAAGTACATCATATAAAGAGTTAGCATATCAAGAACCATCTCCATTCTCCACTATAAATTTCATTAAATTCCTACGAGTCGTAGCAGTTTGAAGATGTACTGAACGCAATCAAATATTTACTCTCAAAAATTTGCATATGTGTTACGCTTTAATAATAATATAAAAACAGGATTTATTTGTATAATTCTAAAATAATTATTTATTTCTATAAATTGCCATATAAAATACTTGAGTTCTCTTAAATTGTCATCTTGAGTGGACAAATGGCGGGAAACCGTTGTTTTGTTTTATGATATAATGAAATATAGACGTCATTTCCTTTTGTAATGTTGTTTAAGGCGTTACTCTGGCTATGTTCAAAAACAAAATAATAAAAACTGTGTGCCATC
Organism: Brenthis ino; assembly: GCA_921882275.1. Taxonomy (NCBI): domain Eukaryota; kingdom Metazoa; phylum Arthropoda; class Insecta; order Lepidoptera; family Nymphalidae; genus Brenthis; species Brenthis ino. Next base: position 21,302,574 of record OV170229.1, on the reverse strand, counting down.
GACTTTTACTTGGCCCACCTGACCTACTTCTGAAATACTCAGGAGTCTCGTAATATAGTAGTAAGTAGCGTGACTATATCGTAAGGACTTTATAATATACTTACTTATTGATATTACATTTGTAGGGTTCTGTACCCGAAAGGTGCCAATGGAACCTTATTACTAAGCCTCCGCTGTCCGTCCGTCTATCAGAGGGCTATATCTCATGAACCATAATAGGTAGAGTTGAAATTGTCACAGTTTGTATTATTATTGCCACTATAACAGCAAATAATAAAAAACGAAGATAGCGAATTTCAAAACGGCTGCCATGCAAATTAAAAAAAGACGATTATGATACGGAACCCTTCGGAGTCCGACTCGCACTTGACCGATTTTTATTTTCATCATGAGAGCTTATAAGTTTTTCTTGTATTCTGTACTTTAGAATAGATTGATAGAAAATATGAGACGCTTGGTATTTTTAGTGCTAACACACGAGTAAAATACGACTTCCTTTATACATATATTTGTTTGTTTGTTGGTTTATTTGTTAAATATAATATCATATATATCATATATAATACCAGCAACGTAGTACTAAAATTAATCTAATCCTCATCAATAACACCGATTGATAATCAACAGTTGAGTTTTGAATAGCCATTGCCCGCGATTCCGCTCGCGTAGTTTACCTATATGCATCGTAACACCATGTTAAATATCTTATAAACCTCAATAAATACTTACAAAAGGCACACGCTTGAAGATAATTTTCCAAATCTGACTGGTAGTCCCAGAACTTCACGCGTTTAAACAAACAAAAACCCACATTTTTTTTTACATCTTTTTCATAAATCTTCAAAACCACAGAAAACAAAATAAATAAAACTACAATATAGAGGAATAACCTTTATATTCATTTCTTTCATAGTTCATAGTCACTCTTAAACTATGTACTTAAGGATAGGTCACACCGTGTGCGGATTTTACAACATGAGAAAATAGCAAACTGCAAAACACACATACTATTTGTACCAATAATATCAAGTGTCGGCCGAGTTGGTCTCGTAGTACATTCGCTTTGCGATAATATAATACCAAATAATGTCAGATAACAAATATCTCATAAAACCTCCGATGTCACATCAACAACACCAAACTTTTCATAATCTATCATCGATCGAAAAAGTACTAGATACACAATCGGCGACAAAAAATGTCCTCACCAAATGAGCGCTCGTATGAACATTTGAGCGCGCTTCTTATTTTCTTTTTTTATGAAAACAAAGTCAAGCATTGCATTTAAGGTTCAATTTACGTTGTTGTATATTTATTTCAACTAGAATTATTATCTAAACACAATTGGTGACAGTTTTAAGAGAACTTTTGCACGGGATTGTGTATCCAGTACTTTTTTGATCAATGTAATCTATATCCAATGACACACTGTAATAAAAATAGTTGAAATTATTCTTGATCAATATTTGGGGCGATTCATGAAATACGTCATTCTTGCAGCATTCGTTTCGTACATATTATATTTAATGTCACAACCATAGCATGTATACTGACACTCTAGTACTCGTTTTAATATCTTAAATTTCTCTCATCAATCAAAAACATTGGGAGGTAGAATTTTTATTAAGGCTTTTAAAAATATAACGCTACGACAATCTTCGAACGTAATATTTAGTACATCTTGAGAATACACATCGAGTTACACTTTCTTAGATTTACACGAATATTTGACATTTTAAATAAAACTATCATTTCGGATTTTTTCAGACAGACAGACAGGTACTATATAATGACTTTTGGGACGTCTAAAACCTTAGATATCTTCTGTTTAAAGCATTCAAAACGTCTGAAACCAAATATTAATATAAATCCGCAAAAAAATCCAAAAAAAACAGTATAAATTAAAACAACGCATCACCAATAAACAAGAACGTGCGTATTTTACATATCGCCCACATCTATTACAACAAAGTGTTATATCGTAGGTCATATCAACTGTGGTATGTAGAATTTGTCAAATATTATTCAAAACATCAACATTATTTAAAAAACCTTACCACTTATTAAATTCTAAAGATCCCTTTGTATCCTTTTGATCACTATTAAAGAGGTATTTTCGATATAAGTTTTAATTTCGTGAAATATCCATAATATTTGAACTGTTATAATATTCCTAAGTACAAATACGCGACAATCGCGCACTACAGATCACGCCGAGATGCCATTAGTAATAAAAAATATTTCTTAACAACTACTTGTACTATATACAAAACTCGCATTCAAAATTTCAAAAGGATTTGGTAACAATTATAATTATTGTGAGAAATGCAAAATAAAACAATAAATATAAAATAATTTGTGATGATTGAACTCTAATAGGCGAATTCGCGATGACGTCAAATAAACTATGCGTTACATAAAATGAGACAAATATAAAAAAAAAACATTATAAAAAGCTTTAAGTAGGTCTACAACATGTAATTCAAATATTTATAAAAAAAATATCAATAAAAATCGGAAACACGAACTGCGCAATGGCATTATAACAACACATTAAACTGCGACGTAATAATAATTAAAGCGAATCTGAAGAAAACGAAGAAAAAAAAATCTCAAAGTATCAAAAACACGACAATCGACATACATTTATATCTTAAACATTTACTCTCGTACACAAAATATGTCATTTTCCTTATAAAACTAATTTTTACGTTTTTATTCATTACACGTAACAAACAGAGTGCGCGCGAACCTTATATATTTACCTTTTGTTAGCACATCACAGATCATCTTTGTTATCAATGGGATTGCATGTACCATTCGAATGTTGTAGACATTTTCAATTATATGAAAACCAAAATTTAACACTAAAATGTTTATAATTTGAAAAAAATACAATAAACATCACAAAAAAAATGTTTTTTCGTGAACTTTAAGATAATTATTAAAAAAAATTAAACAAAAAAATATGAAACAAAATGACTCATGCAACCCCAACGTTCAGGCACATCGAGCTAACAAAATACAGCCTTCCCAACGCGCACAGAGACCGAATATCTTAAAAATATCATTATATCTAAATATCATAAATTACTGTATAAACTTATTTTAAACTTAACGCTGTATCTCAGCTATATCCAAAGCTAATTCCTATTTGGCTTCTTTCAAGTTGAACCATAATTATGTCTTGTTTTAATCTAAATTATAAAAAAATGCCTTAATTTGGTATCGCTGTTACTAAAATTCGTACATTTTCACAATATGATTCGACAAACACGCACATACTGACGTGCTTATTTGTCGAATTCATACATATATGTATATATATATCGTTATAAGATATCGGATTGTATGCATTATAAAGGCAGAAACATACTAAGAAGAAAAATTAATAAAACATTTTATTCCGACATAAAATTTGCACATTTTTATATAAAGCAATATAAATACACAAGTGTAATATTTTAAATAAAAAACTAATACAACTACTAATAAAAAAAATCTTGAAAATCGATAAAAGGCGTATAAAATCTACGTACGTACATACAATCCGATATTCTATCATTATTTATAGCACTAATAACTTACTTAATCACTATTATTAATTCAATTAGGATTTGTGAAAAATATTAATATTGAGATCCATTTAACATTTTCTTTAGTTGTTTCTCAATACTGTTACATCTATAGTATAATGCAGCGGTTCCCAAATGGTACGGCTTCTATGGAACCCTAGGGTTCACAGGGTCACAGGGGTTCCGAGTTCCATCCGAGATAAATAAAACGTTATCAGACACGGAGTCCAATTTTATTACTATTTATAAGAATATCAAAAAATTCATCACATTAAATAGTTCGGTTATATTTTTGGTACAATAAATATTATTATAATTAATTATTAACATTTTTCATTTATGATTTGTTCTTTCAAGTCAAACAAGAAAGTATTCTAACTACAACACACAATCAGTTTAGTTATTATTAAAATGGGAATCCGTTAAAGAATACATAATCAATTAGGGTTCCATGGCCAAAAAAAATTTGGGAACCGCTGGTATAATGTACTAAACGGTAGGTACAAGACAATAATTAATAGTTCACCTTTTTATATAAACGCGAGCGAATGCGCCCTATACAATGTGCAATGTTTGTTTCCCTTCATATTCACATTCCCAATAAATCAATACAACACATAACAATTTAGGCAACGGAAGACGACAAAAAAAATTTGGAAGACGAAAGCCAAAAACTATGCTAACGTAAAAATAATTAACAAATTTATAAATGCTAATAATATGGCAACACTATAGTCCAGTTGTGTTAGACGTTAAGGTGTAAATAATAAATAAAAACATCATTACAACAGATATTACTTCGCTTAAAAATAATATCCATCTATGTATTTCCTTGATAAATGTTTTATATTACAAATACTACAGTTTTGATTTCAATTAAAATCGATTATATTTATAATTTTCCAAATCGATTTCACATAAAAAATCGATGTTGTCACAACACTAACGCAACTGAACTATAGTTTTAATCAGTAAAACATCCCTTTTGAACCATCTATCACATATCACTTGCTTTCACTAAACAAACTTGCACATTTCGCCTGGTGTCGACCGCAGCACCACTCTTATTAACGTAGCACTAAGGTTCAGTTTTGCACTCGCTTCACTTAAGTGTTCGTTAAGAAAAGGGATTTTGGAAGGAATTATTAGGACAGGATAATATCGCATATCAATTAAATGATAGCGAATCGATATTAAAGAAGGATTAAAACGGAAAATATTTTAAGCGGCAATATGTCTAACAGAAAATTTTTGAACATAGCATTATTTCAATGAAAACAAATAAAATCTAACCAAACCTAATAACACCACTGAGAAAACGTATGAAACGCGCGACACAACGAAATATCGACGCGAGTAGCGCCCACGCGAGCGACTCTATCGCCGCGTGGGTAAAACATATTAGGGTAAGGGGGGTAACCATAGGTAAGCGAGGGGTAAATATAGGTAAGAGGGGGTAAAGGTAAGGTAAGAGTGAGTAGTGTATCGATAGCGCCAGGCGGTGCGGTGTCGCTCGAAGGCCTCAAAAGAAGCCGATCAACTCCTACTCGATGTTCGTCCGCGGACCGTCGATCGGCATCGTGTGTAATACTTCGTCGAGGAGTTGGAGTGCCCTGGGAATATAATCTCAATTTATTATTCAAGATTAATTTAATAAAGGTAAATGGAATACAACGCGATTAAACATTTAATGTGTATTAATATCTAATAACCCGTACTTTCCAGCGTGGTGGACTATGGCCTGATCCCCCTCGCGTTGAATGGAGGTCCGTGCCCAATAGTGGGACGTTAAAAAGGGCTGAATACATACATATCAGGTACTTACTTCATCCCCCCAACGTGCGTTCACCTTGTCGTGGTGGGGGGGCTCAGTAGTGCCCGGCAATACAGCCGGGCGCGAAGCCAAGAAACGCACAAGGAGGTGGCCCACTTCGGTGGGCGGTGTACCATGCGGGTTGCTCCTGGGACTTCTCTGATAGCAGAGTGGACCTTGGAGCAACCCCGTGGTTTTGTGGTCTGCTTCGGCAGACCTGCCGTCGGGGCGTCGTAGTTGAATGCGTAAGCGATCCTGCGACGCCCCATTAAGACGGGGGAAGGCTTTGTTGGGTTTTAGTGGGTAGTACTGGCTTTGCCGGTGAGTCCCACACCTCGTGCGTAAATGCATTTCCCAACGTTAAAAAAAAAGGTACTTACTTCATGTTACTAACTAATAAGATTATCACAAATGTTTTATATGTATATTGTTAGTGTGACATTTTTAAATCAAATAAAAATTACCTATGCAAATGAACTTCGACCCAGCACGGCGTCTCTTTGATAGAAGTGCGCGGGTAGTCCGGCCCCCAGCCCTTCACGAACGACAGCCGCACGATGCACAGCCGCCGCAGGTCGTCCACGCCGATGCCGGCCGCTGCTGATAAGCCTGCATAATATGTTGGACATCACATTAATCTACTATATTTAAATAAGCAATTCTTGTATATTTATTTACTAGCGACTCACCCTCGCTTCACTTGGGTTCGTCCCTAGCTCGCTTCCCAATACAAACTTCCATCCCAATTTTCATCCCCCTAAGGGATGATTTCCGAGATAAAAAATAATTCACTCACTCACTTTCCAAACATTCATGGATTTGAAAAACATCTTATTTTAGTACATATTTTTCTGACTGCCATATTTTTAAGCGTTGTTTTGATACTAGCGGTATCAAATTTTCGTCTATACAAAGCTTGTCCTGACAATAACAAACACAAATTTATATAGATCGGCGATCTCGGAAACGGCTCTAACGATTTCGCTGAAATTTGGTGTGTGGCGGTTTTCGGGGGCGAAATATCGATCTAGATTAGTCTTATGTCTGGGAAAACGCGTGTTTTAGAGTTTTCATGCGGTTTTCTTTCGCACGCAAAATACGGTCGCTAATTTCGCACCCTCAGGCAAAGGCATCGTGGTCTGTTTATGTTGTATTTATTCAAATTTATATTATTTTTTTAAGAAAATTGTACTTTTGGCCAAAAACTCCTGAGCCCAACTCGGTCACCCAGGTACTATTATAATTTAAATGGAAACCTGTTTCTGTGCATGTACGGTTGCATATCCAGAGGTACGAGTCCCGGGTCGGATAAAAGTTAGTAGTTATTGAGTATTTCTGTTAAGAAATTCCCAGTAACAGAAACCGAGTTGGGAAGGAAGTTTTTCTTCCGCGTGTCTCGAGGTGCACATGTCATGTCGGTTCTACGCCTGATCCCTCACCGCGAGTATCGAACTGTCGTCCCATCGGAATTCGAAATTATTGAACCATTATAAATGCGAAAATTTGTATGTGTGTTACTCATTCTCAGTGAAGTCAGAGGCTGTTCGGATTTATTAACGGTTATTCTTAGAGAAAGGTTAATTTCAGAAACGTCCACGTATTCTTTACTAAGCGATCCACCATTATCAAATATTCGCCACTTATCATTTTAACTGGTCAATTTTCGATCATGAAACCTAAATTCGTCAAAAACCATTTTGCGGGTTTTAACCTTAAACCAAAAAGTCAATTTTGTGTTCAATGACCACCAAACCAAAATCTGGTTTAAAATAGAATTTCCGAGAGCCCTGATACAAAGCAATCACTAACATTTGTTCATGCCGGGGTGCGCGGGCTGTATGTGCCCGGCGACGGCCGCCGCCTGCGCCGCCGCCGCCGCCTGCGCCGTCGCCGCCTGCGTCTGCATCTGTCTGTGACACTGGCGCAAGTCGAACACCTGTAAATAACGACTCATGTGTACATCAAATTTGAATAAGACATTACATTTAAAACCTTTCAAAATATTTAAAACAAAAGAAATAACAACAAAAACAAAAAAATAAAACCAAAATTAAAGAAAAGGCACGGACGAAGTCTGGTATTCGCATACTCATTTAAAAAAAACATGCATGTAGAATATGTCAATGGCAGTATAAACAAAATTATAAACATCAATTTCCATATCTCTAACTTTTATAACTAGCTAGCCTTCAAATTTCACATTTAAGAATTACTTTTTTCTTAATATGATACTAATCTTGAAGTATAATAGCCTATTATAGTTTAATAGTTTAGACAGAACATTGTTTCAAGTTTGTCCGTCGGTAAAAATATTTTTTTTAGGATTTGTGTAGTAAATGTATAGTCTAAAAGTCACAAGAGTATCTCCCGAAAAGATAATAGTTTTATTTCAAACTAGCAGTACACACGGCTTCGCCCGCGTTCCGATATTAATATCAATTTTATAACATCAGTTACATATAAACATCAGCTTTACGTATAGGTTTGCTCGATTTGTTAACGTTTAAGATCACTATTCCGCTCCCTTGGGTAGTAGCATGATGATATCATCATGCCTATAGCCTTCCTTAATACACGGGTTGTCTAATGCAAAAAGAATTTTTCAAATTGGATTAGTAGTTCCTGAGATATGCGCGCTCAAACAAACAAACTGTTTTTTTATAGATGTGAAATATTGACGTAACCCTGCGCAAGCGCGCCTTACCTTGATGCAAGCGGAGGGGTATATCTTGTGCACGGCGTCGCCGGGCGCGCGGCCCGCCTCGCGGTCCAGGTAGTAGGACTGCACGAACACGGAGTGGTCGGACAGGCAGCGCAGCCACACGTCGCCCTCGCCGCGCAGGTCCAGCTGCACGCCCTTGCCGATGTGCAGCCTGGTGGTGTATACACGCGGACAAATGTACACAATGTGTGAGAAACATTGTTTAGTGATCATTATACACTATTGAAAAATAATAATATATAAGAAAAAAATCGGCCTACCATGATATATGAGAGTTTGTATGTGTTATTTATTTTATACATAATCATTTATCCCCATACAATATAGTAAAATCTATAAAAGGTACACTTTCTTGGATTTGATAATTACTGTTTAACTAAAAAAGTACATAAAAATCACCTACAGAAATCCTTTAAGAATCAATTTCTACAAACTTAGAAATTCATATGATTTAGCCAATACACTTGGCAAAAATTTTTGCAGTAGTAATAAAACCTAACTTACCTAGCGCGTTCACTCTGCTCTGTTCTATGCACATTACTGAGAGCTCCCAAACAAAACCTGTTTCCTCCCGATGGGTCCACATAGCCATCCACCTTAAATTTATTTGTAAAATAATTATATATGAGGCATCTTACTTAATACTCTTAAAAAAAATTAAAAGGATTCAAAAACTAAGAAGTCTGTTTATTGACTAAAAATCAATGATTTAAATATAATAATATATCATTCAATTGCAGAAAAATATGCTAAAATCATATTATCATTACTTTCTTAGATTTACACGAATATTTGACATTTTAAATAAAATTAAGTTTTCGGTTTTCTTTCGTGGATTTATTTTAATTTTTGGTTTCCGACATTTCAAATGCTATACAGCGATCATGGTTGCTGTAAACCAATCGGGTATACCGGTTAAGCTAATCGGAAACCAAAAATCAAAATAAATTCGCGAAAAAATTGAAAATATACATATATTAAATACAAATATATTATGTATGTTAAGCACTCACAGTAACATTCGGTCTGCTAGACGGCACTTTAAATGTTTCTCCCACTTGCGTGTCTAGTTCAAAGTAAGCCACAGAACACCAGTACTCAGGGGCGGGCTGACTTGACAAAAGACCTCCAGGGTTGCCATTATCTAAAATAAATAATAAATGTCATTAATTTTATTTATTAATTAAATAAAATACAGTGATAAAAACAAGATATTGATAAAATTAATATTGTGTCAACGTAGCTCTAAGCCATAAAGAGAGAAAAAAAAAACATAATATTGTTGACAAATATGTCACTCATATTACTTGTGCTATTTTGAGAATCATAACAATATCATAAATGCTAATTTGTAAGAATATGAATGTTACTTTTTAATACATACTCAACACTTTAATGTAAACTATACTAATATTATAAAGAAGTAAGTTTATGAGTTTATATGTAAGAAGTCATCTTCGAAGCTATTCATCTGATTTCAAAAATTCTTTCATTATATAGAATTGATACATTACACATAGTTGAATAATATAGTTTGTACAAATAGTTCAAACTACAAATACTTGTTGTACTTTATAGTAGAGCTTATTCCACTACTTTAAAAACAAACCCTTATTTCCAAGAAATAGATACATACATATACATGTAAATAAAATATATCTTTAGGCTTTCTTAAAGTAATAATGTGTATTTTACCAATAGAACTGACATTTAAAAATCAATAATTCTGTAATAAAAACACTTTTAGTAAATAAGCCGTTTGGACAAATAAGCACTGAGACGACGATTTGATGTACCACATATGGCAAATATTAATATAGTATAATAGCATCTAAACAGATATAACATGTTACAATGGTACTAACAGTAGTGGTGGTGATGCGCAGGCGCATCGACGGGCACGGGCGGCGCGGCGGGCGGCGGCGCCAAGCTCTGGGTGTACGTCAGTGTGTTGTTGCCCGTCCATGTTCCTATAAATAATTATATGAAATAATAGTTACAAAATATTCATTGATATATAAAAACATAAATACACATTTCCTAACAAATATATCTTTAAAAAGTGTCGTCGACATGTGATGTTAAGTCAAACCAAAGAGCAAATGTCGAAGGTCCTAATTGTCTAAACACAAATGCAACATTTCTTTCGCACACCACATTAAGTACTCTTTTGAACAAAACAACGTGCGTTTTAATTTTGTCATCCGAAAAGCAAAGAAGAAGAGAGAAAAAAACGCAAAATTTCGAATTGTGCGCTTTTTTTTTTGAGAACACTTTTGAGACTTTTGACACTTTTTGTATATTTACTTCTTTGTTAGATAAAAAAGCTCAATAAAAGGTTAGGCATACGGAGTCATAAAAATAAGAGGATATTAGGTATGAATATGGATGTATATAAAAGTAAAGTTAGATCAAAAATCGAAAAATGTGTAGAAGGAACTGAAAGAAGGAAAAATGTGCAACACAACTTTAGTACAATTTAGAATCGTTTTTCTCAGGAATAGTGAATTTTAGGGGGAAAAAATAAGAACAAATTTTGTAGACAATTGCACGATCTACAATTTTTGTCTGAACTATTTTATCATAAAACTAACCGTTTCGTTAAAAAAATTTTCATTACATATATAATGGTATCCCTAACGTTCGTATAAATTTTAAGCTTCTTAAGAACTTATGCAAGGGTGAATGTCTATTTCGACCGGACTATAATAAGACAATGAGCTGTCATGGAAACAAGTCCTTTCGTAACTGTATTGGATTTTAAAGTTTATAACAGTTAAACTCATAATTCATGTAATTATACTGTTTAAGTACAATAACTTTAAAAAAGTGTATCGTTAAGAACACCCAGGAGAAATGTACCGAGGTCCGATACACAAATGCTTACAGTGTTTATTATGGTCATGCAAATGCTTTCACTATGCATATTATGTGACAAAAATCCACATTAGTCCCCATTGTGATATGAATAAGAGAAAGTACATTTCTACATATGTATACACATAATAAAGTTATGACGAATTCAAAGTGATCCATTTATTATTTTAATTTGTGTTTGAGATTATAAAATCACCAAATTGTTCATCAATGCAAAAACTGCTAAACAGATTTCAATGGAATTTCTTTTATTGTATAGGTTAACTGTCCTAATTGAAATAGAGCATATATCTAATTAAAATATAGCAATAAAGCTTAAGACCCATGCATGACCCATGTCATTCCCTTTCATAGTTATAGACAAAATTCAAACACACAAAAAACAAATCCACAGACAAATTCAAATTATTTTATTTAGCATGAAATTATTATAATTTTATACTAAATATTATGAGGCTACCACTACTGCGGAAAGAAGTAGTCTCAGTCCTGAAAAGAGCTGGTGAATGATACTCAGCAGAGCTAGGTTTTTTTTTTCTTTTTATGTAAGTAAAATTATAAATTACAACATTGAAGTAACCTGGAGGCGTAGCATAATCTATAAAGAGATTATCGATCATATATTATAAAGAGATAAAGTTTGTGAGTTTGTGACGTTGTGGGGGGTAAGCTCTGGATCTACTAAACTGATTCAAATGAAATTTGGTAAAATAGCTTAAGACCCTGGGAAGGACGTAGAAAATCATCCCGGAAATCATCCCTGAAGAGGGTGAAAATGGGATCATCCCCATCTTCACCCCCTTCAGGGATAGTTTGTATGGGGAATCAACCTAGGGACGACGTGAGTCGCTAGTTTTCTATAAAATCCTTCACACACATACATTCTTTATTTTTTTCAGAATAGAAGCTTTTTGTACGTTTTCTGGGACCCTGTTGTATAAGCGTATACAATTTTCATATGAAGAATTACTGTGTAAATAAGTCACAAGCGTTACAAGTTTGTATTTGCTCCTAGTATTAATGTTATGTATGTTACACTTCTTGGGAAATTCATGAATATTTTTACGAACATACACTATGTATCGTATCGAGAAGCAATGGCAAATATTGTAATTTCTTTAATCTCATTTCTTAATGACACAAAGACTCGTAAGGATTAATAGTTGCTGCATTTCCCCACAATAAAACACCATAGGACTTAATACTAAGGAAGTAGCTAAAATAAACTATGAGAGCCATATATATCTATGTCCGTACCGAGACTTATTATTATAACCGCGACCACTGCAGCGCTGACTTTATTCGCTAACCCCTCAATATGGGAGCCCATTGCAATTTAGAATCCACAGTAATACGTAGGAATTTAAGAGATTTTATCTTTCAAAAGTGCTTATATTGAAGGGAAGCCAGCATTAAATTCTATACCAATATCAACAAGTTCACCATTAGGTGTTGAGAATTTTCTTAATTTTATTTCTTTATTATTTAAATTAATACATTTATAAATATAACAATAACAAAAACAATAATATCCATCAGACTATTATTATAAATGCGAAAGTTTGTATGTGTGTGTACGTTTGTTACTAAATCACGTAGAAACGGCTGGACGTATTTGGATATTTAATACACAGACCGACTATGACTTGGAATACCACATAGACTGTTACCTAGGGACATATCAAAAGCAAAGCAAGGTTAAGTAACAAGTAATGAATACCTTGTTGATGTTGCGTACGATGGGGCACGGGGCTCTGTTGGGGCGCGGGGCTGGTCGCTACGAAACCGTTCTGAGTCTCCGTCGACATCGCCGACACTGATGTCACTGGTGCTGCTGACACTTGCGACACTGCTGGTGTTCCCACTGAGAGGGATTAAATTATATAGATATACGTAGTATATTGACGTAGACATACATGTAAAAGTTACTGAGTAATAGTGAAATAATATCAAAAATTAATTCTAAAGTTCGAAAGCCTTGTTAAGATTTTGGTTCTATTTTATTACACTATTTCTTAGAGCAGAGTATTCTAATTATAAGTAATATTATAAGTACTAAATTACTAATTATGATTATTAAAATAAATAAGTACAACTACGCAAACAGTACAAAAATAGCTTAATTAATATTTAAAGGTATGTATGTCTGTTACCACTAGGTAACGGATGTACGAAACGAACTAAAAAACGGGTGGATAGATATGTCTGTCAATTAAAATTTAACGTCCACCCACAAACACTTCAGTATACCTTCAAAGGGCCTGTAAGGATGCCGAAATATCGGAACCTCTCAAAAATAAGTGTTAAACATGGTAAATATCGCACTTTACATCATAATAATATAAATTAATCAATTTTAAAACTTTAAATTAATCACCTGGTAAAGTTTGCGTTAGTTGCGTGTCTGTAGCAGTTTGTTCAGTCGTGAAAAAGGTATTATTGGTGCCGTCAAGTATCGGGGTCGTGCCACCTGGAGACATACTCACGGGCATAGCAGCTAAAAAATATTATTTATTATACACAACCGTAAAAAAAATACCTGATTAAATCATAATAACACATGGACATACAAAATAAAACAAATGTGACCAGCATTAAAAAATAGGTGCAAAATAAATACATAAGCTTACAATGATTCATTCTCTTTGGCAGCCACATTGCGCGGGCGTCCATTGTGTCAGGTGGCTCGAGTTTTGGCGCTATAGCTCTTTGTTGGGTCAAAACCATCTGTTGAGGACTAGGTATTGACATTCCTTGATTCATATTCTGCATTTGAGGAGTTCCAGGGTTCATCTGAGTAGGGGCTGATGCCATTCTAGGTGAAGTCATTTGGGGCACATTTGTTCCCATTTGAGGAGTCCTTGGCCCCATTTGTGGTGTTCCCGGGCCCATTTGGGGTGTCCCTGGACCCATTTGAGGGGTCCCTGGACCAATCTGAGGAGTACCAGGTCCCATTTGTGGAGTTCCTGGCATTTGGTTTGAATGGTTTGAGATCATTTGACCAGGCGAATGGCCCATTTGAGGCATGGGAGCTCCAGGTCGCAAAGACGGTCTCGGTCCATGTGTAGCAGAGAACATATTCGCAACGCCTTCTGGCGCTATCAAAACGAAAAATGCAAAACAAAAATTAACATGCATCGCAAATTAAACACACTCATGATAAATAAAATAAAACAAATATTATTAATATACTTGACATCTTACTCTGGCCTTGATTAATAATAATATTAGTTGTTTGGAACTGTTGATGATGGTGTGGTATGGTGGAATGATGGTGTCTAGGACTTGTTGCATGGTGTTGTATGGTGACAAGTTCCCCTGTGTCCATATCCATGCCATTCCCGCTAAGACCTGCGGTATACTCGTCTTTTACTAATCTACTTGGACCTGACTGCAATGTCAGTCCTGAGAGATCTAAAACAATTCACTTTATTGAGATGCAAAATTTTAAAGCTTTATTTAGTCAAACATAGCATAGCATAGCATATACAATAAAAATAGACAAGATCTTTGTCCTGATTTGTACATGTAGATGTTGATTTACTTTTTCATATTTATAAGTAAATTATTCTTAATTTATTTATTAAATTTAAGAAAGTTTATTTATAATCTATAAATGTAATAAACTAAGCATACAACAAGTTTAATCATTTTTTCCTTCTACGAAATTCCTAACATGTATTCACAAAAAAATCCCAACTATTTGTGACTCCGAACAAGATCAAACTCAGGACGCCAGGATCAACCAAGGTAATTATAATTGGGCATAACATATGCATTATTCAAAAGTATATATAAATTAAGCATTTTTTTTGTACTAATAAAATACTCACCAATGCCTGGTGACACAACTCTTTCATAATGATAAGGATTTACACAAACTGAGTCACATTTAAGATCAAAAGCAAACTGACAAAACTTGACATGCTTCAGTTCATTTTTGTGTAGGTCTGGCCAACGCCAAATTCTTGCATATATTACATGTGGGAATCCTTTTCTGCCTGCCACCTATATCAATATGACTTGGTTAAGCTTCATAATAAATTCAACTTAATTTGTCATTTTCTTTACATAGATATAAATTTTATCATAACAATTAAACTAGGAATGCTATAAAAAAAGTTAAATTTAATTATTTCAAGAAAATTTAAAACAAATATGGAAAAACTGAGTAAGCATTATTACCTGTAAGCGGCCATCCAGTGTACGCTGAATAGTAACACATTTGCTAGGATGTGCACCATTTGTTGTGATTGCTGTGATCAAGGAGTCCAATTCATCTCGTTTTTCTTTTAACTTTTTGACTAGGGATTCAATAGCTCTCTTAGAGAAGCCCTCGCTTTCCCCACCCTGCCTGTGGCACATCAGTGAGTGAACTATACTTAGGCAGGCATCTGCCGAAGTCGGGGCTGTGGTGTTCATGACTACGAAAAAAAATTTATTTGAAAATACTACTAACCGATTCGATAATACACAAAATAAATTAACATGTAAAAATATATGTATTATAATCATAATATATTACTAATTATATACAAATGGTTAAATTAACATATACAAATTACTCGTCTATTTATAACAGTTGAATAATTATTTAGATCTCTTTTAATTATGAAGTTTTAGAAGCTATTACCAACAACATCAACAACGGTAGAGATTTTCTCTCAATATAACATTGAAAAAGGAGTAATTTATAATTAATGATTTCTAAGAATTAATAGATCATTAGAAAATAAAATAAAATAATCATTTGCGTAAAACAGCCGAATGGCGAAGCCTTATTGCCTAAATAATTACCTGATGGTTAAAATTAAAACACTTCTAATTTTCATAAGTAATGCACTTTATATATAATTCTTAAATCATGTATATATTATGAAAATTGATTTCCTTTATTGCGAGATGATACCAAAACAGAACACGACATTTTAGCAATCCATAACCAATAGCCACAGATTAAGAATACTAAGCTGACTGACCAATAGCTTACCTACCCTACCCCAGCCTGCAAATTTATGATATTTGCAATGAAAAAAATACTAATCGATAGATTTTCAATAGCTCAATTTAACTACGTAGCCCTTTCAAATTGCTCACCTTTAATTATTTAATTAAAAATCAATAAAGTCTTTGAAAAAAATTTAATTTATCTGTATATTCAAACTCCTATATCTTTTGATGTATACAATATTTCAAATTGCTCAAAGTTCTAAAACACTGCTCAAGTTGCATTTGTAATTGCTCAAGTAGAGTTTTTACCAGCTCCACTTTCGCTGATTATTAAATAATTAAAAGTATAGTTGTAATAAATGTAACGTAGGTTAAGTGAGCGTGCGCATGCGCACCGCGCATTGTCGGTCGGCCTCGGCGGGCTTGGACAATCGTTCCAATTCAACGTCTTAATTCTGTTTCTCGGTGGATTTCTTTAAATTTATTGAATTTATGAATTGTTCACATTACGTGATTCCACTTCAGATATTATAACATAAAGAACTTAAATTTATTCAAACTATTTATATTTATTTAATAATTAAGGAAAGTGGAGCTGGTGAGAACTCTACTTGAGCAATTACAAATGCAACTTGAGCAGTATTTTAGAACTTTGAGCAATTTAAAATATTGTATATATCAAAAGATATAGAAATTTGAATATACGGATAAATGAATTTTTTTTCAAGGACTTTATTGATTTTTAATTTTATAATTAATGGTGAGCAATTTGGAAGGGCTACGTAGTTGAATTGAGCTATTAAAAATCTATCGATTAGTATTTTTTTCATTGCGAATATCATAAATTTGCAGGCTGGGGTAGGGTACCTCAATAGCTTTTTATATGTGATATATCTGTATAATGTATTTTATCTGTGACCAAGAAAAAGAATAGTGATGTAGGTATTTATTCGATATAATATAAAAACAAGCTGAATGTCATCAAAAATTTTAATTGTAGCTTGATTATCAATTATTATTATTTTGAGGTATTTGAAGTTCGAATATCAGTAGATATCAATACTTTGTAAGTATGTTTTGAAATGAAACCTTCTATTGGCAGGTTTGAGTATATTCATGTAAGTCGTCATCGACTGGTTTTTAACACTAACACTCAGAGTATCGATAGATGTCAAAACTAGATAAATGTAAACAGTTTTAATTTACAAATTTTCATTTAAGATTAAACAATTAATTTGAATTTCCAAAAAGAACAACTGTTTGTTTATAGTTTTAAGTTTTCACTTTTGTCGGCAGCCCTCATGACAGGTTTTTTTTTATTTAGATTTGTTAAAATTTGTTTAAAAGCATTTTCTACTTCTTAAAAAATAGTATTATTTCAAAATACTTGTAACGTGTAAAAAGTGCACCTAAAAAGTTCCAAATGGAATTTAAGAAAAATCTGAAATTTAATTAAAAAAAATATACTATGTAAAAAATCAATATATTACAGTAGCAAATATCGATAAAGAATGTTAACATGATTAATTGGTTACTCTTAATGTTTCGGATGAATTATTTTATATAAATATCATTCCTGATAAAATAATAAACATCGTTAATTAAATAGTTCTATTTTATATATTATTATGCTTTATGGAATTTCACGTTATTACATGAAAGTATTCATTTACATTAGTGCGATATTTGAAATGAATCGTCAAAATTTTTAATTCGTGGAGGTGCTGACATTGACAGCTAATTTTGTCAAAATTCCTTTTTCAATATTTTTCTTTTTTATACCAAAACAGCTTGAAAATTGTTAGATTTTGGAATATTTACTTAGATTATTAGCTGATCTTAATATATCCTAAATATATGTGTCTTCTCCGAATTGGTCAGAAAAGTGGGTGGACTTAGGTCACTAATTATACTGTATTTTTAGTGTTATGCGAATAAATTTATATTTTTATGATAATGAAAAATGAAGGGGGTCGATAACTCACCAGCTGATCGTGAAGGGATGACAAACAAACCAATTGTGACATGTAAGTGAAGTGAAATAAACTTCCCTTAACTTGTTTCGAAAATTTTGTAAACTATTAGTGATGCTTATAGGCGCTGGCGATTGGAACTTATTTTGTACCCTAGAGGCACCATTGGTAGCAGCTATACCTCAAGATTCAAGTGAATGGCGTAGATCTTATGGCCGAATTACTAAATTTGTTTATCTGGAAGCCTCATTTACAAAGTTTAATAATGAGAAACTGCAATCTGAGCTAAATCTTCTAAAGAGACCCATATTCCATATTTATTGGACTGACTGTGTGGTAAGACCCTAAATAAATTATTTTGAACATTCATTAAAACTTAAAAATAGGAGGCCTAATATTGTAATGCAATTAGGTTTAATGCAAGTTGTATAATTATTGTCTTAATGTATTCAACTATATAATTGAGATAATTTGCATGACAAGTCTCATTTTTACTTAATGTTTCAGGACATAGAATATTATAAAACTGTTCTTAGAGAAGACATAGAATCATGGCTCAAACATTTAGAAAGAAACAATGTTACAGACTGGATGATAGTTTTAGTAGAGACTTACGATATAAGAAAAACAAACAAATTATTACCAAGAACTACAGTTTTGGATAAAATTAAAGGAGATTTTGCTGTTAAACAGACTGAAGATAGATTTATTTCTGTTATAAATCCTATTAAATCTGAAGCTAGGAGTGCCGAATCATGGAGGGCTCTAGTAGCAAAAGTCAGGCATTTTATTCTAGTAGCATATAATAAAGCTCTGATAAAATTTGAAGAATATATGAGAGAGCAGAGAGAAAAGAGAAATGATCCGGAATGGGATTTTTGTAAATACTTCATTTTACAGGTCAATACAAATTCAGTTAAACATTATGTAATCAACCAATTAATTTATTGCCTTATTTTATAATATAGATAGTGTTATTAAATAAAACTATGATGATTTTAAGTCCTAATATTGAAAGTCTTCACAATGCCATTAGTAATAACAATATTTAAATAAAATAACATTGATAACATCTTTTCAGGAACAATTAGCATTTGTCTTAGAAATGCTGGGTTTATATGAAGAAGCTCTTGTTCAATATGATGAATTGGACGCCTTGTTTTCACAATTTGTACTAAATTCTAATGTAACAGAAAGTCCAAAATGGCTTGAAACATTCAAACAACCTGTAACATCTTGGCAAGCCGTAAGATTGACAGCTTTAGTGCCACAGGCTTTAAGGGAATTAATTATTAAGAAGAAGGCATCCCTATTAGACTTTAGAAGTTATTTGTTTCAACGACAAAGTGCCATGTTATTACTTACTTTTAAGCCATGGGAGGTAGGTTTACATTTATTTGAAATTGAACATCACATAAATAACTTAGATTATATTTACAATCTTTTAATACTAATATTAAAATACTTATATAACCAATTAGAAATAAATGATACATTTTTTATACAAGAATATTAAATATATATAATAATGTGAACATACAATAATACAATTAATAAATATTAATATTTTAATAAGTAAAATGGTATAAAATATTGAAATCTTTATTTAATTCTGCTTGACCACCCATGTGTAAAATGCTGTAATTGCTATAGTCATAGTTGCACAGTTACATTAAAAGTGTAGGGTTGCCAGGTGTCAAGAGAAAAGTATACAGGTTTAATATTATAACCATTTTATCTTTTTAATAAAAAATGGATGGAAAACCCTTTAAAAAGATTATAATATTTCAATTTATAAACATTAACACAAATATTCTGCAACTGAATAAATTTGTTTAGAATTTTATCTTTACAATGATAATTAAATTATAAATAAATAGTAATATGTAGTAATGTAAAAACTGAAGACATTATAATCCTTTAAAATTTTTATGATTATATTATAAAATTTGATGATAGAGACTTAAGTTAAAATATTAAAGTTTATTAAAAGAATTTCATATACTATTGTTTTTCTGATTTCATATAATTGTGTCATCTATAAAAAATATCTTATAATAAACGTTGCATAACTTTAAATTAATATTATATGCTAATTTAGATAATTAAAAGGCATTACCAAGAAAACGAAATTAGTTAATTTAAGCCAAAATGGCCTAATTATTATTTTATGTACAATTATTACACAAACATATATTTATATAAATACTAGCAGTACCCGTGGCTTCGCCCGCATTCAAAATCGCTCCCATTGTTTTGGAGTCCATATGGAATATATGTACATATACACAGCGATTTTTATATATATAACTAGCGGCTCACCCTCGCTTCGCTCGGGTTCGTCGCTAGGTACGTTTTAAATAGATATAAAAAAAAAAAATCTTTCTTTCTCACATTTTAATTATATGTTTTAATACTTACCTATTCCGGACTAAGAGAAATCCAAAAATTAAAATATCATAAAAATTGGAACGCGGTCGAACGGGATAAAAAGTATCCTATGTCCTTCTCCTGGCTCTAAACTACCTCCCTGCCAATTTTCAGCTAAATCGGTTCAGCCGTTCTTGAGTTATAAGCGAAGTAACTAACACGACTTTCTTTTATATATATAGATATACTAGCAACTCACCCTCACTTCGCTCGGGTTGGTCCCTAGCTTGATTCCCCATACAAACATTGACATGATTCTGGGATAAAAAGTCTATCTTCTTACTAAATTTCATCTAAATCGGTTCAGTAGAACCAGAGATTACCTCCTACAACTTCACAAATTCACAAACTTTACCTCTTTATAATATTAGTATAATATTATATTCTTTATTGCACTTAAAATATGATACAGAAAAAAAAATAACAAAGTAGACATAGTTCACAAAGGTGGACTTATCTCTAAAAGAGATCTCTTCCAGTCAACCCTGGTTGTGGAAGGAGATGTCAGCGGGCAATATAGTGCAAAAAAAACAAACTAAATATATACTAGAAATAAAGGTAATAATAACCACTTATACATACATACATACATACATACATACATACATACATACATATATATACATACATATATACAAAAATATATAATACTATACATATATAATACCTAATGTAAAGACTACTTATACATACAAACATATATACATATACATAGTTAATATATAAAAAAAATGTAAAAAGGGAGAAAGGTACTGATTGATATTGTCTACATTTGTGAGAATAAATAATTTTTTAATTTACATTTAAAAACATGAATGGATGGCTCTCATGGATGGATTTGGGCAGTTGGTTCCATAGTACTGCGGCATGGACAGAAAAAGAGTTTTGTTGGAATTTATATGCTAATTTATATATAAATAAATATTTTCATGAATATGTTGAAATTCATTTTTAAATTGACTTAGGTCTTTTAACTGATGTATATATAAATGTTTACAGATCGCATCCCGTTGTCTAACAACAGTCCACAACACATTAGTAGAGATGTCTTTACTTAACACCCACGCGGTGGAGGGCGCGGCAGCGTGCTGGTCGCATCTCGCCTGCGTGGAGACGCTACGTGCTTGTGAACGGTTGTCCTCAACTAATAGTGCTTTGGAAGCGTGCACTACTATGCATGCGCCGTTGTTGCATAATGCTAAAGATAAGGTAAGTTGTGAAGTGTAAAGTATTTAAATAATAAATATAACTACATAGTATAAAACAAAGTCGCTTCCCGCTGTCTGTCTGTCCCTATGTACGCTTAGATCTTTAAAACTACGCAACGGATTTTGAAGCGGTTTCTGTAATAGATAGAGTGATTCAAGAGGAAGGTTTATATGTATAATATATACATGCATATTATATTACAGAATAACCGAGAAATTGAAAGATTTCTATTTAATAAAAATGCACCTAGGGACGAACCCAAGCGAAGCGAGGATGAGTCGCTAGTAGTATAACATAGCGTAATATAGTATAGCTATAGGATAATATAGCATTAAATCCAGTGTAAGTCCTACTTTAAATAAAGTGGTCATGTATATTCCCATATATGGTCGACCACCCATTAAGCCAAGTTTTCATTATTAGTGTACTCAGTATATTATTATTAAATATATCTCCAACCGCAGAAGACGTTTACTTTAAAACACCCAAAACTTACCACAGTTGTATCGTATAGTGAATCTAAGAAAATTGTGTTAAGTACATTTTTGAAGTGGTTGACAGTCTTTATTATAAGGAATAGTGCCAGGAGAGTCAAGAGGCTAATATTAAGGAAAATGGAGGAGCATCATACATATTGAAAATTTGATGTTTTTAGAACGGAATCTAACCCATATGTTAGTCGCTTATAAGGTTCAATTTTGCGCGATATAGTTACTATATTCGCTATTTATGAATAGATTTTATTCTTTTTTTAAGTCATGGTATGGTACGATATGGTAAATTCGGGCTTATTTACGCAACTCGACGTCTGTGCGCCTATTTTGCGTGTGTGGGAAAATCATTTACACTCAGTATTTAAGTAATTTATGCTCAGGTGTGGTTTAATATTTTAAATAAAAATCTACTCAATTGGAATATTAACTTTTAAGTAATTTTAAATTCATTGTACCGATTTTAACTAAAAAAATATTAATAGACAAAATAATTAAGATACACAATTAAAAATACAGATAAAACAATTTAAATATATGTCAAAGGTCTGTTGGTGAGATTTTACCTAAAAAGTAAGTTATTGATAATTAATTTTAAACATACAAATTAATTTATTAATATATGTATTTTCAATTAAAACAGTTGCACGAACTGGGCAAGTTATGCGGTCTTCTCCCAGGCTCTTCGGACCCCACATCAGAACAGTTACACCTAGTAGTTATGTTATCGGCCGGTATGGGCGACAGTGAACCAAACAACCAGCAAAGCCCCACAGACAGACTGAAGGAAGCGTTGTGTAGTAAGAACAGCTTTCAGCAATATTACTTGGAATTAGCTGAGTTGGCTATGGGAACGTATAAACATATTGGCAGGTTAAGGTGAGTATAGAGAGGGAGTTTGCATTTCTTAAATTAAATTTATAATTTATTGTGCTAATTGTTTATTTGCTACCGACTTCAAAAAATGTAAAGATTTCGTGTTAATATGAATTTGAGTTGTTTTTTAGAAGATGGAAGTATTATAACTTATATTTTTATCATATGGTAAAGAGGAATAGAGCTTGCGTATTTTTAAACATTACAACAAAAAATGTGTCACTATGTTATTTAGACATTTGATCCAAATCAGATCTTAGGGTTTTCTAATTGAGATGTTAAAGCAAATAATAGGGGTTAAAGTATGAAATTGCCGATTTGTACAGAATTTTTTTTTTAATTTAACATATTTATATAATCAAAATAATTACCATTCAATCAAATCAAAGTTTCCATCACGAAAGCGTTTAAACCAAAATCGCACGGTGCGTTCATTAGCAGTCCCCTCTCCAAATGCAACATTGATATTGCGAGCTGTTTCTGCCGCGTTAGTACCGCGTCGAAACTCGTATTCAAAAATCACTCGAATTTTCGAAGTATCCATCTTTCTTGTCTAAGCTGAATAAAAAAACAACTGAAAGGCGCTAATCCAATGTTGCACATTTTTTAAAAGAAGAACTACATAAGTACCATGTGAAAAAAGTTTCACTCAAAAATCTCAAACCATGAAGGTTCTATGTCAATTCGAAGTACCTATTACAATAAAACGGTAATTACATAGGGGTTAAACCCCTATTACATGAAAATTTTGGATTCTCTCCATTTTAACTCCAAAACTTCCAAGCATAGAAGTCTGAAATAAATACTATATAGACAACCTTATTTATGACTCACAATCTGTAGAAAACCACACAAGTCTAACTTTCACTTTGCTTATAATTTCCAGATTCGCTCGTCACATAGGCCGTGACTTGGCCTCATTTTATTCAGAATTAGGGGAAACCAGCAAAGCCGTAGTGTTTCTGATGGACGCTTTGCGTTCGTATGAGGAGCAAGGCTGGAAGGACTTGGCGGCTCAAACGCGATTAGAATTAGTTGCAGCCGCTAAGAAAATGAATGATGTTGATAGGTTTGTTTATGATGTTTACTTATTAACAGTTGTGTTTTTTTTTACGTATTGTTTTTTTTATATGTGTCATCAATAAATAAGTAGTTTGTTTCTAAATAGTTTTTTAAAGTTCTTTTCGTCCGTTTGGAAAATATGCCTTATTTAATTATTTATTAATTTATTGTTACTTTTATAAACAGAGAGTTGTGACATACGGGCTGAAATCTTTAGCTATTTTTGTTATGTTACGTCATAGAAGTATAACTTCTTACGTGCGTACATAAGTACATACACGTTTTTGTTTTTTTTTAATGTATGTACCAAATTAATTTTAATTTAACTCTTGACTAATCCAGACAGATATAAATCTGGAAAGTCTTAGTTTCCCTAGGCACACTGTATTAATATATTACGTTTCCCATATTAAATATCTTAGTTTTTCCTGTTCTAATATTTATTTCTTACATTTTACAGATATACAAAGCTCTCTGCTAGAATAGCTAGTACCGCCGAATTAGAGATTCTAGTCAGAAATTTTTATTTCGAAGAAATGTTAAAGTCAATAAGAGATAACCTTGCGGATAAGCAAGAGTCAGTACTGACAGAGCTCAATGATTGCTTCAAAATTATATCAGCAACGCTATTGCCGTCCGAACGTAAATCTTATATCACAGATGATAAGGTCCAATGTCGCTTGGTCATAGAAAGTTATATGCCCAAGGACGTGATATGTACTAAAGCAGCGATCAGTGTGGAGATTTTTCAAGAGAAAACGGAAAAAAGGACCCCAGTAAAGAGTTATAAGACTGATTTAATAAGTGTTAGTGTAGGTAGTTCCCCGAAACGGTCCACGCCGGAGGAAGGCGATAGTGAATCTAATATCTTAGTTACTAGGTATGTATGAGAATATGTTCTTACCCTTGTTCACGTGTAGATGTGTTTGTTAGAGTTCCAATTATTTAGGAGATAAATAAGTTAAAACTTGGCTCTGATAAAGTTTGCTAGACCAAAAAACTATTTCAGAAAGTAAATAACTACACTTTTACTGTCCATCTACACATACATATTTATCTATACTAATATTATAAAGAGGTAAAGTTTGTGAGTTTGTAAGGTTGTAGGGGGTAATCTCTGGATCTACTGAACCGATTCAGATAAAATTTCGTAAGGAGGTTGTTTGAGACCCTGGGAATGACATAGGATACTTTTTATTCCGGAAATCATGACTTAAGGGGGTAAAAATAGAGATCAAAGTTTATATGGGGAATCGACTTAGTGTGTATATTATAATACTAATAATAATATCCAAAATGTTTTTCGATTCCAGTATAAGGCTAGACGATTTAAAACCTAAAAATCCATTACTAAACCCAATGAATATAACCTCAAAGTTACATTACAAAGAAGATAAAAATCTTCAAAAAGCTACAGTTGAGTGTCAAAATACAAAAATGCCTCTAAGAAGATCTGACAGTAGCAAATATAGGAAACCATCTGCCACTATAAGAAATAACTATGAAATTTGCTTTAAAAATAGCAATTTAGTACTGACACCCGGTATAAATGAAATAATGGTCGAGTATATAGCGAATAAATGTGGAAAATTTAAATTGGGACAAATATCATTATTAATAGAAGACAAATTAGAGTTTCTATCCAATGTCCTGGTTTCCAGTAAGATGGGTTATGAAGTGGAAACTCAAGGTGTTAGTGTGTTTTTAAATAAAGTTGAGCCGAAGAAAGATTTGGTGGCAGGGTTAGAGCAAGATATGGAATTGGTTGTGACGAGTGGAAGTTCCAAAATACATGAGGTTGGTCGCCATTTTTGGTTCGTTTTGCCTTTTGTGTATGTATAATTTTTAATCAATTTTAAAATAATAAGTGTCTTAAATATTTTGGTAATCGCCAATATCCTAATATGCGTGTGATTTAAATAAAGGTTTTTTTTTTATAATCGTTATTGCTTTTGAATTAAGCCTATATTGATATGTTTTTATGTAATCTGTGACGTCACGCCAATCGCGCAAACTGACGAGCATTTAAAGTATCCGTAAGGTTACGATATTAAAAAAAATTTAGTATTTTTTTTTTCAATTACATAACGATGTAAGTTATTGTATTGAAATTTAAAAAAATCATGCATATTCCCTATTGATTGTAAACCGACTGTAGTGGTACTCTTTATATGAAAGAAGGTAAAAATCGAAAAGCAATAGGACAGAAACATTATTTTTTATACAACGATGAAGTTCCATAAAAGTTTTTTGATTTTTTTTTATTATTTAAATAAAACCTTACACTTTATAAGTTAGCCATAATTTAAATATATTATAATTTTTCAGAACGTCTCGATTCTGCTGAAAACATCAACTGGTCTTTTATTAAGGTTTGCAGATGAAGAAGCTCCGATGTCGAGGGAACTATCCATACCTGTAGAGGCCATAGGACCATTTCAAACAACTAAGATACCATTGCGACTGTTCTCAAAGTTACAGCCAAAGAGGGAGAAAAGCATCGAACATACTGTAAGTAATGTTTTTTTTTGTATAATTGTGTGTGTGTACGTGCGCGTGCCCGTGCGTGTGTGCGTTCATCGATTTCAAAATATGAGGTGCTATTTAATTAGGCTGGATTTTGTGTGATCAATACTTACTAATATTATAAATGTGAAAGTGTTTTTGTTTGTTTGTCCTTCTTTTACGTCGAAACGGAATGGCGTATTGGTATGATTTTATGTGTGAAGATAGTGGGAGGGCTGGAGAGTG
Source organism: Brenthis ino (assembly GCA_921882275.1). Classification (NCBI taxonomy): domain Eukaryota; kingdom Metazoa; phylum Arthropoda; class Insecta; order Lepidoptera; family Nymphalidae; genus Brenthis; species Brenthis ino. Next base: position 21,275,845 of record OV170229.1, on the reverse strand, counting down.
ACATTGGCTATTTTACCGCGGAACATTATCTTGTTCCCACGGAAAAACACGTTATAATACAACTCAAAAGATTATTTATGATCAGAATTACTTGAAACTTGGTATTAATGTTCCTCAATAAAATTAAATAAACACGTGTGGTAAATGAAATAAAATAGACGATGAGTTTTAGCGCGAGCGCAGCCACGGGTTCTGCTAGTATACTTTATATTCACCAATTGTAAACCAATTTTTATATTTTTTACGAATAAGTCTATGAATAACAATACATTATACGTTTTTACTATTGTTTGTGTGTATGTGTGTGTGTGCGTGTGCTTGCGCGTGCGTGCGTGCGTGCGTGTGTGTGCCATCTTATAATAGTAATGTGACTATGAATACAAAATGTTATTTATTTATTGTTTTTATTTGCAGGTATGGCTCACCTGCCCATGGTGGGACTCTGTCACAGAAGTACCCCTCGACTTTTCCCCTCCAATGATAGTCTCATGGCGTTTATTGACATCGAATACAAGGAAATTCATACACGTCACGCTAAAATCTACTGTAGCGCATTTCATACAGTTTGTACTGACTGAGCCCAAGTTAGAATGCGATGGGAATAATACTGTGTCCGATTTAAATCCTACAAATGCTGGGGATATGGTAAGTGATTTGAATCAAACATCATGTTTATAGGAAAGAATGTGTGTTTGAATTCTACTATTCTGCTTTTTTGCCACCTTTTATAGTACAATAAAAAAAAAGCGCTGGATTTGAGATACAACTTAACAAAATATATAAATTAACCGTAGTAGTATAGGTATATTCTGAAAACTGCCTCGGTAGTGTAGTGGCTAGCATGTACGGTTGCACACTCCGAGGTCCTGGGATCGAGTCCCGGGTCGGGCCAGTTTAGTTATTGAGTCTTACTGTATAGTAAGTCTCAGTAACAGCCCGGAGTTGGGAAGTTGGCGGTGTTTTACCCCCGTGCCTCGGAGAGCACGTAAAGCCATCGGTCCTGCGCCGACACTCTCACTGGTCGTGTAGAGTGTCGTCCCACCGGAGTATGAGAGTGAGAGGAATAGAGAGTGCACGTTGTGTCTGCGCGTACACTTGTGTACTATAATATCTCCTGCGCAGTTGGCTAGTCTCAATGAGATTGGCCACCGTAGCCGGAATCGGTCAGGAGAACATCATCATCATCATCATATTCTGAAAAAATTAAATGAATATTGATGAATAGTTACGTTAATTATTTAATATTAAATTATTATTTAGTTTTTATACATTATTATTTCTATAATCATAAAAAAATCATGAAAAATAATATTTTTTCTTCCAGACCGTTGCATCAGACAGTACTACAGCTTCATTTATGTGGGAATTACTTAAAGATCCCCTAGTAAAGGCTGGACCCATGAAAGCTACATTTCATGTACAATACAGACTTGTTAGTGAAGAAACGTCTAGAAACTTCCACTGTCCGTTCGATATTCAAGATTATACTACGCTATTTGTGATTAGAACTAAGTTGGAACCAGGGAAGGGATCGGACTTCTGTAGGGCATCCCAAGTGTGCTGTTTACAGCTTAATGTACAAAGGGTATGTATTGTAATGCTATTTAATATATATATATATATATATATATATATATATATATATATATCTAGATTATTTTTTTTATATATTCAGCCATTTTTCAACTTCCTCAGTCCCACTGCTGGGCACGGACCTCCTTTAAATATGAGGGGGATTAGACCATAGTCTACCACGCTGGCCACGTATGGATTGGCGGACTGAGCATGTCTTTTGAAAACTTGCTAGATTCTCACAGACATGCAGGTTACCTCGCAATGTTTTCTTTCACATGTGATATAACATTTATTAACATTTTACAGGTAAACGAAACAGACCATACGTCACTGATGTACGAGGTGTTGGCTGACCAGACCATGTGGGCGGTGTTAGGGCGTACTGCTGGTGTGTATTCATCCTTTTTTAGAGTCCCACTGCTGGGGACGGGCTCCCTTCAATACGAGGGGGATTATTATTATAAACTAGCGGCTCACCCTCGCTTCACTCGGGTTCGTCGCTAGGTACTTACGTTTTAAATAGATATAAATAATTATTCGCCAGCGTTAACCATATAAGTTTTAATTTTTTTTCGCTATTTTTTCTGATGTTTTATACTTATTATTCCGGATTAAAAGAAATTCAAAAAAAAGTTAATACCATAATAATCGGTCCTGCCGTTCTTGAGTTATAAATGGTGTAACTAACACGACTTTGTTTTATATATATGTTTACCTTATTTTATATTTTTCTCTTTATTAAAACTTTCCGTGTACTTTAAGGAACTTACGAAAAAAAATTAGCTGAATTGGTCGAGCCGTTCTCGAGTTTTACGCTTAGCAACATTCATTTTTATTTATATATCAGGAGTAGGATAATTATAAGGTTTAGTTTTTTTTACCAAGTATAAAAGTTATTTAACATATAAGTTTGTCTCTTTCTCGTGTTGCATTTTCGTTTCATCGAGTTTCAAATTACAACGATTCTAAAGAAGTTTCACTTCAATAAAAAGGTGTTAAAATATAATATTTGCAGGTGTAATAACAATGGAGTCGAGCACGGCGGAAGGGCAGTGCGTGTCGCTGGACGTGATGCCGCTGGGCGCCGGCTACCTGCCGCTGCCCGCCGTCCGGCTCTCCAAGTACATTGCAGCTAATACTAGAGGTAAGTGCTTTGCTTTGTTCACCGATTTCTAATAGGAGGTGTTTAGTTTGGTGTATGTTAGGTTTTTTGTTACGTGATATGTGCGGTAATTGTATGATTATTTTATTTTTGAATAGGTTATAATTTATTGAGAAATCCATTAATTACGTGAGCTGCTTTTATTTCAATTTAGACTCCCATCTCACAATGGGACAATTCAAAAGGAGTGAAAGATTTTTTTTATTTTCTGTATAAAAATATCTATTTTTATAAAATTGACGTGAGATTTCCGATTATATTCCCTCAGTTTAAATGAGGTTTTACTGGACTCCCATTTTGAGTTCACGTAATTAATGGATGCAAAGTATTTCTCATATTTTGTTCAATTCAATTCTCTTGATAATGTTTTAAAACATGCCAGTATGGAGAAGACACAAAGGACTTTTTGTTGTTAATTTTGTATTTATTTAATTTATTAAACAAAATTTATATAAAGACTAGTAACCCTTTGCATTTATTTTACGAAAGTTTTCAGTTTTTTTTTCTGATTTATTGATAAATATCATACCGGTAGCTCATTTTTACAAAAAATCATCAGTCAACCTCTTTCTATCATGTATTAAATCTGTATGTTGTAAACACTTTAATTCATAATATGTAACGATGAAATACATATATAATAATCATTACAAACTTTCAGATCCAAAGAAAGATATATCTGCCCACCCAAGGCTCGAGCCGTTCAGTCCGGGGCAGGTGTACCACGCGGGCAAGGCGAAGCAGGTGCACGTTCTGCCCCCGGCGCCTAAAGAATTTATAGATGTTACTATCTGAATATAAATGTATGTATATATGTATGTATGTACATTGTACATATATGTGTGATGAATTCTAATGGTATGTCAGTTTTTGGATTGCAAGAACAATAACTAAATGGAAATGGTCTTTGAGCTAAATCAAGTGATTTTATCCTATGGTCGTCGATGTCAGTGATTCTCAAACCGCCAGTGCGTAATTGAATTTATTTATTTTTTATTTAATTGTAATTTAACAAAAAATACCCATGAGAATATACTCTTATTAATAACATATTTTTATTTGGAATTTTGTACAATATTTCTTTATAGCAAATTAACAACAAAATACTTTAATAATAACATTAACTAACAAAATTATATAATTTTGTTTTTCATATGAAAGCGCTTCTTTTTTCTCCTACTACGTTATTGCGCACGTTTAATAAGGGAACTGGTAACACTACGTCAATATATTGTAGCAAAAAGTTACAACTCAACTTGGCTTTTTAACGTCCCACTGCTGGGCACGGGCCTCCCTTCAGTACGAGGAGGATCAGACCATAGTCCACTGTCCACCACGCTGGCCAAGTGCGGGTTGGCAGACTACACATTTCTTTCGAAAACTTGCTAAGTTGTCTTAAACATGCAGGTTTCCTCACGATGTTTTCCTTCACCGTTAGATAAGTAATAATCATGTTGGAAATGATTCGCACATGAAAATATCAGAGGTGCGAGGGATTTGAACCCGGTTCACTCGGTTCCCGAGCGAGCACGTTACCACTGTGCTACCACTGCCTTAACTCGGAGTATGTAGGAAGTAGTAATGCTATAAGTAGTGAATTATTTCATTAGCACATAAAGTGAGACTTGTGGGATTATTTTATTTTTATATTTTCCGATTAGTGATCCTAATGAAATAGTCAGTCTAAAGAATTATATAGACGGAGTCCGCCAAAATAAATGTCAGTCAGAAATAGTAGCGAGAATTGTTGTGTATACTACTATTTTCGATTTTGCTATATAGATCGTTTACTTTCTTTAAAGAATTAGGGAAATTTTAAGTATGTTATTACATACATTTTAAGTTTAATTAATATACGATTTTTGAGGATAAAATATTAATAATTAAAATAATACAAGATTCTTTTATATTTTTAAACCATTAGTTCTACCTTTTGAAAGTTAGTGATTATTATTTATTTACATAACAAATAGTATACAAATTGTCATTTGTATACTATTTTAAAACATTATTGTTTGACTTCATGTTTGGTTCTATAACACTCTGTCTATATAATTCATTAGTCTGAGTCAAATATATTGTCCTTTAAAATGTTTATATATAATAATTTTATATGAACTGGACGTTAAGTGGTGATAGACAGTAGCCACGCCTACTATAATGACGTCATTGTTACAAATAACTGTTCACTTTCAATTACTCTTTTAATAAAGCTATTTTTTCTGTGTATAATATAACCTATTGCGGTATATTTCCAAATTTTCGATATTACTTATAATAGATTATTGGGAAGTCAATGTTCTATGACAGTGTTACCGACTTAAAACACAAAAATAAAACATTAATAAAAGAAATTCAAAACGATCCATTGATTGATGAAGTATCACTTGATGTTATCCAGTTTGTTAGATGCGATTGTAAATTTTAAACATGTTTAATTCTTCAAGAAAAATGTCGAAAATATGTGAGGGGTAAGGAAAAGGAAACTTGAAATTGTTCTTATGATGTAAACACAAAATATTTTAATGATATTTTCTAACTAGATAGCTTCAGGCTTTAAAATTAACCAATGCATAATTAATAATAATGTATGTATAAATGGAAAGTCTCTCTTAAATATAGTTAATGTAAATAGATATATTAATATTGTATTATTATTAATAATATGGTCATATTAAACATATTATAATTTCAAAATTACCTAAAGATTTATTTTACTAACCATACATTTTTATGTTAAAATCCTGGTTTAATTGTGAACAATGTAACTTTTTTAACATATAAGATGGCACGAATTAATAATAATATATGTAAGCTTATCAACTTTTCTATATATATTAATTGCAGTATTTTTAAAGTGTTGGACCATCAAATCCGTGTGATAAATGTTGTATCTTTCCATAGCTTAATAGTTATCATTGCTAGAATTAGTGTGCAGTATATTTTCATGGCATGTCTATATAAATTACATTTAAAATTAAGATTTAAATGTAATTATTAATGAATACATTAATATTTAAAATCCATTAAACCAGGCAACACAAAAAAATAATTTTTACAAAACATCAGAATTACCATCTCAATCTGTTATAAAATATATTTTTTTCTTGAGATTTTGATCTCAAAATGTTTTTTTTGTTTAAATTTATTAAGTGCTAAATATATTGTCCAATATGTATAAATATTATATATACTTATTACTTAGTGAATAGTTGAGCCTTTGCAATATTATAGTTGTCTGTTGTAACGTGTTAGATTAGCTTTGTATAGTCTGTAGAGACCAGGTTATATGCATATATAACCATTTTTTTAGTAACATTTATAATATATAAAACATAGATAATAAAAAGTATAAAAATATTTGCATCTCACTTTGTCTCTGTTCAATATTTTATACATAAGCAAAGCCATACTTTATTTTATTTTCTTTTTTTTTTAGTGTAGTTAAATATTGTAGAATATCTTGTCTTCTTAGAGAACTTTGAATTCTCTTATATTTATTTCTATAGACTGGAGTACAAAATGGGTTCAACTTTGAATTGGTTATTATACGCGACGCCATACAGTTATATTACATTATGATCCTAGTCTATACGCTTGTCTTATTTCTTGTGACATATGAATGGTACAAGTAAAGAACATGGAATGTCTCAATTTTTTTTTGTTTTGTACTGGTAACAAATCTATGTCTATGGTAATTGCATTCTCTCTGGTTTTTACAAATACTCAACGGATGTCGCAAATAATACGTTTTTATCTATGCCCAAGGCGAAAAGAACTGGTAACGTCCATGGTCCAGGACATACCGGTAAAGAAAGAGGATTGTTCAAAAATGTACATCTACATAGTAAAAAGTTACTGCATACATTGATCTCAATAAAAATATACCTTCTAGACTTTAAATTGCTTTTTTTTCTCATAATTTATTCATTAGATGTCAGTAGATATGTGTTCTTTGCCTGTGCCCTTTATATTAAAGGAGTTATATTTGGTGCTGAAATAATGTTATTCACCAAATTATCTCGTTTAAGTTACTTATGTTATGTATTCAATTTAGGTATTCATTATTTACTTATTTACTCAGTTATGTTGTATGAAATATGTTATACATGGTGTTTAGTAATCATTATCTTAGATAAGATTGTACTAAAATATAATCAATAATTTTATCATTCTTTTGTATGGAATTATAAGCAAGTTAGTTGAAAATTGTTGCAAATAAACATAACTTGACCTTATTATTATAAATATAAATATTATAATATTCACAACTTTTTCCCTTTTCAATTTACGTTCTATCATTTTATATCATACAGATACTAATTTGCTTATATTTTCCCATACGGTGGTGTATGCAAAAATCCTTAATATTATAATTTATGTGATCCGAAGACATTATTTTATTCATAAAACCAAAGGTATCACCCAAATTCATAGTACTTTAAACATCGAATCATTACTTTATTGTGCTTAATATATTTTTTTGTATGAAACATACTCATTATCCTGTATAGTTAGAAGCTTGATATAGTTATTGTTATAAAAATGTATAGATTGAAATGTTGTGGTAGATTAAGCCCCTGTTTTTTTGTATTATAATTGGCAGGCAATTTTGCTATAGTAGTATAATATATTTGTCAAATTGTACAACTAAAATTGTTACAAAGTAAATTATACGTCAAAAATTTCGAATGCTAAGCCAGATTGTGGTACTTGGGATAGCCCGAGGTGCCGTTTATGTTAAAACATTGCTGCTCTGAAATTCTTGATGTATCTATATTTTCGATTCAAGCTATTAAAACTACTGAGGAATGTATTTATATTAATTAACAGGTATCACACCTATGGCTATCAATATAATGTTTATTGTTACGAACTGTGTTTTATTTTAGAAATAATATGTTCTTTTTCATGGTTATTTCAATAGATAGCGCTTTTTATTTATTTATTAACATATGTAAAGTAAGTCAATAACATAAAAAAAACATAAAAAACATACATATTCAATGATCCACATTTATAATTTTGTTTACTTGTTAAGGTCTTAGAAGAAAAATTAGTTGCCGTTATAAGTTTTAACTTGGATGTAGTGCACAATTTGTAGTAAAAGTATTAGTAAACAAATGATCCTAAACTCTGTTTATTCAAAACTAACAGAAAATGAAATACGTTTTTAAAACAAAGTTCCATAATTTAACTGGCGATTAAAAACATTTTTGATACAATAAAGTAGTTCAGTTGTTTTCAAACAACGCCATCTGTTGTCTACTTAGGCAAAACGAAAATCTTAATTTCTAATATGGAGGGTAGAAGTAAAGATTAGGAGGACCATCTCAGTGTATTAAAAAGTGTCCGTTGAAAGGGTGCAAATTAAGGTAGCCCTATAGTAGCAAGTGGAAGAATTTTAAAAGGAGTACCACAAATTATTAGAGTAGGACACTGAATTCAAACAGGAAAGAAAAATTACCGCTTTGTTACAGCGATTTTTTTTAATTATTGTAATATACAGAGAAACATGAATATGGAATTAAATTATACAGTATTTTTAAGTACCCCAATTATTTGTAAATTAAATTATTATTATTTGTAAATTGTATTAAATTTTTAAAATAATATTTTATAAAATAATATTATTTGTAAATTATATTAAATTTTTCAACTCAGCACACTTCACTCTGTTTATAAATTATAACTGCTAAATTCATATCATTTCCATTTCCTACACTAGCGCTATTTCGGTGAGTGTTTGAACAATAATTTGCTGTTTACAAGTGGACACTTTTTCAGCTAATCCCCCATACAAGACGGTCCTCCTTACTTCCACCCTCCACAATTTCTAATCATCAAAATATTCTTCATGTGACATATGGAATTTTCACTTACGTTCTCAATTCTTAATATCACTTGAGTCAAATGAACTGTCTCGGCGTCCGGCACCTTTCATATCGAAGAAAATGAGATAACCACCTCCAGGTAAATTTCTAAGAAATTAATTAAATTTTTAAGAAATCTATTGTTAACTGTAACGCCGGCGCGTCCGCGGTTGTTGAGGGAATAAAGTCTATCTCTTTAATTTTTTACCCGACAGCAAGGAAAGGGTTATGTTTTTCGCGCCTAACTTTGTATGTTTATTTGTAATATTCTTTATTCCCTCATATCTTCCAAACCACTCCATGGATTTCTTTACTTATGGTATCATTAGATTCGTCTCATTAGACCAAGTGTTCTTAGGTGACATAAAAAATAAATAAATATGGGGGCTGCTAGATTCCATAATGTGAAAATAAAAAAAATTAAATCGACGTATCACCAGGGAGGACGGGAGTGTTCAAAACTTGCTAAAAACATCAAGTGATTATGAGGCCTTTTACATTATGACCGTGATTTTTCAATTTAATGCTCATCTTTGACGTTCTCATTCAGAGATACTGAAACTCTTCGACAATTTTGACTTATTGTATGATGGTGTAGAATAGTTATTAATATAGTTCATAGCGGCCTCGCTTTTTATAATTTTATTATAAATTGACATAAAGCCAAAATTCAGAACCAAGTTTTTAATAAAATGTGCGACGGCACTTTTTCAAGTTTATGGATTGAAATACTATACTAACAAACGAAATGAAAAAGTGGTTGAGCTTACAGCGGCCTCGGAATTTTAAAATATGTACCTATTGGATTTCTACAAAAAAAATCCTTTTCAAAATCTTAAAAACTATTAAAAACGTTCAGTATTAGTTGTAATATATCCTTACAACATTAATATTATTAAATAAAATTTTGTACCAGATCAGTATAAAAGAAATGTAATTACATACTTTTTTTTAAATAATTTATTATAAAGACTACATAGAAGTAATTACAAGTGCAGAAAATGCTAGAAACAGCGATGCGTCGACCGCTTGAACTCGATACCATAGAACGCAATACATTTTGATGAACGACCCCTTAGGCCACTCTGTTTTCCAATTACAGAGCATAATGCCGCACTTTAGAGCACAAACACGAACAACGCGAAAAAATACTTTTTATATTTTCTGCTACTGAGTTGGTATGCGTTGGGCGCATCACGCTAGAGTAGTACTTTTAAACGTACTCGATTGTGTGGAGCGTTGCTGTAGATGAAAAATTCGAAGTTGATCATTATGCCGCATAATGCGCTTTAGTGTTATAATGTTATAATTAGTGTTAAAACTATTTTATAACACCCGTAGAAAATATGTTTACAAATTACTATTGCTAACAATAATTCATAGTGCTTTGATTTTTAATCAAAATGAATTAATGAAAACTATAAACAATAGACAGATACGGAAGCAAAGCAAAACATTAAAGAGATAGAAGCTCTATTGTAGAGAGAGACAATATTATTAAATGTCATATTATTTTGACATATTACTTTAGATATCGTATTCATTGATCATTCCTTTAGTTCATTCGAAGTACGCATATTTTTGTATTATACTACTGATTTTGTCAAACACAAAAAAAATATTTAGAATTAGATAACGGACTAAATTAACATATAATTATAAATATTTTATAACATTTAAATATTCGAGTACATCTTAAAATTAAATAATGAATAAGGTAACACCGTACTTGAAACAATAAAATAGTGTGTCAGTGTGCGAGATTGTGATGTGAACACTGAACAGTCGTCGAAGTAAATTGATAAAGTTTGTTTTGTCTCAGAAGTATGAAAATCGTTTTACAAATTTTCTAGTCGACATGAGATAATTTATTCAATTCAACACAAATAGTCACATAGATTTTTTGTTAGAAAAGTAGTAATAATGAATTCGAATTGAGTTTAGTAATAAAAATGAGAAGTGCTCTTGGATTGCTGGTTGTCACACGCGATTCCTTCTCGGAATAGAAAAGTTTGCATCTTTTTGAAAGAAGCGTTATATGTACGCAGCGGGAATGACAATAATGGCAGTGTCTGTTGGCGAAATTTGCGAAAACACGAAGCTGGCCCGTGAAATGGCACTGATGGGAAACTACGAATCGGCTTTGGTGTACTACGAGGGAACGGTGCAGATGATCCATAGACTGTTGATCACGATCGCGGACCCCACACGAAGGTCTAAGTGGCAATTGGTAAGTCAAGGAAAATTTTCAAAAGCTATATCTTGGGCCATGCCACTAACCTTGTATGTAATTACTTCCTTATATGATAACTCTCTTAATTAATTTTGCGTAATACAGAAGGCCACCCACATAAGCACTTAATTGATAATTCTATGTGTTTTGTTGACATTTAATATGGTAGTACACTCCATTGTTTTCCTATATACAATCTCTTATCATAAATAAAGATCAGAATAGGAAATCAGTTTGTTAAGAGATTTATTTCCTTTATTCTTCTTAACTGATAATTTAGTCATACAAGATGTAAGGTCTATAAAATTAAAGGACAAAAATGAAACTTGACGTATAAAAACATTTACTATGCAAAAATAAAGATTAAATTAGATTTTTACATAAGTATATTTATATGATTTAATTTATAAGACCAGTAAAACTTTTTTCAATACCTATTTAACCTTAATCTTTTAATACAATATAACAATATTGATATTTTAACATTTAAGAATTATTAGATAAATATCCACCCACATATTTTAGTAACAGACTGAGATTTTTAAAAAGTAGTTTATAAAAATGCTTTGATTAATGAAAAACATAGGTAATATTTATCTTATTTTTTATATTTAATATTTAGAGTCATACAACTTTTATCGTCAAAATCAAGGTAACCTGGAAACATTCTCCCAATACATTTGACCTTATAACCTTTAAACATAAATTTTAACGGTTGCATATCAGTTGATAAAGTTTAATGTACCCTCTTTTAAAACATCAATTTGTGCTAGTTAAGCCACAGGTCAATGCTACCAGGTCTGACTCAATCACACATACTTCTGTGAATAAAGGCTACATTACAAAGTGCTTAAGGATATATTTTATGTCACTTATCTTAGCATTATGAAGCAACTTTTTTAATGATGTTTGACTTACAGAGTACAGACCAATTTAAACAAGTAAATAAATAAATATGTTGAGACATTAACACACAGCACCATCTAGTTCCATGGTAAACTACGAGACTTGGGTTATGGATACCTGATAGGTATATACACTACACATATATAACTTTCAAATACAAAATATATATTGTAAATATAAAAAATTTGAAAATTCTTTTATTATAAGTCCCTAAAAAAATATTTCTAAAGCTAAAATTTTGAGTTGGTAATGAAATGTATCTGTAATTCAAATTATATGGCTTGTTGAAGTCAACAGTGAGTTGCTAGTAAAATATTATAAGTTAATATTTTTTTGGATTCTTTTTTATTTCTTGACTCAACCATTTAGCCTTTTAAAAGTTCAATGTAACATTAAAACATCAATAGTGAGGCATAGGTCAATGCTAAATGAACTGACTCAGCTGTTGCATAAATTATTCCTTAAAACAAATCAATTTGCTTATATGATTTTTGTAATGGAATTCATTTTCACCTATTGTATTTTGTCTATTTATTACAAAATAAAGTTTAATCACCCTTATTGTTTCTAAGAAAGAATTTTAATTATATGTTTTTACTTATTAGTAATAATGGTTTTATATATCACATAAAATTGATAAAATGATAGTTCTATGTGACATTGGTGAAGTAATCTGTGCTCAACTGGCATGCTTTGAAGCCATTAACAAAAGAATTGAATTGAGAATATTTAGTGTTCTTTATAGCTGCTTGTCCAAGATCAGTAAAGGTAAAGGTATTCTGTACCCAACTGCTGGATAAAAAGTATTTTTTAATTGACATAATATATAAAAAAACTACTTAGCCTTAAACATCCAACTACAACTAGGCAAAAAGAAATATTTTTTGTTTTATTTTTCTGTATTAAATTCTCTTTTTTTTATTTTACTTGCTTTTCAAAATCTGCTTCCAATTTTAGCTAGATATTTAAACTGTAAAGCACTTATTTGAAATTGGTGACAATTATTCTTATCATGCCTTATTACATTACAATGATTTAGAATAGTATATGAAAATATGAAATTGGTTAAATATTTGTAAAATTAATACATTTAAAGAAACGTAAAATATGCTTACAGTTAAAATATGACGTATGCTATGCCAGTGATGCTAATTTAAATCTCGTTATAATAACTTAGTATCAGGAAAAAATATCGTAAACAGGTATAATCTAATCAGCATATTTTGTAATCATATGATGCCATTGTTAACATGCTTCTGTGACTTCACATAATAACTATTGAAACATTACTCGCTTAGCAAGTTGAACTGTTCCTTATACAAGAAATACATGAAACTTAAACTAAATCAAATAATATATTCCAACACAGATCTTTTCCTAGTTAAACTTGATTGAACTACACGTTTGGCTCAGTTTGTAGTGAGCCTACTTGCTGTGCCAGCAGTCGCGGGTTCGAGTCCCGCTGGGGGCATTCATTTGTGTGATAAGCATGAATGTTTGTACTCCAGTCATGGGTGTTTATATTTATAGTATGTATTTAAAGTTATATAAGTGTAGTGAATCAACTATCTGGTATCTATGACACAAGCCTCGTAGCTTACCATGGAACACGATAGTGCTGTGTGTTGATGTCCCAACAAAAAAAATACTGTTAGGTGAAATAAAATCATCGACTTCATATTCATTAATATGCGACACTTTTGCGTTATTTTATTGAAAATCACATAACTTACATTTTTAAAAATAAACTTTAATTTTAATGTGCTAAAAAGAAAAAAAAATGCTGTCGAACGCTAAGGAGATGGTTCATTTGGAGCTGTATGCAACAGCCAAGTCATGGTAGGTTTTATAACAAACTATAATAGTTGAATGCGTTTATAAAATGTCGTGTCCGTATGTTGACCGTTAACAAGTTGCTTCGTATGGAGCCAATCTTAATCAAAAATTTTCATAAAAAGTAATTCGTCATCGAAACGGAACCAACATGTAAAATTACTAGGCTAAGAGGGTCTAATTCTGCTTGTATGATTTGACCCTAACAAACATTGCAAGTTAAATAAAATGCTAAAAACAATGGATCACTAACATATAAAACAGTACGAAACAAAGACGCAAATCTTATCTTTTTAATACTTTATAATGCGGCAGTAATATCAGTTAATCTCGGTTATTAGCATAAGAGGAATTTTATTCGACATCACCCTTGTATGGACCGATCTCTATAATCATCTGTAATAAATATCGATTACGCGATTGTAAGACTATGCGGCGCCACACGTTTGTCTGTCTGTCTGTCCATTTACAGATAATTGTTGCGTAGTTAACACATGGTTATACGTAAGTACATAGACATTTAAAATTAATATAGTCAGGTGATACGTGATTTCTAAGCTAAGAGGCATATTATCACTATATATTATAAAATAAAGTCCCCCGCCGCGTCTGTTTGTCTGTCTGAAGGCGATAAACTTAAAAACTACCGAACGGATTTTCATAAGGTTTTCACTAATAGATAGAATGATTCATGAAGAAGGTTCAGGAATATAATTCATTAAGGTTTTGTGTAAATTGACTGAAATATGACGATTACTGTTAAAAATGTCGGATAAAATCATACCGATTGGGAGTTTTATTGGCGTGCTCCCCGTAAACCAATAGAGTTTTATGAAATCAACGTATTAAGGAATTAGTCCCCCTAAAAAGATCTTCCTATTAAACTGTAGCAACGCTATGTGCTCGTACCTAGGGACGCACCTAGGCGAAGTGAGAGTAATTCACTAGTAAAATTATAGAATATGTATGTATTTAAAAATATAACTACGAAAGTTTCTATATTAGTTTTATTGTTAAGTTCTTTATGATTTATATGAAATTAACTTTCACCCGTGTCTCATGTGGTACGGTAATTATAGCTATGTCAGTTTTCTACCCGACAATAAATGTATGAAAAATCAGTTATGCAGTTCTTAAATTCTGCAAGAACCATTTTTTTTTTCTTTTTGTAAAGTAGCTTTTGTCTAAACTATGTATGTATAAGTAACTTTATGCTCCAAAATCTTTATACGCAATTGAACGTATGGATAGAAGAGTAATGACATCAAAAATTATATTGTTTGGACTTTCATATCTTTGGCCACTCAATCGATATAAAGTAATTACTAAAATTAAATTATTTAGCACTCATGCCCTCGTTATATTGACACTAAGAAAACATAATAATCTGTAAAGATATTTTTAAATTACAAAATATGTATATTTGCAAGGCTTTAAGGTGCCTTCATTTATGTTATTGAATATATAATTTGATTGCACAAAAACGTAACAGGTTGCTGCTCAGCCGCCTACGTAAATCCAATACGTGCCTTTCAACATATTTCCTTGTGCGACAGAATTACAAATAATATTATTACCTTTAGCAGTTCGCTTGTTTACCACTCATAGACTTAAGAGGTAGTAAAATATAAAATGAAGTAAAAACATCGTAGAAAATTATGAGTCTAATTCAAAGTTTTTAGACCGAGTAAAAAAATGGAGGTACCTCAAATTTGGCTGGTACTTTTGAAGTCATTTTAAAGTGTACTTGGCAAAGTAAAATAACTTTTTAGTTAAAAAGTTATGATGTTTACTGTAGTTAAATATTTAGATTGTAATTAAATTTTAATTAGATAAGCGTCGCTTTTCAAGTTTTTAAAGCACCTGCTTAACAACAAATAATTTTCTTGACGTACTCACTACATTGATTTATGACAATGTTATTGGCTGTTGTTTAGCTTTTTGTACCTTTTCAAGACCTAATATTTTTTTACCAATAGCGTTTCATGGAAATATTTTGATAGATTTTTTGTTCGTCGCTGGCTGAAATAACATTTTATAAATAGTATTGTTTTTATGAAACACTTGTGCTAGTGTCCTTGCGATTGCTCGATATCGAGTGAGTTTTTCTCGCAGTGAAACCTAACAAAAGCGTTTTACACCTCATTGCCTTTTCTGTAACGTAACACTCGAAAATCCATTCGTGAAACCTTCAGGGTTAGTGGTCTATCGATTTGAGTAGATTCGTCAAAACCTTAATGCCTTATATAAATAAGTTTGTTGTTGTTAAAAAATTAAAAAAAAAATACATTTCGTGTGTTATGTCGTTCACATTCAGTTCTTTTAAATTGACTTTGTAAATGAATTTTTCATAGTTATTGATAATTATCAACCTATTTGTTAATTCTCAACTAATATAATACATGCACTAAAAATATTAGAAATTTGATTGTATTGATATTGAACAGTATGATTTATTAAAGAAATAAAGGGCTAGCAGTGATCTATAATAGAGTAGATAACGGATAATTAGTAATGGTTTTTAGAGGGCCATAAACGCCTAACGTTCAACGGACAGCGTCGACCTGGTTAAGTACAAATAATTAGAATTTTACTCCGTTGGATGGTCATATCGATTGTATATACTAAAAATTTTATAATACCAATAATATCTATTTAATATGAACTTATCATTATTTTAGTATTTGCATTTTGTTATCGTATCTCCCCCAGATTCGCATCAAAATGATGTTATCTTTAAAAATGTCCACGGCTTTCAAGTTTAGATTTTAAAGCTGTCTTTATAATTTTCTCTATAGTAAAATCACCTTATTCAAAGTAAGTCCAACTAAATTTCTTTAAGTAAAGAGTATAAAAAATGTATTTTTTTTTAAATATGACTATACCTAGATAACCAGTTTCAGTCTGCAGAAACGTAAATTGACACATGTGACCTTTCTTAGACCTCTGTCAGGATTTTACGCGAACCATTCTCTCTAAATGTGAATACATTAATTATATTTCTTTTATTTATGTAAATTTCATATCTTAGGTTTTATTAAAATACTAGCAATGCCCGCGGCTCCGCCCGCGTTCAAATGACCAAAAACCAAATTCTTAGGTTTTACATCCTATTAGTATACTCTTACATTGCAGATTTTTTTTCAGAAATGAGACATTTTGTCGCGGTAAAAACTATCCTATATGTTGACCCGGATAACCAGCTATCACCATACCGAATTTCATCAAAATCCCTCTAGTGGTTTTTCTGTGATGCGGTAACAGACAGACAGACACAAATTCTAAAAACTATAGATTCGGTCTCTGTATCGATAATAATGTTTATTTAAATAAGATTTTTCAAAAAATATTTAATGTACAGATTCGGCATAGTTACAATTTTATTATATTATGTATAGATGTGTCACATCAACGACGACAGTATTTTATAAAAAATATGCAATCTTAACCGTAATTACGTTTTAGATTATTTACTTAATCATCATTTTCATGTCAATGTTCACTGTCATGTTAATATCTTATAGAAACGGCCACTCTCTTTTTGTTTGACTTTCACCCTTTGGGATTTACATTCCTTTTACATCTAAATACGTATTATAGACACCCTGGGGAGTGAATAGAAAATGAAAATATGTTGCGTTAACTTTCATTAAATACTAAACTCTGGTTTGTGGTTTTTCTTGCTTACAAAATTCAAAAAATTCAATTCAAAATATTTTATCCAGCATTAAATTATTACAATTTTTTACTGAACGTCATGAGTCTACTACCAGTTCGGATTACAATTGATCGGATTCGGATTGAACCGGAGTACAATTAGAGGTAAACGTGAAATGCCTTAGAGACACTACACGATTACAAATGTTCTATGAAATGTTACTTCAGATTATTTTCTTATGAAACAATAAACATCCTAGTAATTTTAGCTGATCATCATACATATTATACAGACCAAATTCAACACATGGATGTTTCCATCGGTACTAGGCCCTTATCATTACTGTTAAATAAATTAATAAAATAGGATCTTATAATCCAATCTATATCATGTATAAAGAGTTGCCTCTAACGGACCTTTTGAGCTGAGAACTTGACAGGAAAATCTTTGAATGCCATAGCGCTAAGAAAAGTTTTTTTTTATTTTACTCCTACAATTGTTAAGAAAGGTGCCAAAGTTTATGTGGGAAATGATATGTTGTGATTTCAAATTACAAAAAAAAACCTTGAGAAGTCGGAGCGGGTAAAACAAAGAGAGTTAAAAAAACTGGCCTAATTATGATACTTTTACTAAGTCGCCAGCAATTTATTTTACATTAGCGTGCAACTTTTATGTTCATCATTTGCATATTATCACGTTACGCGTCATACTTGATTAAACAAACCTTAATCAGATGTTTCGTCATTATAGTTTTAATAAACATTATCATTTCTGTCACTAATCCAGTCACTTAAGATTGGATGTTGTTCAGGAATTTTCCTGTTTTTTTTTCTTTTTTTTTTAATTTTTAGACCACTGTTCAGATGCTAGTAGGATTCTCGTAATGTAAAGTTGAATAGGATTTTTGACATTTAAAAAAAGGTAAGGTATAAGTTAAGTAATATTCGATTATTTATAATATACATACTTCAATTTTGCCTAAAAATAACTTAAAGCCTTTAATAATCTGATAGGTATATGTAAATCTCCTTAAATTAGAATCTAGGTTAAAATATATTCAGATTAACGCATTGGACATATTGCCTAACTTTGTTTACATTTTCATCTCGCATTTCTCAGAAGTAAAGAAATCTAACGGAAGCAGGAACGTGACCAAATTATAGGGATACTTATCGTTACGATTTCTGGTGGTATGTCGGTGTGGTATTTCCTGAGAGGATACTAATGTGACATCAAAAATAAAACGCGCAACGGAAACACATAAGTAATTAACGAAAGATACACAAAAAGAACCCATTTCATTCCAAAGAAATGCTTTCAATTCCGTTAACAGTTTACAAAATTGGTATATTTTAGAATCACGATTTTCTGCGCCTATTACGGATTTTACGATACGCACTGCGTCCACTGCACAGTTCGATAACCTGTATACGAAATTGATCGATATAAAAGTATAAGCGAGTAGATAATCCAATTTATCCACGGCTTTAATACAGGATATCGATAAGCTGGCTCAAATCGATTGTAAAAACTTCTATGATTACATTGTTTTTGTTTTATCTCTGTCGTTTAAGAGTCTGTGCAATTTAATATTAATGCTTCTAAGGAAACTCTGTGAAACGCTACTCATTACTGCCTGTCTTGCTTATAATTATGATTGATTTATGTATGTCAATTCAATTATTTCTCGCACTTATCCCACGCAGATATTCTTGTTTAAAGTAATAAAATACCTTGTTTATACTTATGCGTAAAAGACAACTTGCCTCGACATATGAAATTACTTATAAAGTATGCTGTTTTATCGGAACTTCCATCCGGGAATCGCAGTGATTATGTTTGCTTTCATATCAATGAAACGCTGTTTTTATTGAATCGATAAAATAATTTATTAGTTAGGTAAGTACCTAAATGTTGTCTAAATTATTTTTGACTAGCGACTCACTATCGCTCCGCTCGGGTTCGTCCCTACTTACGGTTTAACGTTTAGTATGATATCTCGGAGATGAGATATTTTCCCTCAGTAAAAATATCTTATATGTTGACCCGGAGAACTAGCTATCATCATACATATATACTACATCAAAATGCCTTTAGTGGTTTTTCCGTGATGTCACAGATAGACAGACAAAAATTCTAAAAACTATAGATTCGGTCTCTTTATCAATAATAATGTCTATTTCAATAAGATTTTCGAAAAAAAAAAATTAATGTACAGATTCGGCTTAGTTATAATTTTATTATATGTAGAGATATTTGAAAGATAAAGGGGGTGGCACAGATAGGCTTTGAGTCAGAGTTTAGGTCACCTAGTCTAATTCGGTGCCTGGATTGTCGCCAAGCATTTGTTCTATTGTGGCGTCTGTTCGTCATGGACAGCTGTATGGATGTACGTAGTCACGCATGTTGATAGCATTCGGCTGTCCGTCTGCACTGGAGGTCGTTGAACCTGTGTAATTTATGTCGTCCGCGTATCGTTTAGGGTGTATCTGATATCTCATGCATTGAATAATTATATGCACTGTACAATTCTATAGTGCAATACACAATCTAATATTTGAGGTACGAAACCCTAAAAATTAAATAATTAAACTAAATAATATTATTGTAAATTTTTAACAAAAGATCTTGATAATCTAGTATAAATATAGGGTTAATTATTATTTTATTATTATTATGGTGCTCCATTATTCTTAAGAATCCAACTCAATTTTACCATAATGCGTGCCGTGTTCGTAATTGCGGCGGGTTCGACGGAACATTGTTCCAGTTTGGTGCCGGCCTTTAGTTAGAGTCAAACGCTCAAGCGTACCTACAGCTATGTGGGTAGTTTAAATAGCAGCATATTAAACAGTAAACACCCTCCTAGCTTATTACACAAACTCGGTCAAGGTGCCACAAATCGAAATATTATAATGTCCCTTGCGTAGTGAATTGAATATATCGCGTGGGAAGTGTTTTTATTGTTCGCGTGTAAGTCTTGTGAGATGAAATTTCGCTTTTGTCTAAAGAAATTTAATGGTCTCGCCGTTATCGTCCTCCATTGTTACTATTTGATGCATTTTCTGTGAAATGTGTTGGAAATTCGCAAAACAATTACCAGAAGTGAGGTTTTGGGACTAATTGCACTTTCGTATGAATGGATCGGGTCATATTTCGCTTTTGTTGTAGCGTTTTATACAAGCTTAATTACCATAATCTCGAGGAAATTAAGAGGTAATGATTTTGTTCGTGGTAACATTTCGTGTATATTTTTTTTTAAAACAACAGTTTTTTCAATACTATAATATGTACTATAATACGAGTAATATTATAAATAGGTAAAGTTAGTGAGTTTCTGAGATTACGAGTTTGTGACGTAGGGGGTAACCTCTGGATCTACTGAACCGATTTAGATGAGATTTAGTAGGAAGATGGTTTGAGACCCTGGGAAGGACATAGGATTTTTTTATCCTGAAAATCATGCCTTAAGGGGGTGAAAATGGGGATGAAAGTTTGTATGGGGAGTCGCTATTATTTAATAAGGTTCGTAATGTAGTACCTAATTTTGAAAAGAAATGATCTAAGTACCTTTTATAATAAACCTCTTTTCAGTTTTTCGTATGATTGAATGTATGAAACCTTGACATACTTTGATACCATATTTCTTTATACAATTAACATATTATTCAAATAATTAAGTGGTGTGAGTTATGTAATTTCACTTGTAGTATACTAAATTAACTGTTTCTAAGAAAGCAAGATTTATATGACCAAATGAATAAATTTAATATTTTATTTCATATAGAAAGATTAAGTGCAATTAAATTTTATTTATTTTTATTTTTAATTATTTTTATATTAAATAAAATTTATTTCAGGCAATGTTTACAAAAAGATCTTAAATATGTAAACAGAGGCCCATAGCATAATATATACCTTAAACTAAAACTAAACTATTTATGTATCATTCATTGCCCACAGGTGCAGAAGCAAATGGCAAGGGAATATGAGCAACTTAAAGCAACAGTAGCCACCCTACAAATGTTTCAGCATGATGGAGAAAAAGCAATCACTCCATTAACTAGTGGTAAATATACATATTATTTGCATTTTGTATAATGAATAAGAAATGTAGGTATGTGTTTATTTTAATCCACATCTAAAGAACTCGTAGGAATGATCGTTCAATCAATTAAACTCTTATCGTTAATTATTGAAAAAGTTATATCTATACTAATATTATCAAGAGGCAGAGTTTATTTGTTTGTTTGCTTGAACGCCCTAATCTCAGGAACTACTAATACGATTAGAAAAATTCTTTTTGCATTAGATAGCCCGTTTATTGAGGAAGGCTATAGGCTATATATCATCATGCTATATAGGCTATATACCCAAGGGAGTGGAGCGGTAACCATAAATGTCAACAAATCTAGCAGACTTCCATACATTATTGTAAAACTATATATTATATACATTTCAAAGAGTTTTTTTGTAGATTGAACGCGGGCGAAGCCGCGGCTTTTGCTAATATAATATAAAGGTTGAAATTTTGTAGCTTGAAGTGTCTTTGTGCATTTAGAATGTACATTTGAAAATGTAGTCAAACCCCGGCGAATGCCAGAAAAATGACATCAAAATTATATTTTCAATTAGGTTATTCAACTGGTGAGAGTTAGAGAAAAATATCTTATCAGAAAGAATATATGGTATACGTAAAATGACCCATTGACTTTTTCTGATCGACTTAATTAAGAAATAATAGAATTAATAGATTTATTTTAATTTTATTCATAAGCTACTACTGTTCCCGATTTTGTTTGCGTGACGATTTTTACCATTGTTTATCTGCTGCAAATGCATTATATACAAATCATAAGTTTTTTAAACCTAATTATAATATTAAAAAATTAAATGAAAATAACATAATGATTTTATAATATACGTACTAAATTTTAACTAAATTTTTAAGTTAATTCTTTTCAAATACTCTATCATAGATATCACTTATTGAAACAGTGATTATTTTATTTGGGTTATTTCAAAATGTGTTTGTTAAGCCAAAATATTTATTACAACGACAACGATATGACCGCATTCGTTTTCATAATACATAGTAGAAAATAAGGACATAGGGTTCGTAAAACGACTTTTAATTATGTAGAGCCGTATAAAGATTTTCGTTTCCTGTTTGTTTGTCACAACTGCATATTATAATGTATTCCCAGTAGGTAATAATTAATGCGAAGAATACTGCCATGACCTCGGAATAAAAAGTGTACCAGAAGGGGCATGTGCTTTGTATTGTAGCTCGAGTAGTTTATTGAAAATTATAATCATAATAAACGAATAGTATTATTTTATTAAGTTACAAGATTTATATTATTATAACTAAATTATATGTATTATTCAAATTTTAAGTCAGTGGTAGACCAGTGGTAACGCGCTCGCTTGTGGAAACCGGGTGAAGCGGGTTCAAATTTCGGGTCTTACACCTCTGATATTTTCATGTGCTTGTCTTGCACTTGTCTTACGCTGAAGGAAACATCGCGAGGAAACCAGTATATCTGAACCTTACGAGTTTTCAAAAGTCATGTGTAGTCCGTCAAACCGCACTTGGCCAGCGTGGTGGACTATGACCCTTCGTATTAAAAGGAGGCCCGTGCCCAGCAGTGGGACGTTAAAAAGGACGGAATACAAACAAATTTTATTGAATAAATATAGTGTATAACGCTATAATTACCTATAGCTATTATTCATTTACAGAGACTTGGTATAGTAAATAGTTTTTTTCATTTAACAATTATTTGTATATATTGTTAATGTACAAATATTGGTAATATTTTGATGCCATTTTTTACATAATCTGTGACCTCGATAGTAAACAATCACACTATAGAACACATTCACCTACAGTGTAGAACAATTGTTTCAAGCTGTGACGGTAGAAGCCTTTCTAGGGACGACTGTGATTGTAGTTCTTTAATTGCATGCTGACGTATGCATAATTAGCACCAACACAAAAATGGTGAAATAATTGAATACGTAATTAATGAAGTGGTCTAATTTCGTGTATTGATAGCAGTTAAATACAAATCGTTAAGCGTGAATGAGACAAAATTCCCACATGACAGTTATACAGTGCTTATAAATTATTATTATTTAAATTTTTCAAGAAAAAAAAGACTTAAATATAGTATACTTTTATAATGTAATCGTGATATGAAATATGCATGAATACATGAATCTGCAACAAAATAAAATTAATAAATATCGCGGATCGTTGCCACTTTTAAAGCTAGTCGAGTGGAAGACAAGTCTCCACTATAAAACAACGAGCTGCTAGTAATATAATTTATGCACTAAATATGGAAATTTATGCAAACCAATCTAAAATAGCCATTTATTATAAAAAAAATCCACCTGTCTAACTTATTTTAGTATCTGTCGACATGGAGACAGCTTAAATCTATACATATAATAAAATTGTAACTAAGTCGAATCTGTACATTAAATATTTTTTGGAAAATCTAATTGAAATAAACATTCTTATCGATACAGAGGCCGAATCTATAGTTTTTAGAATTTTTGTCTGTCTGTCTGTCTGTCTGTCTGTCTGTCTGTCTGTGTGTCTCTTACCGCATCACGAGAAAACCACTGGACAGATTTTGATGAAATTTGGTATGGTGATAGCTAGTTATCCGGGTTAACATATAGGATACTTTTTACCGCGGGAAAATATCTCATTTCTGAGAAAAAAGACAAAAACTGCATTGTAAGAGTATACTAATATGTAAAACCTAAGAATTTGGCTTTTGGTTATCTGAACGCGGGCGAAGCCGCGGGCAATGCTAGTATGAATATAAATACTAAATGCATAGTACAAACTGTTAAATGAGATTAAAATGGTTTGTCATGTAATTTAAAAAAAATACAGTAGCAAGTTTTTGTTTGAGAATAAAAAACGCAGTGCAGAGAGCACTTCAACTTATCAATCCATATTCTTCATACAAGCTTTTCAACTTCCCTTATGAATAATTTAATAAATGTAGAGCTATTATAAATACTGCGGCAACTATGCAGAGGACTTAGAAATAGAATAAAGTGAAATGAGAAAATATTTTTATCTTAAACGTGAAAGTAATGACATTTTTGTTATTACTTTTCTATACATATAATAAAATTGTAACTAAGCCGAATCTGTACATTAAATATTTTTTGGGAAATCTTATTGTAATAGACATTATTATCGACACAGAGGCCGAATCTATAGTTTTTAGATTTTTTTCTGTCTATCTGTTACCGCATCACGGAAAAACCACTCGAGGGATTTTGGTGAAATTTGGTATGATGGTAGCTGGTTATCCAGGTCAACATATAGGATACTTTTTACCGCGGGAAAATATCTCATTTAAGAGAAAAAATACAAAAACTGCAATGTAAGAGTATACTAATATGTAAAACCTAAGAATTTGGTTTTAGGTTATTTAAACGCGGGCAGAGCCGCGGGCAGTGCTAGTAACATATAAAACACTATAGGAAAATATCTCATTTAAGAGAAAAAATACAAAAACTGCAATGTAAGAGTATACTAATATGTAAAACCTAAGAATTTGGTTTTAGGTCATTTAAACGCGGGCAGAGCCGCGGGCAGTGCTAGTAACATATAAAACACTATAGAATAACCAAAAAGGATACCAATTAACCATAAAAGTACTTATACATAGATAATAAATTTCGTGTACTATATTATTTTCAAAAACGTAAGTTTTTTAATAAAATAAGTTTCATTATTAACATAATCCACGCTACTGTTGTCATAAATTATTCAACGTTCATTTAAACAATTTTTCACAGCACTTAACATTGAGAAACTAAAACTTTTGAATGTTGATTTTAGTCTGTGGTTCGTTTAAACAACTTTGAACTACTTTTTCTCAGAATACCTTCATTCATCCAGATGACCCTTTAGTTCGACGTTGTGTTAATACTAAAGACACCTTTCAATAAAAATAATGAACGCCAAGTAATTTCAGTTGCGGCTGTACGGTTTCAATGCATTCTCTATACTAAAAATAACGAAAATCACTGCCTTAGAGCCCATGTACGCAGTAAGGCCTCGATGCTCGTAATCGAGCGTGTCGATCTGATAAAACTACTTTCCAATCTGCATGTTCTACGGAGCAGACTTTTTTTTACTTCTTTTATACGCAATAACCCTTATTTTAACGTAATAAAGGCGGTTTTTCTTTACATAGAGTAAATAAGCTTGATCGTAACGAATCTAGGATGCTGTGTATTCATCTTGCATTACGTTCAAGGATAACCTTCCGCCGTCTTCAATATACTAAGGAAAATAACTTTGTAAACTACTTGTTGCCTATTCTGTCCTGTTTTACTTAGAATAAGTAAATTTTAGCTGTTTTTGTATTGATTTTAATGAATCTGTTACTATTTAATAAATAATATTCAGATATGAAAAATTATATGTTTCTATATGTATTATTAAGTATGTAAATAAATATATATAAGTATGTAAGTAAATAGTATTTAACCTTACAAATTTATACCTACAAGTACATAAAACTTGTAAAAGTATTTATCACGCGATTTCGTGTTTTGTCGGATATTGAAGCTTCATAAGAATGACTTTCCAATCTTACGGTAGAAGGTATACTTATCAAGATTGCCTCAAGATGCTGCGGCTACACTATTGCGGACATTCGATGCGGTTGTTTTCTCACAGGCATTTTTCAACGGTGACAATTTATAGGGAAGGAAGACGATGTTTTCAAAACGTTGTATAGTAAGTTTTACTATACAATAGTTCAATAATAATGCAATAAAGGCAAATGGCAGAAATAATAATTTAATCTTCCCACATAACCAGCTTACTCAGGTTTCTTATATTCTAGAAAATAAAAACGTTTTCTATTAATGATGTTATAAATCAACACATACGCCCCATTAACGCTACTTTAAGGACGTTAAGAGGAATGCTAAGAAAACATATTTAAAGCCTTTTAAGACACATTCGTCCCGTGCACGGTATTTACACGTATTTTTTAAGTAGCCATTCGGATAATATTTCGAACAGTCTACCTCTGACTCACAGGTGTGTAGACACGTTATATACTTGGAAAGAAGCTTAACTTCATTTCTGAGAAAATTGTTCATATATGGATACTAACGATGAGTGAAACTTGAATTTATTATATGTACACCTACACTGTACATATATTTATTTATAAGGTTAATAATGTTGGTTTACATAATCTTACTGATTTGACTTTTTCTTTCTAAACCTAAGATTGGATAGGTATCCATGTGTGGTAGTTTTAATTATATTATAAAACTAGCATTGCCCGCGGCTCCGTCCGCGTTCAGATGACCAAAAACCAAATTCTTAGGTTTTACATATACTCTTACATTGCAGTTTTTGTATTTTTACTTAGAAATGAGATATTTTCCCGCGGTAAAAAGTCCTATATGTTGACCCGGATAACCAGCTATTACCATGCCAAATTTCATCAAAATCCCTCCAGTGGTTTTTCTGTGATGCGGTAACAGACAGACAGACAGACAAAAATTCTAAAAACTATAGATTCAGCCTCTGTATCGATAATAATGTTTATTTTAATAAGATTTTCCATAAAATATTTAATGTACAGATTCTTCTTGGTTTCAATTTTACTATATGTATAGATTAATCATCTTCATAAAAGTGACCGTTTATATACGTCTCACTTTATAACTAGAGCTTCAATAAAACAATTATTGTCGCCTTAATAACTCGCTGATTAAAGAATGTTGGTATGTAATCCAACCGTTAATTGTACAATGTTTTGCATAAGGGCGCTGTGTAATATAATAAACCTGTATAGGTTAGATGAGATTTTTCTTATATAAGAAAAATCTCGTCTGATGCAGCTGCGTGGACTTAAAAAAATAAACTGGTTTTCTTGAGAACTGCTTGCTCATTAGCTGGCACAAATGAAGGGTAAATTAATTATTATTTTACTTTATACTAGCTTTCGCCCTCGACTTTGCATGTATCGACATCGACAAAAATTGCCAATATCTCTCTCGATTCGTATAGAGTACCCGCCAGTGAAACCGTTAAAGCCTTTTATCATGCGTCAACCTCAAATCGCAGAGATATTTTATTTATAAGTTCAAATTACGTTCATAAATTATATATTGCTATATTTCTATAATGATCGACCATTATATATATAACATATATACTATAAGTTGAAAAAACTTACTAAGAAAACATACTTATTCTTGACTTTACTGAATAACTTGAATATAAAAATATATTTACTGACTTGTTACACCTACTCATTTTTTGTTTAAACAACTTACCTAGTCTACTACTTTCTAAGCAATTAGAAAGTGTTATTGTCGATCCCATATTCACCACTTATACCAGTTTACTGTGCTTCTCCTAGCGTTAGAAGACCTGCCAACTCGAGACCAAATGTGGGCGCCGGCGCCCCACGAGATAGATCCAGACATCTGGCCGCCGCCTCCCGACCGAGATCCCACCGCCTGGCCTTCGCCAACTAGTGTAGAACATAAGTAAGTAACGGACAGTGACATTTTTAATTTAAGGTTTATTAGTTGTATGTTCGTGAAGATCATCGTGACATTTTTGTGTAAACATCTCTATATACTGCGATGAACATAGCGGGATCATTTCCCGCACCCGATTAACCTCTGGAGATGGAGTAAAAGTTTTACATTCTATCAATGAAAGCAGAATGATAAGAAAATAGAGGTATTTCAGTCTGGCAACCGCCTGAACGATTTTGTATGCAAGATATTTCAGGATAAAGATCCATACTTTTTTAATATTATAAATGTGAAAGTGTGTTTGTTTGTCCTTCTTTCACGTCGAAACAGAGTTACTGACGGATTGGCGTGATTTTTTGTGTGGACATAGTTGGAGTGTTGGAGGGTGACATAGGCTAATATTTACGGTAGGAGATTATCTCATTCCCACACTTCGAAAACACTTTATAATACAACGATAACTTATCATGCTTATGTGTATATGTATATAATATTATGTTTTTGTTTGAGTTGTTTTTGACAAAAATTAAGGAAAACAAGCAACACTTTTAGCGATAAATATTTAAATTTTCAGTAGGTAAGTCATATTAAGTTGAAGATATTTACGAGTACTATCTTATCATGTTCAAACTTAAATCTTCAACAAAAAATCTTATCTTATTCACTCGCTAAATAGGGAGTGCTGAACTTGCTAACTTGGTTAGAAAACAACTCGACTAGTTCCTAGGTGTGATGTTTACACTGCCACACGTATATGGATAAAATAACTGCACAGTTAGCCCTTTTTATCAAGTTCTCCTAAACAGAATTTAAAACCTTTATATAAATGGACATACAGCGTCATAATCATAACGAGTTCCACGTCATAAATAAATTATTTTTATTTTCCATCGTATAGATCATTGAATGAATGTTCTCGCTAATATTTTTATTGATTTATAATTCAATACTAAGTTAGTCTGGAAAACGTTTCATATAATAGACTATACATCATACACTTTCATGTTACGTAGCGATAACAATCTTATTGATATAAAACTTTCACCATTAGCCCACCACAAAAGCTCTACGCAGGAAAGTCTCGTACATCAATCTTGCATAGCTTACAGTCATAAACCTTAGGCTCATAATCATATTTTAATTGACGTAGTAATTTTAATAAAATTTTCGCTATTTTAAATGTTGATGCAACTAATACATTTTTTTAATATATAAATAAAAATACGTGTATAAATTTCCTAGATAGGTCACTCTGTATGCCTCTAAATCGTAACAATCAAATATTCCCATAACGGTCCTTAGCTCTTTATTCCTGAACTTTATATACACACGCATATCTGTAAAACCTTGATCCTTTGACCTAACACTTAATGAGTTTGATCCATTTCTTTTACCAGAGGACCTCCGACAATGAAATCGGCAAGAAACAATCCACGAAACAACAGAACGGCAGATAACAAGAAGACATCAGCGCGGAACGCGACCACATCACAACGGAAGACGTCAGATGTACGGAACCCTAAGATTAACACGAATAAAGGACATAGCGGTTGGTCACGATACTGTTATATTTTGTTGTTTGTACCCGATTGCCCCCCGAGGTCGGGTTCAAGTGTTATACTACAGTATTATAGGTCTATATTCTTTGTCACGATTTGTAGCTTATATGGCTTTACAGTATATAATCTAATATATGTATGAGGTGTACTTTAGATTCGTGATTTGTCGATCGAATCGATTCGTAATCGATTTTTAATATATCTGTATACATTTTTTAATAGTGTTGGCATCCGAGTTTTGTTATTAGTATGTTCTACATTATTCCAGTTTAAATAGTTCCTATAAAATCCAAAGTACTAAAATTACTTATTTGGTTCTTGGATTAGATACTGAAGCCATCTAAATGCTTAGTAAGCACACGTCGAATATTCCACAGCGATTAGTATAGGATTTGTTTGCGTTTTTTTTTAAATTTAATATGGAGTTACCATTTTATTTATATTTTATATCTAGATAAATTAATTCTTAAAAGGGAACCCTAAAAGCTAGTAACAATTTAATTGATACTACACTGTCCTGACGTAATATTGGTGATGTAACGTGAGAAGGAGGTGAACTATAGTTGTTATGGCAAGAACATCCATAAAACACTTAGCCTATAAAGGTATGCATGGAAATTCAAACATTCACCGTTACTGACATTTAAATTAATAAATAAAATGTGCGAGTGTCTTTAAGAATTACTATGAAATACAAACTTATTTTTGCTACTGATAAAATGACTGAATATTTAATTTTACTTCTGACCAAATAAATAATGTAAATAAACCTTTTGACGGTTCAAAGACAAAAACCTTAGGTCCACGAGTCAGTCTCGCGCTTGTCCAAAATTTTTATAACACGGCCGTATGTTTCACAGCTTTAAATAATAAATATCGTCATACATCAATAATTTTTTAGATAGTACGATAGGAAGTCATTATAAGATAGTAATTTGGCTGGGCGAGGCGTATGAATGACATTTACAATGGAAATGTAGGTCTAGGTGTAACGTCTCGTGCATAAATGACGCATTTATGTACTGGACTAGGCAATGAGGGCAGAAAAACGTCGCCTTCACTTCGTTATGTTGGTAATTGGAGTAGTATGCTAATTTCTGAGAGGCTATGTGCAATTTGATTTTGTGTTTTATTTCGTTTTTAGATTCCGAAAGTTAGTTGTCTAATCTAGACTTCGCTAAGGTGTAACTTTATATAAGTAATCTGCATTTTGTAAACGCAGTATTTAATTTTATAAAAAAAAAAACTTAAAAAATATAGTAAAAAAATAACTGATTGGTAGTTTTCATTCACTATATATACCTAATCAGATATTTGAGAATATGTAGTTATTTTTTACTTTCTAGTGGGTTTTTTTTGGAATCGGTTTTTTTTTAAGTTTTTATTTTGCCACTTTTAGTGCAGACATAGTAGTAGCAAAGTAAGAAGAAAGTATTTTTTTAAATTCAGTAAGTGAAAAATCAATTATGACTTATTTTCTATATTTAGGAGTGTTTTTTTTTCAAATTTAAATGGGATCAACTTACAATCACTGTAGAAAGTTAAGCGTGTTCAAATATTTTTTCGTCGATTTAAAAGGGTCACAGAGGATGTGAGCGTAATAAAGATTAATATCTTGTTATGTGCTTCATATGATATAACGGATATGTATAAATTTTATTATATAATATAGTGGTATTAAATGATATACTAGTATGTAGATTCAAAACAGTGAATTCAATTTCCGGTTAAGAAATACGGAGTATTAGAAATGCAATAATACAGGTTTAGTTTTTATCAAAATTCTCGTAACTCTTTTTTGGTATTATGTATGTATAGTTTTGGAATGCGCTATCTACATAATACTTTCTTAAAACGCGAGTATTTCAAATGTTAAATAAAACGATCTTTTCGAATTTTTTCGCGGATTTATTTTGTTTTTAGTTCGTGATATTTCGAATGATTTACAGTAATCGTGGTCACGGGAGAGAGGTCCCGTCCGAAAATCCGTAAAGATGGATTTATTTAAAATTCTTCATCTTCGTATATTCGTTCACTTAGTACATATAATTCAATTGATAATATGATTTGCAAGAAAGTTTTATTATATGTAAAACAATAATTATTTTTCCTTTAGCTAAAACTAAAGAAACCAGTAACAAAGAGCACAACAATACAAAAGACAAGCAGGACAGAGACAACAACAATGGGGACACAGACGACGAGAAACATAAAGAGGAGGAAAGACGGTTCGAGCCACCTTCTGCGGCTGATGGTGACCTGGTAGATATGTTGGGTGAGTGTCGACTAACAATATCTTATAAGTTATTTTAGCTGTTATTATTATAATATTATTACAATTTTTTAGAAAAATATTAATTAGTAATCTATATATATTTAGTGTTGCCATTATTACATTTATAACCATAAAGAAAAATAAACTATTAATTAGATATTTATATTTTTTTATGGTTATAAATATAATAATGGCAATACTAAATATAGATTACTAATTAATATTCGTCTTATAAGTCTTATAGAAATAAAGGTTGTATGGCTATTGGTTAATAGAAATCCATAATCTATCTTTATATATATAATTCTTCTGTGAGTGTGTATGTCACTGAACTTCTCTCAAACGACTGGACCGATTTTGATTAAATTTTTTGTGTGTGTTCAAGGGGATCTGGAAATGGTTTAGATTCACAATTTGAATAATAATTTTCATCAAAAAAATTGTTAAAAAAAGTTTGAAATTTTCAAATTAAAGACGTGTAGACAGGACAACGTCTGTCGGGTCCGCTAGTTATTTATATAAAGTAAGAAACTGATTGGCTGACTGATCAATCAACGCACAGCTAAAACCGCATGCTCTAGAAGCATGAAATTTTGCACAAATGTTCCTTAAATGATTTAAGTGCGAAGGGATTTTTGGAAATTTATCCCCTAAGGGGTTAAAATGGAAAATGATACTTTATATAAAACTTAAAAATCAGCATTGATGATATTGACGCTTAATAAACGAAACATTTAAATACTTAAAAAAGGTTTTTTTTTTAAATAGATCAATATATTTATCGACCGATTGATCCACCGATAGATCGACCGACTGGTTGACCGACTGATCAACCGATTTATCGACCGATTAAACCTATTATTATTTATCTTTCAGAACGAGATATAGTGCAAAAGAATCCCAACATCCGATGGGACGACATCGCGGATTTAAGTGAGGCCAAGAGATTGTTGGAGGAAGCTGTAGTCTTGCCCATGTGGATGCCTGATTTCTTTAAAGTAAATATAAACTGTTATGAAAAATTAAATTTAAACACAAAAATATATTAAGTTTAATTTTACAAAAAAAATATATTTAAAAAGACAGTTTTACAAAATATTTGAAGGTGACTAAAAATAAAAGCCTATTCGTTACAGTGTGAAGTAACAAACATACACACATACAAACTTTCGCCTATATAATAGAGATTCAATAAAAATGTATGCAGTAACCTATCACTTGCGGGGCAGTGGTAATGCAGTGGTAGCGCGCTCGTTTTTGAAGCCAAGTAAAGCGAGTTCAAATTCCGGGTCTCACACCTCCAACTTATTATGATATAACTAAAACATGTCGAGGAAATCGGATATCCGAGAGAACTTAGTGAGCTTTCAAAAGACATGTCAAATCCGCTCGCACTAGGCCAGCGTGTTGGACTATGACCTGATCCCTCTCGTAGTGAAGGCCCGTGACCAGCAGTTGGACATTAAAAGGGGCTGAATACAACCCATGACTTATCCATGGTACCATACTTCCAGGGTATCCGCAGACCATGGAAGGGAGTGCTGATGGTGGGCCCGCCCGGCACCGGCAAGACGATGCTGGCGAAGGCCGTGGCCACCGAGTGCGGGACCACCTTCTTCAACGTATCCTCTTCCACCCTCACATCGAAGTACCGCGGGGAGAGTGAGAAACTAGTCAGATTGCTGTTTGAAATGGTTAGTTATCTATACTAATATCATAAAGAGGTAAAATTTGTGAGTATAGGAATTGTGACCTTGTGACGTTGTAGGGGGTAATCTCTGGATCTACTGAACCGATTTAGATGAAATTTGGTTAGAAGATAGTTTATGACCCTGGGAAGAACATAGGGTGAGGGTCTTAATTTGAGCCGCCCATCTATAAAAGAGACACTTATGAAATGTCAAATAAAGACATTATGAAAAAAGATGGGGTCTCTCTGCTATTTAAAATTGCAAGGAATTATGAAAAAACCAATAGTCTCGCTAAATTCCATGTAATATTATTATCTCTTGAATCTGACAGATTCTCATTGCGAGTTGGTGGTAAAATTTTTGATAGATTAGAAAAAAAAGTCAAAAAGTCTGTCAAATTTTCAAACTTTTTTGTTTAATATTCTACCGGTTTTTTTCAGTGGGTCGACATAAATTGTGAACCGATTATTTCATTCTTTTTTGTTAATCAATCATATTTTAAGTGTGGTTATAATTTAGAATTAAGACAAAAACCCTCTTTCGGGATAGAATAATTATTTTAAAATATATATATATATATAAAATAGCAATAATAATAACAAAGAACAAATTTTTTACAATAAAGTTGCATTTTTTAGCCGTAGCCCTCAACCTTATCGCGAAAATCCCAATGTTTTCAATCATCCTTGAGCTGTAGGAAACAGACTTATAGGAAAGACGCGTAAAGGAAATGTAAATGAATGAAAATTAATTTTATTCAATTAAATTTTACAAGCACTTTTGAAATGCCCGGTAGTAATGTTAATTAAAATGAAATATTAAGTGACATTTTTCTAATACATATAATATTAGTACAAAAACCTAAAATGACACTTTGGTCATAATAGGTCTAACAATATAACCACTCATCAAGGAATGAGAGAATGAGTATGGTTTCTATATCATCTGATCAGATGATACTTAATTGAATTGTTGTGCATAAGCGTTTAAAGGCATTTAACATGCCCTTAGGTTATTTGTATTAGTATAGTATTATCACAGTATAAAAATCTATAGGATGGATGATTGCCCATTGAGGGACTACATGGATTTATTATTACGAATATACGGTTGTCAAATAATACCAAATTTTATGGCGAACAGTTGCCAAGTTAAATCGTTGTAGTGATATTATGTAGTTATACACTTTGTCAATCATAAAGCCGTTTCCCAAATATTCTATATAAATAAAAATGTTCGTGTGTTTGTCCTCTATGCATTTCTAAACCACTTACTCAAGTGTGATGAAACTCTGGCGGGTTAAACTGTAGCCTGCGAAGGCTCCTGACACAAAAAACAACATATCTTGGGACGTTTGTCTTATATGTGTATAATGAAAACCACCAGAATATACTTCAAACGTATAATAATTATAGATTCACATATAAGAATTACACCACACTTAACACTACATATATCACTGCTTTTACTAAAATTACACAACACAGTTTCAGCATAACTTCACCGTAACTCTTACTAAATTAGAATGAATCCTAATCATACAAAGCAATCCTTTTATAATAATTTTAATTTTAATCAACCCACCTTTTTAATAATTTTAATGTCATTTTAACTACTTCCGTCGCAATCACAATAATCCATTTATGTATCTAATTTAGAAAATAAAGACTGTAAAAATAAATATAAATTATTTCTAGTACATTTCATAATTTTTAAATCACAACAATAATTTAAGTTTAACTTTGACTATTCCTAAATCATTGCAACATTTGATTTAAAATAAATTTAGTTTCTTTTTTAAATAATACATTTGCATACTTAATATAAAATAATAATATCATTGAAACTCCAATTAATGACAATAAATATAGGTTACTTTGAATATATCTGACAATATTAGTATTAAAATTAAGAAATCACAACATGTGATCCTAAACCATTCAAGGCTAAGGATGCACCTGAGTGAAGCGTGGGTAAATCCGCCAATCCGCAATAGGCCAGCGTGGCGGACTATGGCCTGATCCCCCTCGTGCCCAGCAGTGGGATATTGAAAAGGGCTAATTACATGTACAGTATATAAATACATTACAGTCTGTCACTCATGGTTGCCCGGTCTAAACGCCTTCGTTAAACGGTCATATAGATCAGTAGAATGTGGTATTATGTATGGGACATATTGTACAAGTTAGTTTACCCGTACCCAGCAGTGGGACGATAGAAAGGGCTGAATACAAGTATATTTGCAGGCGCGGTTCTACGCACCCAGCACGATATTCATAGACGAGATAGACTCGCTGTGCTCGCGCCGCGGCTCCGACAGCGAGCACGAGGCCTCGCGCCGCGTCAAGAGCGAGCTGCTCGTGCAGATGGACGGCCTCGGCTCGGCCACCGATGAGCCTGCCAAGGTAAATCTATACATTCTATACAGATAAATAAAATTTAAGTGTTCGTTTGTAATGTCAAAATAACAGCTTTTTACTAAATGCATATGAAATACACGGTATTTATAAGAAAATAATATAATATACGATATTTATAAGAAAAACACCATTTTTTAAATTTTGTCTGTCTGTTTATTCTGGCTAATCTCCGAAACGGCTGGGTCGATTTTGACGGGGCTTTCACTGACAGGTAGTTGATGTTATAAGGAGTAACTTAGGCTAACTTCTATTTCAGTAAAAGAATTAGGGTTCCGCACAAAAAAATTAAAATGTACCTAAAATATAAAAATGAACCCGAGCGAAGCGAGGCTGAGTCGCTAGTAATAAATATTAATGCCCTACTGAATTTATATAGTGCACAAGACTATTCCTGACACTTTCATGCTCTGGTGGAACGATAATTCGACACCACATGTGGGAGATCAGATACAGGACCGATAAGACACGTGCTCTCGGATGCATGCGGGCGACACACCGCCAACTATTTTGGTCCGACCCGGGTCTTGAACCCAGGAGGACCTTATGGTCAGCAGCCGCTGGACACGCTAGTCTCTATAAGCCATTATAAGTTTTTTATATTAATTTAAATTACCAGCTATCTGTAATATTTTGTAAAACGTTGTATATTACTAACTAGTAGTTGTAAAAAGAGTATAGTATGTACTCACCATCATAACATTTTGTACAATATTTGCTCCTTAGGTAGTAATGGTGCTAGCAGCAACAAATTTCCCATGGGACATCGATGAAGCCCTAAGGCGAAGGCTCGAGAAGCGTATCTACATACCGCTCCCGACGCAGGAGGGCAGGGAAGCCCTGCTACATATTAACCTCAGAGAAGTCAAAGTTGACCCCGAAGTTGATCTGCGGTCCATTGCCAAGAAACTGGATGGTTACTCTGGAGCAGATATAACAAATGTTTGTAGGTTAGTATTGTGAAGATTCATTATTATCAAAGGTTTAAATATATAGATAAGCACACCCCATACATAGAGGACTTGTAAAATGTATATATTGAGAGATCTTGAACCTTTAAAAATATTTGTTCATCTATTCTAATATTATAAAGAGGAAAGATTTTTTGTTTGTTTGTATCGAACAGGCTCCGAAACTACTGAACTGATTTAGATGAAATTTGATAAAAGGATAGTTTGACACCCTGGGACATAGGATAGTTTTTATCCCGGAAAACATTCCTTAAGGGAGTGATAATGGGGGTGAAAGTTTGTATGGGGAATTATGGTTAATACTTGGATGGCATATACATGTTATTTTTTGTATTAAATAATTAATTTTG
Organism: Brenthis ino; assembly: GCA_921882275.1. Lineage (NCBI taxonomy): Eukaryota > Metazoa > Arthropoda > Insecta > Lepidoptera > Nymphalidae > Brenthis > Brenthis ino. The sequence continues at coordinate 21,238,785 of OV170229.1, read as the reverse complement.
CGTTTTCAAGAGAGGAAAAGCTAATATACAATGTTCAGTATAGGAAGTACCACATTTAGTTCTTAATAGCCTGTGTTACCATGGCAACATATAAATAAATTTACAATATCACGAAAACACGATGATATTATGACGCTGTAGAGTGCTTGCAGAGATAAAAACTTTTATAACCTTTTTTACTATATTATTTAAAAGTTCAGTCTAGGATAAAGAGTAAGTTTAGTCTGTACAATTAACATGAATAAAGGCATTCAGCGTAGAAATTTATCAACAATTAAAAGTAAAAAAAAATATTACGTTTGCTTCAATAAATTATTTATTAGAATAATTAAACCTAATTAATATAAAGACAAATAATTTAATACATAATGAAATAGATTAAAATGTGATTTTTTTTCCACCAACAGAGATGCATCAATGATGTCTATGCGACGTAAAATCGCTGGCCTCAAGCCTGAACAAATAAAACAACTTGCCAAGGAGGAGCTGGACTTGCCGGTCACTAGACAGGACTTCTTGGAAGCCCTTGCGAAATGTAATAAATCTGTATCTAAAGGAGACATTCAGAAATATCTCACGTGGATGGACGAATTCGGATCCTCCTGATTCACATAGAAAATGAGTGATAAAAAATGAAAAACAATAAGTGTAAAACACAATTTGAGTGAAAATCTTACATAAATTAGATGGAACACATGAACTGTTTCAGTATTAACAAAGTATAAAATTTCAATATGGTGTAATAAATATTGCCTGTAAGATAGATTTTACAAAGTGAATATGTATTAAAATAATTGAGCTTACTTCTAGTCCACATATAGCTACACACATTATTTTTACGAAATGAAAGAAATAAAATTGTACCCAACTTTACAAATTTTACTTGGATTCAGAATTCTAAGTTTTAGAAAGATTGGTGGGCAAAGCCAAATGTGGATAACGGCTAACAATAATGTCTACTCATAAGATTGGATTATGTATTTTTATGGATTATTTTTTTACTTTGTAAAATTATGTTCATATGTATTAACTAAAAGATAAATCGCATTTGTATGACATTCCCATTGGTTTAATAATGTAAATAAAATTCGCGTGCTTTCTGTTTTAAAGTGTAAAAATGTGTACAGTATCAGCACAAACATCGTGTGAAATAAAGCATTAAGAATATTAATGTTCAGACGAAAATTAAATGGCAATATTATTTTTTTAATAATAAATAAACAAAATCAAATGTTCATTAAAATGTAACTATCACATCAGTTTTAGTATTATTTTGTCAAAATCTTTTTAAATTACAATTAATGGACAATTAAACACATCGTCCTTATAAATGCGCTCATATTTTACAGCAAGCTATGTCAATGAGATCTGTCATCACATTTTGTTAGTATATTTATAACAAATATACCGTGATCTTTGTACTTAATTTAGGTTAATATGAGATTTATAGTTTAGAATAATTTTATGCCATAACTAATTTATATCTACCATAGATTTTTATAAATTTTCAATAATTTTTATGTTAATTAATAATTAAAATTTAAATATTTTGAATAAATTAGCATTCGCTCAATTTAAAAATACTGTATGTTTGATTAGACAAGTTCGAATAAGATTTCAATTAAATCTTGAGTCTTATGTTTATGCATATGATCTCCAATCCTTAAGATAAGAATGTTGAAACTTAAAGATAATATAGGGTCGACCATCCATCCAGTTGAAATGACAAAAAAGTATTGTTAAATATTTTAGCATCTTTAGTGAATTGTATATTATATCATTTTCCTCCATATCCACTCCTGCATGAATTTAATCTCAATTAACACATTAAAAAAAAAAAACAAAATTTGTAATATTTTTTAAAATATTCGTGATATAATATCAACGCCTTAAATTTTTTAAAACAATCACCTCGGCTAATCAATGAAATTGGAAAAGATAATATTTTTGCATCAGTGTTATTAATAAATAATTGTACAACAAAATAAAACCATTTTTAAAATAGATACATGTAGTTTTTTTCCTTATGTCAACTTTGTGTGTTTTTAGTAATATGGTTTATTCTAGATAGTAGAACATCTTCAAGTTTAATAAAGATTAAATTATTTTTAAGTTTTTACGATAACTGGTATTACTAATATATGGACGCTAAAACAAGGCTGGAGCGATTTTGATGAAATTTTCGGTTTACTGCTACTATAGAAATACTAGCATATCCGCGGCTTCGCCCGCGTTCAAACTTCCGATCGCTACGAAAATTGCCTGAAAATTTCATTAAAATCGTTTATCACTAAAATAATAATTAAGAAAAAGGTTTTTAAAAATAAACACTTTTTTTAAATATTATTTTTATGGCTGATACGATAAGTAACTCATAAAAAAATGAATATGGAAGTATTACATACTGAATAAATTAAAACGAAATTTGAATCAATAGTAAAAATATTTTAGAATCAAAGAGTTCTTTAATAATATCTATTAAAATTACATTTTATATATAAAAGCATAAGCGTAGAAAAAATCCAATATAAAACGCAACATGAGAATATTCATAAATAATTTAAATTTGATGGTTATTTTTTAGATATAATGACTATTCATAATCTTATATATAAAATTTCCATGTCACAATGTTTGTTACCGTACTCCGCCGAAACGGCTTTACCGATTTTTACCAAATTTTATATGCGTATTCAGTAGGTCTGAGAATCGGCTACTATCTATTTTTCATACCCCTAAGTGATAAGGGTGGTCCTCCCAAACCCCACCCCAGGGACGAACCCGAGCGGAGCGAGGGTGAGTCGCTAGTAATCTTATAAAATTAAAAACCGAAATTTTCTTACAAGAGAAGCTCATCCTAATTCTAAATAAATATAAATTTTGCTTTCATTTTATTATGCTTTAATCATGTATAGAATATAAAAGAAACCTTTAAAGGTATGTACAATTTTTTACATTATTTTTTAAATAAATTTCTATAAATTTTATTTCACAATGAGAAAAAATGTGCTAGCAACACTTGAAGTACAGATATACATACAACTACAGATTTTATAAAGTTAATAGAGAATTATGAGATATATAAGTAACTATTATTGTGTTATAAAAAAAATTCTTATAATAATTTAGTTTATAAGAAATTAACAAAACTATAAATGTTTATTTGTTTATTTTTTATATATAACCTTTGCATTGTCATCAGAGAAATGTATTTATGGGTTGGTATATACAAAGTCAGGTTTGAGTTTGGTTAAAAATCATTTAAGGTCATGTTGCACACTATTTATTCCGTGATTGTTGTACAAAATCGTTAATTTACGATTATAAAAACTAAAAATAAACGTAATTTCTTTTTTAACATGCAACTCAACCCATATTACTGAGTGAATATAGTAACAATTGTTTGGCGCCAGCGGAACTACTCAAATGTGGTTTTGATGTTGGTATTACTGTAGTTACTACGTGGTCGCAGTATTACGGAAATGTAAACATGCACAGATAATTTTTCTCTTATTTTCAATATTTGGTGCTTCTAGTCTAATAATTTTGTCTTTCCAAAATATAAATGGTAATAAATTACATAATTGACAATATACTGTGCTTGTAAATGCTATAATTTTATATTTTTATTTTCTGTCACCGAAGTGAAGATAGGCAAAAGCGTCGACAAGCGCTGTAGGATTTCAAGTCTGCTAATGGCGGACGCCAATAATTTTGGAAGTTTCGTGATTCTATTGTTCTGTTTTTAAGAATTCCATCAGTTTTATGCTTGGGAATGAGTTTTGTTTTAAGTGATTGCGTCCATAGTGTCATAAATGTGCAAGTGATATGAAATGTGCGGTTTGAACATGACAAAAGCGCCCGCTAGATATGTAACCTTTTCCATAACCTCGTTTACGCGAATGGAGTAGATATGTGATCGATGTGTGTGCAACGGTGAACGATTTTTCGTCATATTCGCTTTACATTCAGTGCGAAGTTACTTGGCCTTTTAGTGATGGAAGTGTCCGCGTCGCGGTTTTGCTATCCGACGCCCGTTTTCGATGTAACGTAAGTGAGCCGGTCGATCGTCAAAGCTTAGTGTAAGCAGGGACGGCCGCTACCAGCCGAAGATGGCTGCGACGCAGGCAGAGTCTCAGCGAAGCGAAGCGAACGTTGATCAGAATCCATCGGACCAACTCAGTGAATCTCGGAACGTGCTTTTACAAAACGGCACCGACAAATCCGTCGGGCGCGTTCCGCCCGATGGCGTTGTGAACACAAAGAGTAAATCGCCGATGTCGGCCGATCCGGGCCAGCCACGCGACGGTGGTGAGGCGCCCGGCCACGATCGGAGCGGTGACCGCCCAGTGCCGGACCAGTACGGACCGTATCGTTATCCGGAAGGTGCTGATCCATATTATGCTCAACGACCGGGATTTCCCGGCAAACCGCGGCCACCACCGCAACAAAGATTTTTCCCTGGGCAAACTGTATCTCAGGCGCCTGGTCCTACGCCTACACTCAACTCATTGCTCCAGTCGAGTGGAGCGCCGCCACATCGCTATCCCAATAGTTATGACCAGCCGCCCGGGGGTTATGGACCCGCCCCTGGTTGGCCACAGCCAAGACCAATGCCACCATATAATCCTCAAGCAAGTCCATACAGAAACTCAACGGTAAGTGGTCAATTTTATAGAAAGTTTAGGAAGTTGATACTTTAAGTGTTAGTATATTATTTAATTTATAATTATTTTGAAATATTATGTGTAGAAGTGTATAATTCAGTATAATGACAAAACTGATTAATTATTAAATGTTAGAAGAAAAGTTTTGATAACAGTAGTAACTTACTTTTCCTATGAGACAAAAAAACTATTGAAGCTATTATATCTTTAACTATAAGTATAGGTTTAATTAAGTACATTGAAAATCCATAACATATTTTTGAATATGCATATATTTATAAGATTTATGTTTTTAATTCAATTCAATTATTGTTTGTTATTTGGCTGTTAGGCGTGCCATTTGGGTACAGATTACTTTATTTTTATATGATAATATAATTGTATCAATGCATGGAACAGAGCAAATAATATTTTTTTATAACTGATATACACAAATACATCAGGTTATTATCATTTTTTCAAGGTTTACTCCATTTAGGATGAAATGTATATAATGACACAATTTATTCATTTTCTTCTACAGGTTTTGTTATAATGCTTTTATTTATTTTCTATATACATAAAAATGAATCCCCATTTCCCTTGGTCACACCATCATGCGTGAACGGCTGGACCGATTTAACTATTTTATTTTTTGTTGTGTTTGTTATTGTCAGGAGAAGGTTCTTATAAAATAAAATATTTAAAAAATTGCACAGAAAATTATAAATTTAAGAATACTTCACAACCGTATTAAAATTTATATGGCTAACGCTGGGTAATAACTGTTTATATATATTTAAAACGTACCTAGCGACTAACCCGAGCGAAGCAATGGTGAGCCGCTAGTACTATATAAAACATATTTGACAGGTACTATAAGCAATAATGCTTATATAATCAATCACCTTCCTATACTTTTGAACTTATTAATATAAAAATATTCTGAATGTAATCTCTATATGGGATTAGGCCACTTTGTTCTTAGTTGTAGATTAATTGCAAAATGCAACACAGAAAAGGAATCTCTGTGAAGATGAAAACACAAGCTATCCTTTTAAATTTGCCATGTGTAATCTAACTTTGAAAGGTCATTTGTAAGTTGGCTTTACTTATTCTTTGAACAATAATACCTGACTCAATTGATTTTTAACGTAGGTTAAAATTAGTAATACGAGACAATGCCTATTTTTTTAATCTTGTTAAGTTTGGATAAATGAAAATCGTGAACCACCATTAGCAAGGTTAATCAAAACATGCAAAATGCAGATGAAGTGAAAAATTACTGTGAAGAATAATTGTTAATCTTTGAAAGTAAATTAAATATTTTTTCAATCTATAAGTATTAAATCAAATTTTATTTTTGAATCAGTAAGGTCTATCTACCATGTGAATGAAAAATGTTGAAGTTAGCATTTAATATACAACTTCTTCGCCGTGATATGCACATCCTTAGCTTCCTATTCAATATTCTTAACGACCCAAATTCTCCTCCCTACCTTCGTTCCCGTCTCCCTATCCCCTCACGTTCCAGGCGGTCTTGCGTCATGTCAATGCTCGACATACCAAAGAGTAAGACACATTTTTTTTCGCACTCTTTCTCAGTATATGCCTCATTACTCTGGAACAAACTCCCTAAATACATCCAAAAAAGCCCCTCTATAACTTCTTTTAAAAAAAAATTAAAACAGTACCTTCTGTCACAAATTGGTCCTTAATTTTACTATCAGATAAACTATTTTTATGTATTCCAAATGCATACGATTATATTTATACTTTAATATGTATGTTTATATGTATGTATATGTGTATATAGTATGTATAATATGTAAGTTATTGTATATTTATCATTATATGTGTCTTTTTGTCTTATTTAATTGTATAATTATTTATAATTATTTTAAATCAATTGCACTCTTTTAGTCCCGTCATATAACACTACTTCTCACTTCCATTGGTTGGCTGGAAGAGATCTCTTCTAGAGATAAGTCCACCTTTGCCCACATTGGTATCTGTATTATCTGTGTTACTCTGTTAATATGCAATAAAGAATATATAATACAAAAAAGCTGCATATATATAATATTGTTAAATCTACTACTTTAAAATGTGATTACATATATTATGTAATTCTATTTATTGCTTGGATTCCTTGAAATGCCTTACCTAAATTTGATATGAGGTTTAACCTGCATATGATAGCATATTTTAACAAGGTGATAAAACTATGGTACACCATTGCAGTCACTATACTTTCCACTATATGTTAGTATATGTGATACAGCCCCTGGAAAAAGCAGTAATATATTTAAAGAATGGGTCTGATAAAGAGTATTGACATATAAAAGGAAAGATTTTTAATAAATAAGAAGAAAGATTTTGATATATGAGAATTTTGAAGAACAGAAGAAGATGGAAGCTACAAAGAGTTAAAGCTATAACGAATATATTCCTGTATCTAATTAAGTGATAACAAAATATCTCAATCTATGGCCAGATCCTCTTTAAAGTAAAGAGAGTCCGGTGCCCAGCAGTGGGTTTTTCAAAATGGTTGAATTCAAAATATCTTCGATCTCTATCACCTACCCATTTCAAAAATGTAAGCAACGGTTACAATGCCCATGTCCAATATATTAAACTATATTTTTCATTGGATAAGAAGATTACTATTTTTTGAAGATAAACTCCTTTTGGAGTGTTATGGAAAAAATTATGAGAGTGAATTTTTTACGATGCGATAGATTTAAACTACAGTTTATGGTTTAAATCTGCTATCTTCAGCTGCTATATTGGTTGCTTCTAACAGTTGACAACAATTTTTCATAATGAAGTATAATTAGCACTTAAATCATAGACATATGCCTTTTCCCTTTACATATAAAATTGGCTTAAATTATTCATAATAATTTGATTTGTATTTTAATTGTTAAAAAATATTTTAATATGAGTCTGCTAGGACTAAAACCTACACGAAAATTTCAGAAGTTAAGAAATTGAAAGTTATGTTTAGAATATGTTAAGTGTCATAAGTTTTGTTTTTCTTTAGTGAGACTAATATTAATATTAGAAAGATAAATTTAAATAAATTAAGTATATACCATATTCCAAAACTGCCTAGTGGCTATGTGATTTGATATCGCCCATGTTTACATTACATATTATACTTTGAGAAAATTTCAAGTATGTGTAGCAAAATTATGACCTACTTAAACAATTTTTGTCACCAAGGAGTATAAATATAATTTTAAATGATTGTTAAAAATTTAAATTATAAATGATGTTTTAAGTGTTGATTGCTGTGTCCTACTTATCCTGGGATCAGAAACGGGACATCCATTAATTACATGTACTGTTTTTCTTTTAATTTAGAGTCCTACCTCCCATTGGTGAGATTAAGTGAGAATTAGAAGGAAATTGTAGGCATTTGTATTTAAATTACTAATTAGTAGAATTCGCGAAACCTAGCCAACTTATGGAATTGATTAATTCGTTATCACAAATGAGCTTCTTGTGGGATCATAATAAAAAATGTGTATGTCTTTCTCCAATATCGAAAACTACGTGTGCATGTCATATCGCAATTAGATAAAATATCAAATAGTTTGTAGACCGTCGGTCAATTTATCTCTTAATCCATCAACGACCGCGGACACGCCGGCGTGTCAGTTAACAATAAATTTCTTAGAATTTTGATTAATATCTTAGAAATTTACCTGAAGGTTTTAATCATGAATCACAAAATCTGAGCCCAGAATTCCGATTAAATGCAGAATATAGGTTTACCTAACCCAGCCAGCCATACTTATCTCAAAAATATGATTAAAAATCTTATTCTTTTTAATCCTTAAATACTGATTGATGACTAGCATTTAACGCAACATATAACACTTGTTTAGAAATTATTATACACATATTATATGTTACGGGCAACTTGAGAAGTTTGGTCCCTATGAATAATGACCAGTCTGTATACATAATGCCTGTATCTAATGGGCAATGTAAGCAAAACTGCATGACTAATCTCTTTACCTGGTCAGTATGAATAATAACTACCCTATCTTAGGCAATATAATAAAACAGATAAACTTTAGTTTTTTGTGTTTTATATAAAATAAAATGAAAATAAAATAGCCTTTATTCCAAAAGTACAGTACATCTATATATATAATTAAATTGTAACTAAGCCGAATCTGTACAATAAATATTTTTTGGAAAATCTTATTGAAATTAACATCATTATTATCAATACAGAGGCTGAATCTATAGATTTTTGTCTGTCTGTCTGTTACCGCATCACAGAAAAATCATTGGAGACTGGATTTTGATGTGGTATGGTCATAGTTGGTTATCCAGATCAACATATAGGAAACTTTTTATTGCGGGAAAATATCTCATTTCTGAGAAAATTTTTTACAAAAACTGGTTAGAATAAAACAACGATGATAGTAGGTATATACATATTCAAATGAAATTGGTATATGTAAGAGTAGGTATACTAATATGTAAAACCTAAGAATATGGTTTTTTGTCATCTGAACGCGGGCGAAGCCGCGGGCAATGCTAGTATTTGGATAAAAATATTACTTATGTACAGGGCTCCGAAACTCATTCAATTTTTAAACCGGTTTTGGTCATTGACCCCAAACCGAAAGGCTTATCGGTTTAAGGTTTCGGTTACGCTCTTTAACCGGTTACATCCGGGAGAACGGTTTTTGACGAATTTAGGTTCCGTGACCAAAATTATCCGGTTAAATTAATTTTTTGTGCGTTTACATTTGGCGCGTCTTTGCTAATGGTCAATGGCTTAGTAGAGGGATGCATGCACGATTCTCACTTATGAATTAACCTATTTATTTCGGTATCAAAACTGAAATATTACATTTTTTTTAAAATAACCGTTAATCATTATTATTTCGAAATACTAAATTAAAATTACTCATTACCCGGTTAAAGAACGAACGATGAATTAATAATTATTAGTAATGATTATAATCATTACATTACCGAAATAAACCGGTTTTTTGTTTGTTTTTTTATTTATTCTTGCAACGACAATGAATGTTTGATTTCTGTATCACTGCGAACTAACATGTCGCTGCGTGCGCTCGCAGCCCTCTCCCCGCGCGCACCACACGCACGTCGCACGGCACGACTGCATTTATCACATTGCCCGGCTAGTAGTAAGAAAGTATTCACACTGCCCGGTCCAAGTGATAATTCAAGCTATCTCAGACCTTTGTAAATGGACCACGGGCCGTCGGACATAATTAACATGGGCCGGCCAAACTAATAAATTTATCTGTTCGATCGACGCTCTTGGTCATTATTCATAATGATCGGTCCATATTAATACTGCCCGGTTAATAAAGTTGCCATATTTAAATCTGTATTAATCCTAATACGTTAAACTAAATTATGAAAAAAATAATGTCTTATTAAATAAAACTATCTTTTCGGATTATTTCGCGGATTTATTTTGATTTATGGTTTCCGAAATTAAAAATTCTAAGAAAGTATTATAATAATGTTTATTCTATTTTCACGTTTTTCTAATAGAATGATCAAGAGAATATATCGATAGGGGGAGATTGACATTTTATGAAAAAAGTTTATTTATGTATTAATATAAAATTATTAAGTCCTGGTGCCTCCTGCAAACTATTGATTTGGTGACGTAGGTCATAGTAGGTCTGTTATTTCTATCGAAGCTTCTAGATTTAGTCCAAAGTTTAGTTATAATCACAAAGAAAAGAATTGCTTTTTTCAAAATGAACTAAAGTTCCCAAGTCAAAAGATATTACAGAATATCCTGATAAAATTATCATTTTTCATACATCGGTCATAATAAATCATGGATTTTTATAAATTGTGAACGAACCAATAGCTAAAATATAAACCACTAGCGACTCGCCCTTGCTTCGCTCGGGTTCGTCCCTAGCTTGATTCCCGATACAAACTTTCATCCCCATTTTCACCTCCTTAAGGGATGATTTCCGGGTTAAAAACTATCCTATGTCCTTCCCAGGGTCTCCAACTATCTTCTTACCAAATGTCATCTTAATCGGTTCAGTAGATCAGGAGATTACCCCATACATCGTCACAAACTTTACCTCTTTATAATATTAGTATAGATTAGTATAGATATAGATTAATTAGGTCAGAGAAGAATGCAGAAAATACCCTGGATTGCATTCAGGACTAACATTTTAATCCTCAAAGAACTCGGTATCAAACAGCGTTTTTCCTCTACAGTTCAGGCTCTAATCTTAACATACTTTGGTCACATGTATAGACGCAATTATGTGGCTATCGAACGTGTGGTGCTAGGAAGGGTAGAGAGCAGTGCGTGGTACGTGGGCAATGAGGTGGACAAACCAAGTCAGCGGCAGAAGACGTCCCACTGCATGAATGTGCGAGAAAGGCAAATACTGAGAGGAGTGGAGGCGAACAGTCGAGTGCGTTACAAGACTTAAATGATAACCACTATCTACATAAGATAGATTAGGTCAAAGTTAGAAAAAACATTACGAATAGTGCTGTCACTAAAAAGCTTTTTTTATAAGATACTAGCCACGTTATTTTTTTTATGTCTTCTCTTTTTAGTATTAAACTTGTTTTGTATGTCTTCTTATATTTTGAATACTTTCAAATAGCCAGCCAGAACCAGATCTATGTTACCAATCATTGTAACAGCAATTGGGATTTACTAGTTGTAAAGGAAACTGTGACTAAAGTAACCTTTTTAAAAAATAATCTGGAATTTTCAAATCTATACATATAATAAAATTGTAACTAAGTAAGTCTGTACATTAAATATTTTTTGGGAAATGTAATAGAAATAGACATTATTATCGATACAGAGTCCGAATCTATTATGTCCGTATGTTCGTATTATGTCCGAATTTTTTGTCTGTCTGTTACCGCATCATGATAAAACCACTGGACAGATATTGATGAAATTTAGTATGATGTTAGCTGATTATCCGGGTCAACATATAGGATACTTTTTACCGCAGGAAAATGTCTCATTTCTGAGAAAAATTATAAAAACGGCAATGTAAGAGTATACTAATATGTAAAACCTAAGAATTTGGTTTTTGGTCACCTGAACGCGGGCGGAGCCGCGGGCAATGCTAGTATTATACAAATTAAACAGCTGGACAAATTATCAAGCTAAAGACCATCCTGTTATTACTAAAATATATTGTTTATATTTAATTAAAAAAAATGATATCAGTTCTTTACTTTAAAAGGTACAATGTTAGGGAGACTCAAGATGATATTGGCTTTAAAATTATACAAATTCCTCGTATGTTAACGGGGGATTGAAAACGATAACAAAAGATGAAAAATGAAATTCAACATGTAATATAAATTTTTGTTGTACCTATAGGTGTGCGACTAATTCTAATAAATTATTTTATCGATAAACTTTGTATTCATAGCTAAAGAGGTAAAAATAGATATGCAATTTGCTGTGTGTGTTGGATACACTGCTGTGAATGTCGGTTGTTGTTCGCAAAAAAGGAAAACAACATCGTGGAGGAATAACAAAGCTGGCCCGTTGCTGTTAGCGGATATAAAAACGAAAGCGTAGTGCGATAGTGAAAGTTTGATGTGTAGGCAAATATTACTCGTTTCCAGGCGGAGATTTGTGCGTTCGTCTCTCAATTACAAAACGGGGCAAAGGCAGCCGCGACGCGAGGTTTCGACGTCATTCTACCGCTTCCACTTTCCGCACATACATTATGTAGAGGCAGTGGCGCCGGGACGTGTTTGACGGAATCAACGTGAATGGAACTTGACATCTGACACGTGTATCCAGCTTTGCGTGAATTCGAAAGGGTCTCGTTTTACCGTCGGCCGACATATCAAGTATCCCTTGGCTTGCATGACCGCATTATTTGCTGAAAATAGCTAATGTTTTTACCCAGTCTTATTGGCCTTTGTTATTAATTGTATTTCGTTCTTTTCTGATTTTCGAGTTGAGATCGCTTTTGGTTTTGTTCTTGTCTTGTGCTTTGAATGTGTTACTGTTTAGTTGGAGTAATGTGTACCTGATAACTTCGATGCTTAGTAAAGAAAATAGTATATACTTTTCACTTTCTTCATTAGTTTTAAAAATACTATGTTAATAGGAGAGTTGCATAAGATTGCGTTTCGTTTAAAGATATATAGCGAGATTTAAATACATTATTTCTTCGATTTACATTTAAATCCTAGTGCGGTTGTTGCCGCGCCGCAATGAGCCGCCATAAAACAATGCATCGAGCACGTGCTGTTTACACTTTGAGTTCACATTCAAGGTCGTACGCATTTGTAAGGATGTACCTGTGTAGGCTGGCCGGTGAACAAATACCGGTTACGTAACACTGTCCCACTTCCCACGATGCGGTTGTTCTTCCGCTCGTACGTCTGTCAAGGCTCCTTACAATTAGCTGTTTTCCTTTTATTGCTTTTTGAGAAACCCTTGCCATATTTATGGGTAACATTTCAAGTTTGCTTCTACGGGACACTTTATATTTGGTTTTTGTACGGTAATTTTTTGCAATATATGTAGTATATAATGTAGGATTGATGCCTCTTCGAACTCTAGAAATTAGTTTGTTGAGTGATTTCTATACAGTTGCGTAGTACAGTTACGTCCATACTTGCGCCCACGTAGATCCTCTGAGGCATTGTTCCTGAATAGATCGTTTTGACAAATTGATCTTCATTCAGCCATTATCATCGAAATTGTTTCGATGACACAATTATTAATTTATGAATGAGTAAAATAAACAAATGTTGTGGAATTAGTAATTTATCTCGGCATGTTGTTTACCCACAATCGTGTTAGATAGTTGTCGATAAGGAGACACGTGGTTGTGGGGTCGTCGACCCGACATACTCGTGCTCGCCGACAGCTCGGTAATAATAATAAAATGTTTCCGTGCGACTGGTTCAAGGGCGAGCCGCTGATATCGGCGCCCGCTATATTTAGATTTAGCTGTTTGATGTGAATATACGTTACGTATTGCTCTTGTTTCTGGCATGCGCTCTAAAAATTTTACGCTCAATATTGCGTACCTGTTCAATTTGTAAGAAGTTGTAGGATTTCTTCAATAATATAAATAACGATGTTGGCGCAGTGATTTAGATAGGTATGCCATATTGTGAGTGACATGAATTTTATACGGTGCAAATGATGATCGAAAATTGCGTTAGTCTATCCCGAATCATGCAGGAATAAGCGCCTTTGATTAACAATTAACCAGTCAGTTGGTGATCGATATTCTATTCTCTTCGTATTTAGGGCGGTACGTTGCGGTGCGTAGTGCAAGCCCGAGTAAATTTCGCTCTCACTTTCGTATCGCAATAGCGGTGTGTACATGAAAACGAGATGAATGGGCCGACGGAGACCGTTCATTCTGAGTCCGTGATGTGGATTTCGTAAAATCAATGCGAGCCGTCTCGGACCCGCGTGCCCGATAATCGTGTCATTGTGTTGTGCTTGGATAATGGCCGCTCGTCTATCGCATCGGGTGGTTGACCGCTTAACTGCCGTCTATTAAAATTTCACTTGACATCAGCTGCTCTTGATCCCAACTAATGAATTAGCAGTTTAGTGATTGACTCGATTTATTAACTATGTATCAATCGAGTAAAGATTACACGATCAAACTCAAAGCGCTATTACTGACCATATGCGGATACTGTGACACAGTAATAATATACGTAATCTAACGCTTAATTGTCTTAAATATGCCACACCAATCTTAATGAGAGTAGCGACTGATCTTACATAGTAAATTGAACTGGCGAACAAAAACGTCACTCGTCACGCGGCTTGCATTCATTCATACAGTATGTATGTTGTAATGGGGTCGTTAAACCACCGTGACGTCATTTAATTGCCGGCCCCCTTTGCCCGTCCTCGGAGGTTGAAATCAAAACGTCGGATTAATAACAAGGGAAAACTGTGTAGGTCATGCCCATGGTCTCCGTCCCTTACCGCTAGACCTAAGTTTATACTGTGTTTATAAAATGAAAATATTGATCTAAAGTTATGATCGACAAATTATTATTTAAGATAGCGACAGCAAAAGCATAAAAAATTGTAAATATTAAAATGATTTTTGTTTCTTCTTTATAAAGGTTTATAGCTTCTGTCCGCGATTTTGCTATTTTTGTATAATTGTGTCACTCCTAGGGACCTACTAAACCTACTAAACGTGATGCTATAAGTAGGCTATCAAACGCGACAAGAATTTACCAAATCTGAGTGGAAGTTCCAAAGAGCTAGTTCAAACAAACAAAAACCTAACTTGTTTGTAATATTAGTATTGATTAGTATATAGATAACATGTAATAACAAGAAATAGTTACGTATTAGTTGCATGCAGAATTTAATTACCAGCCAACCTTCATAATGCAAACGATGTGACGCAACTTACATCGATAAATGTATATGAATGCAAAACGGGCCATTGCCAAGGACCTCTGGCTGAACGCAGTCAGAAAGGTAAATGACTCATGTATATATTGTACGCCTAACTTCTGGTCTATGGTATGCTTTTAAATGTACCAATGAGCCATAAAGAAAATATTGCTATCAATATTAATAATTAATACTGTAATTTATTACAAGAATTTAAAATATATGAGTATAAATTACTGACATATTAGATAAGTAGTTTAAACGCTACCTGTTTTGGTTAATGTTAACTTTAATATTAGTGAGGTAAAAAAAACTTAGTGATTTTATAGTTGGTCGTCGTGATGATCATGAGTGGGTACAGTGTTAGTCGTCATCAGAATATTGATGCGGATTTAAGGAATTTTTGACATCCTTTAGGTATATTAAAATTTAAATCCTAAATGCCGCCTCCGTCAAAGATAAATATTTTTTATTAATCTTTGGCCTGTCGGGGTACATAACGGGCGGGCGTCTATACATTATAGTATATCTACGTCAAAGGTCACGACCGCCACTCTTATGTACGCCAGATAGTATGTACCTAAAGGGAGTTCTTTATTGAACCGTCTTGGGTGGAAAAGGGGTCGCTTTATTAGGTCAGTAACACTTGTAATCCCTTTGTTTACACTTGTTGCGTGTGAGATATCAAATGAGATTGACAGTTTAATTTTATTATTTACTAGCACAACCTGCGGCTTTGCTCGCGGTAAAATTACGAAAAAAAACTAAAAAGGTAGGATTCATACAAACTTTCATCCCCTATTTTACCCTTTTATGGGATGAATTCCGAAATACACTAAAACACGTATTTATTTAATTGTATTGAAGAGATTACAATGCATTATTGAGTATGTGATAACGAGAATGAAAAATGGCGGCGGATTAATCACCTTCATTTATGAATGTTAAATAGGTTTTCTTAGGTCTATGTGTTTCCGGCCATAATGAGTCATATAGTTCGAAATATCTTTTAAGTGGCATAACATGTAAGTAGGTATCTGTCTTTTTTGGAATATAAAGTCAAAATCTGTTATAATGACATCGAAGGGACCACTCATATTTGGTCGTACAAACCGATAGTCGTAGCAGCCGGTGATGCTTTTTTAGGTACAAAGTATTTCTTTATGAAGTGGTATTATTGAATGTGTACATATATATATATACAGAGAGAGAGAGAGAGAGCAAACGAAATCTTTACCAAAACGCTGAGCAAAATCGTTTGCTTTTTGTTGAAGAATTGTTCCATTTATTGGCACATTATTTGTCCTTTGAAATTTAAACCACTTTAACAAAGCTTCCTCAATCTTCGTATGCTCCGTTGTTCTGGCTCGTTTCATTTTCAAAAAATTGCTGTCATAAAGTGTTTGAATTTTTTCCCTCTCTTTCCAAATGGTTGACATTGTCGAGTGTGATACACCATATTCTCTTGCCAAGTCTTTGTTTGGAATTGCGCTCTCTAGCTTTGATTATAATATGCGATTTTTCCTCGATATTAATTTGTTTTTCTTTTTCTTTGCGACATGTTAAAAGTTTCACAAATAACACGACTATATGATTTGGTGCGTCTTGTGTACAGATAAGTAAGAAACTGAATGAAGAGATATCAAGAAGCGGGTTTTGATTATACTGCATTTACATGTATTTTGTAACATTACATGTCTTGTCATTGATGTCATGGTCTTTTGTAATGCATTTACATGTATTACAAAAGACCCAAAACTCGACAAGTTTTTGTTTACTTTTGCGATCTTAATAGCCATTTACCACTATGCTGAGCCCCCGAGTGCCAGATGTGGATACTGTTACCTATTCAAATTGTTTACAATACAGCTGGTCGTTCTAACAGATATAATTCGCCGAAAAAATTAGTTAAATGTAGTCGTTTAAAGAGGTATCTCGTAATAAGTAATGTCGTAAAAAGCAATGTTTTTAATAAGGCGGTCATAAAGCATTCAGCCGGGACCTTTGGTTTCGGTCAATATAACCGATATGTTGTTCTAAACGATGTCGTCATAAACGGTTTTAACTGTATTTAAAATGACTACCCATATAACTTGGATATTATTTTTTCCCCTAGATTGCTTCAATTTGCAATAATAAACTTTATTCGTAAACATGTTGATACTAAGTGCAATTTACGTGAAGCAAAAGCGCACGCCTTAACTTTCAAACTCAACGAGCGGCACAGGAAAATAAATGTCCATATTTATTATTTCATGCGACACACACGTCGACCGTGTCCTAGAAACTTCCTAGCAATATAAATGTAGCACTATAAATAAAAGATAGTTTGTTAGCTTATTTGAGAATAGCATTGCCCACAACTCCGCCCGCGTTCAGATGACCAAAAACCAAATTCTTAGGTTTTACATATTAGTATACTTTTATATTGCAGTTATTGTATTTTTTCTCAAAAATGATAATTTTACTGCGGTCAAAAGTATCCTATGTGTTGACCCGGATAACCCGCTATCACCATACCACATTACATCAAAATCCCTCCAGTGGTTTTTCTGTGATGCGGTAACAGACAGACAAAAATTGTAAAAACTATAGATTTGGCCTCTGTATCGATAATAATGTCTATTTCAATAAGATTTCCCAAAAAATATCTAATGTACAGATTCGACTTTCAATTTTATTATATGTATAGATTTAATTAGAATGTAGTACATACCACCTGTTGCCTAACCGCCTGCACCTAGTACCGCGAGCTTGACATTCACGGGGCTCGTGACGCTAGAGACCAAAATAGCACGCCGTAACCAACCGCATAACACGATGTAATATTGTTTCTATTTATAGAGTTTTATAATTAAATACAGACATTTTGTATTTAGTATTTACCTACAGCTATTCGATGAGGCCGTCAGAGGATGACGTTAACGTGCATGTCGAGTTTCGTCATAACAAACGATAAGCGAATAATTATTATCTTTAAATTGTGGCGAATATTCTTGCTACTGTTGTAAATAGTACAACATATGTTTACACGTGTGGGTTGTGTTTTTCAATTGATTCATTAATTATTCCTGATCATTACATAACAACACTTATAAATAATTGGATTTCCTTCATCGTTCCGTAAATACTTACGAACTCTACTACGCTTGCTTTATGTTTATCGTCTTTAGAAAAACTTTTTGAATTATTAATGTATGGTTTGACATGATTGTCCGAGTAAGTAACGCAGCTCGTGTCATCAAAGGCCGGAACAGATGATGTGATGAATACGGTTTACGTTCCATTGTTGATTTTCAAACAAGTACAAAAAGTAAACCGGTCAGCGTGCCTTTTATGGTTTCTCGCAGAAGCTCATTGGAATAAATGTAATAATAGTAATAACAGTCAATCCCCATCTCATTCATTTCCTCTTTTTTTTCTTTCAACAATACGTAGTTATGCGTCGGCTTTTTTTTTTGTAGATACGCAAAGGGATAGCCCAACGGCATTTAATATGTAAAGGAAGGCAAGGTTACACTCACACAAGTGTATCAGTGTAAGGTGCGCATGTAGTTGAGGGAATCCCCAACTTTTTACAAACACAATCAAAGAGTTATGTAATGTTTGCTCGTATCCGCCAGCGTATACGGACTGCTTGCTACTGTTGTTTGTACGATTGTCGATATTATACATATATTACGGGCCTCTTGTATTAGTCATAGGTCATTAACATTTCTGTTACACGCTGTTTACTTTTTGTAAATTTTATATTGCTCTTGTGTCCTTGACAATATATATTCAAACTGAAATATTTGATACACATTTCATGCTCGCTCGACGCGTAGTCAATTTTATACAGATGAATTTTATTGAAGATATAACTTTGCTTCGCACCGTATACACTGTATATCTATACATATAATAAAATCGTAACTAAACCGAATCTGTACAATGAATATTTTTTGGAAAATTTTATTGAAATAGACTTTATTATCGATACAGAGGCCGGATCTATAGTGTTTAGAATTTTTGTCTGTCTGTCTGTCTGTTACCGCATCACAGAAAAACCACTGGAGGGATTTTGATGAAATTTGGTATGGTGATAGCTGGTTATCCGGGTCAAAATATAGGATACTTTTTACCGCGGAAAAATATCTCATTTCTGAGAAAAAAAAACAAAAACTGCAATGTAGAGTATACTAATATGTAAAACCTAAGAATTAGGTTTTTCTCATTTGAACGCGGGCGGAGCCGCGGGCAATGCTAGTGTAATATAAAAGTCACCCGGTACACAGTGTATAAGATAAATTTTGTAAACAAATTTTATTAGAAATATTCTGTAAAAGTACAAGCGCACAAAATCTCTTAACGCCGTGGATAACAGTAAAGAATAAGCACCCGTAGCGCCCAACAATGGACAAATTTCCTAAAGTTATGTACCTTGCTTAGAAATTTTTCTAAATGAAACGAAAAATTATGTTAAATATAATATTTTCCGACCTTTGAAATGTAAGAAAGTTTTATCTTAAAAAACGACTTGATTATAGCTCAATTTTTTTGAGAGCTACGATGTTAGATCACGTATGTAAACTTATTATACATAGACATATTTCGTCGATGGAGAAAACCATTTAAAATAAATTATTTTAAACAATTAATAATCACTAGCAGAACCCGCGGCTTCGCCCACGTTCAATCTACAAAAAGAAAAAACTTTTGCTTTATGTTACCTATATATCGACTTATCCACGCTTCGCTCGGATTCGTCCCTATGTATTTATATAATATTAAATTATTTGGATATTGTTCATACACAAACTAAAACCGCGATTTAAAATGAGGGGTGGGGGTAGGAGGGTGAAAAATAGTTTACGAGCTATTCTCATACCTACTAAATATACAAAAAAAATCATAAAAATCGGTCGAGCCGTTTCGGAGGAGTGCAACCACAAACACCTTGACACGAGATATTTATATACTAGCTACACACCCTCGCTTCGCTCGGGTTCGTCCCTGGCTTGATTCCCCATACAAACTTTCATTCCCATTTTTACCCCTTTAAGGGATGATATCGGGGATAAAAAGTATCTTATGTCTTTCCTAGGGTCTCAAACTATCTTCTTACCAAATTTCATCTAAATCGGTTCAGTAGATCCAGAGACTACCCCCTACAACGTCACAAACTATCTCTTTATAATATTAGTATAGATTAGATTATAAAGAGGCAAAGTTTGTTTGAACGCGCTAATCTCAGGATCGATTTCAAGAATTCTTTTTGCATTTGAGAACTCGTTTATTGACGAAGGCTATATCTATACATATAATAAAATTGTAACTAAGTCGAATCTGTACATTAAATATTTTTTGAAAAATCTAATTGAAATACATTATTATCGATACAGAGTCCGAATCTAGAGTTTTTAAAAATTTTGTGTCTCTGTCTGTTACCGCATCACGAGAAAACCACTGGACAGATTTTGATGAAATTTGGTGTGATGATAGCTGGTTATCCGGGTCAACATATAGGATACTTTTTACCGCGGGAAAATATCTCATTTTTGAGAAAAAATACAAAAACTGCACTATAAGAGTATACTAATATGTAAAACCTAAGAATTTGGTTTTTGGTCATCTGAACGCGGGCGGAGCCGCGGGCAATGTTAGTAGGCTATATATATCATCATGCTACTATCCAAGGGATCGGAGCAGTAATTGTAAATGTCAACTAATCTGGTAGACTTCTATTATAATATATTTATATTAATATAATATATATAAATTATAGTAAAACTGATGTTTATAATATATTTAAGTGCTTTAGGCTCAGAAACTATTGAGCCCATTAGAAAAATGCCTTTGCATTAGGTAAGCCAAAGACTTTTTTTTGTAGTTTTAGCGTGAGCGAAGACGCGGCATCTGCTAGTTTTAACTATAATGCAAAAATAAACTTCTATTACCGTTTATTTAATGACAGTTTATAATATCAGATATCTAGTTTATTATGCTTGTTAATGACATAATAGTGATGCAAGTGACGCCGTGCCGGCCGGCCGGAATCCGGTCGCATTCCTAACGGTTTGCACTTGCACTACTCGCGTTTGATGCAATGCAGTTGCGACGACCCAGAATATTGTATCTAATTAAATATGCCTGCCTCGCGCCTACCGACTTCATTCATGTACAGTTAACAGTACCTAAATTAAGCTTTGGTTAAATGGATTTAGGTAATGTTCATTGGGTAATTATATCATTTTTAGGATTGAAGACAACTTAACAATACTTTTCGTATACCTATTTAAGTAAAAATTCGGATATGAAAACAATCTATACATATAATAAAACTGTAACTAAGTCGAATCTGTACATTAAATATTTTTTAATTTAATTGAAATAGATATTATTATCGATACACAGTTCGAATTGATATTTTTTAGAATTTTTGTGTCTGTCTGTCTGTTACCGCATCACGAGAAAACCACTGGACATTTTGATGAAATTTGGTATGATGATAGCTGGTTATTCGGGTTCACATATAGGATAATTTTTACCGCGGGAAAATATGTCATTTCTGAGAAAATACAAAAACTGCACCGTAAGAGAATATTAATATGTAAAACCTAAGAATTTAGTTTTTGGTCTTCTGACCGCGGGCGCAACCGCGGGCAATGCTAGTTGTATATAATTATATGATCTAGGATTACATTACCTACTATAAAAACGTTATGAATTTATACGAGTTGCTTTTGTATATTATAGTACTAAGGTTTGTATTAGTTAGTACACTCTGGTAAACTTTGATCCTCACCGGGTACTGTGCACACTTCCCAATATTGATTGTGTATGTATAGAGTTATATTACGGTCCATGTTGTACACGGACGCTTTGTAGCATTTTGTGCATTGGGCTATTCCAGGTGGTCGTTACTATATCATCTACAGACAAAAATACCATTAAGATAATACCTTAATACTTATTACGTGCAATAATTTAAAATATTTTTATACAAGAAATATCTATAAAACCTCCCCTTCTGATCTCGAAACCTAACAAATTCGTCCGACCCATTAAACAAACTTTTACGAGTCTCTTAAGAAGCCTTTGCTCTGAGGCAATAGGTCATTGCTACTTCTCGTTTAATTTATTCTTAGATTATAAACTAAAACAATAACAGTTTATTATGTCTAAGTTACTTAAGCAAACCGATTATCCAAAGGTGCTCGTTTCATATCGAAATAGGTCAATAAATTCGTATAGCGTTACATTGATCGAAATGCATTGTTCTCTTTCATAAAATTGATATGGGTGCGTGTAGAGGCAATATAGGTGCGTAGCAGGCGGAGGTATGCGCGGGCTGCGCACCTACCCGCGGGTCAATTACTGCATAAATCAATACGGATGTCGCCCTGTGCGGTGGCTCTTTGTTCCGACCGACTGGAGATACGAGGCCTGTCTCAGTGGTTCCAGCTCTGTCCGGAAAACTCGCTGAGGTATCGCGGGGTCGGATGATTACTTATTAACGTAGGTGGAGGCTGGCTGGCGCGGGCGGGCCGCGATCGATGCAGTGTCCGCCAATAGCGCGCCGCCGCCCGCCGCGCCCCGCCCGCGCCCGCACCGCACGCAACCCTCACGCCACCCCTCATACCGCACCCCGACGACACACCGCCCTCATAAATCATAGAATCCTCCATAAAACACCCTGATGTTCGTAAAAATGTAAGTCTAATTGGCGGACAAACTCCTCATATCTGCCGGTCCCGATAGCACTGTAGCCTTCGGTATCGGGCCGTCCTTTCGAGATGTAAAACATTCGATCAAAGGGTACCGACCGATTCTCGGCACTCGTTTGCCTCGAAGCGGAGCTCGTACGGAATAATTGAATTTTCATCATAGAACAAAATGAGGGCTGAAAACTGAAACGGGCGGCATTGTTGGCACAGCGAATTACTTTGCTGTCAATTATTTAGATGCGATATCTGACTGAAAATTAATTTTATGCTAAAAGAGCTTATTTTCATAGTTACAAATAAGTTGAAATGATTTAATATGAGCATTTTTTTCTTTAATAAAATAGTATTCGTACTTACCTATTGTATTAATTTTTAGGAAAATAATTTAAAGTTTAAGCAAAATGACTTAAATAAATAATTAATAATAAGTAACATGGTGCCAATAATTAATGACTAATTATATGTATAATATAATATGCAATCATTTATATCAAACTAGCATTGCCCGCGGCTCCGACCGCGTTCACATGATCAAAAACCAAATTCTTAGGTTTTACAAATGTTTTTAGAAATGAGATATTTTCCCGCGGTAAAAAGTATCTTATATGTTGACCCGGATAAACAGCTATCACCATACCAAATTTCATCAAAATCCCTCCATTGGTTTTTCTGTGATGCGGTAATAGACCAAAAATTTTAAAAACTATAGATTCGACCTCTGAATCGAAAATAATGCTTATTGCAATAAGATTTCCAAAAAATATTTAATGTACAGATTCGGCTTAGTTACAATTTTATTATATGTGTAGATTACCCATGTATTTTGACATGAATGTAATATTTATTATTAGTAACTTTTTATTAGGAACTACTTACATTATAATTATTGCCTTTTCTTAAATTACTGGTTGAATTTATGATGCTAAAGTACATGTGTACGACATTTATATTTTAAATACTTAATTTTACTGAACGTAATCTAAACGGTATAATTTAACGAACATTCAAACAAATCAGCCAACATTCCTTTATCGGTTTGTAGGGTAGAGTGTAGGGACGACACGATGATATATCAAGTACTAATTCTTTATCAACTCCCAGAAAAAAACGCTTCAGAAACGCCATACAGTTGTACCTGAAAAGTTAAATTTAATTTCCCAATTTCGGATATTTTTAATAATATTTAATTTGAATCCCTCCACGGCCGCGGCCACGCCGGCGGCGTGTCAGTTAACAATATATTTCTTAGAATTTTAATTAATTTCTTAGAAATTTACATGGAGGTGTTAAAAGAAAGTGTACATTGTGCTTGCCGCTAAAACTCAGAAACGAGTCTCGGTAATGTTTTTACCTAAAGAGCGTGCTTTTGAAGATTAATTTCTTAGAGGTTTCGCCATCTAGAAAATTCTAGAACAACCCAGAACATTCGAGAGGGTTCGAGACAATCTGGAATGTCGTGGAATGGTGAACATCCTGGAACATTCCAGATCATTGTGGAATATTCTAGAACACTCGAATGCTGTAGAATGTTCTGAAAGATTATGGAAACTTTTTTCTATGGATGGGGCTACCTATTGATAGCAACCAGTCATGAGTTCGAACGTAAAACGTTGCGGCATCAACCTCAAAGCCTCTTTGCTTTTCTCACGGTCTATTATAATACGTAGCTTGCTCACGAGTAGGAAATTCAAAAAATTTGCATATTATATACCCCAGATAAAAAAATGAGAAATGTTGTTTATAAACACGTGTTGTTGTAAATATGTAGTTAGAATATGCTTTCAATAAAAAAAAATCTCTTATACTTAAAAGTTTGTTATATTATTATTCCATTTTATATTATTTTATTTCAACCACTACACAATTTCATATGAACTCCCTAAGCGAAGCCGGGTGCTCCAGCTAGTTCAATTACTTAGTGTCAAATGACAACTAATAATAGTAGGAGATACATAGATCGTTTTTTTAAATGTTTTTCGCGTATATTGCGATAAATATTGATGTTAGAGAAGAATGTATCCCACTAAAGTTATGGGCCATAAAAAGATTTTCATTTTTTGTTCAATGTAATGGTAGAATATAATGTGACATTTATATCTATAAAGACTTGTATTGTTTCCAGCCACCGCGAGGGTATGGTGGACCGCCGTACGGCGCTGGTGCCCCCGGCGGTCCGCAGCAGCCGCCAGGGGCGTACGGTCCGCCGGGGTCTTACCCGCCCAGGTATCCGCCACCGCCGGGCCATCCGGGCGCACCTAACTCACGGCCACCTTTCTCTCCGCACCAGGTAAGTCTGTTATAGTGATTAAAATGTAAATAAGAATCCTGGTCTTGGCCCTTATACTTAACTGCTCGTGAATAATAAAAACAAAGTTCTATTGTTTAATAAAAGTTTCTGTAATGATCTGTCTTCAAAAAATATACAATTTAATATTTTTTGCAAATTGATACAGCGTAAACCTTTACGCCAACAAAAGTAAATGTCGAGATACGAGCCGACTGTCACCTAATATTAAAATATTCGCTGTATTCCACATCATAAATGAATATTTTCTATAAACATGTACCTTCTATATTTACTTTAGAATCGTTCAAAATGTTCTCTGTAGTATGATGTGGTCCACATTGAAGGTTATTGCCGGGCTTAATAAATCCGGTCTTGACCGGATTTTAAAAGCTTTTATTCAACCGGACTTTACAAGAGACCACAATTTCATCACCCTCCGGTCGCTCTGTTGTTTCTGTTTATGTTTAATGTTTTCTTATTCGTAATCAAAATAATTTGAACATAATGATCGTAAGAAAAATCTATTATGGACGTTTGCGTGGATATTATAATTAAAAAAGACATGACAGTTGTAATAATGTCCTTTGAAAAAACAAAATGAACATTTTCTAATCGCTCTAATTAAGATTTCTTTAAATATTTATATAAAGCTATTCTGCATTACACTAATATGAACTTTGGTTATTTAATGTACTTTCTTTTAAAATATTTATTTCACTGGAAATAATTTTGTTTAACGCTACCCACCACTAATAATATTAACATAATTTTGAGTTAACGACGGACAGTGAACTCTTAAGTAATTAAATAGCACAGAATGTAATGTTAATAACATTTATATATAATGTTATATGCTAATGTTATTATAAATTAAAATTATATTATTAAGTACTTTATAGTATAGATAATGTTAATATTTTATTTAAAAAAAATATTATTCTTTTAGTACATGTTATAAAGATATTATATTTTCAAGTTATAAGTTACTCTCGTTTACTTCTCGTACTCGTAAGTTACTCTTGCCTGAGGAATAAAAATCTAAAGATCGCTCTTAAAATACTCTTCATAGACGTCGTATTACACGATTCATATTCAAGTCCGAAACTAGAGAGCCTCGAACGCTTCTCAGAATCGTTGAGCCGGCGGCGCGGCGGCGCGTCGCAGCCTCATCCACTCACGTGAACATAAACGCTCTATCATACTTGTAGTCTCGCTATAGAAACTACGCCTTTATTGCCACATGTATAAGGCCTATCTTGGCTTGAATAAATCACGCTAGAATGACGTAAGCCACTCTGCGCGCTTGCTGACGTAAGCTCGTTGTGCAACGAAGCCCGAGGTACGTTTTGAAGCAGGGCTGTTGGAGCGAACTCGCTTAGAAATCGGTGTTAAGAAATGTACCGACAATGCGCAAGGTCGTTTTGAAACCATAGCTAGTGGGCAAATAGCTTTAAGTACTAACGACCATCTTAATGCCATACTATCATTACTTGTACCTATACTTTGCGTTATCGACCTTCTCGCTCTGCAGCGCGAGACCTACAATTCTTATAATGTGATAGGTAAAATACCTATTACTTATTAGTAAGAAGTGGACAATTATATTACCACCGTCTTGTTAGGCCCCAGCCACATTATTTAATATTTTTATATTATGACTAGCATTGCCCGCGGCTCCGCCCGCGTTTAGATGATCAAAAACCAAATTCTTAGGTTTTACATATTAATATACTCTTACATAACAGTTTTTGTATTTTTTCTCAGAAATGAGATATTTTTCCGCGGTAAAAAGTATCCTATATGTTGACCCGGATAATCAGCTATGACCATACCAAATTTCGTCAAAATCCCTCCAGTGGTTTTCCCGTGATGCGGTAACAGATAGACAGACAGACAGACAAAAATTCTAAAAACTATAGATTCGGCCTCTGTATCGATAATAATGTTTATTTCAATAAGATTTTCCAAAAAATATTTAATGTACAGATTCGACTTAGTTACAATTTTATTGTATGTATAGATTTGTAACGTATAATGCCCCACTGCTGGGCACGCTTACACATAAAGAGCTAACAAAATTAAAGTTCATGTTTCTTGTTATTATTTTTATAAATAGTTACTCTAATTAATTAAGCTAATTGGATTTAATAATTATAGCTCAAAGAACTAATAAAAAGACGTGTCGACTATAAGTACATATAGGACTCGTTAAAAAATAAAGCCAAGTTTTAAGGTTTCACTAAAAGCTATTGAAGAATTTTTATTTCTATCTCCTGGTTCGATGTTTTTATATGATGTTCGATGGTTTCGCATGCTCACAAGGTTTCATGTGTGGTTAATAAAGGCTTGCTAAAATAAGTACTTACTTTAACTATACACCTGCAGTTAATTAAACACTATTTTTCTATCATTAGTTATATTCATTAATACTCTCTCTAAATTGTAAAAAAACTTAAAAAATAACCGACTTCCAGGCACTAAAATGTAAAAAATAACTAAACGGAGGTTTTCATTTAGAATAGATACCTAATCAGATATGTTCGAAGTCGGTGCCAGCCGATGCGAAGCAAATCTAATATATTTCGATACGTAAAATATATATTTACCTATTAGATGTTCATATCTTAAAATATTGTCGGCTAGCACCGACTTCGAAAGTATCTGATTAGGTATCTATTCTAAATAAATACCTCCGTTTAGTTATTTTTTACATTTTAGTGCCTGGAAGTCGATTTTTTTTTAAGTTTTTATTTGTTCATTTGTTTATTAAATTATTACTGTAATTTGTAGTAAATGAGATAATTATTACAAGATACTTTTTTCCGGTAATCAAATCGGTGAAGGAACTAAGGATTTTGCGTTATGATGATGACAATTTTTATGGTCACATAATACAAAGAAGACGAGTCTACTAAGTCGAATGAATTCTGTTTCGATTTAAACTAAGCATTACACACACATCTTACCTTATAGATAGTTTGCAGCTCAGCATTTTCATTATAGGCTGACATAAAAGGATTAATTTTATTATCAAAACAATCTATGTATGTACAAATAAAATTAAAATGTCACTGCGTCGGATTTTTTTTCTGCCTGCTTAGAATTTGATTAGTTATATATTATAATATTTTATAAAAATACTACATTCATCTAGAATAGGGTTCTTTGAAGATATACAACAGTTTTTTGTGGTGCAAAAACACTGAATGGCGAAACTACGACGTAAATTTATTATAAGCAGTTGTACATAGTAGTTGTACAATATTTTTTTATTTAATTGAAAGGAAGAGCCACGCGCCGAATAAGAAATAGAATATACATTTATAACCTTACAGAAAGTTTATTCTTGTTCGGATTTCGATAAACGTACTTAATACATTTTATCACACAAATTAAGACTGGGATTTATAGAATTTAAGGATAAGTAGAGCGCGCGTTCGATGTATTTATTATAACTGGTGGTCGAAATTTGACCATTAGGTACCAATTGTAGAGGAAAACATATATGAATAGAATTTATTTCCTCTTTATATATAAAAGAAAACTGCTCTCCGGTTTTTAGGGTTCCGTACCCGAAGGGTGCCAACGGAAACCTCCCACTATGCCTCCGCTGTCCGTCCGTCCGTCCGTCAGTTAGAGGGCTGTATGTAACTCATAAACTGTAATAGGTAGTAGTTGAAATTTTCACAGGTACCTATATATTATGCACTAATTTTAAATCCCTACTATTAGTCTTGTTTTAGTATTGACATGGAAAGTAAATACTTTAGCCTTTAACATTTTATACTAAGCTAGGTTATACAGCTTTATACCTACGTAAAACTATTTTATACCCTATGAATAAGTAATATATGCGGTATGTAAGATTGGATTTATATTTATAGAATTAGTGTAAGTTGTAATCTTTTTCGTATCTAGAGTCCCGTTATTTTCTTATTGCTTTAAACTACATCCTGCTCTACTATTTTCAACTTTTATCAAAACTATTACTAATATTTAAAGTAAATGTCATTTCACAAGCTACGCACGCGCCTGCTAACCTGTCACGATTGAGGCGTTGCGGCTCTAAGGGATGCAGATATTTTTTATTTTTAAAGATATAAATTTAAACTTGGCCAGATGCTAGAATTTTAAAGTTTAGAAGGTTTAAAAAAATTTTTTTTTGTATGAAAATAAAAATTTAAGAAATATTATTTTTTCTTGTTACAGATGTTGTTGTTTTGATATAAATAGTATATTCCCAAAAGGTTTTCAGTAAATTAAAAATGATCCTGTATAACAATTATGATAATAAATTTGTTTTATGTTGTTTGTACATATTTCTACTCACGTTTATAAAATAAATTTGCTGATTGATTTACCATCGCTCAGACCAAATAAATTGACGTGAAAGTCTGTGACAGAGAAAAGAGTCGGATAGCACGAATCTAATGACATTAGATTTATAGACAGCGACCACCCCACTTCTACGTTAGGGGCTATCTATCTGTTAGCCGTTATGGACAGCCTATACTCGTATTGTTCAGCTTTCAAACCGTATGTATCACTTGCGATTGTGTTCTTAACTAGGTAAACAAACAGTGTAATTTATGTAAGTACTAGCGGCTCACCCTCGCTTCGAATACGATACGTTTTGAATATATATAAATAGTTATTACCCAGCGTTAGCCATATAAATTTTAATATGGCTGTTAAGTATTCTTAAATAAGTATTCTTAAATTTTATAATTTTCCGCGCATTTTTTTAATTTTTTTTTTCATAAGAACCTTCTCCTGACAATAACAAACACAACAAAATAAATAGTTAAATCGGTCCAGCCGTTCACGCGTCATGGCGTGACCAAGGGAAATAGGGATTCATTTTTATATAAGATACATTAATATATAGATGTATATGCTGACATTAATGGACGTTGGTAGTGAGTTAGCCAAAGGAAATCAATAATTAAAAGTATCAATATAAGATTAATTTCACACGAACGAACCCGAAGGCTAGGCTCGTATTAAATATTTTTTATTTTTTCCTTCGTAGTTTACAATTAAACTTTTAAATTGGACACATTTTCAAATCTATCAACTCCTGATAGCAGTCAGTCTGATTTGCATTAAGTTTCTGCGTTTTTTTGTATTTTATAAGCAAATTTATTAAGATGACTAGCATTGCCCGCGGCTCCGTTCGGATGACCAAAAACCAAATTCTTAGGTTTTACGTATTAGTATATTCTAACATTACAGTTTTTGTATTTTTTCTCAGAAAGGAGACATTTTCCCGCGATAAAAAGTGTCCTATATGTTAACCCGGATATCCAGCTATCACCCTACCAAATTTCATCAAAATCCCTCCAGTAGTTATTCTGTGATGCGATAACAGACAGACAGATAAAAATTGTAAAAGCTATAGATTCCGCCTCTGTATCTATATAATAATTAATAATGTTTATTTCGATCAGATTTTACAAAAAATATTTAATGTATAGATTCGGCTTCGTTACAATTTTATTATATGTATAGATGATTTAATCTTGCTTTGTCTTTAGGGTGGGGTTAGGTAGTTAAGCAGATCTTGAGAGTGAGTATCGCGGGCTGAGGATCCGGGCCGCATCCGAGTGCAATGAATGCGACGACGTTTTCAAGGGCGCGCCTCAGGTGATGACGTACGATACGCGCACCCCACAACCGCCCACCGCTCCCGCGGGTGTTCCGGCACCCACCTAATAATGCACGTCTGCGCCCTGTCTGCCGCGTCCGAACCCGTTGCAACCTTGAGTACTCTCTGGGACAAACCCCTCGTTTCTCTTTCCTTAGGCCCTCAAATGTTGTACAAAACTTATCATTTTCATACGCACTTCATTTTAAGCATTCACAAAGGCGTCGATTCATACGCCTAACAGATTCCCAAATAGTATAATTATACCATTAACACTAATACATAGCTAAGTTGAATGGTGTTATGAAAGCCGCGGTAAACATATTGCGAAATTTATTCTCTATTTCGTTATTGTGAGGCACGTAGATAGAGCATTACATCGTACGAGTTTATACTTTTCAATTAGTGGGTTATAAAGTTAATAACCTTCTAATTATCATAATAATAGTGGAGTTGAATAGGCAGGGTGGCGGCCTCGTCAGCTGAGTGAAAATGAAAGTAAAACAGAACTCGGTCAAAGGGTTTATACTCACCTACCCGCAATATTTATGTGGGTACGGGGGAGGATACCCACACCCGATCCAGTCACCCTCCTTTGATGGATTGGTTGGCGACCGGCGCGGATGGTTCGACTGAAACACAGCCAAACTCCACCACCAGGCGTTAGTCCCGATTTCCTGCTACCTCATAGCGGCAAACTTTTACCCCCGAATTATTATTCAGTGAAAGTTCTTGGTATTCTTTGTATTTTGTTTTGGTCGTGCCACCTACCACCCTCAACTCCCTCCCGCCCTCACTCCTTCAAAGCTATTCCAGTGACACGATTGTTAAATAATACTCGTAAAGGTTCAATCTGCAGATTACGATGCGATACAATCTTTTATTACCTTTCTACTGCCGTTTACGTATCCACAAGACAGTAAACAATGTGCCGGGGTACCTATCTTGTAGCGATTCTCGTATTTACTATTGTTGCATCGATTTTACGCCGAGCTATCTATGTATGGATGGATAAGTAATGAATAGGTTTTGGTTTTACTGACGAACATGGCGCCGAGTATCTAATTACATAGCGATAGCCCCTCGGGCGGTCCTCGCTCAGTGTATAACGTGCGATCCTCTCTAAGCTGATTAAAAGATTGCTTCGAATCGAATTTCAATATCTTATAATCACTTGGTAGTTTAATGTGACGCGGCTTTACTTATGAATTATTATTTTTATCTACGAGTAAAAAAAACGTACAACAAATATATTAGTAGTAGGTAAATATTCATAATAATACAGTTAGTTCACAGTCTGTACACAGTATTGTATACTTTAGTATGATATATAAATTATTCAATATTTACATAGCAACAGTTTTACATATTCTTATCATAATCATTATTATTTATAGACTACACAGCGATAGCATAGATATCATGATGACTCAATAATTGACTATTAGCTGTGACATAACAAAGGTCGTGAACTCGTAATGTTTCATAATCAATTATCGTCGTTGGAATAAGGGAAAACACAAAAAGTAAATGACTCATCTCGTCCTTGACTTTGACTTGTAAAATATCGGGGTGACGTTATCTACTTTGACGCGTTAATCTAGCTTTCGCGTGGCCCATCGAATAAATATAAATTATATTTTTACCACTGATTTATCTTGACAACGAGTTTTTTTATAACGTAAAAAACGTCTTAGCGTAATACATTTTTAAAAATACCTCACATTCTTGGCAACATGAATTCGATTTTATAAAGTTTTGTTTGTCAAGGTGAGTACCTACTGTTTGGCTTCGTAAAATGAAATTCAGCTGATACTATACCGGTTTTGTATAGAAGTATAGATAGATAGAGTGTAGTGTTTACATCCTAGAAACGTGACGCAGAAAGCAGTTGTGGAGTGAAAGCATCGAACGATTAACGCAATAAGTCTGCGAGAACTGTGTCGAGGACGTCTCGACGGTAATAAATGTGTATTGAATGAACCGTATTCAATTATATTTGCACGGATTTGTAGGTGATTAAAATCATACA
This sequence comes from Brenthis ino, assembly GCA_921882275.1. Taxonomy (NCBI): domain Eukaryota; kingdom Metazoa; phylum Arthropoda; class Insecta; order Lepidoptera; family Nymphalidae; genus Brenthis; species Brenthis ino. The sequence goes on along the minus strand of OV170229.1, from coordinate 21,206,044 downwards.
AACAACAAATGGCAGCGGATTCGCTTTGATATGACGAGCTAGAAATAAAATTGTTTTGCAATTAGACGCATGGCAAAATCTGCATAGGTATTGCATTCATATGACATGTTCCCCTTCCCTCAATAAACACGTGTAGGCAGGCAATTCAGACGTGCTGTGAAGCATCATCACGAATTAACCTTTGCGACAGACGATTGCAAAGATCGTACCTCGTCAATGACTTGCACAAGCTTAATATTGTTTGAAAATAGGTTTACAAGGGGGTAATATACGACTTGGTTCTGAAATTTGTTACTTTTTATGAAATTAAAATATAATATGTACATATATAATAAAATTGTAGAGGTCGAATGTCTGTACATAGGAAAAAAATGCTAAACACAGAGGCAGGGGGATGTAATAAGAGAAATAGAACAAATCCAGATTTTTTAATTTTTTTAGATACTTTTCATCCCGGAAAATTAAAGAGTTCCCGTGGGATAGTTAAAAAACTTTAGTAACTTATACAGCTTAGTACACAAACGATTGAATGGATTTTAATTAAACCTTACAATAATATAGTTCATACATCAGAATAACAAATAGGCTACCTTTCATCCCGGAAAATGGGTGGGATAGATTTGTTTTTGTTAGTAATAAATATGGTAGGTAATTTCCTTTATTCATACGAATAAAAAAGTATTATTGATTATTTCAATATGTAATTCATACATATTATTATCAAGAAAATAGCACAACTTAAATTTCATTATTGTGGCATCTCTACATTGAGGAAATATCCGCGGGATGCAAAACAATGAGCGGTACAATTGTTTCGCAGTCAATGGGGCTAGCGGGTTAAGCTATTTATATCACGTGGCTAGATGCATAGATGTAATGCACTTATTCGCAAGTAAACTGCATAATGGGCGCACGGTCAAGGCCTCAGCGCCACGTGCTCAATTGTTTCTACCATATTGTTAGCGTCGTAAGATTAACTGAATTATATACAAGTATTTTTTTATTCTTTACATATTTATATAAGAATACTAGCGGCTCACCCTCGCTTCACTCGGGTTTGTCGCTAGGTACGTTTTAAATAGATATAAATAGTTATTAGCCAGCGTTAGTCATATTTTTTTTTGTTAATAATATTGACAAATATTGATATTAATATTTATACGATACTAACGTCACTCAATTGTTTTGCCTTCCCGGAACCTCTCCACTAGCACTTAAACTTTATAGTATAGTATTAAAGTTCAAATTGACTTAAGTATTATTACGAATCTTTTGTATGGGAGTATAGAAAAGTGTTGTTTTTAGACTTTTTCAGGCATTTTTTTAAATTTTTCTCTCCGTAAGGACCATCCTCGTACTTCAAGGAATATTCTAAAAATTGAATTAGCGAAATCGGTTCAGTTGCTCTCGATATTTGCGCTTACCAACACATTCAGCGATTCATTTTTATATTATAGATTGTTTCAATGACCTTGATTTATATCTAGTTTGAGTTAAATATGAAGAGATGTTATTGGCATAGGGTGTACAACTTAGAAATAAGTGTGATACACTGAATTGTAAGCAAATCTGTGACATCATAGCTTGTACTTCTTGGACATAGAATTCAAGTTACTCCTGACGATTAATATTTTATAACGCATCGTTGTTGTTGTACTTGTATTTTATTTATATGTTGACGTCGAAATACTAAGGCAAGCAATAACTGTTTACTTACAAACGATCAAGCCAGTTCGTTGGACGTCATCCAATATATTCAAAACACTGTACATATGTAGTTACATATTAACTTCTGTCTTGCCTGTTAACCGTGTCCTAAATATAAGTTCAAGTTTGCTTATTAATAGTGTTTGTTTGTTATGACTATGAGTACTAACTATAAAACATCGTATAAGAATAGAGTAATAAATAATAATATTATGACCTCAACTAAAATTAGACGTTTTGTTATATATATAATGTATACGAAGCGAGAGAGTAATTTAAGTTATTTATGTACATATAAAAATATAAACCCTATTATAAAAGCAACAATATTTTTATCATACCTTACAAAAGCTGTTCTATTAATTACATATTATTAAGATCGCAAAAATGAGAATATACTCGTAATTATTAACCTTTATCCATGTTATATGGGGACATAAACACTCGAGATTTAAGCATGAATATATTATTAAAGTAAATATATAAATGAAATCTCACGATTGATGACTGTATTCATAGTATTACTTAATTCAATGGATATATTTCAATGGCATAACTTCATAAATAAGATTAACTCAATTTATGAACATACTGTATATTCGTTTCATATTTGCTACTTTGAACCGACGGGGACGTGTTTAAATGCAGGCGATTACTCTGAATTGTTTAAATTGTTTGAAGTATTTAAACTCCCAAGTTTTTATTGAAGTGAGTTTTAAAATATTTTAAAACGGTGACAAATAGTTATTAATTCTTAGCAGTAATAGAAAACTGACTGTTATAGATTTTATTATACGAGTTTGACTTCTACTACTATATGTTTATTAATGTAAAGAATAAGCTAGTTAAGTCATATGTATAACTTATTTATGTACTAGCGACTGACTCTTGTTCCGCTCGGGTTCGTCCTTAGGAACTTTTTAACGCTTAGTGCAGACTACAGATTTCTTAGAGATGATATATTTTCTCATAGAGTATCCTATTTGTTGTCCCGGATACCCAGATATCATCGTGTCAAATTTCATCAAAATCTGTCCAGTGGTTTTCTCGTTATGAATTATCAGAAAGTCAAAAAATCTAAAAACTATGGGTTCAGCATCTGCATCGATAATAATGACTATTTCATTAAGATTTTCCAAAAAAAATGTAATGTAGAGATTCGACTCAACGAGAACTTATTTACTACTGCTACTTTACTTTCAATGTATCTAAATGAAAATATTATATTATAATATGTTAATTTCCCAGGGCTACGAGCGTGGCGGCTCACCACAGCCTCCCACGCATCCTCCAGGCGCGCCAAGTCCCGGCACAGCGCAGAGCGCGGGAGGCCTATCTCCTACGCAGGACTCGCAACACCCGCCACACTTGCCGCCTGGCTCGCAACCCCCGCACCAGGTAATATAGATTACATAAATGTAGCTACTAACACGAGTCTCGGTATCCTATACAAATAAATAAAATTGAAGTGTCTGTTTGCAATGTCAAAATAATAGCGTTTTACTAATTGCACATGAAAGTGTATACGGCACTAATAAGAAAAAAAAACAATTTTTAAAATTTTTGACTATCTAAACAGTCTGTTTATTCGTTCTGGCTAATTTTCGAAACGGCTGGAATGATTTTAACGAGACTTAACTTTCTTATAGAAAAAAAATTAGGGTTCCGCCCAAAAAGTAAGAAAAAAACCCATGAAATTATGAACAAAATCCGCGCACGGAGGTAAATTGCTAGTATGTACTCGTAAATATAATTACGTTAATGATAATAATAAAGATAGCTATTATTTTACGATCAAGATAATTGTTAAGAAAAATTAAAATTTAATTTGTTGAATTAAAAAAAAACTATCCTATTTTAAAATATTAAATAGACAATCCTTTATAGTTTATATTAATCAGAAAAGCGACTTGTAGAGTTGATCTACATATTCTTAACATCATAATGAAACTACTTATCTAATTATTTTTATGATCCTTAATGAAGTTGCGTATAACCATAAAACCAGTTAATAAAACCACGTGTTGTAGTGAAGGCTTACAGGAGTGGGTAAAAGATATTTGAAGACAGTATTTTTTGGTTTGATTTCTATGGTGGACTATGAATCTATAAATAAATTTAGAAGGTATGTAACCTGTATCATCTTTATATTTAAAACTAGCTACTTACCCTCACTTTGCTCGGGTGCGTCCATAGTTAGGTACGTTTTAATTTTTTTGAGCGGGATCCTAATTCTTTTTCTATAATAGAAGTTACTTCATATAATGTCAGCCATCTGCCAGTGAAAGTCCTGTCAAAATCAGTCCCGCGTTTGGAAGATTAGACGGAACAGACTGACAAACATTTTTAAAATTGTTTTTTTTTATAAGAGCCGTAGGGTATATAATTTAATATGCATTTAGTAAAAAACTTCAATTTAAGCACTTCAATTTTATTATCTGTAGGTAGGTAGGAAATATGAATTTAGACATGAGCATTGTGAGCATTACTAAGTATAATATTATTTTATGTAGATCTCCCTTGTATTTTTGTGGCTTTTGATAAATTATAAACACTAGAAAAATGACAAGTATTACATTATTGACATTATTATCTCCTAGTGAAGAAGTAATCATAAATAATAGGTCGATAATTTTCGACTTCTGTAACACAAAAGCAAAGGCGGAACCATTATGAAATCGATCGTGTGTTTGTTTGTCCATCTGTCACACACTATATTCTCTACATCAGTATTCAGTAGCATCATGTGACTTTAAATCATCGTCTTAATGGTAGAAAGAGCTAAAGTTAACTGCTTACGTTTATTCACCAACATTTAGCTGTGGTGTAAATAGTACAAAAATTTGGCAGTGAAAAAAGTTATGCCAAGAGTCTCCTTAACCTTGCACTAGATGATACGACAAAGTTTTTTACCATTTTTTTCATCTCTCTAAAACAACAAAATATATTTAATAACTCGTCACAAATAATAAACTGTTACTTTACAAAGGTATTTAAATATTTTAAAAAAGCTTTTTCGTATAAAAATATGTGGTAAAATAAGCTTAGCAGAATATTAACAATATCTTCGAAAGTTCAATCAAATCTTCTTTAAGCATTGGTTTTTAGACCTTGCAATATTTATGTGAATTTACACGAGTACGACTAATATAATAGTCCAAATTCAAAAATTAGCAGCAGTTACTGTTTCTTATTATTATATCTTAAGAGATACATCAAAATAATTTACTAGAAAATTGTAGATTTTAAAAAGACCTATAGCAAAGTTCACAATAGCATATGTCTATCTCTTAAGGTACATTTGCAATAACTATTTTTATGTATTTAAAACATACCTAGGCGCGCACCCGAACGAAGAAGACGCGTCGCGAGTCGCGACGTGAAGTCGCTAGTTATGCTAATTAAAATTAATTGAGCTATAAATAAACCAATTTAATTAAATAATATATAATATGTAAAGAAGTACATAACACAATATGTACTAAAATAAAAAATAAAACTAAAAATACATTTGAATGATAATATTTACACGTAGACACTTTGTAGATTTATGCGACAATCTACGTAATCTCTTAAGGTACATTTGCAATAACTATTTTTATGTATTTAAAACATACCTAGGCGCGCACCCGAACGAAGAAGACGCGTCGCGAGTCGCGACGTGAAGTCGCTAGTTATGGTAATTAAAATTAATTGAGCTATAAATAAACCAATTTAATTAAATAATATATAATATGTAAAGAAGTACATAACACAATATGTACTAAAATAAAAAATAAAACTAAAAATACATTTGAATGATAATATTTACACGTAGACACTTTGTAGATTTATGCGACAATCTACGTAATCTCTTAAGGTACATTTGCAATAACTATTTTTATGTATTTAAAACATACCTAGGCGCGCACCCGAACGAAGAAGACGCGTCGCGAGTCGCGACGTGAAGTCGCTAGTTATGGTAATTAAAATTAATTGAGCTATAAATAAACCAATTTAATTAAATAATATATAATATGTAAAGAAGTACATAACACAATATGTACTAAAATAAAAAATAAAACTAAAAATACATTTGAATGATAATATTTACACGTAGACACTTTGTAGATTTATGCGACAATCTACGTAACATACGACTAACCAGTTTTTTTTTAATTATTCTGTTTCGTGTTATTCCACAACATGAATAATATATTTAGGAATAGTTACAACAATCCGTTTATTTTTTTCATATAACTTTCAATAACTAGAATAACGCCAATTAAATTTTGTATGACTTACATATTTCATTTATCAAAAAATAAGCTAGACAAGGACATAGGTATGGTATATGTATACCTATATACACTGAAGATATATACATTTTAGTTTTTATTATGTTACTAGCTAGTAGTTCCGCTCGGGTTCATCCCTAGTTACGATTTAACGTTTAGTATAGATTTCTCAGATATGAAGATATTTTCTCCGAGTAAAAAGTAACCCCGGATAACCAAGTATCATCATCATACTAAATTTTATCAAAATCTGTCTAGTGGTTTTCTCGTGATGCGGTCACAAACAGACAGACTGACAAAAATTCTAAAAACTATAGGTTCGACCTCTGTATACATAATAATGACTACATCAATAAGATTTTCCAAAAAAATATTAAATGTACAGATTCGACTCAGATTTTTATTTTAAGTATAGATTTTTCATGTCATTTTTATTTTCACGATGACATCACCCAAATATTATATATATTACATTCTCTTAAAATACTATACCTAAATCTTTTCTCGTTTATTTTTATTCAATTCACAATCACAAAATATGATCCTCATATTGTAGAATATTGCAATCTATATAAAACTTTTCTAACTGACTCTCCTAAAACTAAATCCTAAATATATTTCCAACATAACATTATGAAATGGATAACTCGACACTGCTACTTTATTATGTGTATAAATTGGCTTTATAGCAAACGTACCGTTAGAGTTTTACAAGAGCTCCCTCCTACATCACTATAAAATGGATAGAGTAAACTTGCTAGTTCACAAAATTGGGTAAAGTGCTAACCGTGTAGTCTCTTACTTACTCATGTACCTCTAGCTATGCCGAATTTACATTGATAGAGTGAAGTGACGTTGGCATGTTGCGTAAATGTATCACTCTCTACATACCTATACCTAAGTATAACTATTTCTGCATTTAATTCACTACATTTTCTACGATATATTATTTCGTCAATTATTAAAATGCACAATTTTATATTTGTACCTTATTAAAGTTGTTTATACTTCACAGTCAAGCAAAACGTTTGAGACTATATTATTATTTATATTTGTACTAATGCGAGTTTAGATTCAAAATATCGAAAATTTTCTCTGACAGAATAAACATTGCCGTTTTATAACCTCAAAATATGGTTTAAATATCATTATTCCCTACTATTACAGTTACATTCTTTCAATTTTATATTAATTTATTACTTATAAAATATACGAAATATTAAAAATAAACACTGTTGGAACTAAATTCTGTTAATAACAAAAAATTGTTACTTGATGATACATAGTACATAAATTGATAAAATTAACATTTATCATACGTGATAACGATAATTTTTGCTTTAATACGATAAATTCATGCTTCAGTTTATCTCTTTCAATACATACTTAAATTACTTTTATGTATATTTATATTTAGTATTTACAATACAAAAACATATTTGTTATTGTAGATGATATAAATATTCCAATTATTTTATACTATCTTGTTTCGCTTTTGTTTATGAAACAATTCGAATTTCTGTAGCGACAAAATTTTTCGATAAGCGCTCTTAAGTCTGGCCGTTTCTCACTGACAAGACACATCGCCTCCGAGACAGTTACTCTAAAGCTGAGTGAACGACCGCTTATATTCAGTAGAGCCAATAATATTGCTATTTTCCCTGAATTTGAAACTTAAGTAATAGTATTTTATATGGTTATTTCGTCGTATTTTTATGGTTGTCATTATCATGTACTCTATATTATCTATACTTATTATAAAAATAAGTCCCCCGGCCGCGTCTTTCTGTCCTCCTGTCTGTCCTCCTGTCTGTCTGTACGCGATAAACTCGAAAACTACTGAACGGATTTTTATACGGTTTTCAACAATAGAAAGAGTAATTCTTGAGGAAGGTTTAGGTATATAATTTATTATGCTTTTATGTAAATTAGCTGAAATACGGCGACAAATGTTGAAGAGGTCGCAAAAAATCTCGCCAAATGGGAACTTTCCACGCGAACGCCGCGTAAACTAGCAAAGATACAGTTAAGTAATGTACTAGAGAATTCAAAATCTATAAAAATGCTACAAAAAAGTCCGCGATAGCATATCTCTATCTCTTACGGTTGACTTACAATAACCACTTTTATGTTAACATTTTTAATTAAAAACATTACGTTATTTTCAAAGTTATTTTCTTTAGTTCGGTATTAATCCTTATCCAAATGAATATTTTAGTTAGCTTAGTCATTTAATGCAGATTAAAATTGCTCTTTACACTAAATCAATCAGATGAATAGTTTTTGAGATATCGTTGTTAGAAGTAATTAGTAGCGAAACATTTTTAATGCTTGGCGAGCATTGAGATGCCTACGGCGAGTCCATCCCCTCTGCCCCGCATCGCTCGACCGCCTGCTCAAGCTATATAAACCGGGCGATGTAGCGCGCGATCCTAGGATACTTTTTACCGCGGGAAAATATCTTATTTCTGAGGAAAAATACAAAAACTGCAATGTAAGAGTATACTAATATGTAACACCTAAGAATTTAGTTTTTGGTCATCTGAACGCGGGCGGAGCCGCGGGCAATGCTAGTGATAGTATAATGTAGAGTTATTTTAATATTATAGACAGCTAATAGTAATTAATAAACTTCTGTGTTAATAGGATTTAAATATGCAAAGTGATCGTTTTGAACGATGTATTGTATACGGTAAAAATATACTACCATTTTCATGACGAGCACACAAGCGCGTTGCTATTTTATATGGAAATCTGTAACGTTAACGAAATTGCGGCCCTCTATGATAGTAGGAATAATCCACGAAACTCGACCGTAGAGCATCGGCTATGAACTTTACTGTTATCGCCACCGTTAAACTGCTGCCAAATGTAGGCAATTTTTAAAAATTACCTCCCCAACAATAACTATTTCAATAAACCGTTCTATGCTCGTGCCCATCCTAATGGATAACTTTTACTTTCGCGAACTTTGCGCCGCTCTTTTATTTTTCTTCTATCTTTTGTCCGACTCCTCCTTTTCGCGTTGTTTAAAAGCCTTTGATGCCGTTTATATTTGTAAGATATTGTGTTATTTGTTCGTCGTAACTAAAACACTAAATATATTCATTGTTTTTCTTTATCGCCGTAAATACTTACAATTTGGGATTCTATGTTGCGGTTTAATAAATAATCTTCAGTTATGTACATATTATTTTCAGTACTCGAACTCGTACACAATCTTCTGTACATATAATAAAATTGTAACGAAGCCGAATCTGTACACTAAATATTTTTTTTTAAATCTTATTGAAATAAACATTATTATCGATACAGAGGCCGAATCTATAGTTTTTAGAATTTTTGTCTGTCTGTCTGTCTGTGTGTCTTTTGATGAAATTTGGTATGATGGTAGCTGGTTATCCGGAACATATAGGGTACTTTTTATTGCGGGAAAATATCTCATTTCTGAGAAGAAAAAAAAGCTGCATTATAAGAGTATAGTACTATGTAAAACCTAAGAATTTTGTTTTTGGTCATCTGAACGCGGGCGGAGCCGCGGGCAAAGCTAGTGAATCTATAAATATATAATTCATAAAATAAAATTTATTCGTAATATCCTAAAACAAATAAAAATGATTACGGCATTCACAGTACGTATGTAAATCGTAAGTTGAATAACGTAATGTTCATTTGAATCTGTTATGTAATATGATAACGTTTCACCTTGCATTGAGTATTGTTTGTAGATGACGTAGAATAAGCGTGCAAGTAGTTTTACTCGATAGTAGTGTTCAAAAATAGCATATTAATTATATCTATATTTAGTATAATAATATATTAAGTTCAGGTAGATAAAGTTTTTTTATTGGCAACTAGCAAAACACGCAACTATGTCCGTATTAAATTAATATAATAACCTAAATACTGTATCACTCTATAGCAAAATCTTTTATAAATCGTAGATATTTTTTACCGTAAGGTAAATTAGTTTTTTTAGTTTTCTAAAACTTTGGTACTACGGGATACGTAATTTTTATATAGAGATAATTGTAAATTTTTGTACGTTTTGATTTCCAGATATGCTAAATTGTTTCTAAGAATGTCCCAAATGTCGATCTTAATTTGTAGGGAAATCCATATTAAAGTACAGTGAAATTTTATACAACTTCTACTCCCCAAATCTCTCTCCTTTTTTAGGTTTTAAAGTAAATTATGTTCATTTTTAGCACTTTTTTCATGAAACTTAATTAACATCAGTTAAGCAGTTAAGGCGTAAAAAATAACTTATCCTGTACATATTATTACATATTATTAGGTACACGTTTTGTTTTATAGTAGAACTAGCATTGCCCGCGGCTCCGCCCGCGTTCAGATGACCAAAAACTAAATTCTTAGGTGTTACATATTAGTATACTCTTACATTGCAGTTTTTGTATTTTTCCTCAGAAATAAGATATTTTCCCGCGGTAAAAAGTATCCTAGGATCGCGCGCTACATCGCCCGGTTTATATAGCTTGAGCAGGCGGTCGAGCGATGCGGGGCAGAGGGGATGGACTCGCCGTAGGCATCTCAATGCTCGCCAAGCATTAAAAATGTTTCGCTACTAATTACTTCTAACAACGATATCTCAAAAACTATTCATCTGATTGATTTAGTGGAAAGAGCAATTTTAATCTGCATTAAATGACTAAGCTAACTAAAATATTCATTTGGATAAGGATTAATACCGAACTAAAGAAAATAACTTTGAAAATAACGTAATGTTTTTAATTAAAAATGTTAACATAAAAGTGGTTATTGTAAGTCAACCGTAAGAGATAGAGATATGCTATCGCGGACTTTTTTGTAGCATTTTTATAGATTTTGAATTCTCTAGTACATTACTTAACTGTATCTTTGCTAGTTTACGCGGCGTTCGCGTGGAAAGTTCCCATTTGGCGAGATTTTTTGCGACCTCTTCAACATTTGTCGCCGTATTTCAGCTAATTTACATAAAAGCATAATAAATTATATACCTAAACCTTCCTCAAGAATTACTCTTTCTATTGTTGAAAACCGTATAAAAATCCGTTCAGTAGTTTTCGAGTTTATCGCGTACAGACAGACAGGAGGACAGACAGGAGGACAGAAAGACGCGGCCGGGGGACTTATTTTTATAATAAGTATAGATATTAATTATAATCTATTTGTTAATAACAAGCGTATTTTTAAATTTAAATTTTTAATGTTTATTTTAAAATGTTTTAATTTATATCTTTAAATATATATTAATAACTTCCGTTGTAATATAAATGTAGAGTTCCCACTCAGTTTGAAATTCGAGTCGAACGGATATGGAAATTAATTTTGAGACGCGATTAATGATTCGGTGATCTTGTGAGTATATCGAGCTTGTATTATTTTTAGAGCTTAAATGATATTTTTGCGTGATAAAAGTATAACATATAAATGATATAAAAACAATGTAAATAAATATTATTTCACAGTCTCATTTCAGATACATTAAATAGAAATACATAATTATTATCAATACAAATAATAAAATTGTAAATGATCGCTGTTTGTACATGGAAGATAATTAAAAAGTCTTATTGGGGGTCTTTATTAACGCAATAGAACCCAATACAATGATTTTTAGAATTTTTGTCTGTTTGTCTGTGCGTTTGTGCGCGCTAATCTCAGAAACGGCTTAACCAATTTGGGTGCGGTTTTCACTAATATATTCTGGTTATTGTTTCATTTTAATAGGTTCATTAATAAAAAAGTTATGTCAATTTAAAGAATCACCCAAGGACGAACCCGGGCGAAGCGAGAATAATTCGTTTGTTTAAAAATATATATACATATATGCTTTTCAAACATTGTATATATACAAATTAATTTAACAGTTAAGCTAGTAAAAAAGTTATGCAAGTTTCAATTATAATAAGGAATCTAGAGTCCATTAACTCTTGTTCCATAATGTTGTCAGAAATCTACATCGAAATCCATTACGGCGATCTCCCTCGGCTACGTAAACTAGACACATAAACCAATATCAAATCTGACATCCTTTCTACTTTACGAGAAATACACGCAAGCGATTTGGTCATCATAGCACATTGAACGATTTTCACCGGTTGCATTTGGAACGTAGTGTAAGGTTATTTATATCTATTATCATCTCTATAGGAAAAGATATTATGTACAAATATAAACGATGCATTTAGATATAGTTTTTAATAACATTTCGATTAATATTACATTCGATTTGTAAACAAATCGATTTTACAGGACCTTTTGACTTGACACGAAACTACACTAGAAAGCAATCTATCATAACGAACTGTTCGGAATTCATCGAATGCAGTCGGCTTGTTTTTGGCACAAACCTGAGATTTACATACTCTATGTATAAAACGCACGTGGTAGTTGCCGACAGTGTAACGGATTTGAGGCGAGTACTCGCTGTAGGCAATTTAGAACGTGACCATTTCATTAATGATTTCGTTTTCCTTGCCCCATGTCGACACTTGCCTTTAAATAAAATGTGATGTTAGCTGCTGTAATATGTAAATTTATATTCTAATTTTATATAGTCAATTGATATGTAATATGTAAATGTGCGTTCTTTATCTTTCGTAAGTAGAATAATATTAAAATTATAATATGGTTGGCGAATTTGGCAGCTTTGAAAGTGGCCACACTTGTAATATATTCTTCGTCTCAATATTTATTAAAAGCACGTGGCCGACTGCTGTCGACAATATAATGGAGACGGCGCACATGGTCCCATATTAATAGACAGCCCCGGCTTTATTGTGATGAGTAATAACAATTGATATCTTGACAACAAAACATTCTGATAATAATTTTAACGAAGAGCTTTAGTAAATAAGAGCTAATATATTAGGTTGTAATCTTATTTGACAATTTAGATAAATTAAATAGTTTTTTTTTAATATTAAATTTAATATAATACTGTGTTTCGTATGTATTATCTAAATTAAAGAAAGTTTAGTCAGCATAAATAAAGTATCTTTAGATCTAGCAAGACAGGGCTTTTCACAGGGTGCAAAAATTAAACGTCACTCAGCTATCACGGACTTGGCGAAGCAGAACACTCGCTTAGGGGTGCTCCCGTCAATTCCACGGACCTGAATTAAGTTGCCAGTCTCTGATGAAATTTATGCTAACGTAAAACTAACAAATGTCTTTAAAAACAATCTCGATATTATAGCTTTATCCAGTTGCATTTCTTATATACTTTACACCGCAGAAATTCTCGTTACCAATCAAAGTAACAAACGTAATTAAAAATTCCCCTCTTAAGCTCAAGCTCGACGATGCTGATGTAATTATTATGTACGGAAGCAATTCGTCGTTTGGCTCTGTTCTACAGAACAATGAACTAAGTCTCCTAGAATAGAATTCTATCAGCATCTTTGTCATAGAACGTGGTGTCGATCTTAAAATCATGCATGACTACATGAACTAATAGCAATGCGAGGTTAATACTCTACGATGTCAGCACAGAATTTTGAGAGTCAAGGGCCATTCCAGCATCGTGATCGCTTGAGAGTCGTACGGTCGAAATGAAACGTCGTATCTTATTTTATGATTAGCGGCTCGAAAGCGCTTTGTAATTTTGTTAGTTCCGCCTTTCTGGTGCTGGGGGCGAGCTCGGCGAGTAGAGATCGATGCGAGCGTTGCGTGCGAGTGCGAGCAGGAACGCAGCATTAGCGCTGCCTCTCTCTTCTCTGTCGCTCGAACCGCCTACTAGGCAGCCATGTTGCGCTCGACCTGCGCTCGCCCGACCGCCATTGTAGCATTTGTAGCTAGTGATGTTCGCCAACTCCGATCGATGTTATTTTACTTAACGTTTTTATAGTTCCCAAATGGCTTGCTTTGCCAACCATTTCATGCTCTTTATATACTTCTTTTGATATGAAAACAGTTATTTGGTAGAACATTTTTCATTTCAAATACATAGGCTAAAATTAATGCGATTTCTATCTCAGTTATTCATTATAAGAATGTCACGTGAGGCGGTTATTGCCGGAGTTTTATATTAAATGAAAATAGACTCGATAAAATTGCATGTCGATAGTAGAGGCACGTGGTGGACGTACAGCCGGCTCCGGAATTAAAATGTCAGACGTGCGGCAGCAGTGCGGGCGATCGTGGGGGCCGGGGGCCGCGGGGCGGGCCGGCGCGTTATTAATAACCATAAGCCGGCAGACGCACGAACGTCCAGAGGGGCCATGCCGCGCGGTAATGAGGAATCACTAATTATATTTTACTGGACTTCACTACTGAAACAATATTAATTACATCGCTGTTTTATGGAAAAATATTTTGGATACCTACTTCACATTACATTAATGCTCTCACGAAAGCATTTCTGTTTATTTCTACCGTTCAGGTACCATCTTAATGTGTAAGACTCGATATTATTTCGATTTAGTGTGCCTGTCAAGATATTGAACTGAAACACTGACAAGATATAATGTTCCTTCTGCCGGGGTCCGTTTAATATTCCCCCGCAGTGGGCGCGCCGCTTGTGCGCGACAGCTCTGACTCTAGCCTGGCTCACTTTGCCAGTAAAAACTCTCTATATTTTATAGTTAACGAGATATATTTGTCAAAGAGTATTTGAATAATTGTATAATATTTCTTATCAAAAGTAATTCAATAGATGTATCGCCGTCCATTGTTTTCAGTGAAGAATAATATTTTAATGATTACACCTTACATATTTTTATATAATGCAACGGACTAACTGAAATGTATGATATATCTTATATATTTAAACGAGCTATTCTTGTATATATATATATATATATCAATATATAATCTGAATCTCGGAAACGGCTCCAACGATTTTCATGAAATTTAGCACGCAAGGGGTTTCGGGGGCGATAAACCGATCTAGATTAGTCTTATATCTGGAAAAACGCGAATTTTCGAATTTTCATGCGATTTTCTTTTGCATTTTCACAATTTTTGCATTGTCACTTCTGGTGAGTGAGCGGCGCCACTGTGCAACTGTCAACATCGTGTCCGTATTTACATCAAGTTTAAATATATTTAAGTGAAAATAATCTAAAGAAAAATTAAATCTAATCTTAGTAAATTTTTAAATAAAACCTATGGGCAATATGTAAACATCACCAAGTCTTGATGTGTTGAAGAACAAATCAGCTTTTAAAAATTCACCTACCAAACAAATACAAAAGTGACAAACATAACATATAGATACTATCAGTGCAAAACCATCTTTTCTGTGTGTGATGACAATAAAACAAAATAATTTGTGAAGTGAAAGCGTCAAATATTAAAACATAAGTTTATAACCTCAAAAACTAATAGGTACTCGGTATAAAATTGCAATTCAACTAGGTATGATTGGTGCTCTTTTTCAATCAGCTTTTCTACTTCCAACTTCACACTTAAGATGGAGAACATAAAAAAGTTGCTAATAAACATGCAACAAGAAATAAGACAGCAGAAAACAGAAATGTTAGAAATGTTGGAAATGAAAGAAGACATTAAAAATACAATCAACAATAATATACTTAAATGAAAAATATAAACAGTTAGAAATAAAAATTGAAGTTCTTGAGAAAAAAATCCAGGAACAAAGTACCTCAATAAATAATTTAGAAAGACATATTAGGCGCAAGAACTTGGTTATGTTCAGAGTAGAAGAAGGTGAAAAATCCTATCATGAACTAGAGGAAAAAATAGTCTCAAACTAAACGGAAATAAAAAAGAAGTCTGCCTGTATCTCCAGAAACGCCTTACCTCAATTATAAACAAAAACTAACAAATAAACAACATACAAAGACAACTATACCTGGTAATATTAAAGACTTTATATTACAAAACCCAAAATTCACTTTCAACCACACAAATGATAACCAGGAACAACAAAAAACAACACAGCAAGATATAGTATATTAAACACCGTAGGAACCTCCTCATCTTTATCCACCAGTACGGCCGGTCACTGTGGGGGAGTTCAACCGTAACCCTCTAAAGAAAAACAGACATACAATGAACAAAGGTATACATATCTTTACCAGAAAAACTTCTAGAATTAAAAGCAGCATTTCCTACAACAAATCAAAAGAACACAAAGATAAAATTATAAAATTTATAGGCATATCAGAAACAAATTATATATTGAAAACAAAATTTGAGAGAGAGAAACCCTTTGCAATCATACAAGCATAATCTCCAACGGAGAGCTCTATGCAGGACTACTTTGGAGGAGGCTTTTAACCGAGAGGGGTCTATACATGAAAAATACATTTACTAAATAAATACATTTAATTATGAAATGAAATACCTAATTTATAACTATTGTCAGAATTAATCTATGGAAAGAAATTTTATTTATATTTATTATTGTGAAATGTTTAGTATTTACTCAATTGAATTATTTAATTTATTGTGATTTTTTATTTATTTATTTGTTAATGATAATTTATATATATACAATATCATTTCAAATAATATGAAGATTTTTAAAATAATTTAATTCCAGATTACAAAATTATTAGTAAAAAAATTATAAGTTAATAAATAGTCATTAAATTATATAATTTTATATTTCAGTAATGTGATAAAGACATTTTTTTTTATTGTACAACTAAAATGGATCCTTATATACTCTTAACCAAATAAAATTTTAATGGAATACTTTTATAAAAAGCTGTGCATACTTTTAAATTAAATTTATATACAGATAGGTAAAATTATAATGTTAAATAAATGTTTTTATGTAAATTTAGTTAGTAAGCCTTTATAATAAATAAATGAATAAATAAGTAGAGCTTTATTATTATTATGATTTCTTTTGCATTATTTCAATAAATTAATTAATAATTCCACGCTATATTATTATTATGTTCGATAATTTCGCACATTCAGATATAAGCATCATGGTCAAGCGGCCAATGCGCAAGTTTGACAACCACAGGAATCTGAGTTCGTATCCCGGTCGGGCACAAAGTTTTTAATTTTGTTTTTTTTTATGTTATTTTTTTGG
The DNA here is from genome assembly GCA_921882275.1 of Brenthis ino. Classification (NCBI taxonomy): domain Eukaryota; kingdom Metazoa; phylum Arthropoda; class Insecta; order Lepidoptera; family Nymphalidae; genus Brenthis; species Brenthis ino. Next base: position 21,189,043 of record OV170229.1, on the reverse strand, counting down.
CCAAAAACTCCGAGCAAAGCTCGGTCGCCCAGGTACTATATATATATATATATATTGGTTTGCATAATTAATTACCTTTACTTAAACAGTCAAACTGTTTATATTTCCAAGTACAAATAAGAAGTAATTTTCTGTCGTGTCTACGATTTTCTTTATACATAAAAAGTGAGTTATCGCTGGGGTGCGCCGGTAGGTACGCTCATAACAAACTGCAAAATGCTCTAGATTCCCGGAACTTTGCGCGGCGATTTTCTCGGCTGGAAACCTATGAAACGCTGACTGTAGCGTACATTCTCTTACGGAGTGTCACCGGCGACGCTGTCGGGAATTGCTGGATAAATTATGACGCTCGCTCCCTTTGCTGTTCCCGCAAATAATACGAAGTATAAAAATAAAGTCCGTTTGCAACTGACATGTCTGCTCTACATTGCCTTATAATTATTGGCGATCATATTTTGCTTTAGGCTTTTATATTGATCTTAGTTAAATTAGATAATGTATAATTTATTTTTTATTAACAAACGACTCATCGATGTTGTCCAATAACTCAACCAAAACAAATAAAAGGCCGAATCCGAATAATTATTGTTGTCGTCAAACGAATTCAGTGTACAAACGAAAACCAAACAAACGTTTGCCGACAATGTTTCGAATTCAGCGAACAAAGGGACCAATCATACAATTTTGAATTGCATTTTTACTCGCTAAGCACATAGATCCCAGCCTGACTCTACAGAGTAGAATTAGTGTATTTTGCGAATTCAACTCTGTAATTGCGGGCTTGTTTTGCCTCTCACTACGTGCGCCGCGTTTGAAAGTTTGTTATCATACACGGCTTTCAGCGTGTGGGGCATAATTTAGTTTTTCTAATTGTTGGTTTTGTAATTTTCATATATTTGAATACTAGTTTAATAAAATATATTTTTTATAACAATAATAACCGGTTTTTAGGTCACTATTATTCTGATTGGCACTGTATTTATTGAAAGTAGTAATTAGTTTAGGAAAAATATGTTTTTTGTGCAATATATATTTATTTCTTCGTATAAGTAGTAAATAAGTACATCTATACTAATATTATGAAATGGTAGAGTTTGTGAGTTTGTGACGTTGTAGGGGGTAATCTCTGGATCTACTGAAACAATTTAGATGAAATGTAATAAGAAGATAGTTTGAGACCCTGGGAAGGACGTATGATACTTTTTATCTCGGAAATTATCCCTTGAGGGGGTGAAAAGGGGATGAAAGTTTGTATGGGAAATCAAGCTATTATATAACATAATTTAAAATTATAACAATAATATAACATAAGTAACGTAAGTATATTATAATATTACCATATTTTAATTTGCCTATTACTGGAGTATTAGAATTTATTATTTGTATTTTACTGTCGTAAACCACAAAGATTAAAGTCAGAGATTAAATAATTATTACTATCATGTACATATATTATTTTAAAACTATAGTTTAGTAGCTACAGCTACATAGTGACACTAACAGATGCAGACTTAATAGGAATCCATCCTTATTTGAATAAGTTAACAACTTTATATCGTTCCTTTTATTTCGCTAGAGCGGAATGAAAAAGATATCCTTTGTGTTAAACGTTTAAGCGTCTTTGCTCGCCGAGTTTCAGCGGGACGAGTTAGTTGCATAAAACTTAGTTTGCAGCGGGACTTCTCGACGCTCGACGGCCGTTTGTAATTATGTGCATCTACGTTAATACTGTAAAGATGTTCTCAGAATAACGAATAAACACTAAGACGACGCTGCTGATATTGTGAGAAATTGCTTCTACGCATTATTGCTTGCTGCTTGACGACACGTTTGGCATTATACGATTTGAATATTTGGCATTGACATTTTTTATGACTCTCCATCAATTTTTAGAAATAAGTTTATTAATTATTATAAAAGGCATGATTGTACTCTTAATTAAAAGATTGTAATCTTAATTATTATATTATATTCTTTTTGTTTATAATGATGATTTTAATTTTACTTTTTATTATTATGTATTATTATCAATTTCTTTTGTAATATGACATTTATCTGTAATTATTATTATTTTGAAATTTTTGTACTTGTAATTCATGAATATGGAAATGCTATGTACACTTATAATTGACATGCATATAAGGTATATTATTATTACATTAATTAAATTGAAAATGTTTCATATGTATGTTGTAAGTGTGCTTTTTACTAATAAATAAAATAAATAAATAATTACATATAGGACTTAGGTCTGCACACATATTTGCTAAATTAATTATTATTAATGATGAAACATAGTTATTTTCCTTATCTATCTCACAAGGGAAGAATAGTCTAATGATATTTTATTTTTCTTTAAGGTCAGTATGTTTGTCAACCGAAGCATAAAATTCTCGTGCATGTTTAAACAGAGAGATAAACTCAAAAGGAGTTAGGCTTAATTCGACGTAAAGGAGATAATATTGTACAGTAGAACCAGACGGCGCCGGCGTCGCCCTCAATTAATAGCTTAATACTTGGTCAGGCGAAATTCATGATTGCCGGTAAAGCTAGCACAGATGCGGAATGCGATACTCCCCGTTTGACTTAATAAAATTACCTTACGACTAATTGATGTGGAACATAGACCATGTATAAATATGGCATGATATTTATTATCATAGTATAAATAACAAACATAAAATATGCTTAATTGTCCACAGGGATACCCACCTCCACCCAGGCCACCACAGCCGTCCACACCAAATGCCCATGATCAAGACTCAGTAAGTGGCTCTAATAACATTAATAATAATTAATTATTACGACATGACAAAAGTTTATGCATCAAATCAATATTTATTACAACATTTTTATTATGATGAAAGCTTTTGTTGTAAAAATTATCGTATACGTACAAACAATGCTACACAATCGTAAACACCGTTGCCGAATGATATATTCAGCTATGTCTCATTAGCAACCTCAATGCATCCAAAATGACGTCAGTAAAAACAACATTAATTATAATCATAAATGTCGTGCCAGTGGAAAATAAGTGAACCTCGCGTGTCTGTTTATGAACCGACACTACAGTCTACAGTACACTTCATACTCTATGCTCTCGTAGTCAGCGAACCGTCCGCGCGACACTTGACAATAAGCTTGTTTGCTAAATTGTGCCGCCAGCCAGCCGACGCGCTGCAAAAGCAAAACCTACTCTTATTTGCGTGGGCGTGAATAATTTTATTTATAGTCCACATTGTTTCCACGCTTAAAAATGAAACCAATTTCCTATGCAATGCGCGCAGGAAATCGAAGCATTATTTATACTTGAACATATTTTGATATTGAATTCAACGTGAACAACTCCTCTCGTACCTAATCGATTTATATTTGGGATTAACATGTATTCACTTTTGCAACGTCCTGCTATTTCATTAAGCGTAGATCAAAGCACGCGTTTTCATTTAGAAGACTCGTAGCCGCAGGCTTTGTTGATAGTAGAACACTGTATTGCGAATTGAACGATAAAAAAGGAATTGTCGGTGACAGCAACCCTAGGGAGTAGGGCTGCCACATGACTAGTCGTAAGTGGTCTAATGAAAATAAGTTTTTAAAATCTTTTATTCTCGAGCGGTCTTTATGTTTAAATATTCTGTAGGTCGCAGTTGGTTGGATGCGGGTCGACAGAATAGCATAGATCCGAGTTTTGTTGTTTTAGGATCCCCTATCAGTCATGTTGAGCCCTTTCTCAAGTGGCTTACATTTTTATACGTTACGTTCTAGCCGTAAGATATAATACATTAGACAAAAATATCGTATTTAAGTACAACCCTACCTTTATATTCTGAGAGTTAAAACGAATTTGTTTGATGTTGATTGATACAGTTAGTCGAGAGCGTTGTCTTGCGACTCGTTCGTTCGGGGGAAACCAAATGAGTGGAATTATTAAACCGGGGCCCGGGCGATGTGTCGCTTTTTGTAATGAATGTACCGAACGTTGCCGAAATCGAGGGGACCGCTCCTTTCTACTGTAGCGACTGAGCGCGGCCCACTGCCAAGTCGTCGACCCTCGCGTTACTGTTTTGAGCGAAATTCTGCCGAAGTATTTTATTCACTTTTTATGCTTCTCTATCTCTTTTTATATTTCTATCAGTGTATTTTTAGAAATTGGTCAGTCAACTAATTTAATTATTATGGTTTAAATTCTTACTGAATGATATGTCGAAACATTTAAATCGGAAAAATTAAATGTGGTCAATATTCATTTAAATTACTTAGCTGTAAATACGAAAGTCGATTTCTCTTCGAAAATGTTTTTGTAGCTATAAGCAAGTCATTCAATGCAAGTAACGAGTTGAGGTCGAAAAGGGTCTGATTCGAATTATTTATTTATGCAACTCTACGTCGGGCGGTGAATGACAGCATAAAAGAAATATTATGCATCCTAGAGAGCGAGGGGATGCTTTATAAGAATGTCTTTTTTACAATGCTATTCATTAATGCCACGACTGCACCCCGTCCCATATAATACGTTTAGGCTTAGAGTACTCTCTATACCCTGGCAAGGAGACAATTTTTGAATGGCCAAAGAATTAATACTATAATTATCACATTGGAATATATGTATTATGTATATGTTATTTTTAAAATAATCACTTCACTTATGACACAGGCACAGATATTTATAATAGTTTATCGTTGCAATTTTTTTTATTGTTCATTTAAACGTTACTCGTGTAATGGTGAATACTTGGTTACAATAACACTAAAAGCAATTCACGTAGCAATAAGTACCAATGTAAAGTGCGAGAGACAGGGCCGCTCGCTGTGCACGTTCATAATAAACGAGATTGATTAGGGCGGTGTAGACGCAAATGAATGACGGCAGAGTACGTAATCAGCCGACAGGCGACCGCCCGCGTCTGTGTGAAAATAAAGCAAAACAAAATTTTTATCCAACAAAATTTGGACGGAAATTTTATCGGAAAGTCGTATGTGTGTTTACATTGTTTACCGATCCAAATCAAACATTCTGTGACACCGATACAAAAGATTTCAGCGACTGAAACTGTAACGTAGTTTGTGTCGCGTAACATGTTACTGTGAAAAATGGAACCCCATTCCAACAATATTTTGACTGTAAAATCTTTCATTGAGAAAATAAAATTTAGAAATATGTTGAAAAAAATACTAATCAAACTTAATTTGCAAAAATAAAAATGTTACTTATTCGTGTTCCATTCGGTATCTAATAATTTTATAATACATGCTAAAGCTTTTATTACTACTATTATTCAGCTGAAGATAATTTGAATGCATATATGTATGTGTAATGTATATATATTTATATATATTCTAATTTAGTTTACATGTAATTTTAAGAACATAAAATTTAATAAGGAAGTGACTTTTTATTTTATTACGCCTAGTAATTATCTGGGAACAACCTTTACTTAAGTGTAAATTCGAATAAATATTTAATCGATCCAAATATTCATCAGCAAAATTAAAAAAAAAAACATAATAAGAGAATTTAATATTTCTGACAAAATATATTTATAATTTAAAATTTTAATATAACATAGTGTCTACGAAGTAAAATTGCTAAGAATGTTCGTTTCCAGCATTTAATTTTATAAGGGAGCATGTTGCACAATTCTGATTTAACCATACTCTCAGCGTAGGAATTCTCATAATGGCAATTGTGTTTTGTTTTTTACCTTAGTACGTAACGAATATTTATATTTTACGTTTTAATTTCTAAATAAAATATATGTAGGGTACTGAAAATGTTCAATAAATCGAAGTTCTCTCGGTAAAATAAACATACTTATTAGTTTTAAAAGAGGACATTTTAAAGAGACGAATAATGAATCCCTCGATGATAAAAGTTTATCGCGGGCGTATATTTTATTTGGCCAGTCGTTTGGACAGATGGATGGAGTGGCCGGCCGCATTCGGCTCGAATGTAATTATTGCGGTCCGATTTCGATAATGCGCCGCGAGGCCGGATGCGAACAAAATGTGGTCGGCACTCGTTATACTTGCATTTTAATAATTGATACTGCTCCAAAAACAGATAAAGCACTCTCGTGTTGTTTCGCTCCGAAAATACGACAAAAAGCACTAATGCATTAATTACAAAGTATTGTATTTATGAAACATTTCGAATGATTAATGCATCCAATAATTATTCAGATAGATAATTATTGTTTGTTTCAATTAAAGTTTAAATTTTGTACTTTTCGAATTGCGTTTCGAACTGGTACAACCGTATAAATGTTTATATACGATGTTACGACTTCTTAATAAAAAGATTTACCCCAAATTACAGGGTGCGTAGGTCGAGCAAAGTGGGCGGTTTATTCGCGTTGTAAAAACCTTGGATCTCCGGTAACGAGGTTGTAAACCGGACCCGTCCCGCAACCATACCAATCGTTTCTTAATAGCCATATATATTCACGCAACCAACGGGTATCTTGATTTACATATAACACTGTACATTCATATAATTTCATAGTTGTTTTTTGTGTTACATTCGGTTTTGTAAACCTAAGTTATTTTTATTTAATTTACTTACATTTCCTTCAAATGCGAAATGTAGTAGTCTGATTAGGTATTATCACGAACTACTGTCATACAATGTTATAACAAAACGTGCTGTGTTTCCCCGACTAACGAGTTCCAGGGCTATTACAAGTTATGTAGAACGAAATGTTAAGAGAGCCGCAATGAACCGCTAAAGTACGTGGTCGGCGAGCCGCCGAGCCCCGTGTGGAGCAAGCGTGCTCTGTCGCCTCTGTGGTTACTTTGTTAGCTAACTGCACGAGCACACGCTTAAATAATGCCTGCATTACCATATTTTGTTCATACATACACTAACGTTTATCCATCAACCTAAGCTAACTTACAGATTATTACAGCTCACGGTGAACTTTATACGTTGTTCGCAAAGAGGGGTTATAATGAATACGAGAAGTAAGGCTTTATCAGCATATTCATGGAATGATTATTATTATTATTAAATATTATATTATAGGTACGTATTATAAGATGAAGGCGTGATGTTATTGCACGAGTGCTCGCTTTGAATGTGTCGTGTCGTATTTTTAAGTTTATGAGCTCTACTAACTGCTAACTTATAACAAAATATTTATATTTAATCAGTAATTCTACTTTAGAAACATTATCCCCCATAAACTAAGCTCTTGACCTTTAATTATGTATAATGATCTATATAAGGGCTTTTTAAATAAGAACACGTGAATAATAGATGAAAATATAATTTTTATGGCAGTTATTAACATTGAAGTGCGAACAGGTGAAGCAAAATATGTTTTAGTGACGGTGTATTGTTCCAGCGAGGGACGTTTATGACATCAAAGAGGATCCTATCGCGAACCCTCGCCGTATCGTTATTGTTTTAGAATGCCTACTCTAATGTGAATGTGTACTGTTGCCGTTGTCGTAAAAGGGGCCGTTTTATAGCGTCCCCACGTATTCGAATTGGGGCCGAATAGTCACCGTTCCGGGTGGTCGTAACCTGAGACCGCCTCACCTTGCCTTGATCATGAATTTTCATAAACTTATAATAGTACTAGCATTGCCCGCGGCTCCGCCCGCTTTCAGCTGACCAAAAACCAAATTCTTAGGTTTTACATATTAGTATACTCTTACATTGCAGTTTTTGTATTTTTTCTTAGAAATGAGACATTTTCCCGCGGTAAAAAGTATCCTATATGTTGACCCGGATAACCAGCTATCGCCATACCAAATTTCATCAAAATCCCTCCAGTGGCTTTTCTGTGATGCGGTAACAGACAGACAGACAAAAATTCTAAAAACTATAGATTCGGCCCCTGTATCGATAATAATGTTTATTTCAATAAGATTTCTAAAAAATATTTAATGTACAGATTCGGCTTAGTTACAATTTTATTATATGTATAGATTTCTCAGAGATGATATATTTTCCCGTAATAATAAGTATCCTATATGTTGACCCGGATAACCAGCTATCATCATACCAAATTTCATCAAAATATATCCAGTGGTTTTCTAGTGATGCGGTAACAGAAAGACAGACAAAAATTCTAAAAATTATAGATTCGACGTCTGTATTAATAATAAAGTGTATTTCAATAAGATTTTCCAAAAAATATGTAATGTACAGATTCGGCTCAGTTACAATTTTATTATATTTATAGATGTATCGATTTTAGTACCGGTTTCTAATAGGATATATAATTGTAGTATTGCATAAACATTAATTTCCCTTTAAGACGAATATGAAAACCTTTGTTTTTTCTTTACAATAAACTGATAAGATTTTATTATTAAGTATTCAATTATATTTACACCATTACCTATACATTGTGTGACTTAATTCAAGATCTTATTCATTTGAAATAAGTTGCATTCTGTGATAATTAACACACCCATGTTCCATTTATAATTTACATAGGTATTATTATACATTTAGCTCTTTGCACAATAATAGGTTTAGGAATACAAATTGGCGTTATGAGTTATGCTTTTGATAGGGCAATTATTTTGTAGAGTGGCGGTTATTATGATAGCGCCGGCATTGACCCCGCGACCTCCGCTGACGCAATGAGTGTCACCGCAACCATCAATCACGAGCCTGTTTGTGACGTTAAGCGAGCGGTCCGCAATTCCCAACCGACACTAACCTGGCCCCTAACTTTGTATTGTCTAATATATGTCATGACACAACAACGTAACGAACGTTCATTCTAAACAATGTAGTTTCTCTAATTAGAGGTTTGTCAACGTTCCCAGTAGCTACTTTAATGAGTTATTCACACATATTTGAACATTTTACCAGCTTGGATAATTGTTACTTACATTACCTATGTATTCATAGTAAATAATTTATACTAATATTATAAAAAGGTAAAGTTTCTGAATTTGTGACGTTGTAGGGGGAAATCTCTGGGTCTACTGAACCGATTTAGATGAAATTCGGTGAGAAGACAGTTTGAGACCCTGGAAACTACATAGGATACTTTTTATCTCGGAAATCATTACTTAAGGGGGTGAAAATGTGGATGAAAGTTTGTATTGGGAAGCAATCTATATAATATTATTAGAAAAATCTATAATAATTTTCTGTAATAAAATGTGTAAAAAAAGTGCTTTACCTTTCGTTTTGTCTTGATGCCTCAAATTTTTTTTGTATTGTCCATTACAATTATTATAAAATCCTTTTATAATTTAGGGATGTGATAAATTTGTGCTCATATACTTGAAAATAGATAAGGGAGGAAGTCCGTATTCAACAAGTGACTTGTCGTAGAAGGATGATGTCATTTGATCGCAACGAACGGGCACGGCTCGGTTCGTGACGGCTAACGCATACATACCTAGGCGCACTTCATGCTGAACAAACGTGCGCATTCTTTGATGCGGGCTTTTTTTATGCTGTGTCGTGACAGGTGTATAGCAACGAGACCTATCCCTAATAATGTAAATGATGATCATTTCTCCCTCAATTCCAGCAATAGCTGATCACCATATAAATAAATTGCATTGTCGTAATAAATATGATAAAAAAACTTAGTTAACATACTACTACACTATACTAGCTTTAATTAAGACGCCTAATCACCATAATATTACTTTACCTAAACTTTAATTTTCTCAATTATAATGAATTCAAAATACATGTTTCAAAAATCTGACATACTTATGCCTAAGCTTAGCAAACTAAACTACATGTTTCAAGTAGTCGTTATTATCGATACAGAGGCCAAATCTATAGTTTTTAGAATTTTTGTCTGTCTGTCTGTCTGTTACGGCATCACGGAAAAACCACTGGAGGGATTTTGATGAAACTTGGTATGGTGATAGCTGGTTATCCGGTTCAACATATAGGATACTTTTTACCGCGGGAAAATATCTCATTTCTGAGAAAAAAATACAAAAACTGTGATGTAAGAGTGTTAAGTAATACTAATATGTAAAACCTAAGTATTTGGTTTTTGGCTATCTAAACGCGGGCGGAGCCGCGGGCAATGCTAGTATATAAATATAATCATAGAAAACCTAGCTCAGTTGAGTAATGATTTTATTTTTAATTTTGTAATGTTTCAAAAAATAATTAACTGTAATTTGGAGCTCAGTGTGTCAGATAGTGCGTGCGATAGGGGTTAGTTATTTGTAAATAAAGATATATTTATAAGTTTGTCAGCAGTGACACGCATATTTTTGTAACTATTAATTTGATCTTTAAAAGCTATTTTGCTTTTGGCAAACGACCAACGGGAAATCCCTTGTATATCATATAATTATTATTTACTATCGATTGTGTATTAACGTACACTTCGTCATGCTTTTATATATGCTGATGCATTTTCTTTAATGTGCCATGCGCACTCAATTTCATCTAAGTCTGCTTTTTCCGAATACATCAAGAAAATAGAAGTAAGTCTATTTCCATGCAATTTTTACGTGAAGGATTCCTCTCCAGCTGTGATAGTAAGGAAACAAGCCTTTAAATTTAGTTAGAATATTCCATACCTCATATTAAAGAAAACCTTTCAAAGTAATGTACATAATACCGTATTAATTACAAACTAAATTAAACACGACAGTCAATATCACGTCACACTCAAAGCTGTTTTGTATTAGTTTATTTGTATTTATAGTGAACTTGAAAGCACAGCCACCAGCCTTTCTTGTTTGAAAGTGAGAGTTCCAAGTTTCTCGGGAGCATGCTCTGCGTCGCGTCGGTCTACATTGCGAATTTGTCTACCTCCTTTACATATTATAATTTTACTTTGCACAGCATAAAAGATTTTCCTCTCGATGGAGCAACCACAAGATAATCTTACTACTACAATAATAGGTACTTAGTTCGTCGAATTACGTCCCACACAATCGAGTACTGTACCGATAATGGCATTCAACTCGGTCTTTTACTGTTTTCTGATAACGACCACGCCCACAATTTACATTTATCTACCTCAGAATGTAAGTAATCATCATCTGGCACTAGTTTCGTCACGCAAAGAATAGGTCAGGGATGTGTTTATTTTATCGCATCAGCTGTTCTGGCCCCCAGCACAATGGCGCTTTGATAAGCGCGGCTTTTGTAATTGTTTTTTTTATTACTTAGGTCTGTAGGTTGGGAAGACTGGTAGCATCTTGAGAGAGGGGGGCCTTTAGATAATAAATAACGAGTTGCAACGATTGCGACCGCCGCCCGAGTTGGGGATAAGGGGGTTTTTGGGAGGGGCCGACCATTTTAATGTCCCGACGCCAGACTTTATATTAAACATTCGACCTTGACAGTGGCCTACATTGACACCGGGACACGCACACACGGCCATTTCTCACGAAAAGAAAAGTTCATTCAGTGTTTGCCACTTGCCGCTACTATAAATAATAGTCACGTGTTTAAGAGTTTCTAGCATTATGTGGCTATTTTTATTCTTATCTTGGGCAACCTTGTCAATGCCACAGATATTTAGCATTTATTTTTAATTAATAAGCCACGTTCATATTTCGCTACGTACTCTTAATTAATTCAAATCGTTGAATTTTTGTCATGAACTTTGAATACAAATTTTACACGCATTTTTCGCACTATATACATATGTTTCTGGTTCACATAAAATTCAAGTAGCATCTTATATTTTTACAAGATTTTGTTATCTTTTCTTTAAATGAGGTTACCATACATAATGTTACTTTGTAAAAAATAATGTTTTGTTAATTAAAAACACATTTTTTAAGTATTTAGGAGTAGACGAAGAGGGCAAACGATTAACGACCTCATAGCACGAGTTTTTCGACAATAGTAGGTATATTTTATTATTTTTAACGTTTTGTTTTGTCTTAATTGAACTGGGGTCAATATGATCAATAAAAATATTTACCCTAAGTATCAGTCACGTGCTATAATGTACCACAATAGCGTTTTAATATCAGTTATCACTATTCCTACATATTATAAAAAACAAAGTTCCCTAGTCGCGTTTGTTTGTCTGAACGCGATAAATTCATAGATTACCGCACGAATTTTCATACAGTTTTCACCAATGGATGAAGTGTTCATGAGGAAGGTTTAAGTGTATAGTTATGACGATGATTGTTGAAGATGTCAGAAAAAATATATGTACTGAGCTTTACTGGCGGTTCCGCGTAAACCAAATTAAGTTACATGGAAAAAATGTATTACGGAATTATTCAATAATTAATTATGTAGTAGAGAGAGACGCACCCGAGCGAAGTGAGGATAAGTCACTAAGTATAGTAACTATACATATAATAAAATTGTAACTAAGCCGAATCTGTACGTTAGATATTTTTTGGAAAATCTTATTGAAATAGACATTATTATCGACACAGAGGCCGAATCTATAGTTTTTAGAATTTTTGTCTGTCTGTCAGTTACCGCATCACAGAGAAACCACTGGAGGGATTTTAATAAAATTTGGTATGATGATAGCTGGTTATCCGGATCAACATATAGGATACTTTTTACCGCGGGAAAATATCTCATTTTTGAGAAAAAATATGTAAAACCTAAGAATTTGATTTTTGGTCACCCGAACGCGGGCGGAGGCGCGGGCAATGCTAGTTTTGAATAAAAGTAGTGTTTTATATAAATATATCTACTATGTGCATTGTACATACTTTTAAATTTTGAATGATTTTTTATTCTCAGCTGAATTAATAATGTTTACATTTGCTAATGCATAATTAAGTTCAACACTGTTTAATTAGACGCTACTTATTATCATTAGACCTCCCTTACAAGATGTGATGCCAAATTAAATATATCACCCAACAATAGTTTAACACGACATTTGAACTTTAATAATTTAAATTACAAGGAAAGCGTTGCAAATGAAATTATTACACCGGAACTGTGATTGTGTATGTGAAATGTGGGTCAGTGACGAGAACGGAGGCAGGGTCGAGATGCCATTGACGCGTCTTGCGCTTTCTTACATAACGTTACTTTATTGTCTCACTGTCCGACGAATATAAAGACATTCAAATTGAATACAATCCCGCGTAAAATTGTTATTAATATTAAAGTTTGTTTAAAGTATTATTAAAAAGATAGCAATAAGAATTTTCATTTATTTCCTTTCATATTACAGTGATTAATAGTTTACTAGAATATAAAAATCGAGACAAAATTGACTCTACTTTTCTTTACTTAAAATTAGAATTAAATGTATACCAAGTTATTGTTTTATTTTAACTTTTATATAGTAACTTTGTAAGCTGTGTTATAAGTTGATAGTGGCTTGGTAGGCGAGCGCTTGCAGGTGTTCGGTGTCACTACAAAACTGGTCGCGCATCCGGCCTGAGCCTCGCCTGGCGCTCGACAGATGGCGTTACCGACATGTTTCACATATTTAAGTCTTGTTTCTACCAAGTTTTTAAATGTTCTTAATGTAAAAAACATTTCTTAGTAATGACTTTCTGTTAAATTGAAAAGTCAAGGAATAGTAAGTTAATATTTTTATTCATATTAAAGACAAACTTTTTAAAGTACATTAGCTTTTATGTTACAATTACGGGTAAGTGTTATGCAACTAATAGCAGTATAATCATCAGAGCCGAGGAATCCGCCCGTAAACAAGCTCGCTAACCTACTAAAACATATTTCTTTTATTTTGTGGAGCGACCGCTCTCGCACCCCACTGCCAGCCACTCGGCTCTTAGAACAGGTTTCTGTACCGAAAATTACGATTAATCCGCCGTTCCAGCCGAGTCGATCCTTCTGCATATTTTGTTTCATTTTAAATTTGACATAAGCAAATTTTGATATAGTTATTTTTATTGAACAACATAAAAAAGAACTTAGCTCAAAAATAGGAACCTCGGAAATTTATAAACACCAAATAATTTTATCATATACAATATCATGGAAAGTTTCAAAGATTTATATTTAGTATTTATGGTATATTAATTGTTATCGTGAGACTATAAAGAGATGACTCTATTTTCAGTTCCTAGTTCTTAATGTATTAATTATTAGATAAATTGCTTTTAATTACTATTGATAATACGCGCAGACCGTTAGGCGGCTTTTGTTCCATCTCCCGGAGGCGCCTCAGTGGCACCTAGTTCCCCGCGCTATTTAGACTTTTTATTTCCTTAGATTACCTCTGCCTTTGGACCGTCGCGTGGACCTCAATTTCACAGCTTTACATGTAACAGTAGTCATTCTTGATACTCTTATAATGTCTACGTAATCGCCAGTGCGCAAATGCAAGTGACCCGCATTCCCAATAGGCCATTATTGAGCACCGCAACTGTAATGAGATGCATAACATTATATCAATGTATGTATTTATATGACAATCGCACACAATCCGATCAATATTGCCTAATTAATTTGTTACTAGGCGTTAGTGGCTTATTGTGATGTGTTGTTTGTTATCCCGGATATGGATAGTGCAGACATTTTGTTTAATGTAACTCTATTATAGCTTTCTGGTCGTCTTGCATTAGTTACTGATTAAATTGTTTGATTATAAGTCAAACTGTGATACTTTTATTTCCCATAATATTGTTTACAAAGAATCGTAGACGGGAAATAAAAAAATACAAAGGCATTTCCAATAAACGTTGGATATTTCTCATTGCTATATAATTAAATGAATCGAATACATATAAACCAAAGCCATAGCAGAACTAAGCTGATTTGCCATGTACGTGGGTATAGAAGGTGAGTGTGTGCGCAAACAAATAACTGGTCGAGTCGAGTCGATTGGGTGCGTGCAGCGCTGGCATAGCGCGACCCCCCCGCTCGACTCGCCGTCATAGCTATACATATGGGCCGGAGTTGAGCTACGTGCCGCCGTCGCAATATCAGCCCGGTGAAATCGCTCGCCCGCCCGCTTCGCCGCACCGCGCGCCTCGCCTGCGCCAGTCGCTGTGCGCCAACTGAAACGCGCGCACCGTTAGCGCTATCGAGTGTGCCCTCGCTATATCCACACGACTACACGACTGTCGCTCGCACTCCCCTACACCCCCTACTATACTTTCTCTATTTCGTGCTCAAATTAAGAGCCTACTCGTCGCTTTGAACTCATCTCCCCGACTTTATATTGTCAGGTCTTGTCTTATTCAGTGTGTGCGTGTGTGTGTGTGTGTAGAGTGCATGTGTTCAACTAACTCTAATCTGTGTATCGGTGTTGTTCCAAGAAGGATTCAAGACGGCCGTCATCATAAGGCTGCCTGCGAACACAGTAAGTATCGCGGTCGAATGACTCCTTATTGTAAAATGGGACGATTCTTATCTATTGACGATTCGCGTTGGTGTGCGTGTGTGTACGGACACGATCACGCCGGAGTGTGCGTGACATCCGACCGCTGTCATGTCTGTGTGCGTTAGCTCAATACTCGTGGATTCTATTTTGTGGCGGTGTGACTAGATGTTTGTTTTTATTATCATATGACCGGTGACTGCTGGAAAGTTTGAGCTAAGCTGAATATCGTATGCGTAACAAAACACAGATATATGCTTGCTTAAATTTAAATGAATGCAAAAAGTTAAATTAACGTGGACTCTATAAATAATAAATACATATTTTACTGACTGGTTTTGCTCACATACTAAAAATAATGTGTAGTTTATTATCAAAACAATAAATATAAGACGCCTTTTGGAGCATCTCTAATATCGTTCGCCGTCGGAAACGTCACCGTTATAGGCGTATTTGTGGAACTGTATATCATCCAACTCTAGTATAATGTAAGGGAAATTTATAATCTAATATGGTATATGTATATAAATACTTAACATTGTTATTACTTAACATTGTTTTCAAAAACTTGACTAAAATGTCCACATATTTTTCATAATTAAATCAAACAAGAAGCTCTACCGAAAGTATATTATATAAAAAATATATTATATTATAGGTATTTCTCACTTCTTAGTTGAACTTGTAAAACGTGCTTTTTTTTCTAATTCTGTAATAAGTGGTAAACCACTTACGTAATGAATTGTAAAATTATAACGAATTTCTATATTTTCAATGTATTTTTAAAACGATTCACTTTAAATAGTTGTTCGAATGAACTCGTTAGGAAAGAAGAAATGAAAAGTAAATAATGAATCACTTTTATCCTTCTTTCGTAAATAATTCAGTGAGAAATTATGAATAATGTTCAGTAAATCAAGTATTAAATTTATTCTTATATCTCTATACACTATATTATGGTCCTAACGGTGTAAGTGCAAGGAGAAGTGATTGTAGTAGAAGTAGTAAGTAGAAGTAGAAGTGATAATTGCCTTTAATGATATCACTACATATTATAAAATAAAATCCCCTGCCGGTTCTGTCTGTCTGTCTGAACGCGATAAACTCAAAAACTACCGAACGGATTTTCATACGGTTTTCTCCAATAGATGGAGTGATTCATGAGGAAGGTTTAGTTGTATAATTCATTGAGGTTTTGTGTAAATTCTGAAATATGACGAATGACGATGATTGTTCAAGATGTCGGAAAAATCATGCTGCCTGGGAGCTTTGTATTACAGAATTAGTCCCTCTAAAAAGATCTTCCTATTAAACTGTAGCAACGCTCGTACGCTCTAACTCTCTAAATCTCTAACGCTCTAGGGATGCACCTACGAAGCGGGGGTAAGTCACTACTGCTTTATGTTTGAATGTGCTTATTTTTGTTTTTTTACTGAAAATATTCGGTAGAGTCCATTAAAAATCTACGTGTGTATAGTACTTATTCAGTATAGACGATTTAATATTCTATCACATTTTTTAACAATATTTCTTAGCAAAAATAGGTCAGTAATTGAAGCAAAGGATATCTTATAATAACTATGTAACTGTTAAGAGAACTATTATAGCATAGTTACCGAATAGGCCTTTGAAACTTTGAATTGAAGTAAAGCAATACGAAAACAAAAGGAAAATGTCACAATATAGAAAACTGTACCCAAATAATTTTTTACGTAATAGAAAATGAGGCAATATCAAACTTTAATTCACAAATAAAACTTTTTATTTTGGTTTAACATTATTTACAAAGAGGCGTTTGTAAAAACTTTTCGGAGTGAGCTTTCTTTCTTAATGGCATAGCGAGCATTAGGTACAATCGATGTGTGCGTGTTTATTGTGTTTACGAGAGTGATTATTTAATGCGATCTCACGCTCGGCGACATCTAATCATGAAATGTCCTAACTGCCTTCAACATATCGAACAGTTCGTTTTTATTCGGGCGCCATAAAACCTACGGCTGCGGAGAAAACTGACGTATCGCCCATTCTTCCGTCGGCTGCCCGTTTATACAAATTATACGATGTTACGTATAGCTATTTAGGTGGGCCGTCATTATTTATGTTCTCTAACAGTCGCTCAGTAGTGTGAGTTAAAATCGGAGCAGTCAGCTGATCATGCGTGTGTGTGTTACGTTCTTCGGGAAACACCTTTGGATGACGTGAGCGAGCTTTGTTTAATTGGACAGTCGCATTGTTCGCTCGTTTTTTTTTTGCTTGCTTCTATATATATTTTATTCACTTGACGCAGTTGAAGTGGAATGGCACAAATTAATTTTTTTTGTTTTTCACGAAAGCTTGTTTTCGATTTTCAAGTTACAATTTTATGATTTTCGAACTTATAATTCTTATTAATTGAAGTAAATAAAAAATGTTCAATAAAACTATCTTTTCGGATTTTTTCGCGGATTTATTTGGATTTTTGGTTCACGACGTTTCAAATGCTTTACAGCATTCATGGTCACAGGAGAGACTGAGGTGTTACATGTCTCGAAGGTATAGTTGTTACAGACAGCCTACCCATAAATAATAAAATGAAAATTGCACCAATTACCTTACAATATTTTTTAACTTTAAACATTTTTATAATTTTAATTAGTTTTATAATTGAATATGGATTATTATTTATTTAATTTTTGCTGTTTTTCTTATAGTTATTACAATTTTAAAAATATTAATTAGTAATCTATATTTAGTGTTGCCATTATTATATTTATAATATAAGCCATATAATTGTTCTATGTGTAATTTAAAAAAGTTAAAATTAATTAAGGATAATAATTTTAATTTAGTTTGCTATTATTTAAAAAGAAAACTTATTAAGAAACATTATTACTATATACTTTTACAAATGAAAAATGAAAAATATTAATCTGATATGCTGTCATTTTGATCCACACAGTAAGAACTTACTACATCTACCTGTCTGTTATGTTTAGATTTATTATTTGATTTTATTATATTAATAATAGGATAATAACAAACTCATTAGCTCTATATATTATTATTGATCATAATTCTTTTATTTTATTTGAATTTATTCTTTCTTATTTCAATTTAAGAAATATAAGTCGCACTGTTAGAAAAGTTAAAATATACAATATGGGCTTAGTTTATGGTAGCTGTAGTAAGTAAATTTTCGTTAATACTCGTAAAACACTCGAAAGTTTCAACGTTATAGTTCCACAAGATGAAAGCTCTTTACTTTGGAGTTAGAAACTACAAAATGTATGAAAAGTTTTAAACTCATACTTAACGACAACTTGGACGAACATGTAACTTGGAAAATATTGACGGTTTGAAAATAACACTGTTCTGTGAAGTAAGGCAAGCAAGCAACGTCTCATTTGTAGAAAAACCTCGTAGACCCATGATTACGGCGAGCTCCGCCCGCACCGCTCCGCCGCCGCACAGTAATTTTGCTGGCCTTATTTGCCTCCACTCATCATCGTCCGGTGCCTGTTTTTTCAACTGTCAAATGACAACACGCAGCCTTTTAATGATATAAAAGTTTGTCTTTTTTAGTTTTCCTCTCACATCGTCGTCGAGTTTTTAGATAGGTATTAATCGATGTACTATTTGATTTCCAATTCAATATTTGCTATTGTTTTTCGTCGTTTCTGTTTGCCAGCTGTAGTCATTAGAAGTCATCATGTGGATAATAAAATTAAAATTCTTGCGTGCTTAAAAAGTACGATATGAAAAGCATCTTCATTCACATTTGAGGTTCACGTGGTTTTAAAAAAAATATGATTTTCGTTTTCGGAAAGAGTTCTTATGTAAAGTCGGTCCCCAGCCCTTTTACCCGGTTACAAATAAATTAGCGAGGGCCGGTATTTGGCTATAATAATAATTCGCCCCGATCAGCTGTTTCTCCATCGGCCCGAGTAACAGGTGGCCTATAAAGAGATTCAATAAACTCAACTTCACTCATCTTCGCACTTCAAAGTCGATTTTGAACAAACAAACGTACGCTGTTAAGTTCAATCTATTTTCAATTGCAAATTGCCTAGATGTTCGCTATGAAATAGAAGCGAATATAAAATTAATTTGGATAAATGCAATTTGCATCTCACAATTTTTTTCAATAGTATTTTTAATTTTATCAATAAATTTGTCATTGATTTATTCAAGTTATTTATGATTATAACCGTTATAGTTTTTGCAATTTTATTTATAGTAAATTAATACTAATTATTTTAATATCTTTTTAATTAACACCTCCAGGTAAATTTCTAAGAAATCTATTCTTAACTGTAACGCCGGCGTTTCCGCGGTCGTTGATGGATTAAAGTTGACACGGGGAATGTCCACACAAACTTCTTTATTTTTATGTTGCATTGAATACGGTAGGTAAATAAAAACGTTGCATAGAAAGTGAAAATCGATATCTGTCATTCTACATGAGTGTTTGTAGAAACCGGTGCGCTAGCCGCTAGGTAGCGTGGAGAAGTGAAAATAGGATCGTAGGTCGGTAGGTAGCACGTCCGCAATAATTGGCAGAGGCCTGCGTTTAGGGCGCACGCCTGAGAGGAGGCAATTCGCAATACGGCCAGCATTTCGCTCTCGATACGGCGCGGTCGCCGATGACGAGCCGGTTATGTAATGTAAATGTTTACGTATGTGTACCTACAACACGTGCCTGCCACCACGTGCTCCGAGAACACTAGCCTTGTGAATTATTTATTTACGAGGCAACATTTTCACACGCCGGTCGACGAACTCTCGAATGATCTTGGAACGCTTTTACGGCGATTAATTTCTCCATATCCTCGGGTGACATTGCTCACCCTTTTGTATCGTATCTTTATATACATACATACATACATGTGTACATAATATGTAACCGCGACTCGACATCGAAACGTTCCGAGTGCAAAGCTTTTGTTCTGAACGTAGCTACCGTAATGTTCTCTTGTTGCATCCTTATACATTCTACTGAGCAACGTGTATTACATGCAAAACACATTAGTTTAAACGTGTAAGAAAGAAAATCTCCGACAGTGCTACATGTGATTTTACTATCTACGTGACCATAATACGTTAAACTTATAAGATATTATTTTGTAGATTTCATATTTATGCCTTCAACTAGCATTGCCCGCGGCTCCCTCCGCGTTCAGATAACCAAAAACCATTTTTTTAAGTTTTACATATTATTATACTCTTACATTGCAGTTTTTTTCTCAGAAATGTAGCAATTTTCCGCAGTAAAAAGTATCCTATATGTGGACCCGGATAACCAGCTATCACCATACCAAATTTTATCAAAATCCCTCCAGTGGTTTTTCTGTGATGCGGTAACAAACAGACAAAAACTCTAAAAACTATAGATTCGGGCTCTGTATCGATAATAATGTCTATTTCAATAAGATTTTCCAAAAAAATACTTAATGTACAGATTCGGTTTAGTTACAATTTTATTATATGTATAGATTGTAAATGATCCTATTTTCGAATCCCATTATTAGTATGTTGCAGTGTACTTGTCGCTTTTATAAATTTTATTAATAATTTTCTATAAACTGGTCAAAAAATTATAATAAAACATTCTATAAAAACATAACCTTCTTATCTAAGAATATTATATAAGCTTAATTAGCTTAACTCGTTGTACACTTAAAAAACGTAAAGTTTGTAAATATTGCATTATAGATAATGTTGAATGAGTCACTACAGGGTAACATCGCCTAAGAAGTTTTGTCATTATATATACTTTTAGCTACTATCAGTAAAAGTGTTTATATAATATGCCATTCTATTTTGTTCACACCAACTTGAAATCGTGAACTCTACATTCAATGGAACCAAATAATAACTGAGGGATCTCTGTGAAACTTGATTAACATTATTATTTAGATGTATCAGCTTTATAATACATAATATAAAATGTATATTGCGAGATTTCGATGTAGTTATTGTACAACCAGATGTATGTCACGGGTTTAGGAAGTTCAAAATGAAATTGGCAAAATTAAAAAAAAAATTAGCTTATGACAATTGGGGATGCTGCATGGTATATTTTATTGCAACAAACACGTAAAACGTAACGTAAACATACGTATAGTGTTTAGAAATGAAATTATTTTAATTATTTAATAACGATCTAGAAAATGATAATATCTTAATTATAGAGTCGCAGTATATTAAGCTCTAACTGCCTATTGTAATATAGGTATATTTAGAGCTCGTTTAAAATTTACAACAAACAACAAAACAGAATTCCACACTGCAAATGTTAGAAGATGTATCAAATAAACCTACAAGTCGACTCTATGTCGGAATTATTTACATACATATAACTTGCACCTCGCCACATCCATTCGTTCAACTAAATTTAAAATGTAATCTGTGCCAATGTTGAGTAATGATTTGAAATTATGGCTGGATAATGATATCACGTAGATATTTGACTGCAGTGAAAGCTATAAATCATATCTATTTTAATATTCAATATATATTATACTTATCAAAGAAACTTTGATACTATGAAAATATTAAAAATATTTTGACATATTAGGTAGTTATAAAAGTCGACAAGTGGTTTTCAATATGTATATAACTGCCTATAATAGTAAAAGCTTGTAAACCACCGAGTAAAGGGAAACTTCGTGCAACGTGTATTTTCAATTTATATTTGTTGATTTCAATATCTCATATAATGTATAAGGGGCCTTTAGGTAAAAAACTACGTGTATAATGTACATTTACGATTGCCCATTACATGTGGAGATTACTTAATAATTATATTTTATTTTATTGTGAGTGTATTGTATAAAAACCTATTTGACTTCCATTTGTGGTTTTAAATAAATGAAAATATGTATATATTTTACTTACAACCATAAATATGCTCTTATGTCTTAAGTTTTCTCTCTTAATTTGCCAATTTTAATCAGTTCGTTTCCATACCTATTATTATCTATACTAATATTATAAAGAGATAAAGTTTGTGAGTTTGTGACGTTGTAGGGGGTAATCTCTGGATCTGCTTTACCGATTTAGATGAAATTTGGTAAGAAGATAGTTTGAGACCCTGGAAAGGACATAGGATACTTTTTGTCCCGGAAATCATTCCTTAAGGGGGTGAAAATGGGGATGAAAGTTTGTATAAAGAAGCAAGTTAGGGACGAACCCGAGCGAAACGAGGGTGAGTCGCTAGTTTATAATAAGTATGGTTATGGAAATATTAACAACGTATATGTTTCTTACATTTTGACTAATGATTTATTCTTAGTAGGTACCCAATATTCCTTTGCAAATGCATCTTGAAGGCTAAATAAAAAGATCTTCAAAATCCGATACGTTTAAATTTGCAATGGCTTACAACTTTACTCGAATCAATTCTGTAATACAATGTAAAATACGCTCGCTTCAGAGAGCACAACACATCCAGTACTGTATCTAGATAAAGCCGCCCAGCACGTTCCGACAGCTTCCAACAATAATAATTAATTGACTCGTCCGTTCGTTATCGTGCTTTTATATTGACGTTCCCGAGCGAGCGAGCGAACGAGGCGCATTCGGAATGAAATTTCCATAAAAACTTTTGTGCTCCGGACGTTGCGAGCGCACGTTAAAATCGTCGGCTGGCAATAAAACAGCGGCCGGTGCGGCGAGGCGCGACGGGCGATGGGTGCGAGCGGGACGCACGACAGATAATGGACTCTGTACTAAATGAAGAACGCGCCGCTGCGTCGAGCGAGCGAGCTGGAGCACGGCAAAAACATCAGCGGTTATCGCGCCCCCCCGCGAGCCCCGCGCACACCCCCGCGGACCCCGTGAACCCCGCACAGACGCCCCGCGCACACCCCGCGCGCGAGCCTCTCGCGGCCGCGCTGCAAAGCTAACCTCGGCGGCGGGGGGTCGTCGCCGCTCTCGCAACCAGTGTGTACACTGTACGCCGTTCTCGCAGCTTTATTTTACGATTCCGTTTCAACTATAAAAAGCTTCAACTTTGTGTTACTGCACTTTGCTTCCGACTGTGAACTTTATATTCCGGTGGCTTGTTTCGTTGTCGGTAGCGTTGCGATTGAAAGCTACCCACGATTGATTTACGATTGGCGGACCATTGGTTACTTTGAAACGGTGAGTGCCGCTAGCAAATAATACACTTATCGTCTTAATTTCCTTTTATTTTTTGCGAATAAAAAGTGTAACCACTACCTTAGGATTTAGATCAATTGTTCATTGAGCTTTTGTTGTTATCACTTTACCAACTTCTTACATAATGTTTGCTTACATTTTTTTTTGATTAAGAATTATTTCATTTTAATTCCATATTAGACCGATAGGTAATGTCATTCCCCCGGTTTTTATTTGGTTGCCAAATATTATTTATCCGTGAAAAATGTTGTGGTGCGCTTTGTTCGATCATCATCGTAATTGTCTATTTTATAGATGTATCCTTGGGCTGATGATGAAATGATGGCCAAAGTATTTTATCTAATATAGGTGGTGTATATTTTTTGTCCTTATATTCCGAATTCCGGTGTCCAGTATATTTTGTTATTTATTTGATACGTGTTATGTTTAATTATGATTTTTGACCCTAAAATATAAGGAGTATACTTTAGGACTGTAAACAATTCACTGGATAAATTATTGTGACATAAACTCAACTGTCAACTTTCATCTTATGAGTCGCACTGTAAATCTTGATCAGCTAAGAGGACAATTTGGATTCTTCAATAATATTCTACTTTGATCTGAATCTCAAATCTGAATGACAATCCATCTCTTAGAGTTTATTATTATTTATTTAAAAAAATGCCTCTATGTACAAAGCCTACTTATAATTATTGATTATCCAAATGTAAAGTATTTTAATCAAAAAAAAAAAAAAGAAAAAAGTATATAAGTAGTACACTTGTTTTTTTTTTAATATATGAAAAATTTAATTTTATTCTTAGATTTGTCCCGAGATTTGGTATACACTATTTACATAGACAAAAAAATATCAAAAGATTTAAGTATACCATATACTAGCGACTCACCCCCGCTTCGCTCGGGTTCGTTCCTAAGTACCTACGTTTTAAAGATTAGTGTAGAATAAAGGTGGATTTTTGAGACAGGACAGTAAGTGCAGGTACCTTAACTGCTATAGTTACAGGAAAACGTTCTTAGGAGACCATCCATAACTTTTTGAGTTATTCTGAACTGCATTCACAGATTTTGGAAAAAATTGTACAGTTGGCAAAAAAATGCTAAATTAATAAAAAAAATTTTTTTATGTCAATCGATCTTATTTCATATAGGGATCAAAAGACTATGGGACCATTTAAGGTATGAGTACTATAATGACAGAAATCGCCAAAAACTTTTCACATAGATTTTATACAGAAAAAAGATTAATTCAACTCGAAATATTCTTTGTTACCTGTATGTTGGTAGGCCCTTACTGTCCCGTCTCAAAAATCTATCGTGTATATTATGTACAATGTTAGCAGTTATGGAAAAATAGGTTTACCAATAAAAAAAATATCGCTGACTTGAGAAATGATTGATCCCCCATCCAAACTTCAACTCCCCCTTCCCTTCCCCCTCCCTTCCATTTTCACCTTAAGAAGTGTTTTCCGGTCTTGTTTTTTTTGTAGTGCTGATCTGTCATCATCCGTTTGGGCTGAACGTTTATAAGTCAGTCAGTGAGTCGCAACATTAAATTTAATATATAATAAAAATAGTTATTGGGATTGTACCTTAGAAGATAGACATACTATTTCAGACGTTCCTGTAGGCCTTTTTAAGACCTACAATTGTCTAGTACATTGTTTTGATGTATCTCTTAAGGTTTAGCCAGCGTAAGCCATTTTAGTTACTAAGGATGACTGGATAGAACCAGTTATTGTGTTTTCCCCGGTAAATGGAATGGAAGTTTCCCCAGTAGTAAAAGGTATCCTAAATGTTGACTCGAGTAATAAGTTATCACTTCACAAGATTTTGTTAACATCGGTACAGTACTTTCGCGTAAGACGTGCTCATCGGATTCATTAGCTTACTGTTTTATTATAGGTATAGACATGTGTTAGGAACTTTGAAAGTGGCTTACCTTTTTTGTTTTCTCCACTCCGAAATAGTTTTTTTTTCTATTTAAGGCACTCTTGACATCAATACACAACAGCGTCAGCTTGTCTACTTAGCACTAAAGTCTGATTTTTAATTCAACGGAATTCTGACATTTCAGTATTGTCAACTTTGAAACATTGTCACTAAAAACGGAAAGCTTTTTAGCAAAATAAAAAAATAAATCTTTCTTGAATTTAAGGTTTCAATTAGAAAAAGTACCTAAGACTTAAAAAATTATTGACAACTCTAAAATGGTAATTATATTTTTTATTATCATATTATTGAAGTTACAATAATTATTAAGGAAATTATTTTTCTATTACAGGAATCCCACTCAAATAATCCATAGGTTGCAACCCTTTTTAAGGAAAACCCCTTTGTTTGTAAAATCTTTGCTTCTTGTAAGAGCCAATATAACAAAATGCCAAAACCTAAAATTAAAAAAAATATTTACGTCGCGTTATGTTGTGTCTGCCATGCATGTTATTCGGCTTCTACCTACTCTGAATGGCCGAATGTACTCACAGAGTTTATTGCGATTTATTGTTCAGTTTTAACTTTTAATTTGCTGTTACGCCTTGTTTGGTTACTTGTTAAAGTTGGTTTATTTGAATTTATTTGTTGAATTTTTGACCATGAACCTACAACCTGGCCCGTCATTGCGATGGCTGCCGCACAAGGTATTACTGTGCTCCGTCTGCCCCCATACCACTGTGAGCCCAACACCATAGAGTTGATATGGGCTCAAGCAAAAGGGTATGTGGCTAAAAATAATAATTTTTTTAAGATGGCGGAAGTGAAACATTTGATATTAGAGGGCATAAATAATATCACAGCTGAAAAATGGCAAGAATGCATAAACCATATTATTAAAGAAGAGGATAAAATGTGCCCTCTTAATGATCTGATGGAGAGTGTGTTATTCTTACATAATCCGAGTGGATGATGATGACGACAATGATGATATAAGTGATAATGATTAATAAATATTTTTATTTAAGAAATAGTTTGTTTTACTCTATTTTTTTTCATTTAGCCATTAAAAATGTATGTTATAGTTAGTGTGTATTGAATGCACAAAACAAAGACTATTTAAAATGTCATACATGTAGCTTACTTGATCTAATTCTTTTTCATATTTTTTGTTATTTTATATTAAAAAAATTGAAAGCAGAAAAGGTTTATGATATCTGAATTGTCAAAGAATGACGGCAGTCATATTTCCGTGGAATTAAAAATCGGACTATAATAGTTTATGGTATAAAATATCCGGACGCCTTGACGAAACGACAAGATATACATTTTATTTTCATTTTTAACTTCTAAGAAGTATTTATTTCTGGTGCTGAAATGACGGAGGTGGGGCTATAGAGCTATGAACCGTGTTTCTAGTTTATACATTACATACATATTTAAAATATTTTGTAGTACAAGAATAACTAATACGAGTAGTAACACAAATTATTTTATTTTTCCTTTTTTTTTCAGGATCTGACCGGTCAGAACAGCAATGACTCGGGCGGCAGCGGTGGCGCAGGGCGCGCTTCAACGCCGCACTTGAGGCCCACGCCGAGCCCGACCGGCTCGAGTGGCTCACGATCCATGTCACCGGCTGTTGGTAAGTAATTAACTACTTTAGTCATTTTTCTAGTTCATAGTTGGTTACATTGTCCTGACATGAATTAAGTTGAAATATTTTATGAGACGAATGCGAAATGTTTTGTCTTTTTAACTAAATACTGCAACATTACTATCAGTTATAACATTGAGATTCATGTACTCTGAAAGCAACTGATATCATGTGGATCAAGGATTTATAAAGTAAAACTCCACAAGTGAAGAAAAATCGGGTAAAAAAGTTTAAAAAGTGTAATCAGAATCGTAGTTTGTTGGATTCGTAGTTTCGCCAAAGGCGTGTTGATCAGATTCATTGTGCATACTTCGTCACTAGCAGACGCGGGCTTTCCCGACATTGACCCACATAGAGCGGGCGCCCAGAGTACACCGTATTTTGCCCCTTTTGCGGGCGCGAACCACCCTCCACCCACCTTATGTACGAGTGAGGGGTGGTCGCGGTATATAGGGTCTCGTGAAAAACTTACCCCCACCGACGGAGAGCACGCAAAACAGGACCTTTCCACCCGATCCGGGTGTCGACGCGTCACTCCTTATGTGCCGGACCATCGGCCTCCGTTCTACTTCGCCTTACAAATTTATCTAAATTAGGGTGAACTGTCCAATCTATATACAACTGATGTAAACACAGTGGAACTGAGACAACTGTAGTTATGCAAAGAAACAGTTGATTTCGCTATTGAGTATTATGCCTGTCTATAAATAAATATACATTATTTGATAGATAATTGAACGTTTCTCAACAATGTGAAAACCGTAAATAAACGAAATAGTTCTTACTACAGATTCAGTAAATACTTTGGTACTTATTCTGAAATATAACCAATGTATAGTAGGTAGGTACTTAGGGTAATATAAAATCACTTGCGCAATTGACGAGCTTCCCTCCAAACGTCCTTGATGGGGTCATTCACTGGGGTCGGAATAATACCTCCATTTAGGTTTGTTTGACTGTAAGGACCTAGATATTTGATCTCAAGGCTGGCAGGGTTCATTCATGAATAGGAAACAAGGTCGACAGTAATGTATTATGTAAGTTATTTTATTATCTCTCATACGTTTGTAAATTGTTATTAGTCTAATATAAATAGATGTGGCTTCTTATTTAACAGGTTATTTGCACGTGCTGTGTTTTCGATTTAAAACAATATTTATCTTGTTAGCGCCTTGTGAAAATACTGTGTATACCTACATATATGTCAAAGTAGCAAGATTCGGATTTTTATTCGTTGCAAATGTCGTTCATTACATTTCTATACCTTTTCTACTGTTTAATGCAGGACATAGTATGTTTGGGGATTGCATTATACTCATGTGTTACTTATAGGTCAGACCGACTTTTACTACTTGTATTTTTCCAGTAAATACATTCTCCAATAACGCGTTATAAATATAACACATAAACCCTTTTACTTTCATTGCTCATTATATCACTCTCAAGTCAATACGCCTTAAAAGTATTCGCTTTATCACACTGGCCTGTAACGAACGGCCAAGCAAGCAGTCTTGTTTTGTTAACGTCAACGATTGCCGAACACAGCTTTCTCAAAACATATCAAGCCAGCGCTCGGACCGGGCGAATGGCGACTGAATACTCGAATACCGGTTATGTGACCGCGATACTCCTTCACTATAAACCTCCTTTTAAATTATTCAGTCGGCGATGTATAAGTTACAATGCTGCCTGCTCTCTGAAATACTAATACAGCTGCAGGTAAAACCAGCAATGTATAGAGCCTCGACGGAATAACTGCTAACTTAGTCGCTTGGCTGGTAGAGGTTTAACATGACTACATGACGTCAACCGTTCGGCTCGTCGGGTTCTCGACTCTCGACAAACACCCAGTGAATATATGAAGAAGTCTCATTGGAAAATTATACAAGACGCTCGAGGAAAGAGTGGGCTATAAACTAAATAGAAATTGTTATAATAAAATACACATAATATTCCAAAATATAGGAATGATAAAAGTTGTCAAATATTCCCAATATTATGTGGGACTTTATTGAATAATTTATTAATTTATGTAAATTCTGTGCTTACTCGCCTTTTCTAATATATTATATGTTAAAAAAATCCTTTACTATTTTTAAGCTGTCCCTTCTACTGACATTGCATTGTATCAAACTGAACGCTATCACCGTTTTTATATTATAAAAATAAACTTTATCGGTCGCATTGTGCCCGTTTCCAATCCAACTTCATCGTTATTTTAACACAATGAAGCCGCAATACCGCAACCCGACGCGTTCGAAGGTGAATTGCGTATTGTTCGAAGCCCGCATGCAACGTGACTTTGAAAACGACTTTAATTTTTGATGAATAAGGTTTCTTTTCCTCGAAGTCAGCTTCGCCTAGTTGAAAGTCTATTTTGTACCTTATTTCCACAATCTAAGTTATATTTTTCAACGCAGTGGGCTTGTCATGTTGTGCTGAGGCGCTAAAAGCATTTCGCAGTCAGTCCGCTCCGCGTATCGGTAGTCGAGCTGGAATGTCATCAACAAAGATAAGTCAGCGCCGGACTTCGCCAAACTCTACTATTTGTTTTGCAATGTACATACATATAATACTCATCATGATATATTAAGTAACTAACTTTGCCCGCGATGACCAAAAACCAAATTCTTAGGTTTTACATTTTAGTATACTCTTACAATTCAGTTTTTGTATTATTTCTCAGAAATGAGATATTTTCCCGCGGTAAAAAGTACCCTATATGTTGACCCGGATAACCAGCTATCATCATACCAAATTTCATCAAAATCTGTCCAGTGGTTTTCTCGTGATGCGGTAACAGACAGACAGACAGACAAACGAAAAATTCTAAAAACTATAGATTCGGACTCTATCGATAATAATGTTTATTTCAATTAGATTTTCCAAAAAATATTTTATGTACAGATTCGACTTAGTTACAATTTTATTATATGTATAGATAGGTATCTTCTTCTAAGTCGTTACACTCTTGACAAAGTGGTCGTGGTCGTCACTTGAGCGCTGAGGCACGCTTGACTACTCGTCGCCACTCCTCTCTAATAGCATTCGTGTAAGGGAACATTCATCGCAGCCCTCACTTGGTCTGTCCACCTCATGGGCGTTCTGCCACGTGCTCTAGTGCCCTCTACTCTTCCTTGAACCACTAAACGTTCAATCGAAACATCATCACGTCTTGTTACATGACCAAAGAAAGTGAGAATGCGAGACTTTACAGTGGAGGATAGACGTTGCTTGATGCCAAGTTCTTCGAGAATGGACTTATTAGTCCGGAATTCGTTCCAAGACACTCTCAACATTCTTCTCCAGCACCACATCTCAAGAGCGTCTATTCTCACTTTCTCGCTAGGTAATAGATAGGTATACTCGTGTTATTATTACTAGATCATAATTTATTTTAATTAATTTTTAACGTCGTTATTACTCTAAATATCGGAACATCATATTGAATATTTTGTTGTGTTCTTCTTGTTAGTTTCACATATTAAAATTGTTTTTAATTACCTCATTTATTATTGTAATTTCTTTAACTAACCGTTTGAATACCTTAATTATAATTATAATATTTTTTATACAGCCAATTTTAAGCCATTTCTATGGAAATATGTATGAGTCAGATACTTAGCCGTAAAAATGAGATAATGATTATAAGTTATGAGCGATAATAATTAAAC
This sequence comes from Brenthis ino, assembly GCA_921882275.1. NCBI lineage: Eukaryota > Metazoa > Arthropoda > Insecta > Lepidoptera > Nymphalidae > Brenthis > Brenthis ino. Next base: position 21,158,396 of record OV170229.1, on the reverse strand, counting down.
TAACTCAATCACTAAACAATTATTATATATTTTGTCCTTATATATATAGTCAATGTGGTTGTCTAAGTGTTTGTCGAAGTAAAGGTCAAGTCGTTATTAAGTCTCGCTCGTAGGGTTTCGACATGTGAAATTGAATTTGTAACCTTTCACTAGCAGATTGTGAAATCAGTTTCGGGAATTTAAGTGCATGGGAATATACAATTTTGTTAACATTACACAGTGAATTTCATGTTACAATTTACGTTGCAATCGTTAGACAATCATGATGTGGGATCTCAAAATGCATTGGATATGTTGAGTGCAGTGAGTGCCTAATACTCCATCGCATAGATGATAGACAGACCGATAGATACAGAAAATTATTAAAGAAATGGTTAAATTTGAGTCGAATTAGCGCGAATAAAAGTGTATAGAAAATTATGCGAATTTTAAGTTATAACATTTGAGAAACACATTTTAGTAATTACGGATATATAAACAAACATTCAGTACCTGTATTTTAAGTACCTTTTTTATATTGCTGAGCTTAAATAAACTAATTAGTATTTACTATATTTCTAGTATAACGAACACCTATTATACCTCTATATGGCCTCTATTGAATGCTCTATTTTTATTGAAATTACAAATTGAACGGAAAGATATAACGAAAATAATTAATTGTTAAAGCACAACTGCAAATATAAGACTACATTAGTACATTTATGTAGACGACAGCCGTTGCACAGTGGGTTAATTAACTAATTAAAGAAACGGTCGCGGGTTCCGTATGTTGCCAGATTTTTTTTATCATATAAATTTTTATCTCCGTCTGATTAGTATCTAGCTAACTTTCTTTTTAAGTTTCTATGTCTGTCTGCTATTTCATAGCGTAAAAGTTAAAACAACTATCAGTTTTAAAGTGACGTTAACTATGATTTCCGGGATAAAAAGTATCCTATGACCTTCCCAGGGTTTCAAACTATCTTCTTACCAAATTTCATCTAAATAGGTTCAGTAGATCCAGAAATTACCCCCTACAACGTCACAAACTCACAAACTTTACCTCTTTATAATTTTGTATAGATTACTGCTATTAACCCATTATTCCATCAAGTCATAATTTATGTTGGTATTGGCTAAATGCGAAGATTCACTAGGTTTTTTTATTAAGAGAAACAATATAGTGTGTTGACGTAGACATATTGTTTTCGAAAATTTTACATATCTTTAGCAGAAGGTATAAATTAGCCTTTAATCGCCTAACAGTACGGTCAATACATAAGTTCTCTCCGTATGGAGTTGCGCATGTATAAATAAACACAACGTCTAATAATAATAGTCAGCGTTGGTCCCTTTTCACAACTGGGAAACCGGGATACTGGGATGTGCATACTATAGGCACTGCACCTGCGTATGTTTGTCGCTGTTATCCGCCACGTGCCTCGCGTCCTTGGCAAGGCCGACGACCTCCTTTAAATGAGATGAGAAAAAAAAACGAAACAAAACGCTTTTTGCCCCGATCCCCGCCATAATGTTTGTTTTGATCGTTTTCACGTAAACGATCTGTACGTCTTGTTTTGTTTTTTTTTTATTTTTTTCAAGATTGATGTTCGTTATTATTATTCACGGCGTCTCACATTCCGCCTGAGTTATCGATTAATAATTGTGTCAAGTTATATTTTATTTCTTATGTTTTCCTTTCCGAACGCAATATTAAATATGCATACGACATTCGAAACACGAGCCATCTTTGGACAATGGCATGTCTTTTTGTAACAAGCAAAAGTTCTGTTATTTAAAATAGTATTGAATATTATTATTTTAGCGTAGTGAATATTTATAAGTTATTTTCTTACTTATTAGGGATGTTAATACTAATCACAAATATATGTTTAATGTTAATTTTATGATAGTTTGTATTATTAGAATATCGAAAATCACATTTTTATAATTTAATATAACTTAATAAATTGATTAAAAAGGATTTTAAATGCTATATTTATTTATAATCTGTTGTCACGTGACTGCAAACACCAATATGAGCTTATTACGTCACTAATCGCAAAACAAGCTGTGAAAGACTGTTTACTTCTCTGCATTATTTTCTAATATAGTTTGCGATCATAGCAAGGAATTAATTTGTGAATTATATTAATACCACGATGGTATCTGGATTCACTAAAGGGAATAGTTCTAACTTACGAAATAAAGATTCTTTGATGGAGGCAAACTTTTTTGCAAGAAACAAAGACAATGATGAAAAATAAAACAAAAAAGAGAAAATTCAGGAACGTGAAAACATCTCTGTAAGTACAGTTTTACGTTTAATACTAATTATCTACTTTGATTGTTTATATTCAAGTAAAAATAAGAAAACACATAAACGGGACATACAGTCGTGAATCGCGACCAATGTTTTGCGGTTGGTGACGTCATGTCAGTCAGGTGACAGTTGTTAGAGTGTTTTAGCGGGAAAATTCAAAATTACTCTATTTTTGTATATTTTCTCATCGAAAATACTAATATTTTAAGTTAAAATATTTTTTTTTATGGTAAACATGAGTCAATCTTCAAAATAAAAGCAAATCCGAAAAATTGTTAACATCCCCATTCTCTATGTCAAGGTCGATCGTAGGTTCTAGATTTCCCCTCTACCCTTATAATAAGCGAAACAATTCTCGTATTACGGCAGTACTCGTTTGTTAAGAAGTAAGAACGTTTTCACTACTGTATTATATGACTAAACTCATTTTGTCTTAGATATTAAAAATACTAACTTGGTATTTTTAAAACAAAGCTAAATGTCATACTTAACTTTTTGTTATTGTAATTCACAAACTTTAATGACATTTAATAAGCAATTTATCATAAATAGTATAATTGTCTTTATAAAGTAGAATATTCTCTAGGTCGAGTATTATCTCTTAAAAGATAACTATGATTTTAATTATTTATAGCTTATATCTTCATGCATACTATACCTAGTAGCGGAATAATAAAGGGATAATAGTGACATATCATAAAGTGCACATGATGTGTAATGGTAACACGTGTTAGCATACTTGGCTCACGTTACTAGAATTCAATAGGTGCTTTGCGATACACATATTGTCATGACTCTTTTATCATAATTACTTTCTATTTATAATAATTCGCATTTGCAAAAAATACGTTAACAAACTGAATTCGTTTTGGAAAAAAGTAATTTGGAGTGACGAGATCAAATTCGTCTTACCTATTTAGGCATAAATGACGATCTCGTGTTTGATGCAAGGCTGGAGAACAGCTCCTCGAAAAAAATATATTCAAAAGACTGTTAAACACGGAGGAGAAACTGTCTTAGTGTGGGGCTGTTTTCCGTGCTCGGGAGTGGGATATTTGGTTCCAATCAATGGTATGTATCATGACCGCAAACGTTTATATTGATATCGTAAACAAAAATCTGGAGGAAACACTACTAAAAATTGGCCTGAAGGATGAATTCATTTTTCTACGGGATAACGATTTTAAACATACAGCTCAAAAATTATATGCTTTATTCCGTCCGTTCTGCCAGATTTGAACCCAATCGAAAATCTTTGGTCTATTTTAGATCAAAATGTTGATAAAGGCGACCTAACAAGCAAAGAAAAGCTTATTGATGCCTTGCAAAAGACCTGGGACAAAATCGACTAACAGCAAATTCGCAATCTAGTAGAAAGTATGTCTCGGCGCGGCGTTTACAAGCAAGCTGTTATCGCTACAAAAGGTGGTCATACAAAATATTAGATGCACGTGTGTTCATAAATTTTTGTTTTTTCTTTGGCTGTTAACTTTTTTGTCCAGCTTAAAATTGGCATCCTACGCGGTAAAATTATTTGCGTTCAGCTTTCGCTTTTTTTTGTAATGATCCGGTGAAAACTGAAAATGTCAACATGAACTTATGAACTATCTCTAAAACTGCTTTGAAAGTACCTACTCCATTAACTATGTATGTATTTTTGTAACTATAATAGCTCTAATATTAAATTTTGAACGACCCGTACTTTTTTTGTCCAGTATTGTAAATATCTACAACTTTTTTAATTGATAATCACTAATCAGTCATTGCTTTTACAAATAATTAAAATCAAGTATGTTTCAGTCTTAATTTTAATATGCGATAGTCCTCATGTGTATAGTATGTGTTATCTTGTTTTATCTTTATCAATTTACGTGCATTTGTGGTGTCTAAAACTAGCAGTACATATAAAGTACAATTGTATATTAGCGGTGGCGTCGGTGATCAAATTAAATGGGCCACAAACAAGCTCTGGTCTCCGTGACGCCAGTTGTCTCAACTAGGCCGTTCTTGTTAGCGCACTCGATACATTGTACACTAGCCATTTGTTCATACAATCGACTTGGTGCACGTCTAAGAGCCTGTAAACATTTTATGTCTCGGTATAGTTTGGATCTAACTTTAGTAGCGTAGTAATATTATTTTATAGCGTAGTAATATATGTACGTGTAGTTTAAAGACATCAATTTAAAACCACTTCTCGGCTTATAAGCGTTTCGTGATATAATTTTTTTGTACTGAAATATTAATTACATATAGATAGTTGATTCAAGGAATGTCTTAATAAAGCAGAAAATGTAAACATCGCGGTACTTCTAACATTTGCGTAATTAGTTTAATAGGCCAATACGATACATAACTTATTGAACCAGTTTGCAGATACATATTTGTGATTCAAGTTTACGTCTAACTTAACATTGAGTAGCTTTGGCATCGTGGTTATTCTATTAATAAAATATGTTACATCGACCATTCATATGGTATTAATTAAGTCGCTATGAATCATAAACGGATTTATCATAAACTTTACTTTTACTAAATTAAATCATTTTATCTTTAGAGATATTTGCAAGTATGTAGGTATAGTTAATTAAAACAGGAAATTGTCTTAGTAAATGTCCAGAATAATAATAAACAGGTTTTTTCATACTGTTGGGTAAAACCAGTCGAGTCGTCCCTCTTCGTAATGCTTTAAAATGATACGATAGATATAGGTACCTACTATACTTAAATCATGTAAATTGATAACTTGAACTTTTTCTTAACAAAGAGCTTTCCTCATACATATATAGAGGGAGCAATAAATAAATATGTTGGGACATTAACACACAACCACCATCTAGTTCCATGGTAAGCTACGAGGCCTGTGTTATGGATACCAGATAGTTGATACACTACACATATATATAATTTTAAATACATACATATTATAAATATAAACACCCATGACTGGAGTACAAACATTCGTGCTCATCACACAAATGAATGCCACCAGCGGGACTCGAACCCGCGACCGCTGGCACAGCAAGCAGGGTTACTACAAACTGAGCCAAACGTGTCGTCGAATCTGTTTTGGTTTTTAATACTTTCTACATACAATTATATATTGATAGATAATTTCCACGGAATGTGGGACTACCGTTGTTGGATTCAGCGGTACGCGGCTCGCCGCACATTACCAGCCCGCAACACCGCATTCTCCACATATGATATCGATACTCAACTGTGCTCGCTATATACCACTACATCTCACTGTGTACGCCAAACTCTAATTGGTTATCTACACCATATTGCACCATTGCAATATCACCTTTATAATTTTGGACATTGGAGCTTATTATGGAACGACAGTATATTTGTAGCGAAGTTCCTGTTCCGCCGGCATGACTAAGGCACGAATTTTAGAAAATTACAATCGTATCACCTGTTGCAAAGATGCTTATAGTGGCCTCTCGGTCGCCGATGATTCATCTTTGCGTGGGCATTCAGAGATACGACTTTTAGATGACGCATTTTCAACTTGTGATAGGAATTTCACTCAGTCTTACTTAATCATGAAAAATATTTGAAAATACAATTAATTTTGTATTTAGATTATCAATAAGTTAATACTCAAATTTTGTAAAATTCTATATACTTTGTTATAGTCATAATAAAATATCACAAAACGAGTAACTTGTATGGAAACGTATTTGCATAGCTTTGACTTTTGACTTAATATTTGTTATTAAGTGTTTTTACAAAAGACTAAAGTGCAAGATATAATATTAAGTTTAACGTAGACTATTATTATTATCTGTGATTTGGTTACACAGATTAGCTTAATGTTTATATAGCTTTATTGTGCACCAGATTTAGAAGTGGTATATAGTGTGCACCAGATTTAGAACGCACGATTATAATACAATATTGAAATTCAAGTGATCACGATTACGCTACGTCCGATTGGCAGTGCGCATTGCGGAGGTGGGAAAGTAAAGACCTCGGCTTGGACTGCTGCTGCCCTTGACAGAGCTGGTTGTTCTTGTACAGCCGTGCCATTCCCATGTTTAGTGACACAGTTAAACTTACAATATCTTTTTGTGTTCGTGAATTTGGTTTAAACTGTGAATTTTAAAAATAATTTGTTGTACCAGTAGGTTCATAGTAGGTATCCCTGAGTATTCATTATGTATGTTTATATTATTTGAAAGAAGTATAATAATAATTGTATGTAACTTAAAGTAATATGTAGCGTATTTAAATAAGTAGTTATTTTTTAATTGCCTTAGTGGTGTAGGCGCTAGCATGTACAGTTGCAGATCTAGTTGTCCTGGGTTCGAGGCCCGGTGTTCGGGTCAAGTTTAGTTAGTCTTTCTGTTAAGAAAGTCTCTGTAGCAGCCCAGACTTGAAAAATTGGCGGTGTTTCAGCCCCGTGTCTCGGAGTTGGTCCTGCGCCTCATCTCTCACGTCGTGGTCGTGTCAAATTATCGTCCTATCGGAATTTGAGAGTGAAAGGAATGGCGAGTGAACTGGTGTCTGCGCGTTTGTTACTGGTACACTTGTGTACTTTAATATTTCCTGCTTAGTTGGCTAGTCTCAGATTGGCCACCGTGATCGAAATCAGTCGGGATGACATTACGAGTATGATCATATTAGATATTCTTAGATATTCTTTGATTTTAAAATTTCAAGACTCACTATTATAGATCAGTATATTGAATTGGGCCTTGTATACTATATGTAGTTTAATTACTTACCTACAAAAATAAATTGTATAATATTGTAAATGCGAGTTTGTTAAAATTATTAAATTTTATTAAAATTAGGATGTGACATGCCCTTGTACGATACGTTATTTTATGAGTAGTGTCCGGACCGAGCAACTCTGTTACTGTGCAGTCATTAATGGTCACCGTAAACAAATAGATATGTTATAGGTGGGCGCATATGCCTCATTCAATATGATTCACCGGCGCCTCGCAGTCTGCCGATCGTCTGATCGCACCGACAATATTATAATGCTCCGATAATTGCTCACGGACGAGATTAAAGTGTCGTCCCCTAACTAAACGTGATAACGTATTGTTTATGCGATAGGCAACATGAGAACCACTTCTGCTACAACTACTGTGATAATAATTTGCATCGATCGCTTAGCTATTCTCGTTAGAGGAAATTAATTGTGTCATAACGTTTACATAACTGCATAAGTTCAAATCGACCCACATAAAAGTTGCAATACCACTTTCGTCGTCGCAAATCACTGCCGTTCGTATCTCGGCCTCGGTCAATGTGTTGCGTGTGTCGTATGCACATATACGGATGCAATAAAGTGCAGTGAGAATTCGCAGACTAGCGGTGTATGCGGCTCACGTGCCGCCGGAAAACGAAAGTGATCTGGTGCGTCTCTCCGCCCTCGATTGATGCGCGCTCGGCTTAGGCGAGCCCTCGTTAACTGTATTATTCAAATTGTGTGTACGAAGAGCTGCGAACGCTTGGATCGATGACACACGGAAACTGCGAACGCTTGCACTCTCGAATACAATTTAATTCAAGTTTCTAGCTAAGCGCTCACACCACTCCAATGTTCTTTGCTACTCGTATCGATGAGAAACTCGACGCACCTCGTTCAAAGGGAATTTTACGACCTAATAAAAGTATCCTACAATTGTTTGTTATCTTAAACGCCATTATGTTTAATGTGAGACGATTATCGTAACATTGAATCTTATCATTATTACTATGTTTTGATACGGTAACTAATTTGTTGATGGTTCTTTACGAATTCAAATGAATTCAAGTAATTCTAATAAGCAATGATAAAAAAATATTTTTTGCATTGAATAGTTACTTAATCTGTTGTTTATACGATTTGTATTTAAAAATGCTATATATTTATTTTTCTTTTATTTCATTATACTGGATGATGAATACTAGAAATATTCTTTTATTTTATAGGTACGCAGAACGTACCGATGCCACCGCGACCGTCATCGTCTCTATCGGACGGAAGCGGGCCGACGGCGCGTGCGGGCGCGGGCACCGGGCCTCCGCCCTCCGCGGCGCCTCCGCCCGGCGCGATGCTGCAGCAGCCCTACCACCACGGCTCATACAAGCCGGCGCCCTACCCGCCGCAGCCGTACCCCTTCCCGCCACGCAACCACCACCCGTACCCGTATGGCGGGTACCGACCCACGCCGCCGCCACATCCATCCCAACATTATCCACCGCTCAAGGTAAGTTGTTATCGTAAAATCTTTTTAGAGTAATTCTATAAATCTATGTTAACACGATTACAGTTAGCTGTTAGACAGATGATTTAAGATAAAAGCGTGATTTAATTAGTTGGCAATTAAGAACACAGTAATTAGGGAGAATAAACAAGGATTTGTTATTGTACCGTATTTGCGCAAATTAATAAAATAAATGCTAAAATGTACATTATTTTGTCTAGATCTACTAATAATTCTTATATAATACGTATCACTTAATAAAATATAAGTAAAGCTACTATATTAAAGTGGATATTTATTTTTCTATAATAAAAGTATTTCTCGTAGAATAAGTCATCTCCTTTATGAACTAGTTACCGGCAGAATCTTAACTTTTAGTAATCGTAACACTAGAAGTTCTAGATATTATCACAGTAATATTATAAATGCAAAAGTTTGTAAGTAAATGAGTTAGATACTTATTCAAGAAGTGCTTAACGGATTTGAGTGTTGTTTGGAATGGAGATTTTACATTTTATCGACAATCCTACGCAAGTGATAGTAGCAAAAGCTAGTACTAATATTAACTACTAGCATTGCCCGCGGCTCCGCCCGCGTTCAGATGACCAAAAACTAAATTCTTAGGTTTTACATATTAGTAAACTCTTACTATGCAGTTTTTGTATTTTTTCTCAGAAATGAGATATTTTCCCGCGGTAAAAAGTATCCTATATGTTGACCCGGATAACCAGCTATCGTCATACCAAATTTAATCAAAATCCCTCCAGTGGTTTTTCTGTGATGCGGTAACAGACAGACAGACAGACACAATTTTTAAAAACTATAGAATCGGCCTCCGTATCGATAATAATGTTTATTTCAATAAGATTTTCCAAAAAATATCTAATGTACAGATTCGGCTTAATTACAATTTTATTATATGTATAGATAGATAATGGATATCTCGCACCAGGCCTTTGGTAGCGTGGTCTATGTGACTGCCGACATGACGAATATTTTGTAGTTCAAACTGGGATTTCATGGCCAGCTTCATCTTAGAGCAGTATAACCTAGGTCTAGAGATGACTTTATTAGTGGTGATCATTTGGTATTAATACTTACGCCACATCGTACCAAGGGGTATTGTAGTGTATGTGCAAGCGATCGTTCAACAAGTAACAAGACACTACACTGCGGCAATAGTTACGCTGTGGGTTTTAGTAAGTAAGAATCTCTATTTCATCAACAGTTCATTGTCCATTGACAGCTGGCAGATACCCTATAATTGGTTACTTTAACGAAATCAAAAAAAGTCTTCCTTCCAGACGATTATCACTTTCGACATTTACTCTAATTGCCTAGTTATTTGGTGCTTATTAGTTATTTGATATCATCTGATTCACAATCCATCGCGGTTACAGCAAGCGGCCCGGCACATGGGCCCGCCGGGCGACTCAATGCCGCCGCCCACCGCGCCGGGCGAGAGCCACGACAACGGCCCCGCGGCGCCGGCCACCGCGCTCGTCACCACCGGCCCGGACGGCGCGCCGCTCGACGAGGGCAGCCAGCAGAGCACGCTCAGTAACGCTTCCGCTGGTATGTATTCTTTATTGTACTTAAACATTAAATACAGTAATTAAAATACAATGTTTGTTTGCAAAGGTTGACTTAGCCGGTGGTAGCTTCCTAACGGACTGGCTACACTGACATTTAATTTTAATTTAAAGTGTAAAATTGACAATTCAAAAGAGCTTGTAAAAGTCTATTTGAATAAAGTATAATTTGATTTTGATTTAATTTGATATCTCTAAAAAAATCTCTTCCAGTCAATCTATGGTAATAAGAAAATTGTTATTTGTTATAAAGCAGACTAAAATCGTGCAGTTGTAGTTATGTAAATAATATACAGATGTTCAAATATAAATAGCTAAATAAATATTATATTATAATACCATTCAAAACACACTACATACCATAACACATGTTATATCGAGTATCGATGTTTGCTAATTATAAACAATATTATACAATATTGTATTAGCGAGTAGTGATTTGTTTTCTAATGGTAATTAATTTTTCAAATCATATTTGGTATAATTTATTTTGTATGTTTATATGCATGATGACACTGTTTCATTTGTCAATGCTTGATAAGTTACCTACAAGTTACCTACAAGTTGTGATTTAGTATAGAGTTTTGTTTTTGTGGTTTAGGTTAGGTTAGATATCTTTAGTAATTTTAATTATAATTAATATAAGAATAAGCTGATGATAATGATGATGATTATTATAATGACATGTGTCTCGATTTAAACGTTCTGATGTAGTGCCAATATCGATTTTTATTTTTAGGCTTAATTAAAACTGTCACATTCAATTGACATAAAAATCTGCATAGTTTAAAAACAAATTAACCAAAATATGTTGCATACTTAATGTTATATCTTATATCTCAAACACAACAATAACATTTCCAGCGTCAGGCGAGGAGCCCTGCGGTACGCCAAAAAGCCGCAAAGAGTACGGCGCGGGCAGCGCGGCGCCGTCGCCGTCGCCGGGCGGCGCGTCGCACTCGTCCGCGCACGACGACTACGACACGACGCCCTCGCCCTGGCCGCGCCCGCCCTCCAGCCCCGTGAGTACACGCACGCGGCACACGCACATACAGGCACACATACAGACGTGACATACTAGTGTTACGAGCTGTAATTATATTACTCAATATATGACACATGCATAGAGAGACGTGATAATCTATATAAAAATGATTTGGTTAATAATCAAACGATACAAAAAGTATTCAAAAACCCACAGGCAGATTAATATTATACATAATGGTTTTATTAGTAATTACATACAGATAAATGTACACTAGATCTTACATACAGGATACACGACACATGCACAAACTTCGATAGACCAATGTATACTAATACTTTGATTAATACATATACTCTAGACTGCCAGATGTACACTAATTACTAATTAAATTTGTCAATGTATGTTTCAAACCTAATATTGTTAATTAATGTATAAAATACTCAAAAGCCAATGAATAACTGGGATTTATTTCAATTTCATTTCATTATTTTGCAAGTTAAATCAGGCTTATTTTCTTACAATGAAATAAACATTTATAAGCACACATTCTACTCTTCAAATAATAATTATTAAAGGATTATAAGAAAAGAACACATCAAATAAACATCATACAACACACGAATAAGTTTTCTAATTATATTTCTTAATATAAAATACTTAAATATTCGACTTATATATTATAAGTAAGTTAATTAACAATATGTAGACTGATAACATTATTTTGAATGTACACTATTGAGCTGACTAATAATGATAGTGTATATAAATGAAAAATATAAATGTATATTTGAATTAATAACAGATGTTGTTAGAACCCTATCCACAAAATTCCTTTGCCGTTGTATTTGTGCACAGCACTTGGTGATTTTTTTCTTAGATTTCACATTAATCAAGGATAAATATATATATTTTTAATATTTTTTAGCAACTCCACTTGTTTACTCACTACACTGTATGTTAACTAAATGTACCCCAGTTGCGGTTATGCTAACATGTTGTGTGTAGGAGATGGAGGCATTGCATTATGTCGTGTATTTCAGGTGTTTAACAGTCACATAGCGCCGGAGTCCTACAGATCAAAGGTTTATATCCTATTAAAGCTCACTAAGCATGAGTAGTGCTCGAAATATTTACTTACGCGTGTGCATGGTGCTCTAATATGACCTCAGTCCAGGGGTTCTCAAACTTTGTTATTATTATACCTATATTTTTTTATACAGATAGATTTTGTTTCTATGTCATCATTATTTTTCCTTTTACTAGACTTAGTTATAGAAAAAAATTCTTTTTGAATTTTGTTACATCAGTTTCTATTCTTATAAAGAAATTAGATCTTAACTTATTTTATTTGACCCTGTTTAAGTCCCAACTTTGAGAAACCTTGGTCTAAACCATGCGATGACTTGACGACCAGTAGTATTACCAATTAGATTATTTGGAATGTTATGCGAAATTAATCAAAATTTGCTGCTTGAGCTTTAAAAACTACAATCTGTTGTGCTTCCAGCTATTTTTCCTATTGGTGTTGGTCTTATGTTGAGGATTACGCGTCATTCTTTGTATTGCAGTTCTTTTGAGGTGGTCTTGTAACAGATACTTTTACTTTGATATAGAAAATATTTTTCTATATTTTGTTATTTCGCAATTGTAGAGCATGCTCTTCCCTTTACATCTTATTTTCGCATTTTATTAATAATTTATTAATATAAAAAATGTTTTCCTGTGGTGCTTTTAAAAAAAATAGTATTTTACGAAGCTATAATTTATTAACAATATGCAATATCACATTAAAATTAGCAAAAATTATGTCTACAGGCAGTTGTTTTTATTGATAACATCTTTATCGTCTTTTAATTCATAAATAAATAATAATTTTAAAGTTAAAATTAAATTTTCCAATTTCGCATCTGAGTACTTTTTTTATTAATTGTGCACCATTAATTCAATGAAATTATATTTCGATTTAATTATAATAATTAATAGTGTATCGGTTCTTGTCAACTAATACACTATTAGATTTATAAAATGAAAGACTTTTGAAATTAACACTTGATACTATTTAGAGTCTGTAGACTTACTCTACAGACTGAGGTGCACCGAGGTGCTCGCTATATATGTGTGTGTGTATGTGTGTGTATGATGAGTATCATTGCGCCAGAAGTCGGACTCGCTGGGCAAGCTGTACGAGATGGACGACGCGCCGGAGCGGCGCGGGTGGGTGGAGCGGCTGCTGGCCTTCATGGAGGAGCGGCGCACGCCCATCGCCGCGTGCCCCACCATCTCCAAGCAGCCGCTCGACCTGTACCGCCTCTACCTGCTGGTGCGCGACCGCGGCGGCTTCGTCGAGGTCTGTATGCGTATACTGCTTAGTTTTTTCTTATAAGACATGATGAAGTTAGCCGCTTTTGCGTGCTTTTACAAACAGAGAGTTGTGACATACGGGATGAAGTCTTTAGCTATTTTTGTTCTGTTACGCCAAATAAGTATAACTTGTGTGCGTACATAAGTACATACACACGTTTTTCTATTAATTTATTACAAAGTTATATATACATTAAGTAAATTTTGGTGTCTTTGTGGCTTTAAGTTCAATTTGGGTAAGCTGATTACTGCACATTTTCAATATTTTTTTATAATAAAAACTAATTGATGATAGTATTATAGGTGTATAATTACGTAGAAAACAAAGTGCAATTATTTTTTCTAATAATGTAGAAGTGTTATTGCTGTACGAAGTAATAATTAATGTTCTTTGAAGAGAACAGGCTTGAGTTTATACTATCAGTATGAGATTTAATTTGAAGGAGTTTGTTGTATTGATGTCAATGGTTGTTTTGGATATTATCACATTTATGTATATGTTTTATATACATATTTTTATATACATATAATAAAATTCCAACTAAGTCAAATCTGTACATTAAATATTTTTTGTCTGTCTGTCTGGCATTACAAGAAAACCACTGGATAGATTTTGATGATTTGGCATGATGTTAGCTAGTTATTTGGGTCAACATATAAAATACTTTTTACTGCAGACAAATATCTTAATTTGTGAGTCCTATTACTTATTTACTTTTTACTATTATATTATTTTATTATTAGTCTACGTATTTCACTAAAGTTAGTATCGCAGAGCCATTTATATAATTAAATAGACTTTACATTTGTATTATTATATTTAACTAACTCGAAGAGATAAAATCTACAGAGCTGTTACTTTACACCACGTTTTTGTTATATATGAAAATACAAATGTCTTACAAAATTTAATTTATTTTCAAACATGCCGTACACACGTGCCTTTTGTCTTAATAAGAATGATAATAAAGCATCTCGTATATATTTTAAACGAATATTCACAACGTTAACTCTTAATGAGCGAACTGGCGGCATTAAAATCGCTCAAGAGAGAGAGAGAGTAATAGACTCTAGTCGGATTTATGTTAGTGCATGTGCCGGCGCGTTATGTGAATAGCCGACCATAAACCCGCCGCCGCTAACGCTTTAACGATAGTTAATAAATTTTTATCATCACACCGTTCCTAGAGAGCGCTTCGAATTCAAGTTTCAACTCCGTTACCGCAGTACTAGGCCGGCCTTCGCGAGAGACTCACGTGCCGTTTATACATACATGGAAATATAACATCATGGCGAGTTTCCATTCGCTCAGTTCGAGTTATCGCTCTTACCTTCTTACACATACTTTATGTTCACGCGTGACGGTACATGTTTACTGGAATTGAGTTTGTATTCGCGTTCAGAATGTACTGATTGTGTTGTTAAATGAAAGAGTTTACAACTAACTGTTGATATGCTCGCCGGTGTTTCTTGTCAGATTGTATCCGAAAAGGTAATATTTTACCGCTTATTTATTTCATAATGTTGTTAATTTCGTAAAAATGCCCCATAAATTAATATTTTTTTCTTATAGTCTTATACTTAGTTTCATTGTGTGTATAAAGTACCTATTTTTGTAGAGTATTATGCTCGCGGTTTCGCGGTAGCATATGTGTTTTAATCTGTAATTTCAATCTATCTACATTGCAAATTTCATTCGAATCCTTTACATCGTGAAGATGTAACAAACAATAAATAAAGTTACGCATTAATAATAATAATTATAATGATGTTAAAATTTCCAGGTGACAAAAAACAAAACGTGGAAGGACATAGCCGGGCTGCTCGGCATCGGCGCGTCGTCGTCCGCCGCGTACACGCTGCGCAAGCACTACACGAAGAACCTGCTCGCGTACGAGTGCCACTTCGACCGCGGCGGCATCGACCCGCAGCCTATCATCAACCAGGTGGAAGCGTCCACCAAGAAGAAGAGCGGCAAGTCGAATAATACAGCTAGTGCAGGTGAATATTTCCGACTCATTGTAGTATTAATTTCCCAAATAAACGTTCATCCCCATTTTCACCCCCTAAGGGATAATTTTCGGGATAAAAAGTATCCTTTGTCTTTCCCGGGGTCTCAAACTATCTTCTTACCAAATTTCATCTAAATTGGATCAGTAGATCCTGAGATTTACCTCCTACAACGTCACAAACTCACAAAATTTACCTCTTTAATATTAGTGTAGATATATTAATAACTCGTGCTGTGATCTTTTCACGTTTAATCCGCTGAACTGATTTAGATGAAATTTGGTATATGGGAATTTTGGTATATGTGAAATTTGGTAGGTGGTTGGTGGCATGAGACCCTGGGGAGGGCATATAATGATTTCTATCCCGGACATCATTCCTTAAAGGGGTGTAAAAGGTTGTGGTAGTTTGTTTGAAGAATCAATGATTCTTCAAGTAAGGAATATATAACTCTTCATACTTATGTATATAGTCTGTCTATTCCATACTAATCATCAAAACGTATCTAGGGACGAATCCGAGCGAAGCTAGGGTGAGTCGCTAGGTGGTAATAATAATTGATCCCTTTTAATGTCTCACTGGCACTGGTCGAGCATACCCATGCTCCATCCCCTTAATGTGACAAAGGCCATAGGTCATAGACTACTACTACCTAAGTGTGGACGGATTTCTTTAGTAAGGAAAACTAGTTAGGTTCTCTCAGACATGCAGGTTGCTGTGTCAAAAAGGCATATTATGTCACTCACCGAAAAATAACATAATGTCTGTATGTAAAAAATCTCGTCGATCCTTGAAGACAGGAAAAATCATTTAATAATATTATTTTTGCCTTGATCGAAAGTTTTATTATGTCATTGTTCCTGTTTTATGCGGTTTATTTACATTTATATATTGACCTACTTTCGATTTCTTTTTCTATTTATTGATGGACTTTATGAAATGGGCTCAATTTTAAGAAAAGGATTATTTTGTGCCAGATTTAACGCTTTTGGGTAAAAGTAATTTTAATGAAATTTGAGAACAAAAATCAATCAAAAGATTAAAGTTAGGCGTCGACACCCACGTTGTTTATGGGTTTAGTTCTAGTTGTAATTGTGCGTGAGAAGCGCTGTTGTGAATAACTACGTGCTCTCTAATTCTCAAAGGATATAGCTTGAAACTATATTTACATATTAGTGACATGTAATAAGTGTTGCTAGGCATAAGATTTATGTATTTTAAATAATATGTTTAGTTTAGTCAGTTTGAGTGTGTTTCGAATATATAGTAGATCTACTAATATTATATAGTAATCACAATAAAATAAGCGATAGTATTACGTGCAATATATTATGTATGGTAAATAATTATAGTGTATAAATAATTTAATAATAATTTATTTTTTAAACAAAAGTTATGTACACTTCATAATTTTACATTTTATAGATTGTCTACTTAATGGTTTTTCTCTTCACGCTACATATTTACTGACTTCAATTATTCATATTGACTTTTAAAAGGACATGAATTCGGGTGTTTGTTTTTTTTTCTTTGTGATATCTTCACCAATTATAATTTGATTTTCGTGATCCTCAAGAAATTTCGCATATAATTTTTGAAGTTGGTAATGTAAAGTACGTTTGGTTTATAAAGTAATCTTTTCATCTATGAAAAAAATTAAAGAGTGTGTACGAATCTGTTCACGCGCCAGAAATAAAATTTCTGTAGGATAGGTGAGATACTAAAAATAACGCATATTACAAACATATATTTATAGAATGTCATTTAAGGAAAGAATATAATATTATAAAACATTTGTGAGATAATAACAACGGTTACCATGGCAATAGAAGTTCGCCTCGCTTGATTTACAGATTTCGTCACGCATTCACCTGCTTTCCCCCCGAGTGAAGCGTGTGTAAACAAGTTTTACTTGAAAAACTAAAAGATGTTGAACACGTGTTCCAGGGTCATCGAATTCGCAGGAGCAGTTCGGCGGCGGCGGCGCGGGGCAGCCCGCGCCCATGGACGGCTACCCCGCGCACTACGCGCCCTACCCGCCGCAGCCCGCGCAGCCGCAAGGTACTGCACTGTACTATACATATACAATATACATACATTGTCCTGACATTAGTGAACAATCTATCGTACAGAGACAAAGCTTAATGTAACCGTCCAATGATAGTATAGAATAAAAATCCTATTAAATGCGAAGGTTGTCTAACTATTTTTTATGGCGAAGCGTTTTAAATCACTGTAGTGCCATCTCGTGGCAGAGCACAGTTATACTCGTCAACTCTGAAGCTTTTTCCCAACTGTCATATAAAAGTAAATATGACGGTCGGTATCGCCCCATTCGCGTCCCTATTGACCTATCTAGACATATTCATTATACGAATGTATGGATTAATAGACTGTGCTACTACATAGGTCGGCGTGACAATCTACAAAAGAATTTATGTACGCGAATCCCGTTAATAAAATGGAATTTTTCGAAGTATTGACAATCTCCCTAACTATTGAGGTGCCGACAATCTACGAACGCTGCACGCTGAAATGAAAACGCACTCATTGCCGCCTTATGTAGCTGTAGTGTTCGTATCGTTGCGCAGTTGTATGAAGCTTTGTATCTGTAGGGACATTTACTCGTGTGGACATTAACCGCTACACTATTACACTCATAATATATAGTCATAAGATCCAAACTAAGGATATCCTTCATTCCTCCATCCTTGCCGGATAAAAAGTTTATTTTAAACTCAATATATAAACCAATACGTTGCCTAGTCATATGACATGTATAA
Organism: Brenthis ino; assembly: GCA_921882275.1. Taxonomy (NCBI): domain Eukaryota; kingdom Metazoa; phylum Arthropoda; class Insecta; order Lepidoptera; family Nymphalidae; genus Brenthis; species Brenthis ino. The sequence goes on along the minus strand of OV170229.1, from coordinate 21,140,145 downwards.
TGTTGTGACCAACTGACTCAACATTGCATGTAAAGACATGTACATTGTACATATGTATATATCATTACACTTTATTCATATTTCCTAATTATTTAGTAGTCTTGTTTTTCTTATTGGTGGAGGTTATTAGTTACTGGTATCTTTAATGCATATGGTACACCAATGTTGATACAAAGCTGTCTCTACGGTTTTTTGTTTACTTTACAAATATGTATTGGATCAACTATGAATTCATTAACAGTTATATATTACAGGTTAATAAATAATAATAACAGCTATTATCGAAGTAAAAATAGATTATTTTAAATTATTGTTCTATTTTTGTTTCATTGTTACTTTCCATATATTCGATAATGTTTTAGTAATACAGAAATATCTAAATATAAAATCATTTTAACAATATTTTTCATATCTCTCATCACACGATAAATGAATTTTCACAATAATTTATCATTATAGTTAATACTGCTATATTTGTCTTTAACTACACACACTCCTATGCAAAATAGTTTTTTTTTTTTTCAATATAAAATAATAATGTTGTTTATCGCTCTTTTCCATAACCTTTGGGTTCTGAATACTAAACTTGCTCTAGCTAACATCTGCACACTGAAAAGATTAATTAAATATACGCTATAATATAATACAAATTATAAATATGTAAATAGCTTTAGTTAACCCCTATAGTGTACACCACGAACTAGCGTCTAGTTAACCGACTGCACGGACTAATTCTATGTAATACGCTGTAAATGAGCGCTAAATAGATATAGTATTAGCGAACCGCTTTCGTGTGGTTTAAGAATAACTCCCATCGCTCGGTGCTTGATTTTATTTGTGCGGTCTCAACTAACATTTATCATTCGATTTCATTAAATGTTAGAGCAAAACAGACAGGATAATATATCGACTATTATTTTATTTACAGTAGTATTTTGTGATTTTTATAAGTCTGGTCGGTTTTGTTCTAATAACAGAAGCTAACAAATCATTTGGCTTTAGTCTGCTTGTCACTAACTCCTTAATAATAGCACTATAGATTTATACTATATTTAAACGTCACCATGGAAATAAAATATTATCATGACTATATTATGTTTATGTAATTTACTTGTACTTCTCTATATTTATTTAGAACGTTTGGCTTTGATGGTGACTTTTAATTTATAAAATTAATATTTTTTTAGGAAATCTACTGACATTTTTTCCCAAAAACTATTGTAAAATTTTTAATATAAAAAAATGTAAAGTAAGATCGTAGTTACAATTCGCTTACGAGTACAACACTATATATACATATTGTATAGACGTCAGTAGATTCCTCACGTTGCACGTAACGGGTGGTATAACCTCGTGTGGTTGTAGGCGGCGGGCCGGGCGGCGACATCGCCGCCTCCAACCCGTTCGACGAGCCGCCGGGGCCCAGGCGACCCCCAGGTTTGTGACCCCACGCTCGACCCCCTTAACCCTCAATGGACATCACGCTCGAAATACCCCCATTGTATATAAATGAAATAAAATTATTATTTTTTGTTGTTAATACCTACTTTATGTAATATTGTCCTTTCCAAATTTTTGTAGAAATAAAAATAATTTTATTTCAATGTACAGATAGTTATAGCGAATCTCTCTAAAATGTCAAGTAACTCCTAACACTAAACTACACTAACATATAGCACGAGATTTGATCAATTAAATAATAGCATGTATATATCGTTATATATTATAATAATCGATATATCATATAATATTTAAATATGTATACAGACTGTATTAAATAAATTCTACCAAAAGTTATAAAGATATTTGTTGTTGTTGAACTCATCTCGTGTGATCCTACACTTACAGCTTGTTCATAATTATGAATGTACATAATATAATGGAAATACAGCTTATGAGCTTTTGTAAATTCATAAATTAGTTATTTTTAATAACAATAGTGATAAACTGGCTTCTATTTACGCCTTTGTTTGCTTTAGCATACTTTATGTACATATAAATAATGTATATCGTAGATGTCATAACATAGAAAAAAAATGAGAAATTAAACTTAATTAATCTTCCTATTGCGGTAACTCATGTATCACTATTAAGTAATGATAAAATATTTCTTGGTTTACAGGTTACCAACAAGGTTACGGGTATGAATATGGATCTCCTTATCCGTCGAATAGGCCTGTTTACCCACCTTATGGTCCAGAGGGCGACAGGTGTGTACGAATTTTAATCTACTATTATTGCATTTTTTTACGATATTCATAATATTACTTAATTCAATTATAAAGTAAGAAAATAAACCATACGGATATCCGACTTCTTTTATAGATGCGAACGTTTGTGTGTATGTATACATATATGTATGTATATGTTTGTTACTCCCCTCCCACACACTGATTGATGATGATTTTGTCCCCGAGTATCACATAGGCGAAGAGTAATGTAACTTTACATAAAAAGTAATGTAACATCTTAAAATAATCTATACATGAAAATTTAATTCCCATTTCCCAGGGGTTACGGCACCGGCGAGTACCGGTACAGCTACGGCGGCTACCGAGCGGGCGCGCCGGCGGGCGGCGCCGCGGCCGCGCCCCCCGCGCCCGCGCCCGCGCAGCCGCCGCCCGCCGCGCCCGCGCACCCCGCGCACCCCGCGCAGCCCTACCCGGAGTACTACCGCCCGCCGCACCCGCACCCCCACCACCAGCACCCGCAGCATCCGCAACACCCGCAGCACCCGCACCCGCAGCACTCGCCGCAGCATGAGGTGCGTATCCGTGTGGCAACGCGTTATCCATTATACGTTTAAATTATGACGATTACATTTTTTTTTGTTATACATTTAATTCGTTGTTAATTGAGTAGTGTTTTGAAAAAGTTTGCTGTATGAAATTGTTCCACTTGGGTCCATAGGTGAATTCTTGTATTTTTAAATTTTAATTGATGATTATTGTAATAATAATAAGAAACAAAATATATAGATGATAGGGACTGATAAATTAATATAAATACGTAATTTTACGTAATTTAAAATTTTATTTACAATCAAGAATCAAAACACATCATGACACAATAAAGTTAAAACTAATGATTATATTAAAAAAAAATACATAATAGTAACATATTTAGTTTTTGCAGGATTAGGATATAAGATGTGGACTATTTTATTAATTATTTTTTGTTTAATCATGTTGTCTGTATGTTGTTAAATCACTAGATAACTAAAGAAATAATTATTTATAGTTATACATATATTTATTTTTCATATTATTTTAGCAACATTCTGAGAGTATTAGGGATGTTAGGAATTATATATTTTCATTAACATAACTGTATTATTATTATATTACATAAACAATATAGTAAGTTTATGAATTTTGAAATAAGTATAATATCTTAATTATTAAGAAGAATGTTTCTCGTAAGATTACTTTTTTTTTAACATACAATTTTACAGCATATGGTATTTATTGTAATCCAGTGTATTCAAGCTGTTGCGTAAGTTTAATTGTAACATCGGTCGGACGTAAGGGATCCGTTGTGACAATATAAATAAATAAAATATTGATCATATAAAGGTTATATGATTGTAAAATTCGTTTAAGTGTTTATATATAAAAGATTGGTCTGTCGGTTGGCACAGCGGGTCCACCGGCAGTAGTACCACAGTATAAAAATCCATACAGTAGGCCGTCGCCCATTGATTTTAACGGAAACGCTGCCAAAAATCATAATTCTCATGGTTTGAAAGTTAAAGCGCCTTAGTATAATACGATGGCAAGTTATAGTCGACCCTAAAGACGTTTCTCGACTGTCATATAAAAGTAGGTATGTATGGCAGTGGGTACGGTCGGTCGGTAGGCTAGGCGACTGTGTGGATCAGTAGAGTGAAGGTGACCCTGTGTTGGTGTAGATCGGCGCGGCGGGCAGCGCGGCCGGCCTGCTGGGCTCGCAGCTGGCGCGCCAGCTCGTGGCGCCGCTGCCGGCGCCCGCCCGCCCCTACGTACGGACGTTTGTACCACGCACTCAACACCGCTTCCCCATTGGCGTTCGGTTCGGCGGGCGGTGTGGCCAACCTACCCGACCCCCCTTCACCCTTCACCCCCACCCTCACCCTCACCCTGTAGATTAAACCTTAGAGATTTTAAAATATACTTTTCGTTATAGTTGATTGAACAACGTCTAGGTTTAATCTCTTTACCTAGCGGGCTTGAATTTTAATAGTGTTCATCAATAATTGATTGGTTATAGAGAAGAAATTAATTTTGAAAATGTTAAACTTGACGATTCTAAAGTGCTCTCAAAAGTCTATTTGGATAAAGTATACTTTGATTTGATTTTGAAAGGATTTTTTAAAATTCTATTCTCAAATATTTGCAAAGATAAATGATTAACAATATTGTACATATTAAAAAAAATAGCTCAGTGAAGCATGTCGAGACATTTACATATGATTAAAATATTATATTTTAATAATAAAACCTATCCAAAAGTCACGAATACCTTCCAGTTGTTCCCAAGTTGGCTACACTGTTTCAACCCCGACCACTACACCACCATCGTAATTGGGCACTTCCCCACAATGAATGACTACTAGAATAGAGGTCCCTTGACACTGGATATGATTTTATCCTGCACTAATGCTCAGATCAATAAAGGCGTTAATTTGAATTGAAAAAATATTTTTGCCAAATTGATAACTTACATGTTCTTATTTATACTTTATTTATATAGATGAAGATACGCCTCTATCGTTCTATTTGAGCAATTTCTTTAGACAGTCTAGTTTTGAATTACTTAAAAAATAGATATTGTCATTTTTTCTCTCGTTTTAAACTCAATTTTTATACAATTATAATGGCATATAGACATCATACATTTAGACACTATTTGTAGGTACATGTTAGTAAAACCCAATTATGATGTGGTGTTTGTGTCGCTTGTAATGCACCACGCAGTCTATTCGACCGCGTGGAGGGTTACCTGAGACCCGCAGTGAGGGTTGTTGAACTCATCCGTGGTTTTGGCTTCATTTAATTTTTTTTTATAAATAATACCACTCGCTTAACGAAATTTTCAAGCTGTCACTATTAATTTTCTTCAGTTTTCGTTTAACAAAATTTTGGCTTGCGGTGTGATTAATTGGCTTCTCGATTTCCGATCGCAAAATCGACTATTTCGGACCAAAACCCGACTCAAAATTTAACAAACAAACAAAATATGGAAGTTAAGGTTTAGAGTGTGTGGTGGTGGCTTTACCGTGATAAGATGTCACTGAATCATTTGCATGCTTTCACAGTTATCATATAAGCTTAGCTATAAGTGGAGCAGCGACGTCGTAGCTTTGTACAATGCGGTGTGTTCAAACGTGTTCCAACTGTCCTCGAGGGCTCGTTGAGACATGTTCAGGACACTTACATCATTAATTTTACGGTCACATACTGGGCTCGGAGCTAGAGTAACCAAAAACTAATAATATGGAAGCTGAAAATGTAGTTTTCACAATAAATTATAATGTAGCTAAAGTTACAGGACTTTGGTACAGTTTGTAAAAAGTATATGAACTGATTCAGCTCCCCTATTATCACTTTGGAATTAACTACATATTTGGTCTCCGCTAAGGCTAAGTTAGTACATTTTGTATTTTCAGATTATTTTAAAATTCAATTAATTTTTTTTTATTACATTTGCTTATTTTTATTATTATTTATAAGGAATTAAAACTGAAAAAACCTTAGCGGAACCACTTGTGTTTTATAATAATATTAGTAGTAAACGTAAAGTATATGAAGGGAGGTGCTGGCGGGGGAGCGGCGGCAGCGCCGGCGGGGGCGCCGAGACGTCACCCGGACTTCGCTAAGGAAGGGCCCTATCCGGGTCCCGGCGCAGGTGCGGCGGGGGCCTCGCGCTTCGCGGGCGGCGCGTGGGGCCCCGGCTACCAGCGGCCCGCGCCGTCGCCCGCGTGGCGGCCCCCCGGGCCCCTGCAGCACCCGCCCATGCATCAGCACCAGCCCGCGTGGCCCCATCCACCCCATCACCAGCATCAACCCTACCATCCGCCGGTAAGTTACCCTTTTTTATTTATTTATTTAGTATCATTCATATTGAAATTTTGAAATAACCCTTTATTAGCCATAAATGGTTTATAAATAGTGTCTAAATAACGCGACTTTATATCATCTCATCACAAAATCATTCATGTCTCATGAGTAGTTCATTTATTTAAAGCCGCTATTTATATTATAGTATCTATGTTTATTACAATTTTATATTCCGCGAAAAAATATGTGTATAATATGAGTGGGGTAGTAACGCGCGTGGTTGGGTGTTGTAGACGCCGGGCGGCGCGTGGGGCCCGCGGCCGGCGCAGGAACTGCCGCCCGCCGCTCAGTCACCCGTGAGTTCACGATCACTCATCGTTCATTCACTCACTTGCAGACAAACTTAACTCATTTCTTCCTTGTGTAAATAAACTCTGTCTTTTTGACTAATTTTTTGTGTCATTGAAACTTTCAAAGTCATTTTGTTGTCTTTATATAAGATTTATGTTATATCTCAGTCATCTTCTCATGCATGTTAGGGTCGGATTACCTAATTTAAAAATTTTGCTTTTAGCGACTATTTTTGGGTTCTTTCTACTAACTTATCTTTGTTATTTGATCAGTAATATTTTTTATTTCGTTGACAGGGCGCAGCGTCTGGCGTGGGTCAAATCAAGAGGGAGTTAACGTTTCCAGCGGAATGTGTAGAAGCGACGGTCCCTTCCGCTGAGAAACGGCGGAGACTGACGAAAACTGACGTCGCGCCCGTCGACGCATGGCGCATCATGATGGCGCTCAAGTCCGGCCTGCTCGCCGAAACGTGCTGGGCCCTCGATATCCTGAACATACTCCTATTCGACGACAACTGTATAGGCTACTTCGGCCTCCAGCACATGCCGGGTCTGCTCGACCTACTACTGGAGCACTTCCACAAGAGCCTCGGCGACGTGTTCGACGCGCCTGCGGCCGAGAGCGAACCGTGGTACGCGCCGCCCGCGAGCCCCGAGCCCGCCGCCAGCGCGCGCCGCGCCGCCGACCCGCCCGACCCCGGCGACCGCGTGCGCCTGCTCGCCGGCGAGAACTACACGCTGCAGTCGCGCCGCCGCCTGCCCGTCACGCTCGCCGCGCGCCCCCACGACGAACTGTTCGCGCCCGACGAACCCGAGCCCGACCGCGCCGTCGACGACGTGCTCGAGCCCTGGCAGCTCGGCGGCGACTCGGCCGCCGCGCACGTCATGCCCTGCTTCCGCGGCGAGTTCGTGCACCTGCCCTTCGTGCGTGTGCTGCCCGGCCGGCGCGCGCCCTCGCCGCCCGCGCCCGCGCCCGCCGCGCCCGCGCCCGCGCCGCCCGCCTCGCCGCGCGCGCCGCCCGCCCAACCCGACGCGCCCGCCGCCCGCCCCGACGGCGACAACCTCGAGGCCGAGCCCATGGACATCGAGCCCGAGAGGCGTCCCGCGCTGCAGGTGCGCGACCCCGCGGGCGTGCTCAAGCGTCGCAAGCTCGAGGACTACGAGGACGAGTGTTACACGCGGGACGAGCCCAGCCTCAACCTGGTCAACGAGACGCGAGACGCCCTTGCCAAGCGGTGTATCGCCCTATCGAACATCCTGCGCGGCCTGACCTTCGTGCCCGGAAACGAAGCGGAGTTTTCGCGGTCGGGCGCTTTCCTCGCACTGGCCGGTAAGCTACTGCTGCTGCACCACGAACACGCACCCCGCGCCGCGCGCGCGCGGGCGTACGAGCGGGCGGCGCGCGACGAGTCGGACGCGGACGCGTGCTGCTCCAGCCTGCGCGGCGAGGGCGAGTGGTGGTGGGACGCGCTGGCGCAGCTGCGCGAGGACGCGCTCGTGTGCTGCGCCAACATCGCGGGCAGCGTGGAGCTGGCGGGGCAGCCCGAGGCGGTGGCGCGCCCGCTGCTGGACGGACTGCTGCACTGGAGCGTGTGCCCGGCGGCCGTGGCTGGCGACGCGCCGCCCGCCGCCTCGCCCGGCAGCCCGCTGTCGCCGCGGCGGCTCGCGCTGGAGGCGCTGTGCAAGCTGTGTGTGACGGACGCCAACGTGGACCTGGTGCTGGCCACGCCGCCGCGCGGGCGCATCGCGGCGCTGTGCGCGGGCCTGGCGCGGGACCTGTGTCGCCCCGAGCGGCCCGTGGTGCGCGAATTCGCCGTCAACCTGCTGCACTACCTGGCGGGCGCCGGCGGCGGCGCGGCGCGCGAGGTGGCGCTGCACGCGCCCGCCGTGGCGCAGCTGGTCGCCTTTATCGAGCGCGCCGAGCAGACGGCGCTGGGCGTGGCCAACCAGCACGGCGTGGCGGCGCTGCGCGACAACCCCGACGCGATGGGCACCTCGCTCGACATGCTGCGGCGCGCGGCCGCCACGCTGCTGCGCCTGGCCGAGCACCCGGAGAACCGCCCGTTGATCCGTCGCCACGAGCGCCGGCTGCTGTCGCTCGTCATGAGCCAGATCCTGGACCAGAAGGTGGCGCACGAGCTGGCTGACGTGTTGTACCACTGCAGCCAGCAGCGCGACGACGCGCGCGCGGACGAGCAGTGAGTGTGTGCGTGAGTGCGGGGAGTGCGGTGTAGTGACGCGAGTGACGCGCGGCGGCGCACAGACTGACTACCGCTGGGTACGTGTACATATAGAATACGCGCCGCCGCGCTCGGGGGCGCTCGGGCCGGGGACGGTCTCGTTAGGCTGTACAATCTGATTTTTTGTTATTTATGTCCATGATGATTTATTTACAAGAATGTCAATGTGCTATAATCGATTTCTATTGTTCGATTGAGAAACAGATGTATTATAACTCGTAATTTTGATTTTTATAATAAAATGGGACTTGAATCTGTTTATTGGTTTTATGATGGATATTTTATACCGAGTACCTTAGCGCCTTGTCTATGAGGACGTAGTGAACAGTGAGGAGCTTATGTGGGCTATAAGTTTTAATTAAGTTTAATGTGAATTATTACAATAATCTATAATATATTGAAATTGAATCTGATTTCATTATTTTTTTTCTAATTGGCATTACTGATTTCCACACACCTGAGTTCTAAATTATTGAAATTTTATTTTTTCCATGTTAAAGTCTTAACATGTTATGCAAAAAAGGACTATAGATAAGGTCTCCTTAAAGAAAAGCAAATCTGTTTGTAACTTATGTTGTGCTTGTTTTTACCCTATTAAAATTCTGAAACAACAATTTTTAAAAGATCTGCTGAAAATATAACTTTTTATCAAAATTGGTTGAACAATAGCAGTAGTTTTAATATATAATAGTGTATATACGTCAGACAAAATCGTATACTTATTACGAATTCTAAACCAATTATATATTTAAATAGTGTAACATTGTAAAACTTCTTGATACTTGATACTAGAGACCATAAAGAGATATCTAAAGTAAAATAGAGTCTTAAAAAACCTCTAAAACACTGGGAACTGTTCTCTTTTCCAGTAAAGAAATACAATCTAAGATGTAAATCTATGTGTACAAAGTTTCATAAAAAATGGTTTAGAAGATGCAACTGTAAAAATGTCACAATATATATACACGCATTCTAATATTAAAGAAATAGTAAAGCGTGAGTTATTAGTTGGATAGACTTGTTAGTTTTTACCATATGATAGAAGTTAAAAGAAACGAACAAACTGTCTCTTTATAATATTTGTATAGATTTATTCATTCTATTCCAAAATTTCATTTAATTTAACGTGGCTTGGATATTTTAGACTCGAGTCTGATAATAGAATTAATTTTACTAAAGTTTATGGGTATGAAAAAATATAAGAAAACAAATACATAGAGATGAACATAGAATATCGTGGTTTTGAAGTCTGTTAAAAAAATAGAACTGGCTGTAAACATCCGTCACTAAACTTAATTCTTATTTCAATTCAGCAACAACGTCACTTTGGTTTCTGGCCATGATTATTTGGTTTTATTAAAATTCCGATTTAATTTTTACAATAAAATTGTTTATATTATGATATTTAAAGCTGTAAGAATAATGTAATAGAGTAGAATATAACAGATGATCAGAGATCCTTTCAAAGATATAAGATGGAATGTCAGCCAAGCGATAGTAAAAAATTATTTAAAGTTTTTGATGCATCAAAACGTAAACGCACGAGGAAAAAACGTGACGGAGATGATAGTAACTCGATGGCTACAGATGATTCTACGGGCGTAAGTATACTATTGATAAGATCATGATTCTGATAATGTCCTTTATTATAATTATGAAAGTTTGTACCTATATGTGTGTATATGTTTGTTACTATTTTACGGTGAAATGGCTGGACGGATTTAAATGGAATTTACTACTAAACTGGACTGGAGTAACATAAGGGCAATGTGTATTCTATAAGGCACCTAGGGACGCATCCAGGTAAGTCACTACTTATTAGTCTATGTATACATTTGGTACCTATACTTATTACCGATATTGTGATAGTAGGTGTAGACGAAAATCATAGGCGATAACATATAGAATATTTCATGTACTTTTTGGGTATAATTCGTAAGTTTTATTCATTTCTTAAAATATAAAAACTTAAAAAAATCATAATAACCGACTTCATTTTATTTAAAAATAATTTTATGTTTATTTTTTTAAAACCGCTCGACCGATTTCGATAAAAATTTTATGGGATCACCTGGGAAGTATGCTGTATACCCTTTGAAACAAAAAATAATATTATTCCAAATCGGTTCAGGGGCCTTCTAGTAATCGATGAACATACACAAAAAAATACAGACGAACATACGACCTCCTCCTTTTTGGAAGTAGGTTAAAAATAAAAAGAGCGGAATAAACATCTGTGTGCAATTTGTCGTGTTGGCATAAGATGAGGAACTCTGCGTCTAAAAATCGAATACAATCTGCCATGAAAAATGATAACAATCTTCCATACTAAATAATATATTAAATTTGTTACCGATTCGTGTTAAAACTCATTGAAATGTGCAATCTATACGAATGTCCCTCTTAATCGAGAGTTATGTATTTATGGACTATTTTTTTAATACAATAATATTATCATTAATCATTTTAGGGCTGTCAAGGTAATGGGCGTAGGGTTAGCTCTGCTAAAACGAGTCTTCAGGATATCTCTGCGGTTCAAGGTGTTGAAGGGAAGCAAGAGAATGTTAATAAAAGGTTATTTTTATAATGTTATGCATTAATTTGATTTTTATTCTATACTTCTATATTAGTTTGAAATGAAAAAAGAAATGACTTGCGACTAAGTTGTAAGGCATATGTAGCTGAATTAGCCAACTAAAGCTTCAATTCTGTGTTTGTTAATATTTTTGTTTGAAGACACGTTTAGCTCGGTTAGTAGTGATCCTACTTGCTGTGCCAGCGATCGCGGGTTGGAATACCGCTGGTTTCATTTGTGTGATGAGCACATGTTTGTACTCCAGACATGGGTGTTTATATTTATAATATGTAAATTGTATGTATTTAATTTTATACATGTGTAGTGTATCAACTTTCTGGTATCTACTACACAGACCTCGTAGCTTACCATGGAACTAGACGGTGCTGTGTGTTAATGTCTCAACATATTAAAAAAAAATTAAAACTATGACGTTTGTTTGTTTGTTATTACGTTACGTCGAAGCGGCTGGATGGATTTGGATAAGTAGGTACACAGGTGGACTATGGCCTGCAGTAACACATATTATTGCTACTGTTAAGCACCTAGGGATGCAATCGAGCGAATCATGGGTAAGTTATTAGTTAATATCAATGAAAATATTAAAAACTAGTAATTAATTAAGCGCTATAAGTAAGAATTATTCTTTAATATCAATGGAAAATATTAAAAACTAGTAATTAAGAGGATTGTGAAGTGCCGATACGCGGCGAGAGTAGGTATTTTAAAAAATGCTATCTGTTTCATACCGCTTTGCATCCCCCCGGCAGTGAACAACACAAATACAACATACGCAAATTCTCACACACACTATGATAGCAGCAGCCGGTAACGCGCGGGCGCTTGCGGGGGGCGGGGGCGGGGGCGGTGCGACTCGGCGCAAGAGCAATTTCAAAGTTTATCTAATATTTATTATTTTAACGGTTTGCGTACAATATACATTCCCTACAAGTTACATCGCACCTTTATTCATAAACTGAAATAACTCTAAATTATAATTCTGTGGCGAATATCATTTAAAATTTGACTTGTTCAGATTGATGACTTCAAAAAATCATAAAAAAATAAATAGGTGGTTTAGATCAATTACAAAAATCTCGTTCCTAAAGTTGAAAGTTTTAGAATTTTTTGTTGTTTATGTACTAATAGACCCATCGGAATTCTTTTATTTTTAAAATATTTTTTTTATTGAAAACCTGAAGTTTTATGATTTTATAATGCTAGCAGGTATATAAGGAATAGAAATTCATAAAATGACCTGATCATGAATGATGATGATTTACGATTTTTTAACAAATCTATGACTAAATTTTATAAAATATATCAACTTTATTTTTTTAAATATATTTTTAACTAATGAATAAACAAGATTAGATTACGAATGAATTTCATTTCTTTCTGTAATTGGCCTAAAATCATTTTTTTTTCAGAAAAATCAATAAAATTAACTCCAAAAACTAATAAAATATCGATAAATTCGAAAAAAATATAACGAATAGTATGTGTGTATATATATATATATATATATGTATGTATATATATACATATATATATATATAATTATACACATACTATTCGTAATAATTTTCATAAAATTATAACGAATATAGAATTAAAAATATAAATTTTACAAAAATAAAAGTATTTTTATTGCTCCTTCTAAACGGTAATAGTCCAGCAATTAGCAAAAGAAAGCGCGTGACCGGTGGAGGGCCAGATATAATGATGATGATGATATAGAAAATATTTTTATTTTTGTATGAAAATGAAAATTTAAGAAATATATTTTTTTCTTGTTACAGAGGTTGTTGCTATGATGTAAATAGTATATTCCCAAAAGGTCTTCAGTAAATTAAAAATGACCCTGTATATATATATATATATACATATTTTCAGTTTTGTATTTTTCCTCAGAAATAAGATATTTTCCCGCGGTAATCCTATAATATGTTGATCCGGATAACCAGCTGCCACCATACCAAATTTCATCAAAATCCCTCCAGTGGTTTTTCTGTGACGTGGTAACAGACAGACAGACATACAGACAGACAGACAAAAATTCAAAAAACTATAGATTCGGCCTGTGTATCGATAATAATGTTTATTTCAATAATATTTTCCAAAAAATATTTAATGTACAGATACGGCTTAGTTACAATCTATACATACGAATATAATAAAATTCTAAACTTTGGATTGAATCCTTTCAGTATCGATCGATATATCGATATTACCTTCTCCTTCCTAGGAGATAATAATATCGATAGCACCTTCAACATCACTACAGTCTAAAATATGCCCCTGCCCCCGACCCGTATGGTGCGATAGAGAGAGTTGCAAGTCTTAGACTCAATTACCTACATTTCCTTTTTGAAATATTGTTTCGGGCGATAACGTTTTCACCCCCCTAAACATTAACGAAATGAGACGATTTTGGTCTCATTAGATTCAGTACACCTTAATCTAGGTCTGTACGTTTTCCTTTTTTTGTAATTCAGTTTAGTTTAATTTAAAAAAATAAAAACGCTGGAGGAAGTTTTTAGGCCAAAAATATAGATATTTAGATGCTAATAACTTCTATCGTACGCAATATTTCTAAAAAATAAAAACGTACGGACCTAGATTTTGATTATATCTACAACATTTCCAAAAATTATGAAAATTAGACTATGTTTAAGGGGGGAAAAACGTTATCGCTTTTTGTATGAAAATTTACAGGTTCACGATCCTCTTAATTAAGCGCTAAAAGTAAGAATTATTCTTCAGGGAAAGAGACAGTAGCCCGTCTATGACTCGGTCGCCAGTTGAAGTACATCGACCGCGGTCTCCGCGTCGCCATCGACGTATTGCGTATGAGTTTATCATATTATTTTATAATTTGAGCATTTGTTGCTTATAAATAATTGCAAAGTTTATTTATTATAAAGACGAATGTTAAATAATATATCGAGAACCTGGGCGACTAAGCTTCCGACCGACCTTTGTATCCGACTGGGATTTGAACCCGGACACCTTTTATTTTCAATCTTGCGCCTTGGCCGCTTAACTACCATGCTTATGCCCGAACGTGCGAAATCAGCGACCACATTTTGCGTGGAACACGAAAGAAAACCACATTACAACTAAAAAACATGCGTTTTCCCACACAAGACTAATTTAGATAGACTTTTGGCCTACGAAAACCCCCACATACCAAATTTCAGCAAAATCGTTTCCGAGATCGCGAAAATTTATTGAAGTTATTACGAAAATACATTAAACAATTAATTTGCAGAAGAGAAGGTATATCTTTGGCTCTAAAAGCTGGTCTGGTGTCGACGCCTCGATCTATATCGCCTAATCCTCAGGTAAAAACCTTTTTAGGTCTTAGATAATAGAATTACAAAAACTAATTTGCCTTACATAGATAGCTTTCTAAAATATATCTAACATTTAGGAAGGAGAAGATGCTATTGGCTCTGTTCCTAAAGATCAAGATTCATTTATTTACGCTTTCTTGGAAGAAGCTATAAAACGGGATAAGAAAAAGTGAGTAAAGTAATTGTTAAAGCAGGTAGGTAGGTACATATGGACTTATTATATGTCGTAGAGCAACTTCTATAACGGCAAGTTGCAGAACTAACTTGTGGAGATAAAATTATTATTTACTCTGTGGATAACGTTCAATTTAATTAAATCATGAAATCGTATATTTTTATGGTTGCTAGTATGAAAAATGTGAACAAACATTTTAATATATCTATAGGCACCTAAAAATTAAAAAAATATCGTGTACATAAGTACTTGTTCCGGTTTAACTGTGATAGTTGATAAACTTTGCCGGTGTTTAGATTTCCCTAGTGACTGAGTTCGTAACTAATGATAAGAGTTACAATACCTATAATTTATTTAACACTAGCACGGTAGCAGTTCTTATTCGATAATATACTTTGTCATATACTAATGTTTCAAACATTATTATGGCAAAATTGTATTTGTACTCTACAAAAGTTTTCAATGTATTAATTGCTAGCGGCTCACCTTCGCTTCGCTCGGGTTCGTAGGTACGTTTTAAATATATATATGCTCCTGGTACTTCTCTGATAGCAGAGTGGACCTTGGAGCAACCCAGTGGTTGTTGTGGTCTGCTTCGGCAGACCTGCCGTCGGGGCGTCGTAGTTGAATGCGTAAGCGATCCTGCGACGCCCCATTAAGACGGGGGATTGTTTTGTTGGGTTTTAGTGGGTAGTACTGGCTTCGTCGGTGAGTCCCACACTTCGTGCGTAAATGCATTGCCCAACGTTAAAAAAAAGTCTTGATAAAACTCCACACGGTTTATATAAAATATTACATAGTTAACTTAAAACTTTGAACATCAGGCATCGTCACACCAAAAGACACGAAGAACGTGACGTATCCCAAATAAGGGAGCGTCAGCACCACCATAGGCGTCATCGGGACAACGAGACTAGAGATCGTGATAAGTAATGTTGTTTTTAAATTAACATTCACTAAATTGTTGATTTGTAATTTATCGACATTTTCCATTAATATTGTTTAAATATTATACAGATTAAATAAATATGAAGCTCCTAAAATTGATCAAGCAACACTATTTGAAACTTTTGCAAAATTGTGTGCCCAGATGAATCAAAAATCTCCGCTCTATGCAAACGCCAATGATGTAGTAAGATTGATATGCATATTATTTTATAACTAGCAGGTATTTTGTTGGTTATCTAGTTTTAGAGAATTATTTTAAATGTATCAATGATTCCAGCCGCGATCTCAAAGTCATAAATCCTTACAATGTGAAGTTGTATCTAGACGGGAATCTTTTGAAGCTGATCAAAGACCTATTCAACTTCGCAGTCGAGATCTCTCCAGAGACAATATGTCACCGTCCAGGATGCGCAGCCACGATCATTTTAATAATCGAATTAGAAGTCATGATAATATAGCTGTTACAAATAACAATAGAAATGAAAAATGTGGTTGTTGCGAGCCCTATGATAAGCAACAACCAAAATATTCTAGTAAAACTAATGTAGCGCCGGGAAAATACTACGATGATGATAGATATCATGACTGCCCGCCGCAAACTACCCCCACCAGAAGTTGCCTTAACGGACATTACAAAACTCGCGCACCAGATCGGAGAGATATAAGGGATTACGACGACCAACGACGAAAATATGACGAAAGACGAAGACTGTGTGAACAGAAAGCTAGCAGAAGTTTTGAAATACATAGAGATGGTTACGTAGAAGATGAGAGGAGTTATCGCAGAACAGCTAGAAGCGACGGCGTTAAAGATAAACGTTATGATGAAAGAGATTATAAAGATAGAAAATATGAGGATCGAGGTAGAGACAAGTATTACGAAGAAAAAGAAAAAAATTATGCTTCATTACCAGCTAAAGATCGTCGATCGAGACGTAATTTGGAAAGATTTGAGAATATGTCTATAGCGTCAAGAGATGATAACTACAGAGATAGAGATCGTGATAGAGACAGGTATTCCGAAAGAGAAAGAGATTCTGGGTTAAGTGTAGCCGATGGTGAGACCAGTACTGTTAGTGGAAGAAGTAATTATTTACGTGTTGTTAAAGTAAGTCTCGCGAATGTTACTAGATTATACGTAAATGTTATTATGAAAGTTTTCATATACTTTTGTTTGTGTAGCAAGAAATCTCAGAACAACGAGAGGCTATGGACAAAATGATGAAATTATGGAAAGAATTGATGCGTTGTTTCAAAGGAGTTTCGCAAGTTCAAGGCACAGATAAAACCAATGTAAGGCTTCATTTCACAAAATAATATTCCACTTTTTTGTTCTTCTATGGAAGCAGCTAATACCATGGTATTTTTATTTATATATTTTATAATTCCAACACCCGTACAAAATTTCACCCTAGTTTAACCCCATTAGATCTTTGGTGCTCAGATCATTATAAATACCAACATTTTGTACAACTCAAATTCTGCGCAAGCGGCTTCTTAGGCTCTGCGTTGTCTGTTTCGAGAATGTTAAGAGTTTTATAAGAAATATGATTTTATTGACTTGTTTTTACTGATTCATAAATTTGGTAGATCAAACCGCCGCACTGTAAGCACAAAAAAATTGTCAGTATATTTTGTAATGTTATAATATGAGAGTAAGGTCGAAGACTAATTTTTAAGACATTCAGCCATTTCAAATTTACAAATGAATTTAAGTGTGCTTATACGTGAAACAGTATTGTCGAATTAATTAAAACAGCCAGACGAGAGCCAGGGTTTAGCCGAGTAGTTAATTGCACAAGAAACCAAAAATTAGTTATGATAAAAACATAAAAAACAAAATAAAAACCGACTTCCAGGCACTAAGATACAAAAAATAACTAAACGGGGATTTTCATTTAGGATATGTAGATTGTAGATACGTAATCAGATATTTTCGAAGTCGGTGATATTTCGATACGTAAAATACATCACAAATTGATGTATCTAAGTATAATATTTTAACTATAATTAGAGTTCATACCTTGTCATATTTACCTATTAGATATCATATCTTAAAGTATTGTCGGCTGGCACCAACTTCGAAAATATCTTCTATCCTTTAAAACAAAAAAAGAATTTTCCAAATCGGTTCAGGCGTCTTCGATTGATCGGTGAACATACATAAAAAAAAGAAAGATTGCGACGAATTGAAAACCTCTTCCTTTTTAGAAATCAGTTAACAATATATTAGCATTTGAGTTGATAATGATATTATGTAGGAAACAGCAGCGAGTATGCGCGACTCGGCCGCGGCTCAGTTGCGTCTGTGGCGCGAGTGTATGCGTCGCTATGAGACGGTCGCGAGGGACGTGGGCGACACCGACGCCAGGCTTATGGTGAACATATTTATATTAATACTCGAATATATATATAATTCTTCTGCACATGTGTTTGTCACCTTACTCCTCCTAAAGGACTGGACCGATTTGGATGAAATTTTGTATGTAATTTTCAATGGGGCCCTGGACGGTTTGAGAACACAATTGGACCAGGTAGGTGGCGCTGCTGTTGGTGTGTCAGTTTGTTTTTTAGTAGTTTGAACGCGGACGAAGCCGCAGGTACTGCTAGTATAATAATAAAAACTTTATTGGCACAAGTTACTTTATTAGACTAAGCTAATTACAATATGATCTTTAAATGACAGCGCGACGTAAAGCGTAAGATTTATTTAACTTAATATCGCTGCCGACTGTACTAGGTCGAGCCTGTATTACAGACTGCGGTTAATTGCCTTTGCCGTCTAAGTATCTTTTCTTTTTTTTTGCCATAAAGTAGCTATGATGGTATCGATTGATGGAACTCGATTTAAACCTTCATAGAAATGCTGATAATTTCATTTTTAATTATATAGTTGTATTACCATTTTTACTCTTAAACATTCTTAATTTAACAATATTTTGTTGAAAATTATATTATCACATTTCTTGTTTTATATATTTCTAATAGATATAATAACTGTCCGTTAGGAAGAAATAAATAAACAGCGCTCGGAAATGACTGAAATGGCTAATATGTGGCAGGAGTGTTTACAGCGATACAGAGATATGAGCAACGACTTTAACAACTTAAAGCAACAGGTTACATTCTATTCAGTAGAGTTAGTTTTGTATTCTTTAATTATTTACTCGTATGTAAATGACTCCTACATGATTCATCTTAGAATGAGTAATTCTTGTACCTAGTATATTTATAAATTTCGTGGATCTTAGAAACAACTCAAACGATTTGGATCAAATTTTGTATTTAGATAAGGTTTTACTTTTTAAGTTTATCTATGTAGAAGAAATCTTCAGAATTTTTTTAGACACCTACAAAAAAGTTCTGAAAAGACGCACTCTTTATATATTTAAAAAAACACGATTGTACAAAAAAAAACTCCGTGCGATGCTCGTCTCGCCCAGTTACTTTTATAGATTAAATTCAGGCTTAGAACTGAAATAGTCTAGGCTGGTCATAGGCCGTGGTCGGTAACTAATATTAAAAATTATTATTATTATTAAAATGGGAATATAAATATCTTATACTGTTTGCATTCCACAGTTATACTGCTCATAAAAATAAATGAAGGACACTAAAGGCCTGAGTAACATATTATTATGTATATAGTACTACGCATAGAAATAAAAACGATAGTCTTTGTATAGATATCTATACCTATTGGCCTTTAAAAGTTTAGAAAGCACAAAATATATTAAGATATCTATAATGTATAAATTTTGATTAAATTTTAATATGTCAGTTGGCGACATCAGAAAGTCCAACACGTATGGCGGCGCCGCCGCTTGTGTGCGCAGAGGGCGAAGGACCGCCCGCCGCCCCGCATTATCGAATGCCATATAATTATCCACCTGTATGTATTGTCTTTACTAATTTTACGTAATAAAAATATCAAAATACTAGCGACTCTCAATTAAGTCCCTAGGTGTCTTTGTTGTACATTTTATTGCTTTATTACAAACCGTTTAGGCAGCGCACGGCCAGTTATGTTCCGGATTCAATTAAAGTTTTTACGATTTCTAATAGTAAATACATTTTTATTGGAATAATAAAATACCTATATTACTCAGCAGTAATATATAGCTTTCTGTAAAAGAATTTTCAGTATCGGATAAGTAGTTTCAGAGATTTCCCCTACGTCTTTTAAATTAGTATGTCTAAAATTTACTCCGCCATGTATGTATGTATGTAGATGCCACCAATTCCACCTGGATACCCAGGGGGTTCCCCCTTAAGGTCTCGGGTCTCGGCACCACCAGCGTGGTGGTGGACGGGCGAAGGTCAGCCAGAGTCCCCTAGGCGGAGATCTTCACCGGATTCACGAGGATCCAGGGATAGACGGCATCGGCACAAGGATAGAGATCGTGGTGAGTAGAGGATTCATTTCATCACATGTTTCAAATCCTGCGCAGGATTTGAACCTGCTACCGAATAGACTGTCATGAACAAGTCATAAGAGTTTAAAGTTAACTTTAATTATGCAGGTATTTAATCTACTTGTTTCATTGACCCTATATGATACTTCGCACAATTTTTTTATCATTACTGAACATATAAATTAAGAATCTGGTAAAATCAAATATATTGGTTTGAGATTGGTTGGTGCAAAATATTTCAATAGTGTTGGCATATAGTTACTTTTCGCCTGAGCGAGAGTGAAATTTTTTATTGTCTAAAGTAAAGCAAATTAGGATAGTATAAATATATTGTAAAGATATTATTTTCTGAACTTTAGCTATTTAAAATTATTCTGCTTTATTTATTTATGTTAATTACTATGAAATTATTTTCAGACGATTCGAGATATAAAGAGAAATCTAAGCCCAGTGGTGCCCGCTCGGAACACAGACACAGAAAACGATGATGCGCGAGATAATTTATATTCGAAATATGTAAAAAATATATGTACATTTTGTTTAATTAATCAGTAAATTTTTTGTATAAATTAGGCTGTTATTTGTTAAATTTTAAGTTTAACTTTTTGATGAATTGTTGAATTTTTTTGATGGAAATGTTTCTGTTTATATTTTCAAATAAATATTTTTGAAGTGATGTGGTGTTTTATTCTATAAAAGTTTGCACCAAAGCCTTATGGGTGATGGATTAAAATATTTTTTTGTTTTTTGATAGATTGATGACCTGCAAGTAGGAAATAAAACACAAAAATCTTTTCGTATTTCCAAAAAGAATATTGATTTACAATGTATATAAATAACTATGAATTACATTTAACTTTGTCGTTTTAACAATAAAATGACAAAATTTTTAACAGATTGTCTAAACCTAATTGGATGGATGTAAATAGATACAAAACTCTATGAATGTTAATAATCTACTGTCGTGTGTAATCATTTAGTCATTCGTATGCCCAAAAAGGTTCGGGCATGAAGACCTAAAGTAAATAACAATAAACAGGCACTACTAATTAAATTCTTACAGCATATTTTTTGAGTAAACATTAAAAAAATTGAGAGCCATTTGTAGGGTCTTATAATTTTATTTATAAGTTTTTCCGAAATAGCTTAAAGCTTAAGAATTTAATTACTAGCGTCCAGATGACAAATTACGTACGTGGAAGATACAGTACAAACACCTTAATATATACATGAGAATACTTCGACTAAGTTTCAAACTCACACGGCCTTATTTACCTATATTTCAAAGGAATCTTATGTATCAAGAGTTTCGAAGAGCCTTTAAATATACCATTTACAGATAATAATAAGCTTTTACCCGACTGCGTCAGAAGAAGGGTTATGTTTTTCGAGTGTGTGTATGTATGTATATTTTTTTGGCACGCTCTGTATCCCCGGCTTGATCGATTTTAGCTTGTGAGATGTCGTTAGATTCGTCATAATTGTGAGAGTGACAATGGATATATCAAAATAATAAAAAATTAAATGGACAATTTTTGGCGTCATTATATAGTGATTATATCGAAATTCTTGATACAGGTTTCGCTATTAAGGAGTAAGAGAGAAAATAGTGACTTGTCACCCTTTTTTATATTACAAATCACACAATACTACGAGTGTAACAGGACTCTTATGAATATTTGATTACAATTGGCTTTTCTATCGTTTAATACAAAACAAATTATAATTAGAGCTATTTCCTTACTTTAAACATGCCTTTTATGCTAAGAAAGACAAGTTTTCTTCTATTACAGTTTACACTTCTTACTTTAGTTTCCATTAAGTGTACTGTAAACGTCATATAATTCTGAATTCAACACTTGATTTGTTTATTATATTAATATTTTATAACAATTACACGACCACACAAACTATCGATCTTATTAATATATTGAACATTTTACTGCATCCCTTACGAAGGCCGCAAAGGCACAGTCGTTCACTCATTAACAGCAATAATAATATTATAATTCTATTTAATTCAAATTCTTAGGTTTTACATATTAGTATACTCTTACATTGCAGTTTTTATATTTTTTCTCAGAAATGAGACATTTTCCCGCGGTAAAAAGTATCCTATATGTTGACCCGGATAACCAGCTATCACCATACTAAATTTCATCAAAATCCCTTCAGTAGTTTTTCCGTGATGCGGTAACAAACAGACAGATAGACAGACAAAAAATCTAAAAACTATAGATTCGGCCTCTGTATCGATAATAATGTTTATTTCAATTAGATTTTCTAAAAAATATCTAATGTACAGATTCGGCGTAGTTACAATTTTATTATATGTATAGATGATTAGAAAGTATAGCAGTCCTTCTCGGTCGATCTCAAATCAGCACTTAATAACGCTCGAAAACAATATATAGCACCTTATTGTGTAGGGCACTCATTTGTCTTGAGAGAGTTCACACAATACCCATTCATTCGTTCATAATAATAGGGGAATAAATGTCATTGTAAAAAAACGTTATATTTTTCTTTTAAAGTGTTAGATTTTTATAGTTTGCTCTACGTTTTGGTACATAAACTAATGTTACGATATAAACATGCATAATTTAAATATAAACATGATAATTTTGGCTATTGAGCATCAAACGCTACAAAATGCAGAAATATTAATTTAATTATATTTATTTATGCTAATCTATTTTAGTAGGTTGTATAGGACGATTTGAATTGAACAATTAAAAAATATAATTTTAGTTACGTACATTTTAGGATGTAAATGCTTTTTGAGACCTAATATACGAGTGTTGTTTGAATTAAATCAAATCTAAATATTTCCTTAAAGCACCATAGTGGTCATAATTTTGATAACTTATAAATACCTAGAAAACTGTCGTTCAAGAACTTATCGTATTTATTTGGTAAAGGACAGCTCTGTGCGCGCATTACTTGCCTTTAGGTAACTCATATACATTTAACTCCGGTGTGACTCTCTATACATAACGTAAATTAAGCTTAAAACTAGGCGTTCTTTAATAAATACATATTAAGATCATAATAATCAAAATTCACTCGTTTCCACTAGCGTCTTTGGACAAGGGCCGCCGTTCTCAGTAAACCTGGAAGGTGAAAATCATAACGTTAAAGACACATATATATCAATGTTAATTTACTACAATTATTTAGACATTCATTTTATTATTCTTCTCCCTGCCAATTTCCCAATCACTTGGGGTCGGCGCAGTACATCTACTGTACTGCTGATATTTTATTATTATTATTATTCTAAATTTTAGATTTGTTGTAGCTGAGAAAATAGAACTTGCTAAGTACGTGGAGGGATTTGCTTTAGCAAGAATTGACTCAATAATGTTAAGGTACTATATTTAGTATGTATTGCCAGCTACACGTCAGATCTTAGTGTATTATATCAGTTTGTTAATATCTATCAAAATCTATCAGAGGCTCCTATGCAATTATATATTAAAAAACCCGTCCAATCGCAATTCCGTTGTTGTAAATTAAAAAGACAAACATACAAATATATTTTTGTATTTATAATTAAGTAAAGTTTAAATCAAGTTATAAGACAATATGTGTAAAAAAATAACAAACATGTTGACAAACATAAACATACAACATTAAAATAATAAGAAAGTTATTAGACAAACACTTTAAAGATTATTTTAGATATTAAATTTAATAAAAAAACCTTTATATATCTCACCTTAACACCATAAGCCATTTCGTACCCGCCCTTGCTCTGCATCTGATTTTGTATGGAGTGGAGTAGTGACGATGGCATTTCCACGTCCGTCGACCCTGGAAGGTAGATGAAAATTCTATTAGATATATTTAATTATACTATAAGACGGCCCAGATGTTGATCAATAACCATAATTTTTCTTTAAATAAAGTTTAATTTTAAAATAAATATAATTCAAAATATATTCTACTAGCACTGCCCGCGGCTCCGCCTGCGTTCAGATGACCAAACAAATTCTTAGGTTTTACATATTACTACTAATACTCTTACAATGCAGTTTTAGTATTTTTTTTCTCAGAAATAATATATTTTCCCGCGGTAAAAAGTATCCTATATGTTGAACGGATAACCAGCTATCACCATACCAAATCTCATCAAAATCCCTCCAGTGGTTTTTCTGTGATGCGGTAACAGACAGACCGACAGACATACAGACAAAAATTCTAAAAACTATAGATTCGGCCTCTGTATCGATAATAATGTTTATTTCAATAAGATTTTATTATGCATTTGTATCCAAAAAAATATTTAATGTGCAGATTCGGCTTAGGTACAATTTTATTATATGTATAGATAGACTAAAAGTTCTTTAAATAAAACAAAATATACTTTTACTATATTAATGTCAAAATAATTGTTTTGGGATCTTATTACATTTTTTTAAATTTAAAAATGTAACTCTCTTTAAAAATATCCATGTAGTTGTCTTCTAAAATTATAATCTTTTCGCAAGTAATTTTTATAGAGCATGTTAGCTAAAAAAAAGCTAAATGAATACATATTATTGGATTAAATTGATAGTTTACAAACAAACGTCTTCTCAATATATCTTCATCAAATCATAGATTTCGTGCCAAAAGAGTAATAAAAATAATTAATTCGTAAATCGATAGTTTTTTTTTATCATAACAATTAGTTGGAAAGGTCGTTCAGACAATGAATGATATCAATGCTAATAAATAGCATTTAATATCAGAATTTGCAAGACTGATTGATCAAGTCACGTTTTTATTGAAATTAGGGCAGGAACGAATACGAGAGCTGTTATTAATCTTATAAAACCTTCAGTATCCTTGAGTTAACTACGAAATATTGTATTTATAGGTACATAAATCTGTTAATGCAAGCATATGCCTTTTTTTCAACTGCCTCGGTGGTGTAGTGGCTAGTATGTACGGCTGCACACCCGGAGGTCCTGGGTTCGAGTCCCGGGTCGGGCCAAGTTTAGTTATTGAGTTTTCCTGTATAGTAAGTCTCAGTAACAACCCGGAGTTGGGAAGTTGGCGGTGTTTCACCCCCGTGCCTCGGAGAGCACGTAAAGCCGTCGGTCCTGCGCCTTAACTCTCACCGGTCGTGTCGAGTGGTCGTCCCACCGGAGTATGAGAGTGATAGGAATAGAGAGTGCACTTGCGTCTGCGCGTACACTTGAGCACTATAATATCTCCTGCGCAGTTGGCTAATCTCATTGAGATTGGCCGCCGTGGCCGGAATCGGTTAGGAGAACATCATCATCATGCCTTTTTTACTCCACAGTAATTTTTTATCATAAAAATTAATTTTTCTTCGATGTATTTATTTGTTTATGTAATTTGCCTTCAATATAAAAATATAAGTATGAATTCAATACCCTGATTTTTTTTAAGTTGTGGTTTTATAATCGTTAAGCGCAATGTCAATACACATAGCTTTTACTCGTATATTGTAGTGCCACTTAATTTGACAAACATTCGAGTATGAGCAAAGCCTTATATCGCGACCTTGCGTTCGACTCGGAGTCGAAGGCACGACGGCATTCGGGTCACCTTGTGAGAGCTGTCCTTGATACACTTGCCATTTCTAATAGCTATCAAAATATTCATATTTTCATTTAAGCTAAATAATATGGTTATTTTAATTCATAAT
Source organism: Brenthis ino (assembly GCA_921882275.1). Classification (NCBI taxonomy): domain Eukaryota; kingdom Metazoa; phylum Arthropoda; class Insecta; order Lepidoptera; family Nymphalidae; genus Brenthis; species Brenthis ino. The sequence goes on along the minus strand of OV170229.1, from coordinate 21,114,383 downwards.
TTAGAAGTTCCCTTGAGGGATACACATATACATATGTACTGAAAAATATATCCAAATGTTCTGAGATGATGTAAAATATTTATAATAAAGAATCATAAGCGGGATTTGAACCCACACTAGGCGACAAAGAGACAAACATTTTGACTGCCACATTAAAAAGTTAAATATCAAATTCGCTATAAAAATAATTATTACTGTCAGGTGTTCGTACTCGTTTGGAATCCGCATGAAAAATGAAAGAAATAACGGGTTTGCTATGGGAACTCTGGCTTGAATGGAATGTTGACTTTGATGCTCATAATATATTCTTGTTTTAATTTGATTGGTGAAGGAAATGCATTAAAATGTATCCAAATGTGGGCATTATACGGTAAAAATATGGCATTTTCGATTTTCATTTATTTAGGGCTTTATTTGTACAGTTCATTTTTTAGCTTTACTCGTAACTATGCAAAGAAATTTGATAAAACTTTCTATGAGAGAAATCTGGTTCACGATGTAATGAAGTATTTAATATATACATTTATATTTAATTGAGTAAAGCTCTATCTAGTACTTTTCAATACCTAAATGTTTTTGACACCCCTATTTGTTCTTAATCACATAGATGTAATAATAAATGCTTACATTTAAATTATATTTATTTTATTAGTCCGTCCGTCTAATAACAGTAAAAGTAGCATTGAACGATTAGTAAACAGTTAGCAAGATATCATTTATGATCCTATCATTAAAGCGAAATCGTTAGATAAATTATGGAGACTCGATTAATATTATTTTCTCCCATATTTCAAATATGAAGACTGAGTTAAACTATTAATGGAAGAAAATAGCTTTCTACCGTTACCGCAAGATTATTTTGCTCATAAGCAACATTAAGTGCTTTTACTTCGTTATATATGTCAATTTCGTTATAATACACTGTTGTGTACAGTAAACAAACTATAAACAAGCAATTCTGATAAGCTTTAGCTGTTATTGTCATTTAAAATATTTTTTAAGTTATGTATATTTTAAAGTAAAATATTGGTTATGTCGATTACATAACTAACCTTCTCTTACGTCAGCTTTTAACAACCATACTCCATACTTTCCAACTACAACGCATACGAGAACAACTGAATGTAAAGAAAAATTCGTGGCGACACTCTGCTGCCCATAAATAAAATTGAATATATATAAAATTATTAAATATATACAAAATTTAATATATATACATAAAATTTGTACACAAAATCACACACGGGTTCATTACACCAATGCTGCCTAAGACAAGTATGTACTAAGAAATTAGCAAACGCTCTTTGATATTACTCGTAATAATATTAGTAAAGATGTTCAGATTATACATAAAGCATGCGGAAAAATGTATATAAGGAAATAGAAGCAATATTGTACTTATCAAATACTAACAAAACTTCGTCTGCGTATTAATAATACACTATATTTATAACATAACTAGCATTGCCCGCAGCTCCGCCCGCGTTCAGATGAATAAAAACCAAATTCTTAGGTTTTACATATTGATGTAATTTTTCTCAGAAATGAGATATTTTACCGCGGTAAAAAGTATCCTATATGTTAATCCGGATAACCAGCTATCACTATACCAAATTTCATCAAAATCCCTCCAGTGGTTTTTCCGTGATGCGGTAACAGACAGACAGACAGACAAAAATTCTAAAAACTATAGATTCGGCCTCTGTATAATGTTTATTTCAATAAGATTTTCCAAAAAATATTTAATGTACAGATTCGACTTAGTTACAATTTTATTATATGTATAGATTAACTGAATATTATAAAGTAATATATCAGAATGAAGTATCTACTCGTCTCTTATTGCCTTTTCCCATCCAGCCAAGCGTAAATTATATTTTGCGTGAGGTGGGCCGTGAGTGTACAGAGGGTGAGGGCCGAATGTGCCATTTCTTACTGTAGTTAAAGGTTAACTTTCTTATTATCTATTAATATTTATAGCATATATTGAAATTATTCATTTTTAAGTAACTTAGAGCAAACATCAAGTATAGATTACATTTCCCAAAAAATACATTTATAATTGAATTAATACGTATTGCTATACTCATATATATATATATATATATATATATATATATATATATATATATATACTCGAATGCATATACAAGAAAAAAGAACTGTTTTTAAAAGAAATAACAATTTATATATGTTGGTTGGAGTGACTATTTAGTATTTACTACTTAGTAAAGGTTAGGGTCAAAGCCTTTCCCAACGATATTGGAATGACCTTAGTATATACTGTGAGGTCTCAACTCTCAACAGCGTACACTCGCAAGGTAATATTAATTATACTGGATTATGATTGTCATAAAACAACTGTACATATATCATATCTTAGTATTAAGTACGAGGATGGTTTCATAATAAAAAGAGAATTATGAAAGTTTGTTTGTTATTGGCGAAAATATCGCGTAATAATATACACACCAAAATACAACAGAAATTATTATGTAGGTTCGTCATTTATGAACTTAGTCAAAAAATAGCAAAGTTTTAGAAGTATATATTTAATTTTTAGGATTTTTGCATAATAAAAATTATATCTATAATTTTAACTTATAGATACTCATATATACATAATTTGGACTCTACATATTTTTTAAATGCAATAAATAATTGTTTTTTTAAGTGCAATAAAGAATAGTATATAAATTTGATATTTTCATTATTACTCACCGTTATTTTTATATTTAAAAAAAATATTCAAACAAAACACAACCTTGTACCAATCTTACAATACATCATCAAATACATGCAAATAAACTTCTAATCTGACAGTGAGAGTCAGATAAGTTAATCTTGTCACGTTTTTTTCTAAGAATCTAATGATACTTTTATATAAAAAATATTTTGGCCGTATTTTTTATTGTATGTTATTGAATTTTGTAGTCACTTTCGAATAATAATTATGTGACACAATGGATTTCTTATTCATTCTGGTGTAAAAATTACTTTTGTGTTTTATTTCTACCCTTATACATATTACAAAGGGGTAAAGTTTAAAGTGTGTAAAAGTTAACTTTGGAGTCAGAAATGCGAATTAAACATTAACGTCAGTAATTCCAGTAGGAAATTTATGACTTACACAGTACATATACCTAATATTTTTTTTACATTTACGCGAATATTTGACATTTTATCTTTTCAGATTAGTTTGCGGATTTATTTTGATTTTTGGTTCCGACGTTTCGAATGCTTTACAGCAATCATGGTCACGGGAGAGACTTAGTTTTAGTCATATAATACTTGTTACAAGCAGTGCGTACCCACAATTTTACAAAAACCAAAATTAATCTGCGAAATAATCCGAAAAGATAGTTTTACTTAAAATATTGCAAAATAACTAAAGGACTCCCCATGTCGACCTCACATAGCGCTGGATAAAGAGAAGATAAATGTATAACAGAAGGCCTCACAGGGGGTTCGGACGGAGTGATGCAAGGCTTGTCACTAGTCATTTATTATTGCAAGAAAAATTTAAGATTAGAATACTATGATTACTTCATGGTCGTGTTGCCGGAAAAAGTGATGGGGATAAAAAACAGTATCGCGTCACGATTTCGTTGCAACACGAAGGTGAGTTTTTGTACTCATTACATCGCGTTGGTACAATTATATTCAATACATCGTTAAATGCGTGTATTTGTTAATAAATAAACCATTTGTTGATTTTTTTTATTTATTGCTACAATTAGGAACATGAAAAGGCCGTTCATTAATAATTTATAAGATCACTATAACTTACAACTTTTTATTTAACGATAAATTCTGTTTCTGGTAGAGATTTCTTAAAGAGATAAGTCATCCTTTATACCCTTGGTAAACATGTTTTCACTTCTGTTTTTTTTCTGGTACATAAATGAATGAATGAATGAATGAATGAATAAATAAATAAATAATAATCAAAGAGATATTTCACTTTAATATGCTATTGTTATACATGTAACATCCAAATTCTGATTTTTACACTCGACTTCCTTCACTTAATTATATATGTTAAGTGATCTCCGTTCCGAATATTAATCAAATCGATAACATTAGCGTGAATTATGAATGTAAGACTGTTTAAAGCGTTAAAAACATTCTTATAAGCACAATAAAATCATATTTTATTGAGAAAACTAAAAAAAAACATTAGCAAAACCAGGACAAGTCGCTAGTTAGCTATATAATAAAAATATATCAATTTTCTTTTTTTAAGCAAAGTCGAAATGAATGTGTAAATTAATTTAACTGTGTCAATACATTCTGTGGCCAGGAATGTAGCAAGCCGCCACTAATGAAGATGACCGAACAAAGAGATTAAGTCAATTATCCTTCATTCTCGTTAGTAGCTAAGTCTAATTATATAAATATTTACTTAAAGCTATTATAAATATTTTACTGCATTTTCCTCAGGTCTAGGATACATTGTATTCAGCCCTTTTTATCGTCCCACTGCTGGGCACGGGCCTCCCTTCAATACGAGGGGGATCAGGCCATAGTCCACAACGCTGGCCAAGTGCGGGTTGGCGGACTTCACATGTTTTTCGAAAACTTGCTAGGTTCTCTTAGACATGCAGGTTTCCTCACGATGTTTTTCCTTCACCGTAAGGCAAGTGGTAATCATGTTAGAAATGATTCGCACATGAAAATATCAGAGGTGCGAGACCCGGGATTTGACCCCGCTTCACTCGGTTTCCCAAGCAAGCGCGTTACCACTGAGCTACCACTGCCGTAAAGATAGATTACATAGATAATATATTTGTGTAAGCACTGTGCGAATTTCCGGGAAATTAATTCTTAATTGACACGCCGGGAGTCCGCGATTATCAACAGGATAATGTTGCGCTCTGTATATAAGGCAAAGTTCTGAAAAATTTAGATGTAGTTTTTTTTATGATAATATATTTTTGTATTAAAATAGATAATATATGCCAACATTTATGTAATACTATATTATTGTAAAGTTTCATTAAAATCCAATCAGCAGTTTTTGTGTACTAAGCTGTATAAGTTATTATAGTTTTTTAACTATCCTACGGGAACTATTGAATTTTCCGGCATAAAAATGATTCTAACATGTTGCCCGGGGATATAAGGTACCACCATGCAAAATTTCATTTAAATCGGTCCAATAGATTCGGAGATTACATCCCCCTGACTCGGTTTTTACCATTTTTTTGCTATGTACAGACATTCGACCTCTACTGTTTTATTATAGTATAGATTAGCGCTTCGCTTCGCTCGGGTACGTTTTAGTCAGTAAGTATATCCCACAGGAACCGTACATTTTTACGTGATAAAAGTAACTTATATGCTATTTCAGACTATGTTCTGGCGTGATTGAGTAACATACATACTTTACATCCCTCGAAACGTTCGCATTTATAATATTTACGGGATGTTGTAGAAAATTGAACAATATGAGAATTTATTTTATCATAGTCACAGAGCGGTATCACATACTAGGAATTGTTTAGCGGTTAAATTAACAAGGTTTTATACATACAGAAAATATGACTTTATTAATTACAGCGTCACGTCACGTTATATGAAACCACATGCGATGGCGAAATAGCTTGTTAAAAACATTAAACACATTGTAAACTACTCAGCTATATAGCGAATGGGGTTACGACATAATACTTGTTGAAATTGCTTCGCCCTGGTTCTTATCTAGGTAAAAATAAGTATACTAATGTAAATGCCTCGTGCGTATGAAAAGTGGCCAACCCTTAGGTATACTTGAGAAATGATTGATTCCTCACATAAAGTTTAATTTCGTACTAGCAGTGCCCGCGGCTCCGCCCGCGTTCAAATTACCAAAAACCAAATAAAATAGCGCTATTGTTATTTTTTAATAGTTTTTGCCTTATTTCGTAAGTTATTTTGCTAAAATATATATAGTATCATTTTCTGTGAGACGGTAACAAACAGACAGACAGACAAAAATTCTAAAAACTATAGAATCGGACTCTGTATCGATAATAATGTCTATTTCAATTAGATTTTTCAAAAAATATTCAATGTACAGATTCGACTTAGTTACAATTTTATTATATGTATAGATTACAATCCATTCAATTATCGTGAGATATTAGTATTTTAAAAAAATGTTTTGGAGTTAAGACCCGCACTAAAGTAACGGAACGTAATATTTTATAATAGGATCGATTATAGGACCACATACTTCGTTAAAAGTCTATCACACCACTACATAGCATGAATATGCGTGTAGTCTGAGATGAGTCACGCTCCATCTCGGCCGGCGAACTTAGTTTATTTTCAACAAGAACATCTAATGTACTCTAATACATTAAATTTAAACGACAATAGCCGTTATTTCTATCTCTATTCTATTCCATGGAACGCACAGTAGGTATTGATCGTGTAGCTTATTGGAGGGGAAAGAGCCATAAAATTGTCGAAATCAATGCATTGTCATATTTTTGTGGTTAGGAATTCATTTTTTGGCAGAAACGTGTGTAGCATTTATATTTTATCACGTTTTACTTACATTTTACTTAAGAGTGCGAAGTAATGTACGATAGGTATATGACAAGATATAAACGCTATCTTAATCTATACATATAATAAAATGGTAACTAAGCCGAATCTGTACACTATATATTTTTTGGAAAATCTTATTGAAATAAACATTATTATCGATACAGAGGCTGAATCTATAGTTTTTAGAATTTTTGTCTGTCTGTCTGTTTGTTGCCGCATCACAGAAACACCACTGGAGGGATTTTGATGAAATTTGGTATGGTGATAGCTGGTTATCCAGGTCAACATATAGGATACTTTTTACCGCGGAAAAATATCTCATTTCTGAGAAAAAATAAAAAAATTGCAATGTAAGTGTATACTAATATGTAAAACCTAAGAATTTGATTTTTGGTCATCTGAACGCGGGCGGAGCCGCGGGCAATGCTAGTATGACATAAATAAACGCGATAGACATAGTAGGTCTTAATACAGTATAATCAAGCAAATAATAATAATGTTATTGTTGTATAGTGTTATTAGATAACCTTTTGCCTAATTTTGATGATTATAAGTTTAAAAATATAACCTTATTATTTCAAGCACAATCTTCGACTTCTACAATACTATAACTTTTAATATATATTTAATTATTCTCTAAATTAAAAATATAAGAAACTAAAAGTAAAATTATATAAGTGAGTGAATGAGTAAGTTGATATTTCCTGACAACATGGAGTAGAATAATAAAGTGTTCTTTTGCCAAAATTGATTAAAATTCAACATTAATTAAAATTCACCGAAGCCCAACGAATGCGAGCTACCTACTGATTACTCACTGTTTTTGGCAAATGTTACTTGAACTTTATATTATAACTGCCTCCGTGGTGTAGTGGCTAGCATGTACGGCTGCACACCCGGAGGTCCTGGGTTCGAGTCCCGGGTCGGGCCAAGTTTAGTTATTGAGTCTTTCTGTATAAGTAAGCCTCAGTAACAGCCCGGAGTGGGGAAGTTGGCGGTGTTTCACCCCCGTGCCTCGGAGAGCACGTAAAGTCGTCGGTCCTGCGCCTTAACTCTCACTGGTCGTGTCGAGCAGTCGTCCCACCGGAATATGAGAGTGACAGGAATAGAGAGTGCACTTGTGTCTGCGCGTACACTTGTGCACTATAATATCTCCTGCGCAGTTGGCTAGTCTCAATGAGATTGGCCGCCGTGGCCGGAATCGGTCGGGAGAACATCAATCATCAATATTATAATTTATATGTTTTCTTTATATTCTAGACTTTAATTTGTTATTTAAAATATCTTATTAATAACAGAATTACAAGTTATTTTATAAAGATGTTAGTAATTTGAATTGTCACAATTACGTCACACACATAAATAGAAATGAAGATTCTTAATCTTTTCCGGAGTACTTGATAATTTACAAAGCGTTTCTTTGTTCTGTTTTATTTTATTATTTTTATATATTAGCTTTGTAAATGTAGACTAAATACTAATCAATCATAGATTTAAAATCTTTATATCTATAAATTATTTAAATATAACAAAATCCATTATTTTACGATCAATCAATATAGTTATAATGATAAAACCGACGCGTTGCACTGCACGTAAGCGATGCGTTGATTGCCATAATCCGCACAATCGGTTAAAGGCTATCTACATCGCCAAATGCCGGCCAAGTGGTATTCAAATGTTAAATAGACCTACATCCGGTCTTCTGAGTCTATGCACTGTGAATGAACTTTAAGTAGAATGCTTGTGAAAAATTAGCCCCCTTATAGAAATTGTCTGTCTATAATCGATATCGAAAATAGAAAACGCAAATAATATATGACAATCATGTTTGTATTTCATTATTGTTATGTTATTTCATATTGTATCGTAAAATGTCTTCTTGTGGAAGCTTAATTTGGTCAAGTAATAAAGAGAATAGGAGTTTTATGTGTTTTAATATATGTTTATTGTTTATACGTAATGAAAGTTAGAACTATTCGAACAAGTACGACGAAAGAAATACTTATTTCGTTCGAAGAAAAAATATTGATAGTACTTAGTATATATATGCAAAAAATCTGTACAATGAACAGTTTAAGTAATAAATAATTTAGATTGGATTTAGAGCTACAAAAAGTTTCTGAACATATATATGTACATCATACATGTATACATGACATGGATACATGTATACATGAGGGTTAAATCGATAGATAATAGAAATGGCTCGAGCCGTGTACAACCTTAGATCGATAGCTACATCAGTTATATTACACGCTGTATTCTTATTGGTTATATAACGTACTTACCTACTATGGAAATCTATACTTATATTATTGAGAAACAATTTGTTTGTTTGAACGCGCTAACCTGAGGAACTAATAGTCCAATTTGAAAAATTCTTTTTGCATTAGATAGCCCGTTTATTGAGAAAGGCTATAGGCTATATATCATTATGCTACTACCCAAGAAAGCGGAGCAATAATCGTAAATGTCAACAAATCGGGCGGACTTCCATACATTATTGTAAAACTGATGCTTATATCGGAAGTTTGAATGCGGGCGAAACCGCGGGTACTGCTCGTACAAAATATTGAGGTAGATATAAATAGAACAAAAGAAATAAATTGTAGTATACATAAATAACTAACATTAATATTTTAATAGTATAACGTAACAGGATAACAAAGTTACTGAGTAAGTGTTTACTAAGCAGACGGCAGACTGATGAGGGAAGTGATGTCAGCTAAAAGATAACACCCGTCTACTGAGGTCAGTTACTAATAATGATTAATATATTGTATAGGTGCTTGTGACCTTAGGAATTTTTGTGCGAAGAAATAATATCCAAAACTTGATGCATTTAGATAAAATATCGCATATGTCACTGTCCGGATCATAAATTGTTTCTATATCCATATTAATCCATACTAATATTATAAATGTGAAAGTGTGTTTGTTTGTTTGTTTGTCCTTCTTTCACGTCGAAACGGAGTAACGGATTGGCGTGATCTTTTGTGTGGAGATAGTTCGAGGGCTGAAGAGTGACATAGGCTACTTTTTACTGCGGGAGTTTACCTAATTCAACCTACTTAAAAATGTATCCTATAAGGGGGTAAAATAGAGGATGAAAATTTGTATGGAACTACCTTTTTATTACAGTTTTTTTGTAGTGTTAGCCCTAGCGAAGCCGCGGGTTCTACTAGTCTCTAATAAAAATAACAGGATTTTGGTTAAGGGTTTTGTATCCTACTCGCCAAAATAAATCAAATAAGCTCAAACTTCTCACCTCCTGGCTCGGCAATATCAGCTCGAAGACATCAAATGTTGTACTATCCTAGCACTTCCAAATACTTAGAAAGTTTCTAATCTACTCTAACTAATAAAATAATCATCACAATAAACGATGATCGAAAATTAATTTCTATGGTAGTGAAGCTAATAAAAGTCAAATTGCATTGAAGTCTTTAGATTTATTGTTCCATTGTTATACCAAGAAAGCATCAACAAACATATTTGATTTATAATATTGGCACTACGCAAAAAGCGCCTACTTTCTATGTGTTAGCCAAAGATCATAAAGCTTTCCATTAGCAAAAAAGACATAATTCTGTTATAATGTCCACAGCGAGAGTCGAGCCCGCTCTCATCTTATACAATTTGCAGTAGCTACGCAGTATAATTCAAGACTGCATCGTTTATTCATTATGTACACCTTGTATGACTCGAAGTCACTAACACTCCGACAATTCTTCACCGTATATGGCAGAAGACGTCCAACCGGCTGTTCTTAGCCCGAATTTGGAACACACGTGTCTATCCAGAATACTAATGCCTTTCATTTTATATAACCAAGTAATTATATGTAATCATTGATATTTAAATTCTATATGCGATGACATAAGGCTTACGTTTGTATATTGCGTCAATATAACATTTAGAAGTACAAAACTATTGTTTTTGTATATACATATGTGAATTTAAATATGTTGGTCTGTACATGTAAATAGATAGAATATTAAGTATTGCCATAAGAAGTTAGTGATTTTATATTGCTACGCAAAAAGTTCATGCAAAATTAATAAGTAAACTAAATAAACGCAAAAAATATTTTTTTTTAGTTAATTCTTCTTTCTCAAAGTACAGTATAGTCGTTCCTATATTCTTGAGCAAAATGTTACTAAAAGACACGCGTTGTAGTTCAGCTCTGGACAAAGCGAGAGTGAAAGGCTTATATATCTTATACTTTAAAAGGTTTATTTAACAAGATTTAATTTTAATTTAAAGTTATTTATTTTTTACGTGCCTCCTCGTTTGCCTCGTGGTGTGATCAAGCCTTTGTGTGTGCCATCTCGTAGAACAGTATTGGGGGCGTATTCAGCTATACCTAGGATTATAAAGATTTTCAACAGGTGCAGTATTTCAATCGATGTATTTAACACTTCACTCAATGTCTTTAGAAAAAACATCAAAACTGTCTTTACTAATACTATTAATCTCACACACTAATTGTTTATTTCTCTGTTACATTTAATTGTTTTTTTGAGCATGTTGTGTTTACCTTTAAATAGATTTACGATTACTAACCTATTTTTAACTTGTATATGTATGTAAGCCATCTTTATATATATAATTCTTGTGTGAGTGTGTATGTCACTGAACTTCTCTCAAATGACTGTACCGATTTTGATGAATTTTTTTGTGTGTGTTCAAGGGGATCTGGGAATGGTTTAGATTCACAATTTGAATAATAATTTTCATCAAAAAAATTATTAAAAAAAGTTTGAAATTTTCAAATTAAAGACGTGTAGACAGGACAACGTCTGTCGGGTCCGCTAGTAAATGTATATAATTGTAAAACTGCTGGTAGACCTTAATAAAAAAAAAGACATCTATCTATAGCTAGGGCGTTTAAAGAACAGTAAAATTATAGAGACTACTCACTTTTCTCTATTTTCGCCAATATCGCAAGAATTCGTGTTGGGGAGTTCCTAAAGTTAGGTTCTCACAAATTTGAACTCCCCAATTCCTATTATAAAAAAAGTGCATATTTTTTAAATTGTTTATTATATATTTATGTAGAAATACTTAACACATTCCTAAAATTATTCCTTCTGATAAATCCTAACATAGAGCAACACTATCTCTCAATAACAGGTTATTTGTATCAACCAGACTAATGTACAAAAAGTAGTACCTAGTGTTGGAAAAACAACATAATGCTAGCGTTAACCAAAAAGGCTGCGTAGCACTTAGCTAATGCAAGCCGGATAAGGACTGCATTGTGAGAAAATGACCTAGTCTGTATGATGAGTGCCCTCTCCCAGTGAGCCAGGAAAGCATTTTCGTTGGAACTGTTCCAACACTTATCGATTTACATACAGCTTATAACTGAATAGCGGTATATAGGAAATTATTTTTCCACTAAGTTATTAAGTTTTCGCCAATTTTATATAATAAATAGAGCGGATGGCAATTATCATTCGAAAGTTATAGTGCGATAGATTTGTGAAAATCATAATGCGTGTTGCCATTATGGAAAGTGAAATAAAGTAAATATATACAAAACACCGTGCTTAATCTTTTGAATATAAGAACTTTTAACTTAGTGGTTGTATGACGGATACAATTGGTTGAAATTTGACCACAGATGATACAAATTCTAATTACTAACCAAACTGTCTCTGCAGTAGTGTAGTGGGCGTGTCTTATTAGCTTTAGCTATTCTATAATAGAATACGGATTAGTTTTTAAAGACTATCTTTGCTTAGAAAATATTCTAATTCATACATCTACAGAATATTCTTCTATTTTGATATAGACTACTATCTTCCAACTTCCAATTAAAATATAGGTACGTTAGAGTTCAAAACACCATATCGATTTTTTAGCGAAATTATGAGTGGACTAGCACGTATAAGGTATACGAATGGTGCTAGTTTTATTTTTTCCTATTAAGCAGAATATAATCGGACTAAACAGAAGCCTTACGAGGAAAAGCATTTAAAAGTAAACTTCAAAGCCTATTAAATAGCAATATGGAAATAAAAAAAAAGTTTATTCTATAGGCCATTCTTATCGTCTCTACATGGACAGGACTTGCTGCCATCTCTTATTACCTTTTTGCACACATTTTCCAATCCTATTAAAGACATTGTACAATGATGCTGTAAAATGCTTGTAAGTTTATATGAAGATCGTTCTTTGTTTCAAAAAACCAGTATTTGACCATCTTCAGGGGTCAAACCCACACCATGTTGACAATACCTGACTGTAAAGTATCTAATAGGTCTTGTATCTATAAACTTATAGTATTTAATATATGGAATCAGATTAAAAATTCATGTTATTTGTAGTTTTTACAATTATAAATTATACTCTATTTACATATTTACGAAATAAGAGGTAAAATATCTTTATTTTGATTTATTATCGATTATCTTATGTTTTTTGTTTTATTAATTTACAACATTTCTATCATATTAAGACACATACATGTATGTATACAGGTCTTTTTAAAGTCCCACTGCTGGGCACGGGCCGGAGGATCAGGTCATTACCCACCACGCTGGCCAAGTGCAGGTTGGCGGACCAGACCAATTCATAATTATTGAATATTATATTTTAACTTAGTGTACTGCAGTAAACTATTATATTAGAGTTTTACTACGTATGTATGTATTATGATACGTGTTTCTGATGTATGGTTGTCATTTGGAAGGTTGCTGATAAGCGATTGTCAGCGAGTTATCGAGTCATCTATTGCGATGATTATATTTGATCACTTTGAAGTGCTTGATAGTGATCTGATAACATGTAAGTACTACGTACGTAAGTATTTAGTATTTTGTAATAATTTTATACACTTGTAATATTTAGAATTATGTTAAACCATATGGGAGCTTTTTACTGGTTGTTTTGCCTCATTCTTTCCCTAAGGATTGGCTACTCTTATTCTCCTCTTCATTTATTATACAGTATAAAGAGAAGTTACAATGAGTATAACATATATCAACATTTTGTTACTTTGACTAGCACCATATTTTAAAACAGCTATATAAAATAATTTGAGGAAATTTTTAAATAAAACTATCTTTTTGGATTATTTCGCGGATTTTGATTATTGGTTCCCGACGTTTCGAATGTTTTACAGCATCCATGGTCACGGGAGAGACTGAGGTGTTACATGTCTTGAAGGTATAGTTGTTACAGACAGCCTACCCACAATTAACAAAAAGAAAATTGCACCAATTACCTTACAATATTTTTTAACTTTAAATAATATTTTCTTAAATCACAAATGTGACAACTTGTTTGTTAAACGTAATACCTACGTTTAACTACGAATATTTTATAAATGAATAATGCTAATGCCAACATGATCTCCTTATCATATAATATCTAGTTATTTAGCATGGATTTGGCTATGGGCAATTTAAGGAACTTAATGGAAGCATACTTTATAATCTAAACAATATTTTTTATTATATAATATTTTTTAATAGTTATGGTATAACAATTAAAAGTTCTATCGAAACTTACCTATGTGTCCTGTGTGTTGAAAATTGGTAGGAGCACCGATCATAGATCTATCTATTCGTCGTCGGGTGCGTTGCGCTTGCGCAGCCGGCTGGTAGCAGCACGCGAACCACTGGAGCCACATCTCACTGCCTGTAGTTGCCATCTCTACTACACCACCCACTACACGAGTCCTTAAGAATTATAACGCGTTTAAACGCGACACAAACTAAAACTGCTTTAGTAATCGATTTAATAAATCGATAGTCTCTTTTTGGAGAGTAAAATTTAAAGTGTATCCGGCTACGAGAGATGCGCTCGCAGTGTAGCTCTCACGTACACTGACAGTGATGTCCGCATGACGTCGATAAGCTGCAACAAAAACAATATATTATGTTATTACCGAATATAAAGTTTAAATAAATGATTAAATACTGATTACTAGTTAAGAGGTACTTCCGTGTATAACGATTCGTGTAAATAAATAAACACGTTTAATTACTTTATTTTGTTTTTATTTTCAAATATGTAAATGATATCTTATTTCTAACAATGTAACATAATAGGTAAGTGCTAAGTAATAATCCCTCCACGAGCGCGGACACGCCGGCGTGTCAGTTAACAATAGATTTATTAGAATTTTAATTAATTTCTTAGAAATTTACCTGGAGGTATTAACATCAATTTATAATAAAAACTTAATAACATTTTTAGCTTTAACTGATACCTTTATTTTTAGAGAAATCAAGAAAGGAGAAACAATTTTTTTTCTTTATGTAATCAAGAGTAATGAATTGAATTCAACTCGAACCATATGCGATAACTTGACTGCCATTTGAATTGAGATCAGCGCACTCGTGCAAAGGCAAATAAAAGTATAATATTATATGGACATTTGTACACAAAGTTGTGTTTTTTGTTTGTTGCAAGATAAAAATAAAAATAAGAACCACCGCCAGGCAACGAAACTGGCTTTCAAATGAAAAAAAAACCGCATCGAAATCGGTTCATCGGTTTGAGAGCTACGATGCCACAGACAGACACATACACACAGTCAGACTAACATCGATGTCAAACTTAATACACCCCTCTTTTTGCGTCGGGGGTTAAAAAGAAAAGTTTCAAGAATACCGTCTCATTTTTTAAATAATTTCTCGTGTTATTTGCAGATCACTCGTGCTATGACCTTTATTCAACACGTAACCTTAATTAACTATCTTAGTCTTTTATCTCATTGTAATTCGTGTGATGCGGGTGATAGTCATCCGTCGGATCTTCGAATTCGATACGATTTTTCTTCACAGAAGATCTTAGATAAAATAAAATCCACTGTGTTCCTACATACGAATATATTTTAGGGTTCCATATATAACTACTGCAAAAAATTGTTAAAGTTTTTTTTCTGTCATTTTTATATTTTATTCTTCTATCCTATCCTCTATGTATCCTATGCCTAAAATTGATCACTAAATTAAGTTAAAAATATAAAGAATTTAGCTAGCGCTTCTTTGAAATCGGTATCGAAATAAACAAAATTTACTTTCATAAACTAATAAGTAATTATATTTTGTAAAGTTTAACTTTTAGTGTTTCACTAAAATATACTTAAATTTCAAACATCTTTAAATGAGATTAAGTACACACAAAGCGTCACACTTAATGTGTTACAAAAGAAAATCTTCGTGCTGTTACGAGGTATAATTTAAAAATCCTCTTAAGGAAAGATATTTTTATTTAACACTAAATTATACTTAACTAGCATTGCCCGCGGCTCCACCTGCGTCCAGATGGTCAAAAACCAAATTCTCCGGTTTTAAATATTAGTATGTGTACTCTTACAATGCAGTTTTTGTATTTTTTTCTCAGAAATGAGATATTTTCCCGCGGTAAAAAGTATCCTATATGTTGACCCGGATAAACAGCTATCCCGGGGGAGAAGCCAACTCCTACCGGGCGCGTCCCCAGGTGGCGGATAGGGGAATGCCACCCGCTTAGGGCGGCGGGTGGTACCGGAGAAATCCGGCGCGGACCAAATGGCTTGGGTGGGGCCGCTCGTCTAGGACTCGAGCCGAAGACGTTGCGGTCACCGGTGGTGGGACCGCTTGGTCCCACAACCGGATGATGGGTGCCGGTTGCGGGACTGTGGTCGCAGGCCCGCATCCGGCGGAGGAGTAGGCCGCGGCGGGAGAGGAGTGCCGGTATTTCGGTGCGCCGTTCTCCCTACCTTCCGCGGCCTAGACGGGGCCGCCACCGTTTGATGGCGGACGCGGTGGGGCTGCAGGGGAAGAGGAGTGTCGGTGTTTCGTTGCCGCTCTCCCTGTCCTCTGCAGCCGATTGGAGGTGGCCCACTTCGGTGGGCGGTGGTTGGGTTTAATGGGGCTGCTCCGGGTACCTCTCTGGCGTAGCAGAGTTGACTGTGGAGCAGCCCCATTGGTTTGGTGGTCTGCCTTGCGCTTAGGCAGACCTGCCGCCGGGGCGCCGTAGTAGTTATGCGCAAGCGATCCTGCGGCGTCCCATTAAGGCGGAGGGGAGGGGAATGTCGGGTTTTAGTGGGTAGTACCGGCTCTTCTAGCCGGTGAGCCCCACATCACCACCTGGGGGATCAGGTGGTATGCGTAAATGCATTTCCCGACATAAAAAAAAAAATAAAAAAAAATAAACAGCTATCATCATACCAAATTTCATCGAAATATGTCTAGCGGTTTTCTCGTGATGCGGTAACAGACAGACAAAAATTCTAAAAACTATAGAATCGGACTCTGTATCGATAATAATGTCTATTTCAATTAGGTTTTCCAAAAAATATTCAATGTACAAATTCGACTTAGTTAAAATTTAATTATATGTATAGATTACACTGTTACAATAATATGAATTACTGTATTAAACTGTATTATAATAACTTGAATTCTATGGGTATTTAACTTACTCTAACACTGTGCGAGGTACAGGTGAGTAAGGGGCATTATGATAGGGTACTGAAATAATATATAAGAGTGCGTTCTTCTTAAGTAAGAAAAGTAGGAGCTATTAATATGGTATGTTGGAATGTAGCCAGCTACTTAGCTCTCTAGGAAATACAACTTATACTAGAAGCTTCCAAAGAGAAAAGAATTATTTAATAAGTTGAAGGAAATCAGCATCTAAACTTTTTGCTGTACAGGATGGAACATATCGATGGGATATGGAAGAAAAGTATCTTAAATATTGAACTTATCAAGATTTACTTAAAGGAAATATTTCAATATTATAAAAAAAGCCTGTACATAATATATAAGAAAAATGAGTATTTACTTAAACATTAGTTATTATTTACATAATAATATAATATTGTGTTTTGTAAGTTAACTCTACTATAATTACACAAGATATTAAAAAGACCTCGCTTGCTATTAAATGAAATTGTTATAACTAAATATAAACATAATTGTCTAGAATCGTAATTGAATGAAACTAAACTCAAAATCCATACTAATATTATAAATGTGAAAGTGTGTTTGTTTGTTTGTTCTTTGTCCTTCTTTCACGTCGAAACGGAGTGACGGATTCGCGTGATTTTTTGTGTGGAGATAGTTAGAGGGCTGGAGAGTGATATAGACTTTTTGCCGCGGGAGATTATCTCATTCCCATGGAAAAACACGTTATAAGACAACCCAAAAAAATATTTATGGTCAGAATTACTTGACACTTAGTATTGATGATCTTTAATACAATTAAATAAATACGTGTTTTAACATTTTTCGCAATTCATTCTATAAGGGAGAAAAATAGGGGATGAAAGTTTGTATGAATCCGAACTTTTTAGCGTTTTTTTGTAGTTTAGCGCGAGCCAAGCCGCGGGTTCTGCTAGTATAGGTATATATTTCTGTATACATAAATACTTATTAACTGATTCATCAGCACTCTGGCCGAGTGCTGGGCTTAAAGACCTTAAATTATTATAATGGAGTCTTTAACTGATAAGAATAACCTAAAAGAAGAAGCTTTTTAAAATTTAACTCTTAGGGATAAAATAAGAATCAAGAAGCTTTTTTTGGACTTTGAAGTCAAGTTATTTAGCTAGTCTATAGATATAATAAAATTGTAACTAAGCCGAATCTGTACATTAAATATTTTTTCGAAAATCTTATCGAAATACACATAATTATCGAAACAGAGGCTAAATCTATAGTTTTTAGATATTTGTCTGACTGTCTGTCTATCTATTACTGCATCACAGAAAAACCACTAGAGGGATTTTGATAAAATTTGGTATGGTGATAGCTGCTCATCCTTCCCCCGTCTTATTTCTTTTTTTTTTTAATGGGGCGTCGCAGGATCGCTTACGCATTCAACTACGACGCCCCGACGGCAGGTCCACCGAAGCAGACCACCACAACCATGGGGTTGCTCCAAGGTCCACTCTGCTATCAGAGAAGTACAAGGAGCAACCCGCATGGTACACCGCCCCCCGAAGAGGGCCACCTCCCACCGCCCACCGAAGTGGGCAACCTTCCTGTGCGTTTCTTAGCTTCGCGCCCGGTTGGATTGCCGGGCACTACTGAGCCCCCCCACCACGACAAGGTGAACGCACGTTGGGGGGGGGGGGGGATAGCTGATCTCATTTCTGAGAAAAAATATACAAACTGCATAGTAAGAGTATACTAATAGGTAAAACCTAAGAAATTGGTTTTTGGTCATCTGAACGCGGGCGGAGCCGCGGGCAATGCTAGTATTTTGTATAAAAACAAACATACTCTTAGGTATATAAAGTGCTCAAGTCGGTAAGCGACGTCGTCTGTGGTGACAAAACAAAACAATTCACATCTGCGGAGAATGAGACGGCACTCTGTCGTAGTTTGAGACAACTTCAAAGCTACTTGTACGAGGCATGTACAAACTGACTGAGTGTTTTTCAAGACCATGTGTTAAATGAACTTTTGCATTTTTTTTTAATTTATTACTAGCTTTAATTTTTAAAATAAAATAACTAGGCTGTTTAAAACTAAGTTTAACACAATTTTTTACAAATTTTATTTTTTAATGTTAATTGGAAAACGTGTTTCATATACATATATTTTTATTGTTTTTAAATTGCTTTTATATGAAGGTTTAAATGGAAAAATATTTATATGTTTTTATGAAAATAAAGCGTTAAGCTTAATTAAGGTTACCGATATTATTTCTACGTATCTCATATGCTATGACCATACTAAAATTATAAATGTGAAAGTGTGTTTGTTTGTTTGTCCTTCTTTTACGTCATTTTTCGAAATTCATCCTATAAGGGGGTTAAATATTGGATGAAAGTTTCTATGAAACTACCTTCTTAGTTTTTTTGCAGTTTTAGCGCGAGCGAAGCCGCGGGCTCTGATAGTAATGAATATAAATGTATAATGTAGTTCTTTTATACTAACAGAACCCAAGCATTTGTAGTATGATATCGTGCGATAAAGGCTATTAGAGCTTATCAGTGACGAAGGATCGTTGACATCTTGTGAAAGTTTACGCTTGATTGGTCTTGACAGGGAAGCGAAAGTATTACACTCCAGATTAGGTGACGTCGGAGTGGCCTATTGATATTGTGAACAACGGTTGGGCTTGTTTATTGCAAGTCTATGTAATATGCAATGGAATGATGTAGACATTTTTATTAAAATAATTCATTTTAAAACTTAACAGGGCGAATTTGTTCAAAGGCTGTATGTATATTTTTATTTAGATGGGTTTATATCTCAAATGGATAAAATGGTAAGATTTATTATCCTTGCATTCTGAATCTACAGATTGGATAAAGTTGAAAGGTGGACGAATGAAGTTCCGGGTGGAAGGGAAGAAAATGTAAATGAAGTCTAATTTTAAGTTTTCAAAGTTTTAGTTGATAAAGATGCGGAAGGTTTCATTTGTGCGGAAGGTTACATTGTGGTGAAAAATGCGAAATCCGAAGGTAGTTATAGACACTAGTTATGGTCGGGCTACAACAATTACTGTACTATACAAATACTACTAAAACTAAAACGTTCAAATTACATATACATACTTATATAATAATTTATATATGATTTGTGCAAAAATTTATTTTCATTTACACTCTATTAAATATTATTTTGTTGGTATAGTTCGAGAATTTTGCTGAATAAGGCTTACATACATAATAATTACAAAGGAGAAAGACAATTCAAAGGGTAACAATGATGACACATAGAAAAAACTACCCCTTCGTACCATACTTATGTAAAGAAGCAAAAATGCGTCTCCTTACTCTACACGCACGTTTTAAAACTTAAGCATTCTCAACTATTGAACCAATGACGCGATGTAGAGTCGATAAAGTAGACACTTCATACTTTTTTTCAAGAAAACCGCATGAAAATTCGAAAACACGCGTTTTCCCGGACGTAAGACTAATCTAGATCGATTTATCGCCTCCGACCCCTTGTATACAAAATTTCATGAAAATCGTTGGAGCCGTTTCCGAGATTCAGATTATATATATACTAGCGGCTCACCCTCGCTTCGCTCGGGTTCACCTCTAGAAAAGCACAAACAGATCTATCCCACGGGAATTTCCCGGGATGAAAAGTAACCTGTTGTTTGACCGGCAATATAAGGTATCAGCACGCCAAATTTTACTAAATTAGGTGCGTAAGTTTTTTAACTATCCCACGGAAACTCTTTAATTTTCCGGGATCAAAAGTAGCTGATTTGTTTTTGTCATGTATAACTATATTATTGTAAAGTTTCATTAAAATCCAATCAGTAGTTTTTGTGTACTAAGCTGTATAAGTTGTTATAGTTTTTTAACTATCCCACGGGAACTCTTTAATTTTCCGGTATTAAAAGTATTGAAGATGTTGCCCGGGGATATAAGGTACCACCATGCAAAAGTTCATTTAAATCGGTCCAATAGATTCGGAGATTAGCCCGTACAAACAGAAAAATAGACAAACAGCTCGCTCCGGTTCGTCCATACCTACGAATATGTTGTATTATCTCTCTAACCATTAGTCCAAATTATATGCAGTAAAAGGGAAAAGTCTTTTGTTTTAAACATTGTAGACGATAAAATTACTTATTTTGATAAGAATTCATAATTGTTGATAATATGACCAATAAACATGACCTAACGATTTAAATTATTCTTTCAATATAAAAAACTACTTTTTGTGACTTAAATATAAAAGTTAGACATATGCTGTCGCTGACTTTTTTGTAGGCATTATTAAGCTCTACAACTTTTCTCTAGAACATAATCATATATCTCTCATCGTTAAGGCAGCGTTCGTAAGAAACGTTTTCGTTCGACCGTTTTTTCTCCGACTTACTTTGCAAATCCAACTTCCACGATAAAGCCATTTCATTTTTCGGGTTATTATATAGCCTATAACACTCAGAAAGAATGTGGCTTTCTATTGGTAAAAGAATTTTGAAAATCGGTTCAGTAGATCCAGAGATTACCCCCTACAACGTCACAAACTCACAAGATCACAAACTTTACCTCTTTATAATATTAGTATAGATAGATCAGATTATATATATATATATATATATATATATATATATATATATATATAATCTGATATATATATATATATATATATATATATATATATATATATATATATATAAGAATTGCTCGTTTAAATATATTAGATATACATAATAATATATTTTTCGTTAAATGTTTGTGCAATAAAGAATATATAATTTTAAGCTAATGAAAGTATTTGTTTTTCAAATAAATTTAGTAAGTAAGGCTATATTGGCATATTTTCTAACCCAATTTTGATTTATATGTGAAAACTTGATAGCATTGATTAGCTCTTTTCCAATTATTCATATTTAAAATTTATAAGTGTTATCTATAGACTTACATAAAGATTATATAATGTGAAGGGCCTTTCATCTCACGCTACAGTTAACCGGATAAGCTTCACGAACCACTGGATGTTATTTAATGACGAATTATTATCAAATATCTTCGATAGTGTAATTGCTTTAAAAGGGAAATCGTGTATCTGGTTGTATTTACGCAATCTTTATGTACAACATTTATATGAGATCAGTGTTTTGTTTCTTATGTCATTTTCAATGCCGGATTTAACCTTAGCGCCGCTCCTGGGCACTATAAAAAATGCCGCCCGAAAATTTTTTTGATAAACATATTATTAAATATTGTTTTTTCTGTTTTTAGTCACATTCAGAAAGAGATTTTACCTTAAAAATGTAGAGTTTAAAAACCCAACGACTAATTTGACTAATTGATCGATGGCGTCTTAATGGCTAAAAATACGCTCTTTGTTCCCAAAAAATAGTCACGCTATGAAAAATATAAAAAAAGTATAAAAAGTTGTAGTATTAGTATTAGTTATATCATTTTGCCAAACGCATCCGATGATTTAGTCCAAACTTATAAAATATAAATAATTTAAAATGAAATCATTCGTTGGTAAATATTTTTTAGCAATGTTCATAAGAAATAAATAGCAAACGCGTACATCGGCCGTTTACGAATCACTTAGGTCATTTATTCTATAAAAAGCAAAGCACGCAATCTACATTGAATCAATTAATCGGAATTATACTCATGAGTGCGCAGTAATCCGATACAGTGTCGCAATATTACCATTCTTTAAGATTCATTGACTTTTCATTGTTTATATAACTCTGCGTAGCGTTAAGGCTGATTAGTTGAAAATTTAGTAAGTTTGTCGTTTTTTCTTCAATAGATTTAGCGCCCCGCCCACGCATTAAACAAGATCTAACTACTAAATTATCCTTAAGAAACTCCAGGGCAATATCTAACACTAGCATTGCCCGCGGCTCCGCCCGCGTTCAGATGACCAAAAACCAAATTCTTAGCTTTTACATATTAGTATACTCTTATAATGCAGTTTTTGTATTTTTTATCAGAAATGAGGTATTTGCCCGCGGGAAAAGTATCCTATACGTTGACACGGATATCCAGCTATCATCATACCTAATTTCATCAAAATCTGTCCAGTGGTTTTCTCGTAATGCGGTAATAGACAGACAGACAAACAGACAAAAATTCTAAAAACTATAGATTCGGACTCTGTATCGATAATAATGTCTATTTCAATTAGATTTTCCAAAAAATATTTAATGTACAGATTCGACTTAGTTACAATTTTATTATATGTATAGATAAGTCAGTGATGTATCGGGAAACGTACAATGTGTCGATGTTACTTTTCTGAGATTAGCCAGCTGCGTGGGAAATATGTGCACAAGGGTTTACAAATACACAAATGTACTATTTCTTTTACTCTCATATTAGGGTGGGATGGCTATTCGACTCGACCTGTTCTCTCTGAGGCACAGGGAAGTAATCATCGCCAACTTCCCAACTCCGGGCTGAGTTAGGAAACCCAGTAAATAGTATCAGAAGACCCAGCAGAAATAATCAAAAGGAGTTTAGAGAGAAAAAATAATCTATACAGATAAATAAAATTGAAGTGTCAGTTTGTAATGTCAAAATAAACAGCATTTTACTAAATGCATATGAAATTATATACAGTCCTTACAAGAAAAACTCAATTTTAAAATTTATTGTCTGTCTGTTTGTTCCGGTCTCCGAAACTGCTGAATCGATCTTGATGGGGTTTTCACTGGAAAATAGCTGATGTTATAAAGACTAACTTAGGCTACTTTTATTTTAGAAAAAGAATTAGCCTTCCGCTCAAAAAAAATTAAAACGTATCCGAGTGACGCGAGGGTAAATCGCTAGTAAAAAATAAAGTGTTTTGAATAATGTTTTTGTATAAGCCGCGAATAAGAACGCTCTATTATTAGAGTTAAAAATCTCCCACGTTTGATAAAAATAATGTTGATAGAACTAAAAAGTTTACATAGCGATTGTTCAAAATCAAACAACAAACAATCGGTAACGATCTAACAGGCTATTTAGCGTTTTTTTGTTTTTAATAGTAGGTATACAGGTGACGTACATCCTTGGAAGCTTTTTATAATTATTAATAGTGTCCCATGGGATACTATTAATAATTATATATTTACACTATTAATAATTACATATTTTATACGGAACATTCAAACACGTAAAAACACGATAAACTCCAAAAAATAACAGTAGAATAAACCTGTCCAAGACGTCAAGTCACAGCGATAACAGCCAACAAAATTACACGGCACACATTTTTGACTCTATAACGGGTTCACTAACTTTGACAGAAAAGTGATAGTTATATTATTATTAAAAAATCTAAATCTATGCCAAATAGAGACTTTATAATAAATATTTACTCTACGTTTAGGCTCTATATACACATATTGTTGCATACAGCTATACATATTATCATGTGACAGAGGTAATCCTCTACGTCATCCTCTATAACTTATCCATCCGCTATACGTAAAATAGAAAATGATAACCTAATAGTTATCATTTTCTATTTTACGTATACCTATAGGTATATTATCTATTTTGTTACATTTGTCTTTAGAATATTCCACCTTTACCCGCATGTTCTCAGAATGTTTTGTTACTTGTACCTAGTAAAAAAACGTATTTTTTACTTCCTGTGTAATGTATTCTATCTAAAATAATTAAATAAGGCATATTAGGCATATTACAAATATATATTTATAAATTATATATGGAAAGAATATAATATTATATATTTGTCACAAAATAACAATGGTTACCATGGCAACATGGCAATGTATGCTATCTCATTCTCTCGCCGGCCTAATCCTATATATTTATGTGTTTGTCTCTTTTTAATGTCGCATTTCCGTTTTATCGAGTTTCAAATCACAACGACTCTATAGAAGTTTCATTTCAAAATATATATGTACGAAATTAATAATATATAATATTAATTAAAATATGTGCGAAAACGTCGAAGAGGCTCTCCCTATGATGGAATCAATATTTATAGTAATATGAGCTAAATGGTGACAGGTTATTATAGAACACAACAGTAAATTGATACTTAAAAACAAGCTACATAAGTGTACCAGAGTAACACTTCGTAAACTGGTTACGGCAGATTATAAGAATTGCCTACATGCTGGGATTTAAAAAGGCATTTTATGATATTTTCACATGAAAACAGAATAAAAAGCCTCCTTAAAAATTCGTTTATTAGAAGCAAAAGACTCGATATTTTTGTTATAATTTCACACGCGTATGACTTGCATAAAAAGTAAAAGTACAATTTTTTATACATAACAATATGTACATATATTTTGATATAGATAATATTGATTTACAATAGTTTTTGTATAAATATATATGTATAAAAACTAGCGACTCACCCTCGCTCCGCTCAGGAGCTCGTTCGTCCCTATTTACGTTTAGTATAGATTAGTATAGATTTCTCAGAGATGAGATATTTTCCCGCAGTAAAAACTATCCTATATGTTGACCTAGATAACCAGCTATCATTACTAATTATACCAAATTTCATCAAAATGCCTCTAGTGGTTTTCCCGTGATCCCGGTCATAGACAGACAGACAGGTAGACAAAAATTCTAAAAACTATAGATTCGGACTCTGCATCGATAATAATGTCTATTTCAATAAGATTTTCCAAAAAATATTTAATGTACAGATTTGGCTTAGCTACAATTTAATATATATATGTACCTATAGATAAAACTTGATTTCAATGACTAACGTGCGCAATGCGTATACGCTTCATGCCAGCAAAACGGGTACCAGTTACCTTTAATAACTGCAGTCAACCTAATTCGAGCTAAGAATGAGTACACAGTGATGAGATGAAATATGTTACACAATGTTATAAACATACGCCAATTAGGCCACCTGAAAGTGTATGTAGGGCGACTTCAACTATTACTGGGTGTTATTGCTTACTGGCAAGTATGAAAGTGGACTGTGAACTCTTTAATCAAAGGATTATAGTAAGACTTTACTTACGAACGTAAAACAATAATAATAATAAATGTTGGGACATTAACACACGTCGCAATCTAGTTCCATGGTAAGCTACGAGGCTTGTGTTATGGATACCAGGTAGTTAATACACTACACATATATAATTTTAAATACATACATATTATAAATATAAACACCCATGACTGGAGTACAAACATTCGTGGTCATCGCACAAATGAATGCCCCCAGCGGGACTCGAACCCGCGACCGTTGGCACAGCAAGTAAGGTCACTACCAACTGAGCTAAACGTGTCGTCACGTCAAATGAATTTTATTAAGATTTTAACACATATTTTTGAATTGTTAATTTTTAGAATTGTATTTCTGTAAGAAAGTTAATGCCTCGAAATTCAGTTTTGGAAAGAGTCAGCGAGAACAGTAAACAGTTGCTATTTAAAAAATATGTTTATATACAGTTAAATTTTTTTTTCTTAAATATAAAAACTCTTTAATATGTACTATAATGTGCTTTAATTTTTTTTTATCTTTCTTTAAAATTGGGTGTTGCTGTTATATACTAACGACTAGAAACGTTTTTAGCACCAATATGAAATTCGGAGGGCAATACATACGTTTGTTACCATCGAATTGGTTTGAGCTTGGTCTCATTTAATTTATTTTACTGTGTTGTTACTTACAATACTTGATTAGCTTATAATAAAAAATACGACGACTTACTCCATCCCTTTCTTTCCGTTTCAAACAATGCGTGCTCGGTGACGGTACTTGAAGCCACGTCTGAATCAGACCGAGACAAACGCCTGTAACGTCGACAAACGTTCGCGTCTGATAGGCAACTAATGATGTCTTAAAAATAATTCTAATGGCCTAAGAGCCTGTAAACGCCAGACCTTCTTCATTTTATAAAAGCTGAAAGTTTGTCAGCGCATGCTCCCAACACTAGAACGATGGACCATTATGAAGTTCAGGGTATGGTGGCTTTGGCAGGTACACGGTACTAAAGGTGTGTAAAATACCGATCTAAATTCGTCAAATAATAAAGTGTGATTTTTGGTATTAACTTCAGAATATTAAAAATCACGTCATTCAATGCCAGACACTTAACATCGTGGCAAACCCTTGCCAGACACCCTTTTCATGAAATCATAATTCTACTTACGTTATAGTATAAAAGCTGATTTTTATATATAGTACTTGGGTAATAATTAGATGATTTATAAGACTGCTATGCTAGCAGTCTATTACACACCATCAAAAATAAAGTCAATTCTTAGCTTCAAATTTGGTGACCATTTGCAACATTTTCTTAGAAATGCCTCCCAACTTGTTTGGAACATTTTTCATTCTTTTTTCTATCATGCTTATGGTCGAATATCGAATACTATTATATTTAGATATCTATATAGTTGTTCATTGACTTATAAAAAGGTATTTTATGTTGCTACATTTGTTTACAGCAAAGTTGCTATCTCAGAAATTATTACGACGGTATATTTATTTATTTTATAACTCATGTGATAGGGCCTGCGTTAGTGGACATGATGTGGCATGTTTATGAGCCAGTGCAACGGATTTATGCGAGATGCAATCTTGCTTGGACAAGTGGCCAGTAATAGAACGTGTTTATATGCAATTATACTCGTATGTACAAGTCCTTTTAAAATTTCCTAACTTTTGTGTACCTGTCAAGACATAAAAAAGAATAATTAAAAAACTATTTATTTGATTGTTGCGTAAAATTGTATTGTAATTAAGTCTTTGTGTTACATAATATGTTCATTCTTTAGTTTATAAATGGCTATTAGCATAAGATTTCAATTGAAACGTGGTGATAATATTCATGTTGAAGAGAAACCACAATAATTAAAAGTTGAAAACGAAATGTAAAATCGTGAATCCACTAGTTAAATCCAATAAAAAAATATTTTATATTATTAAAAATTTCAAAATCCATTATCATAATTACCTAAATATTTTAGCATAAATTTATTTATATATGTATAAAGATAAACTTTAACGCCCGCGTTCAGATGACCAAAAACCAAATTTTAGGTTTTACATATTAGTATACTCTTACATTACAGTTTTTGTATTATTCTTCAAAAATTAGACATTTTCCCGCGATAAAAAATATCCTATATGTTGACCCGGATAACCAGCCATCATTATACCAAATTTCATCAAAATCCCTCCAGTGGTTTTTCTGTGATGCGGTAACAGACAGACAGACAAAAAATATAAAAACTATAGATTCGGCCTCTGTATCGATAATAATGTTTATTTCAATAAGATTTTCCGATTTTATTATATGTATAGATTATAAATATTTTTTTCTAAAAAAGAACGTATCTATTAGATTTTATAATTAGCTCACTGAGTAATATAATTCGCAATGTCTTTGAAAGATAAGAATCCTACTCAAAATACAAGGAGGGTACGTCAATCAAAATATTTACAAAGGGCCCGAAGCGATCCGATGAGTCAGGTCAGGTGTTTCACCTCGTACTGTACGTGGGGTGCAAAATTCTCTTTCTATATTGTTTATTTTACAACTTCTTTAATGGTTGTTGAATTTTAGAAGAATTTTTAAGAAATACTTATTTTTATTCGCTATCCGAAAAGATAGTTTTGATTTAAAATGTCAAATAATCGCGTAAAAATAAAGTATAATGTAATTATTTTTGTTTTTATGGAGCATGGTGTTGGTGGGCTCTTCTATCGTTGGAAGTTGGAACTTAGAGGTTTGTGCTGGTATCTCGTGAACTTATGCCATAAACATTATTTCTGTCATAGTATTAATAGTATATTTTAAAATTATTTTTTAAAGTTATTTTTTAAAGTTGTTACATTATTTACATATAGTTCTTTTATCAAAATTAATTTTAAATGTTGCCTTTTACAACACCGGAAGTTTAAAAAAGACGACACAAACGTAATGCGAACCACTTAAAATATAACATGTAAAAGTTTTCCTTTATAAATGTTCGGCCTCTTTGCTCTGTCGTTGAATCTCGGTGAATAACGACATGTCCGCATTCGACTCGCTTCTTCATTATTTTTACGAAGCTCGGAAGTAATTTACTGACCAAAAAGAGTTGTGTTTTATTGTTACTTCATGCGTTGACATTATTTAAGAATATTCTAGAAAAAAAACATATAATAGTGTACTTTACGAGTACAATATGTACCATTAAATCATAGTTTTTTCTACAAGGAAATAATAGAACTCACGTTGTTATTGGTTAGTTAGACAGATATTTTAGTTTCCTTAAAGGCTTGATGACGACCAAAATATGCACATAGTTAGTAGCAACAGCACATGCTAGTGTATATATATACTAGCGACTCACTCTCTCTTCGCTCGGGTTCCTCCCTAGGTTGATTGCCCATACAAACTTTCATCCCAATTTTCACCCAAAAAAAGTATCCTATGTCCTTCCCCGGATCTCAAACTATCTTCTTACCAAATTTTATCTAAATCGGTACAGTAGATCCAGAGATTACACCCTACAACGTCACAAAGTCACAATTCACAAACTTTACCTCTTTATAATATTAGTATAGATTGTGTAAAGTTAACACATAAAAAGTACTTTTAAAAGCTTTAGAGTTAATAAGCAAGTAGGTCCTTATACTAATTTCCTGCTATCCTCATGTTGGTGTCCTCGTATGACCTGCAGGTAGCGAGCCATATTGCGTCATATGACATTGTAAATGAGTCCAATGAAATGTAAATTCATATAATTAAAATAAATCGTCTAGATTTACGTCTAATGTTTAAATTATAGGTCGACGAGAATTATTCTTTAGCAAATTCTTTAAGTTCGTCTGTGCTATTTTCAATTCAAAATATAATATAGATGGACTGAAAAAAAATTACATCCTTACTACTAAGTACTAATATAAAGTCTAATGTAAGTTTGTCAGCTTATGTTTCTTATAGGCAACAATAAATTGACGTGGTTTTTGTAGACATAGTTATTTTTATATATTTTTTGTAGACATAGTTGATGAGCCGGATAGTGACATAGAGTACCTATTTATTTTTTCCCCCCATACAATATGATTACCGTATGACTGGATTCACACGGTATTGTACTGCATATTTTTTGGAATATTTGTTTTATATATTACTTTAGTTAACTATACCCTTTAACACGTCCTTTGCACTGCAAAAAAACGGAATCTCACCGAACTTATCAAGCTAACCAAATGAACCTTAAATACTCAGCATGATTGCTATAAGAAAACTTCGTTTTTTATAATTAAAAATGTAACATGTCAATTTCTGGCTGCTTATGTTTTAAATCTATTTAGGAGACGTGAGTGTGCCGTGTGTCTGAGAAATCGGAGATTTTTAAGTTAGCGAATTTCGGTCATGTCTCGAGTTTACAAAAATAAAGACATACTTTACGAGGTGAATAGTATAGCATACTCTACTTGCATCTATAATATATATATATATATATATATATATATATATTGTCATCTATGATAATACATAAGTAAATACGTAATATACATGTATAATTAATTTATAGTATAAATTAAAACCACAGTGTTATGTCATGTTGGAATCGTCAATCGATGAACTACATAATTTATCCATATCCGGGTCGACTTACCTACATTCCTATTCTTTATAAATAATAAGCCTTGATGACTTAACCGATTGACCGGAGTTCATTAAATGGCAATTAAATATACTGAAACATCTAATAAATTCAATTACATAAGATATTCTGCCTATTATTTAGGACGCATGTGTATTTTCAATAATATCAGTCAATAAGGCCTTGTTTGAAATCAATTTCGTCATTACGAAAAAAAAATGTTTTGTCTATACATATAATAAAATTATAAATAAGCCGAATTTGTACATTAAATATTTTTTGGAAAATCTTATTGAAATAAACATTATTATCGATACAGAGGCCGAATCTATAGTTATTAGAATTTTTGTCTGTCTGTCTGTTACCGCATCACAGAAAAACCGCTGGAGGGATTTTGATGAAATTTGGTATGATGATAGCTGGTTATCCGAGTCAATATACAGAATACTTTTTACCGCGGGAAAATATCTTATTTTTGAGAAAATATACAAAAATTGAAATGTAAGAGTATACTAATATGTACAACCTAGGAATATGGTTTTTGGTCATTTGTACGCGGGGGGAGCCGCGGGCAATGCTAGTTGTAAATATAAATATATACAGTATATTATTAAATTTCCTATTATTTCAGAATAAGAAAAATAACAACATATTATACTAGTATTAGATTACAATCATCTTTCACTTGCGAGTTGGCTTACCTGAGGACACAATAACTTACGTTGGCAATTTTTTTTGAACAACAACACCTCGCTTTGTCCCCGACCTCATTTTTATTATTAGGGTAGGTACCAAATATAGGTCTATTGGAAACAAATATCTTTCAATACAAATAATAGTTTGTACGGAGATGACGATCTAGTGCAAAAGGTTTTTTAGAATACACTACGACAGATGATCGTTTATGAGTTCTTCAAAATAATTTTAAAATGTCCTTCAAATTCAAATGTAAAAACTTTAAAATAATAATACTCTACGGAGGTCACTTATATTATTAAAATAATGCCATTTCTGTAACAATTCCATTTTATATTTTGACCTCAGACCTCAATAAATATGAATGAACCTCAATAAATATGAGTTTGCTCATTTTTTCGCTTTGTTAACCAATTGCCAAAACGGTGTTGAGTAATTCAAATAAATGTTTTGTAATAATAAAATATTTGTACACTTATAAAAATTAGGTAATTATTTGAAATATTATATTAGTATAGTAATTCACGTTCAGGTACATTTATTAAAAACTAGCGAATCTATCCCACGGGAACCGTACATTTTTCCGGAATAAAAAGTAGCCTATGAGTTATTCAGATGTATGAGCTATGTTATTGTAAACATTAAAATCCATTTAGTAGTTTTTGCGTGAAAGAGTAACAAACAACCATACATCCTCACAAACTTTCCCATTTATAATAATAGTAGGATTGATAGAAACATTACCACCACCTAAAACTGGTAGTACCAAATAACTAAAAGTATATGTATATATAAAGGTTTGAGAAATATTTAAATAGACATACTATAACCTACTTACATCTGATCATCTAAACATTCTGTGTTTATTTTTTAATCCTGTTTTTCAAGAATGCTAAATAGTACTTTCTTAGATTTACGCGAATGTTTGACATTTTTAAATAAAACTATCTTTTCGGATTATTTCGCGGATTTATTTTGATTTTTGGTTCCCGACGT
This sequence comes from Brenthis ino, assembly GCA_921882275.1. NCBI lineage: Eukaryota > Metazoa > Arthropoda > Insecta > Lepidoptera > Nymphalidae > Brenthis > Brenthis ino. The sequence continues at coordinate 21,082,156 of OV170229.1, read as the reverse complement.
TTCGAATGCTTTACAGCATCCATGGGCACGGGAGAGACTGAGATGTTACATGTCTTGAAGGTATAGATGTTACAGACAGCCTACCCACAATTAACAAAATGAAAATTGCACCAATTACATTACAATATTTTTTAACTTTAAACATTTTTATAATTTTAATTATAATTGAATTATTATTTTTATTACTATATATAATTGAATTATTATATTACCAAATTTCTTATTTTATATTATAAGAAACCAAAAAAGTGGTAAATATACATACAAACTGATAATAGTTGGACGAATAATGACGAATAATTTTTTATTCATACGATTATCTGATGAATAGCAACAGCCTCCTTTATTTATTATTCATCTTATAATGTAAAATAAATAATTATATTTTATTCGTCCTTATTTTAGGTACAAATAGCAACAGCCTTTAAATATTCATAAGAGACTGAATAAGGTTTTTAACGGGAAATATTTAGAAAAGTTTTGCGGAAAGTTAGAAAAGTTGGAAAAAGTGTTTTTTTTTTCTAAAGAATTTACCTTGTTGAATAAACTTTAAGTAACCGACAAAATTGAAACTTGGACAGGATAGCGTCTGTCGACTGACTTTGATGAGACTTTTTTTAACAAAACTTGAGCTTTTTGAGCTTTTAATATTAATAAAATTAGAAATAAGTTACTTATAGTAGTGTAAACTATAACAATCAACTCAAGCTTTAAGATTAGTGTGTATATAGTGTTATTTTTTACAATTACAACTTTATTTATAAGCTTTCGTCAGACCATTAAGGAAAAGAGTCCAACGCTATTTCCATCCTTCCTAGAACTGGTATAATGAAGATGTTGCAGAAACCTATAAACATTTGTTTATCGCGATTGCATACTTGCTTACCAGCTAACCTATTGATGGGTTACTGGCTTCCTGTAGGTACTTCTATGTATTAAATCAATACCAACTGCCTCGGAGGTGTAGTGGCTAGCATGTACGGCTGCACACCCGGAATTCCTGGGTTCGAGTCCCGGGTCGGGCCAACTGTAGTTATAGAGTCTTTTTGTATAGTAAGTCTCAGTAACAGCCCGGAGTTGGGAAGTTGGCGGTGTTTCACCCCCGTGCCTCGGAGAGCACGTAAAGTCGTCGGTCCTGCGTCTTAACTCTCACTGGTCGTGTCGAGTGGTCGTCCCACCGGAGTATGAGAGTGACAGGAATAGAGAGTGCACCTGTGTCTGCGCGTGCACTATAATATCTCCTGCGCAGTTGGCTAGTCTCAATGAGATTGGCTACCGCGGCCGGAATCAGCTAGGAGAACATCATTAAATCAATGCATTATTTAGCGTGTTCGTACCTACCTAAGTCATTTTTATCTACGAACGTGACAAGAATATTGAAATATAAAGCTTATAGATTTGTTACATGACGACCTTATATTTATTGAAATAAGTAAAATAAATTATTTGTTATTTACTTGCAAAAAATTGTTATTTTTTAAATATGATCCTTACTAATATTAAAAATGCAAAGGTACTTGTAGCTCTTTCTTTCCATTTTACAAAATAAAAGTTTAAAATATTTAAGAGCCGTCGAATGTAATAGGATATTAATTTTATTTACTCCGTTATATCTGGAGTTTTCATGGCATATTCACTAGTTTTCTATAAATAATTTCTCCTAAACGAGAATCGAACTTGCACCTATGGTGTTATCTAAGAAAATTCTCATCTATTATAATTAAGTAGAAAGCTATTTGCGTACTGTTTCTATGGATATTTTAAGAATCATTGACGATTAATAAATTAATATGATTTTAATGTATCTTGAACGTAAGCTTGTGATGTAACCAATAACATTTTCATTTGAAAGCTAAGCGTTTTAGAAATTTTAATTAACATAAACAAGCAGTTAATTCAACTATAATGTCTATAACAATCAATTTGGATGATAATAAATTGTGAAATTTACTAACTTATCGATGCTTGAACGATCTTTTTACAGTGTTTTTATAATGTAAAATCTACAGTTAAAATAAACTCTAACACATTAAATTCCCTTGAAAAAAAAAAAGAAATAAAACATGTAAATAAAATTTTATACTTACGTCATGCGGCCAGATTTTGGTACTTGATTTTTTTGTTAGTTTAGCATTCCATATATTTTAGGAGCTATATATACAGATATACATACACATATTTTCATACGTCATGCATGTTTATTTTTTGCATATGTTAAAAATAAAAACCGCGATATTGTTACTATACTCTAATTGAAGAAACGTCGAGACCGACTTGATGATTCATTGTGTTATTCATATCTCTAGTCAACATCAAGATGTTACAATATCAACTAAAAAAATAATTATTTTAATAGAGTGAATAAATATTTTATTTAAAAAATTTGACTAATTTTACCTAGGTATGTCGGCAGTGGTAGCCCAGTGGTAACGCGCTCACTTTGTGAACCGAGTGAAGCGGGTTCAAATCCCGGGTCCCACATCTCTGATATTTTGATATTTTCATGTGCAAATCACTTCTAACATAATTACCACTTGCCTTACGGTGAAGGAAAACATCGTGAGGAAAATGTCTGAGAGAATCTAACAAGTTTTCGAAAGACATGTGAAGTCCACCAATCCGCACTTGGCCAGTGTGGTGGACTATGGCCTGATCCCCCTTTATAGAAGGGCTGAATATATACCTAGGTATGGATATCAAAACCGGTAAACTTTACTTTTTGTCTCTAAGTTTTATTCTAATTCGATGTAAAAATAACAAAAATTACATGTGTATTCAATCTTAGTCTTAAAGAAAGAAAACCTCATCAACTAAACAATACGCTGTATTAACTAATCATGTATATTTTCCTAATTGAATGCATATTTAGAAGAAAATTCGCTGTTTCTTTTAGTAAAACCATATAATCGAACATTTTCATGAACAATGATCGCATTATTCTGTTTAAGCAGTCCCACGCCCACGACCCTCGAAAGTAAACCTTGTATTAAGTATTGTGTCTGTGGGATAGCTATTAGTGGCCATATTTTATTTAAAACTGTACTTTTTGTACACAACATAATTTGCTCTGTAATTTTGTATTCACTTATAAAGCTTTCCTCATAAATTAAATTTTTTTACGGTTTTAATTGATAGTTCTGTCCATTTGAGGATGGAGGGAAAATATATTATCACTATATAATAACTAGACAACCTCCACTTAATTTTAATACAATGAAATAAAAGAACGTCGTTTCAGAGGGAGGTCTTGTTACGTCTTTTGTTAATTGTCTGTGTACGTAGCACGTACTGTCCCGGTTTCATTTGGAAATTCTATACTAAAATTACTAACTAATTTTGGAAAGACGTGTATATTATATATTCTGCCTTGCACTTAGCCATCTTGGTGGGCTGTGGTCTCATCCCCTTCCTATTAAGGGCAGACCTTTGCCCAGCAGGAATGCTAAAAAAGGGCTGATTGATCTTCTATACATATAATAAAATTGTAACTACGCCGAATCTGTACATTAAATATTTTTTGGAAAATCTTATTGAAATAAACATTATTATCGATACAGAGGCCGAATCTATAGTTTTTATATTTTTTGTCTGTCTGTCTGTTACCGCATCACAGAAAAACCACTAGAGGGACTTTGATGAAATTTGGCATGGTGATAGCTGATTTTCCGGGTCAATATAAAGGATACTTTTTAATGTCTCATTTCTGGGAAAAAATACAAAAACTGCAGTGTAACAGTATACTAATATGTAAAACCTAAGAATTTGGTTTTTGGTCATCTGAACGAGGGCGGAGCCGCGGGCAACGATAGTAACTTATAAAATTGCACTAAAAATATGATCTGAAAACTGTTTGTTCTCAATGTACTCTAACAAAAGGGTTACAGAGTTGAATAAAAATGCTTATAATGTCTTATCTCATTGGTATAAGTAAATCCTAGGTCAAACCACACAAAGCGCCACTTGAGTCATTAATTGTAAACAAGATAGCGCACGACATTCATTGATTTAAAGTATATCGATCTGCTTCGTTTATATTAACATGTTTGTACTTGCCTTAGATTATTAATGACATATAAATAATATAAGGTACTTGCTTTAAGAATTGATAGGAAATAATTATTTTAACTTGAAAATACATTACGTTGATATAAAATTATTGATTAGGCTCGTAGCTTAGACTATAATAGAGTTACAAGGTCAATTTTAAAAGGAGATATTTGGTTCTCGATTATTATTTCTAACGTAGCGTCTTATTTGGGTGGCATTTTTTATACAAGATACTTTTGCTGTGTACGAAATATCTTTATAGTAACTTATGGGTTTAACTGCATTAATGAAAAGCTTGTTTTTACTAAGTAAAATACCATTACATCTGACTTTTTTTCGTAATTTTTAGAATAATAAGGTACATAATTTATAATCATAATTTTTCAGTATTACAAACAACTCGTGCCTAGTCACTTCATGGTGGTACCGACATCTCTGTGCAAAAGCGCGGGAAAACAAATGAATATCCGCACCCTTTTTTATTTTTTTAAAACACATTCCTATCGGCCAAGGTCGCATAAGTAAATGCCTTATACATAAATCATTACAAATTAATCAAATATATTATTTTCTATTAAAACACTCAATATATAAAAATGCAAACTTATACAACCTACGCGATATATAGGTACAAACCAATATCTTTTCAGTATAACAGAAGTAATTGAACTTTACCGAAACAAAACTTTTTAATTCATCAACTATAATAAAATTTATAATATGAAATCTATTTTTGTTGCTGTTATTTACACAGTGTGTCCTAGGTCAAACCACTGGCTATGACACAATCGCTTGAACCTATTACTGCTAATGAGATAGAGCACGCAACTATGTATCAACAATAATAATTATTATTGTCCCGCTGATGATCTTACCGAGATGATTTGATATGCAATAATAAATAAGAACAGTTATATATGAATGTTTTAACTATATCAATATATGTAAAAGTGTAAATTTATATAAAATTATCATAGTATATCATACATCCAGGTGCCTAACAGTATATGTTACTCTAGAGTGTGTATATGCGTTCGCCTTGACGTGGTGGTTCATTCGCGTTTGGCAATCCAGCCGGGCACGAAGCCAAGAAACGCTCTATCAGGCGGCCCACTTCAGTGGGTGATGTGTTATGCGGGTTGCTGCTAGTACTTCTCTTATAGCAGAGTGGACTGCTGGAGCACCCCATGGTTGTCGTCTGCTTCAGCAGACCTGCCGTTGGGGCGTCATAATTGACTGCGTAAACGATCCTGCGACGTTCCAGTAAGGCGGAGGAGATTTGGTTGGATTTTAGTGGGTAGTACCAGCTTCTCTTAAGCCGGTGAGTCCCACATAAACCACCTGTATGTATTCAGATGGTATGTCTAAATGCATTTCCCAACGTTAAATCTGTCTAATCTGATGCCAATTGTATTTGACAAAAATCTTTCAGCGTGAAGGAGTAACGAACATACGTACAAACAAACAAACTTTTTCATTTTATAGTACTAGTCCGAATAAATTTCTCAACGGCGCTTTATGCAAACTGCATTCTAAGCCGTTGGCTTCCTTACAGATTGACAACGCTGTCATATTTGTGCCCTTACTAATGACATATCTATATGTGAAAGTGTGTTTGTTGGTTTGTCGGTGTCCTTCTTTTACTGATGGACGGATCAACGTGATTTTTTGCATAGATTTAGTTTATGGGAAGGTGCAGGACTACTTTTTATTATGAAAAAGTAAATAGGATTCTAAAATAACTTTTTGAAAGAGCAACTGTTGAGTTTTTCTATGGCTCTTTTCAGCAGATTTGTTTTCTGATTTCCGGTAGTAGCTTCTTAACAATACTTTAATACAATACTGACATATATGAAATATTTGACATTGACATTTCCAATGTGATTGTAAATATCTACTTGAACAAAATATTGTTGTACATTTAAAAGTGCATAATTTAAAATCTTCTATTAAGTCTATGTTACGATAAAAACCGTACAATTTTCATAAATATGTACTCGTACATAAATATTTTTAAATTACAATTATTATTCATAACTCATTATCTTTGTATTTAACTTATGAAAATAACTTACATAAAAATAACTTCAGTATAATATAAAAAATTGAGTAAACAAGTTTTAATACTTCATTAACGTTTTTATTCACAGAAAGCAAAAGAAAATTGTGAGTCATTAAATGATTTATTCACTGAAAATGTAATTTGTAACTATGGAGCGTTGCTCGTGCGAGTGCATGTTGCCTACTTCCCTACTAAACTTATTTGAAGCAGTAAAAAAGGAAAAATTGTGTATATATATATATATATTACTAGCAGAACCTGCGGCTTCTTTCGCGCTAAAACTATAAAAATACTCTAAAAAGATAGATTTCATACAAATTTTCATCCCCTATTTTACCCCCTTATGGGATGAATTTCGAAAAATGCTAAACACGTATTTATTTCATTGTATTGAAGAGCATTCAAGTAATTCTGATCATAAATATTTTTTTGGGTTGTATTATAACGTGTTTTCCCGTGGAAAGGAGATTATTTCGCGCGGTAAAAAGTAGCCTATGTCACTCTCCAGCCCTCCAACTATCTCCACACAAAAAACTCGCCAATCCGTCCCTCCGTTTTGACGTGAAAGAAGGACAAACAAATGCAATTTAAATGCAAACAAACAAACACACTTTCAAATTTATAATATTAAATATGGATTTTTGTACATATGATGCCACGCTTGTGCAATTCTTAAACAATAATATAATGTGTTATTCTTTGAATGAGTATTTTAGTATGATATGTACATATAATTTATTTTATTATTGTAATTTTTATTTAACATATACTAATAGTTTTATTTAATATAGAAATTTTCTTTTGTTTTAAAACCGTAGCCGTCTTAAAATTTTCAAATTGATTAGTATTTCTAATAATATTTCCCCACACATTCTGCAGTAAATATCTAATAGGACTTCAAAAAAGAGAAGTAACTAATTTCAGGTCCATGTGTATTCCTTTTGATTTAAATAAGAATTTATATTTTTAATGTAAATAAATTATAACACATAGATCATAGGCAGTGGTAGCACAGTGGTAACGCGCTCGCTTGGGAAACCGAGTGAAGCGAGTTCAAATCCCGGGTCTCGCACCTCTGATATTTTCATGTGCTAAACATTTGTAACATGATTACCACTTGTCTTAACGGTGAAGAAAAACATCGTGAGGAAACCTACATGTCTAAGAGAACCTAGCAAGTTTTCTAAAGACGTGAAACCCGCCAACCTGCACTTGGCCAGCGTGGTGGACTATGGCCTGATCCCCCTCGTATTGAAGGAAGGCCCGTGCCCAGCAGTGGGAAGTTAAAAAGGGCGGAATACATACATAGATCATAGTTATAACGATATAAACAAGAAACAAACCCATTTTTAATAATATAATAATTACATTTATAGTGATTTTAAAACTAGTGCTCCTTTTTGTTTAAAAAAACTATAATTATTGAAATATTATGATATCCTATGGGAGTCACTTATATATATATATAAAAATTTAGAAATAAAAACCAACCTTCGCCTTTCCGCCAATATGTAAACTAATTATATATAAAAAAATCTCCTCAAAACGAACAAAATGACAAACATTTCGAATTTATAACATTAGTCAGGATAATCTCCCAGAACTTAACCTTTCACAATACGTACGTTTCTGGATTTGAAGCGGGAGGCCGTTGCCACGACAACTCGGTTCTATTTCGGTAGCTTGCTTTCAACTCGGCCGGATTCCTTGCATGCACGGCCATTTCGACATGTGTATCAGATCAAGTGAATTAAATTTGCTTATTACTAAAGGTTCATGGGAGTTTAACCTTAATAATAATTAAAATCTATTTATTTTTTGTTATTTTAGCATGTAACATAGTATTTGTTCAAATATTGATGACTGAATTTTAGTTTTAATTTGGTTACTATAGCAACGGAAAAACAGTCTTATAATATTATGAGAACCTGCTTTATTTAACTAGCAGTATCCGCGGCTTCGCCCGCGTTAAACTTCGGGGATTTTGATAAAATTCGGTATGGTGATAGCTGGTTATCCGGGTCAACATATAGGATACTTTTTATCGCGGGAAAATGTCTCATTTCTGAGAAAAAATGCTAAACTGCAATGTAAGAGTATACTAATATGTAAAACCTAAGAATTTGGCTTTTGATCATCTGAACGCGAGCGGAGCCGCGGGCAATGCTAGTATTTTATAAAACCTGTTTAGAATTAGAAGTAAATATTATGTGTCACTGTACCAGTTCTCTATTGTTGATAATATAATAATAGCTGTCAATTTTAGTTACTTCCTTATTAAGTTGGCTCTTATCGAAGTTATTGCTCTTTACTGTATAATTTAAGAAACTTATTTATCCATTGTATTTAATTACATTGGTAATAAATTTAGTATTATTTAACTTTATCTGATGAACGCTACCTATTGAGATGAAATTTTTAGGTTCAATCTCTCTTAGAAGTAAAATTTACCATGGGTATACTATCACCGGCTCATAAACTTTATACATAAATAATAAATAAATAAATATGTTGGGACATTAACACACAGCATCGTCTAGTTCCATGGTAAGCTACGAAGTCTTTGTGATGGATACCAGATAGTTGATACACTACATACATATAACTTTAAATACATACATATTATAAATATAAACACCCATGACTGGAGTACAAACATTCGTGCTCATCACACAAATGAAGGCCCCTAGCGGGACTCGAACCCGCGACCGCTGGCACAACAAGTAGGGTCAATACAAACTGAGCCAAACGTGTCGTTGACGTTTATGGAATGAAGTCGTTGGTTTACTGGGTTAAGGAAGGACTAAATACAAAATCAATCACTTTCGTATTTATATTATCATTCTAAAAATCCTATTGCAAACATATATCTATGCAAACAGACGGATTTAAAAACGTGAAGAAAATCGAAAATTCCGAAGCATTTAAATACTTGTGCTTACTAGATTTTTAACTAACTTCAAAAAGTTTTGTTTTCGAACAGTTTTTGATTTTTACTTATCCTTATAAATAGCAGAGTTGAAATGAAATAAATAATGACTAATTACTTAGATAATTTCTCCGCTCCCAATACTAAATGATGGGTGGGAGGACCAGTTTATGTTATTATGGGACTTGTGAAACCATGGAAGGAGGAATGCAGTAGCGGAGATTGCCTATCAAGACGACTGCATTTGTAGAGTGCGATTTCTAACGTCAAGATAAAAACATTTCTGCAGGTAATTTCGCTTAGATTAACTAATATTTGTTTAATTAATTCATTATTCAACCTAATAATATTCAATTTATCTAAATCACACTACGGTTGTATATGTGAAAGTTTGTATTTAATTGAGTGTATGTATGTGTGTTTGTTACTCCTTTACGCTAAAACGGCTGGATGGATTTGGATGAAATCTAGTATAAAGATAGAATACCTCGTCTAACATAGGTTACTGTTAGGAATTAAATTTGCTAAAAGATAGCGTTGGCCATCTGTCAATAGACGAACACATGCAACATATTATACATATATAAAGTCAAGTGCGTATGTACTAATCATTTTTTTTTAATTTGCATGGCGGCCATTTTAAGATTCGCCATCTTGGTTTTTTATTATTTGTTGTTATAGCAATAGAAATACTCTGTGAAAATTTCAACTCTCTACCAATTAGGGTTAATAAAATACAGCCCGCTGACAGACAGACGGATAGCGGAGGCTAATTAATAGGGTTTCGTTGGCATACTTCGGGTACGGGACCCTAAGAAAAATTACAGTATAGTACAGTACAAGAAGTATATAAAAAGAAGATTAACTAAACAAAGTTAACTTCTCCATTTTACACTTTTTAAAATGACAGTGGCCAACCAAAACATGTAATAGTAGGATATACCGATCTATGTGTGGACCCCTCACTCTTGTTATAGGCGAAATATATTTTTTAAGTAATAAAACATATTAACAAACACGACCCAGGGGGGTTGTCTTGTTATTATGGTTTATGGTTTAAAAATATATTTCGCCTTGAAAAAGAGTGAGGGGTCTACCACATAGATTGGCATCTTAGACTATAGCTTATTATTGAAAGGATTTGTTTCATAGGACAAAATGACATGTCAATTTTATTTCTAACATTACGTAACATACACATCACTAGACCAACTTTCACGAGATTCGTCCAATAGTTATATCACTAAGATTAATTTCTATATCTCTACTCTTGTAATTGAGACACAAAATTATAAATACAACCTTCAAATTTCCCATAACTCTATTACATGCAAATAAAGCACCATTTGCTTTAAGTAAGTATTATTTTAACTGCAAAAATATGTTTGTTCTTTTAACAATAACTTAATACGTCAGAATAAATATGGTACTGTGTCTATAGATATGGCATATTGTAATACTTAGTGAAGGTAAAAAAATTGGATAAATTATTGAAATAGCCTGATTTTGTAAGGACGTTTCTCTTTTGTTATATAACAGCTGGTTTACTTCGTATTGCAGCTTTTCATATGGAATGAATCAACATAGCTAATACGTGTAGTGGATGCTAATGAATGCATTTCCATATCGTTAGTTTTTTCCTATAGAAGACAATTCCAATTTCCAAGACTGTATTTGCTATCTATACATATCAGTTTGTTTATGTATCTGTCTTTATAATTAAGTTTTCTTAAATATATAGCAAATTTTTTTTAATTAGTAAAATTTTTGTAAATATCGTATGAATTTAACGATTTTAATGACATATTCAGCTAAGGAATATCGTGTAGTCTATACATGGTTTTTGCTCATTGAATGTGCTTGTATTTACAAATTATGTTCATAGAACATTTAAAAGCCATATCAATTGTTTTGAGTTTTTTTCTCTCAGGCATTTAATGTCGCATCACACAACTGTGTTTTATATAAAAACATGGTAGGTTTTTAATTTAAACTTATCCATAGGATGAACTATTAGGTTTATACGTCCCATAATAACAAAAGTGCCCCATGTACTCTAAATTTTTAGAAATACAACACCTAAATAAAACCGCACATGGTGCCTAGAAACAAAATTTGTATATACGATTATCTTCATAATCTATACATATAATAAAATTGTAACTAAGCCACATATGTACATTAATAATTTTTTGAAAAATCTTAATGAAATAGACATTATTATCGATACAGAGGCCGAATCTATAGTTTTTAGAATTTTTGTCTGTTTGTCTGTTACCGCATCACGGAAAACCACTGGAGGGATTTTGACGAAATTTGGTATGATGATAGCTAGTTACTATAAGATACTTTTTACCACGGGAAAATGTATCATTTCTAAGAAAAAATAGAAGAACTGCAATGTAAGAGTATACTAATATGTAAAACCTAACAATTTGGTATTTGGTCATCTAAACGCGGGCGGAGCCGCGAGCAATGCTAGTCTATCTATAAGCCTTTAGTTTTCGTTTAGCAGCGAGTGAAAACTGAGGGCACATTTAATGTTCAATATACTTAAGAATCTGTTTTAGAGCAGGAAGTTTATGTGAATTAAATGTAACGAGAAGCAATTTTCTTTGTTTAGTAAAATATTTATATGATTCACTTGTTCAAAATAGAGTGCTTGAGAAGCGTCGGTCGACGAACTGAGGGATCGTGACAAACAGACGTAAATTTAGATATTTTTCGACAAAACGACCGACACGCAAGGCTATTCCGCTAAAACTGCCTGGATATACTACTAACAATGTAAATTATTTACATTGATTTAAAATTGTCCCTTATGAATACGTAAATTTTATAACATAGATAAAAAAACAACTGTTGTTGTTGGTAATTGTATATTAAAGAAGCTGTTGCCCGCTATATATTACGCCTTATTTATATTACTATATTCTTCCGCTCCTGAGGACCGTAGTATAATGTAAAAAAGCTATAATAAATTCTTTAACAAATATGATTTGTTCATTATAACGTTCTTGAAAAAATAAGAAGCTAAAGCAATTATTCAAAAGTTAATAATAACGTATTTGAAGACTCCTTAGACGTTATCGTATTTGAGTCATATGAGAATAATATCATTTGACTCATATATTACTTGTAAGTAATTTAATTAATGTAATTATATGGTTATATCTTTATACCCCTAGGTCAGTAACCTACAGTAAAGAATATTGAACATTTTCTAGAAAAATAAATAAAAGATATTGCTGATATAAAATTAGTCTAGTATGAAATTCTTAAAATAGTGTATTATTAGCGATTCACCCTCGCTCCGCTCGGGTTCGTCCCTGCTTATGTTTTAAGGTTCAGTATAGATTTCTCAGAGATGAGATATTTTCCTGCAGTAAAAAGTATCCTATATGTTGACCCGGATAACCAGCTATCATCATACCAAATTTCATCAAAATCTCTCCAGTGATTTTTCCGTGATGCGGTAACAGACAAACAGACATACAAACATTTTAAAAATATATATTCAGCCTCTGTATCGATAATAATGTCTATTTCAATAATATTTTCCAAAAAAAATTTAATGTACAGATTCGGCTTAGTTACAATTTTATTATATGTATAGTAATTGGCTGAAATCGCCTGCCGTACATATTTTACTATGTAAAAGAAAAGATATATCATTTTATTGTTTAAACTTCCTCACATTTATCTTCTACGCAAGCCTTCCAGCATTGTTCAGTTGGTCTCAATCATTGTCAACTTAGCATATTGTACCGTTTTTCCTCATTAGATGTAGTTCTAGTTGGTAGCTATTAGTCATTTGTTTGTACCGTTTGTTTGACTGGAAATTATTCGTCACACACGACTCGCAAAACTCGAGTAAATTATAAACAATCTCATATCAAGTTATGACCATTTTTTTAAATAATCGTAGCGACAAAAAATAATACGCATTAAAATTATTAATAATAAGTAATCTAAAATTATATATCTACTTCTGCATTTCGATAATTTATGTTTCCTATATACATTATGATGGCAGGTGCTGTTTAGATTTATTCAACAGAACAATATACGTAGAATGTAATCAGTGTCATGAAGAAAAATTAATAAAAGAAGATGAGAAAAACATAAGCGACCTGTTTCCTCACTCCATAAGAAAAATATAATTGAGTGGATATATACTAATATTATAAATACATACTAATATTGTAAATGCGAAAGTAACTCTGTTTGTTTGTTACCTTTTCACGACTAAGCCGCTGAATCGATTTAGATGAAAATTGGAGATAATTTGAGACCCTGGAAAGGGCATAATATAGGATTTTTGCTGCGGAAATCATCCCTTAAGGGTGTGAAAGGTGGGGTGGAATTTTGTATGGGATATCAATCATTTGTCAAGGAATATAAAACTCATCATACCTATGTATTATATATAGTATATATATTTCATACTAATCATCAAAACGTATTAATTACCAAGGGACGAATCCAAGCGAAGCGAAGGTGAGTCGCTAGTTCAATATAAATGAAAGAATAAGTTAAAAGAAGATAATAGTATAGTAAAATAGAAACGAATATGAAATATTAAATAATATATCACCATAGTTATGATCGAATATAAACTTGCAAAGGAAGTCGAATTTTACATAAGCAATTTGGATGCATTGGAACTTCCTTTAAAAAGCTCATTTAAATTTTCTGCGCTTACGAGTTACATAACTTTGAATTATTATTCAATATCCATTTATAAGCAGTTTTTTTTAATTATATTATGTCGTAATCAAAATATTTTAACAAAGTAAAAATATTGTGATTTTTATCGAAATCCATCTCTTTAATGCGTGCTCTACAGTAAATTTTGTCGGTGGAAGTTTATCTCCGTACGTGTTATGGCAACCAAGTCTGTAAGTGATATCTAAACAAACAGACCGCTTATAAATATTTATTATACACACGGGCAACCGCAGCTTAGTCATGGCGGTTGGTGGTACAGCATTGTAGATATAATTGATGAAGAAACATGTTGAATATTCATTTTAATGAAAATAGGAGAAAATATCATATCTCTACCGCATGGCAAAAGATACGTGTGCTAGCATTTAAGCAGTCAGACGAGTTCAAAAGACACGAGTAACGGAATAGTTGACGCAACTTGCTTTCCATTAAATTGGATCTAATTAATCATATACGACCCCAAATACAATTTGTGAATCTTAAAAGATACTTTCCAAAACTTCCGATAAAATACTTACGTAGAAAACAAAATCCGTGGTGTACACACACAAACAAAAATACACACGCTTTATATCACTTATATATAGCTGAGTGGTTTTTAAGTGAATTTGATATTAATTAAAGTTTTGATAAAGTTAGATGCGACAAAAACGTACGCCTTCAACGCGATGCCGAGTGTGACTGATGACGTGAATCAAGCATGGTAGAGTCGCCGCGCTGGTCGCCTTCTCTCCTAAATAGAAAACGCCATATAAATACCACATCCTGCTCACAATTTTAACCTTTATTCGTAATCGATTAGGGGTTATAATAGCGTTTTGTTCTACCTAGTTATACTTTTTTGACATAACTCTACATACAAATTGTGTATGCCACGGCCGTTTACACATTTCTTTTAAGCAGAGAGAAAAGGCGAAAGGATATCGCGACTTTAATGCTTGTCTACGGCGTGTGATTGTGATTGCTTCTAGACGTAAAGTGATTTACATCACTTTAGCTATGGTTTTAATTCGCTTTGTTATAATCTTATCTTATATTTATAATATACTAAATATAATCACATATAGTAAATCATACATACATAGAGTAGTTATATCTTTTTATTACTTACTAGCATTGCCCGTGGCTCCGCCCGCGTTAAGATGACCAAAAACCAAATTCTTAGGTTTTACATATTAGTATACTCTTACTTTGCAGTTTTTGTATTTTTTTTCAGAAATGAGATATTTTCCCGCGGTAAAAAGTATCCTATATGTTGACCCGGATAACCAGCCACCATACCAAATTTCATCAAAACCCCTAAAGTGGTTTTTCTGTGATGCGGTAACAGACAGACAGACAAAAATTCTAAAAATTATAGATTCGGCCTCTGTATCGATAATAATGTTTATTTCAATAAGACTTTCCAAAAAAAATATTTAATGTACAGATTCGGCTTAGTTACAATTTTATTATATGTATAGATATAGATTAAAAATCTAAGGCTTGTATTATGCCATAATGAAATTAAAATTGTAGGTGTTAAAAATGTGTGTATTTAACTCCTCTGTAAACAATAACGAGATTATTTAGAGAGAACGAGCCTTGAAATAGGTACTTAGTTTATCTTGCAGTTATATAAGTTTTTTTTTTGTATAGAAAGAACCGAAACTATGTAGGTAATTTATTATTATTAACCAAATCTATTTTGGTTTACAATAACTTTAATAATATTAAGAAAATGACTTTCTGGTAATCAATTTATTGATTACAGTACTTATAACAAAAGTATTCTTAATATTTATTTTTTATACCAAATACATTGAAAATTGTCTATACCTTCTATAATTAATTGTCTAACTCTACCACACCAAAAATTGTTAAACAAGCAAATAAGTCCACAGTGATCCTAGGAGTTTAGCTACTTTATTGATTGTACAGAATCTTTAAATAATTAAATAAATATGTTGTGACATTAGCACACAGCACCATCTAGTTCCACGGTAAGCTACGAGGCTTGTGTTATGGATACCAGGTAGTTGATACACTACACATATGTATATGACTTTAAATACATACATATTATAAATATAAACATTAAACATCCATGACTGGAGTACAAATATTCGTGCTCATCACACAAATGTAAACTCCTACCGGGACTCGAACTCGCAACCGCCGCGCTGGCACAGTAAATAGGTTCACTACAAACTGCGCCAAACGTGTCGTCGTTGCTCTAAAATTATATGAATAACAAATTCCTTTACATGATATTTTTAGAAAGTTGTGATAAAGAATAAACCATACTTCATTAAACATCGTTAACTATTCAATTATAAAGAGTTCACACCCAACTGACCTAGCCTTAAAATAGCGTGACTTCGCTAAAATTAGGCGACCCTGTTCACGCTACGTGAAAATGACGTGTTGAAACAGGGTTGATGACATGCTAAGAGCTTGTGTTACTTTTTTTAAGTAATGTATATAAGAATTATATAAAATAATATCATTAGCATCTGGCAATCCATCCGGATGTAAAGCCAAGACACACTAGGAGGCGGTCTTTAGTAAGCTTCCGCTTGCTTTTAGTACTTCTCTGATAGAAGAGTGGACCGTGGGAGCAACCCCTTTATCATAGAAGTCTGCTTCGGCAGACCTGCTGTCGGGATGTCGTGGTTGAGTGCGATCCTGTGGCTTTGACGGGGAATTATTGGTTATTGGGTAGTGTTAGCTTTCTAAGCTGGTATATTCCACATAACCACCTGTATGTATACAGGTGGTAAGCATAATATATTTATAACCCATTAAAAAAGGATAGAAATAGGGTAGTTTTTATTACTGGAGAATTTATAGAATCTATTCACAAGTTTCAGATATTTTTTACTACTTAAATATAAACCATATCTTACGTCTGTTCATCTTTAATAGTGTATGGTAGAAAACAATAAATCATATGAGCTCACAGAAGATTATTGACCATTTCTAATAATAACCGACCATTTATGACATAGTTAATCTTGCACATACTCGTAAGATGTTTATATTACTTTAATTACAAATATTTAGCAAAATTTAAAAGCCTTTTATTGGGATTTTCACTTGGGTTCTACTTGGGTTCTCTAACCACTGTAATGTACTACCAAAAGTACTCTATCAAATTATATCAAAGCCTTATTTAAATTCAATATTATAAATATCTTAATTTATAATACTGAATTTATAATATCATATTTTATGCCATCCCTGATGATAATGAGGTGTGCAATACATCGACACATGGACCACTGGGGCAAATAGTTTTCTACGTGAACGGACACCGCATATTACGCTCACTCGTCTGAAATATCAATACGGTGACTCCCCTTTATTAATTTATAAAGAGTACTATTCAATAACTATTGCCTATACATGATATTAGAAGGCTTTGATTATGGGGTTTTCATAATATAGTAGAGTTTAAGCATAAGATTTAACATCAGTTAAATCTGTGTTTATTATCAATTAAAAAAATTGCTGTAATAATTACGAGTATATACAAGGGATAGATGAGAGTTAGGTTTATACGATATTATTTTTATCGTCATATACCTATCTGTGTTTTTGGTTTTTAGTCGGAATTTTAAAATAATTATATTAAAATAATGATTTAAACAGTTAATCAATAGATACATAGTGCATACTTCATTCTTTGCCTATTAATGATCGACTCGCCCTCTCTTCCTACACAAAGTTTTAGATGTTAATATCGATTGGGATTATTTAGTACTAGACTTACCCTAGCTTTTTTTGGATGCGTCCCAAGGTATTACATATTTTTGCCGTACATTTTATTGCTTAAAGTATATGCTGATAAAGCAACTCAAGGACCAGCTCTTTATTAAAATGAAGTTATTCTGCCCTAATAGGCGAAAGATTTTTTTTTAATCGTATCAGTAATTTCTAAGATAAAGATTCATGTCGATTCGATATAGCTATAAATGATATTATGAAAGCAAGCAATGAATATTAAATCCTTATTACGATTTCATTTTTCTTGGTCACCCTAACAACGCTGAGCTTAGCTCTGGGAGGTCTTGTTGTACATACAAAATATTTTTGTATGTATGTAATTAGATTTTTCGCAATCTTATAGAATTACATACACTTTTTAAGGATTCTCTTTATTAGTTACTGTTATTATTAGTACTTTTTAAGCATGAATGAATTCTAATTCGTTCATGTTTTTAAGTTACTGTTATAATTATTAATGTAAGAATACGTCTGTTTGTGTATTGATTTATGCCTATAAATATGGTCAACTTCTGTCTTTTTATATTAGTTCCCATGGAAAAGGCAATTTAATCATACGAAAATCCTGTTTTAAAAACGAACTCATGTGAAGTATTTTGAATTTATAACAACCTGCAAAATAAGAGACATTCTTATCTTTTTAAAATGAAAACAAAATTATGGAGTCAAAATAATAAGTCAGCAATGATAACACAAGCTCCAGCAAGGTGGAGCGACGCCATACGTACACTGGCTGGCAGCGGTTGGATGCGTAGAGCTGAAGATCGAGCTCAGTGGCGTGCCATAGGAGAGGCCTTTGTCCAGCAGTGGACGGAAGCAGGCTGAATATGATGATGATGATAACACAAAATCAGAGACGCAGTGATAGTGGTTCCTGAAAGTCGCTTCCCAAAACTTAGATTATAAACATAATCGTTGTTAATATACCTACTATAAGTTACAAGCAAAACCCGCGGCTATGCCCGCGTTTAATCTACAAAAACAACTCTTTGGCTTTATGTTATACACCCTCGCTTCGTTCGGGTTCTTCGTATTTATACAATATTGTTTGGACAAAAATATTAAAATCGTGATAAAAAATGGAGGGTGGGGGTAAGAGGGTGAAAAATACTTTACGAGTTACGATTTATTCTTATACCTACCAAAAATACAAAAAAAAAAACATTTAAATCGATAGAGCCGTTTCGGAGGAGTACGACCACAAACACCGTGACACAAGATTTTTATATATTAGATTTAATCTCTGAAAAGTATATAAGAATGGTTACTCTAATTCTAATCTCTCTATGTGTGCTAGAAATAAAACTTACTAACTGAACTATATTTCTTTATCATGTTTGTACGAGTATATCTTGTTGTATGATCATAAAATTACAAACAGCCATTGTGCAAGTAGGGATTAAGATTATGTTGCGGTATATGATGGAATTAGGCTATAATTATATATGTCTGGATTAAAAAAAATTATGTAATTTAACAACGCAATTTATTTTTAAGCTTATTTTAAATGACAGATCCTTGTAATACGTCATGAATCTGGTAACTATCGTGTATTTAGATCATAAGATCTTGGGTTCGAATCCCTGGTTAGATTGCAATATTAAATGAAGTTTTCTGCCAAGAAATCCTCAACAGCAACTTGAACTAAAGAATTTCATAATTTAGCACATACCTATGCCTTGCAGAGAAGGTTTTGCTGCCAATTCTGATATCTCTCCGGTATTTTAGAATGGGGAAGAATATAGCCATTTCTCCCGCCAGATTTCTGAACAAATGATATCCATTTTCTTTGCATCTTGGTACAACACAGTGTGTCTTTTTAATTAAATTTTAGATAAGATTGAAAAAATTCAATCCACGCTATAGAGCTTTACAATATACGGAGGATCATAGTAATCGCGACATCTGGCGGGAGCAAAATGGCAAAATTCTTCCCATTGTCTCCTCACGAAACCGTAAGAGTGAGAGGAATAGAGAACGCGCAAACTTTTGAATAAAATAGATTCCGCGTAGATACTAGTCTACTAGAATACGTTATTATTATTCGTACTGACAACTAAAACTAAGAGTTATAACTTAATTTTTAGAACAATACATATTATACATTATGCTAAAAATAAACCGAAATAGGAAAATATTTAATAATTATTATCTTTTTCCTGGTAAATTGTAATTTTTACTAAAACATATTTATTGTAGGTTTATTTATTTCTCAGCTCTACGTATTTTTGTAAAATTTCAGCCAAGAATTACATTGTCTTCATTTTAAATCACAAGAAAAAAATTCAATTAATTTTTTCAAACAGATATTCTAATACATAATATTTGCAACATACAAAAAAATTATCTGCTATTTAACTATAATGACATTTATTGATAAAAGGATAAACATAGCTAAATACATTTTACGACAGCTCTACTTATATTTAAACGTGACAATACATACATAACACTCCATTCACACGACTTAAGACAAATAGGTACTACTTTATATTCATGAGAGTACATTTAAAACTTGCAGAATATACGCACTAAGCTCTACATAGAGTTCTTAATTTCTAATCTATACAGATAAATAAAATTGAAGTGTTTGTTTGTAATGTCAAAATAAAAGCTTTTTACTAAATATATATGAAATTATACTTCGTATCTCTCCCGAAGATGATTATGTTTACAAGCAGCAGTACGCCAGATTGATGCTGTCCTAATCACACTTTTAAAGATAAACATCACAAAGTAAGTTCGTTTGATTCTCAATTGTATACGGTAAATACTTTATAAGAAAAACACAATTTTTAAAATTTTTGTCCGTCTGAACTGTTTTTAACGGGACTTTCACTGACAGATAGCTAATGCTATAAGAAGTAACTTAGACTACTTTTATTTTAGAAAAAAAATTTGGGTTCCGATCAAAAAACTAAAACTAAGCTCCCGAGCAAAGCAAGGATAAGTCGCTAGTAATAACTATAGATAATAAATTCCACTATTTTTTCAACTTTCAAATACAATAATATTTATTTTATTTATTTAGTTATTGAATTATCAACAAAAATCTAGTACTATGGATCTCTTTTATTGCTCCATAAAACTTATACAAAGAGAAAAAAATATTCATCAATAAAAGATATCACTATCTGAGAAGAAAAACATTGTAACTTGCTGCCGCACTCAGAAAGGTTCATTAAATGGGTCCTAATTAGTACTTAACTAATTTTCATAAATCCGTTAATTAATGGTTCATCCCAGACATAAGGGTTCATTAGTTTAAATATCCGTAGGACGCGTAAAATAGGAATTAAGCTATACATATAATAAAATTGTAACTAAGCCGAATCTGTACATTAGATATTTTTTGGAAAATCTTATGGAAATAAACATTATTATCGATACAGAGGCGAATCTATAGTTTTTAGAATTGTTATCTGTCTGTCTGCCTGTCTGTCTATCTGTCGGTTTGTCTGTTACCGCATCACAAAAAAACCACTGGAGGGATTTTGATGAAATTCGATATGGTGATAGCTGGTTATCCGGGTCAACATATAGGATAGTTTTTACCGCGGTAAAATACCTTATTTCTGAAAAAAAAACTAAAACTGCAATGTAAGAGTATACTAATATGTAAAACCTAAGAATCTGGTTTTTGGTCATCTAAACACGGACGGAGCCGCGGGCAATGCTAGTTTCCTCATATGTTTAAAGTCCAAATTTTAAATTTCTACAATACTGAGTTACAATGTTGTTCCATTCCGATGCTGAAATGTGAAACGTCACTTAGCAAATATACAAAGATAAATCATCACTATCTCTAAGATGACTAACGTCTAACATTTAGATAAACAGTGAAAATTATTTGCTTCGGTTAACATACTGTTATCAAACGTCGACTCTTTAGGTGCATTATATCCATTTCAATAATCGTGCTAATAATAATTAATCAATAAAAAAAGTTTTAACGTAACATCACCTTCATTTATAAACTTTTGATAATCAAATTGACACGAAGATATAAGTACAATATACATACATCGAATAGGAATACTGATAAGATAAAAGTTAAAATAGAAATAACTTATTGATTAATTACAAGGATATAAGGGTTCATATTTTGTGTCCGCGAGGTCAGTTTTACAGTTGAGTTGCGCCTGCGCAGTTCTGTGTGTGAAGCGACAACATGCGGTCGCTTAGCTTGATCGCGCTCGCCATTTTACTAACAGGTGTGTTTTTAATTTATAGACTATAGTGTCAATGAAGCTAGTGATTTAACCATACCCTGACTAGTTGATCTATCTCAATTTTATGAATGGATCTAGAATTTTGTAGATCGTAGATGATCTATATAAATGTTTTGTGTTTATAAAGTCAACTCGCGAAAATATAGTTGCTATAATAAACTAAATCTATTCATTTTATTTTGTATACAAGATACGGCTTAAGATTAAGGAGTTCTGTTAATAGATGTGATTTTAGTGGTTTTCACTGTGATGATCTTTTATATTTTATCTTAGTAAATTTTCCCAAACTTTTTTCCTATCTTTCTTTGTACCGGTAAAACCAGTACGTGTCGATAATTGATGTAAACCTGCGTTGTTCTTTGCCCTTGAATGACAGAAATGAGTATCTAATGGAAAATTATGTTTTTAACATTTGCAAGCCAAATATTGTTTTTGTCGAACTTTAGATCATTTCGAAAATCATAATCCTGTTAACTTAAATATAAGAAGGACAGAATTGAATCTACTTGTTATGACACACACTACATTTAATATTATTATTATTTACAGTTTTTTAACAAAACGTCACGTAATAAACAAAACTACATATGAAGTACTTTTTCTACATATCCAAAAATAGAATACGATAAAGTCACTATAAAGATCAAGATATCACAACAGGATATGTATAAATCGCATCAAGAAAATAGATAGTAGAAAAAATAACTTTTTTATAATCATAACACTTATTAAGTGTTTTTAACCGACTTCAAAAAGGAGGAGGTTCTCAATTCGTCGGAATCTTTTTTTTTGTGTATGTTCACGATTACTCGAAGACTCCTGAACCGATTTGGATTTTTTTGTTTAAAAGGGTATACTTCCCACGTGGTTCCATTTTAATTTTATCGAAATCAGTCGAGCGGTTTTTTAAAAAATTAACATTTTTTTTTATAAATTGCTTAATCGAATATGTTATTAAAACACTTTCTTCTAAAAATTATCTGCTTATTACGTCTACACTAAAAATGGAAAAATAAAAACTTAAAAAAACCGACTTCCAGGCACTAAAATGTAAAAAATAACTATACGGGGGTTTTCATTTAGAATGCAAAGCTAATCTATACATACAATAAAATTGTAACTAAGCCGAATCTGTACATTAAATATTTTTTGGAATTATTATTTATTAATTATTATTGAAATATACATTATTTATTAATTATTAATTATTATATATTATTTATTAATTATTATTGAAATATACATTATTATAGTTTTTAGATTTTTTGTTCGCTGTCTGTCTGTTTGTCTGTTACCGCATCACAGAAAAAGCTCTGGAGGCATTTTGATGAAATTTGGTATGGTGATAGCTGGCTATCCGGGTCAACATATAGGATACCTTTTACCGCGGGAAAATGTCTCATTTCTGAGAAAAAATAGAAAAACTGCGTTGTAAGAGTATACATTAGTATACTCTACAAAAATTTGGTTTTTGGTCATGTGAACGCGGGCGGAGCCGCGGGCAATGCTAGTCTAATATATGTATTTTGATACATAAAATACATCACAAATTGATGTATATTTTAACTATAATTAGAGTTCATACCTAATCATATTTACCTAAAATACATAATACCTCGTCTTACCGCCTCTACTGATGACAAGAGAGCTGGCTCGCTTTTCGTCCAAAGAATCGGCATTGCCATTCAGCGGGGGAATGCAGTTAGCATTCTTGCCACTACTCCACGAGTCCACGCGGACATGACTTGTACAATAATAATTAAGTGTACATTTATTTGTTTTGTTTATAATTAAGAGTATTTGTAATTTTCTTGCAGTAGCCTTTATGTTACTCCAGGTCATAGTCCAACCGTTTTAGAAGAAAAAAGTAACAATAATACCCACACACAAACAGACTTTTGCATTTATAGACCATAACTGTCAAAATTTAAGTAATAACAATAATTTAAGTAATAGAAATAAAAAAATGGCAATAAATAGAGATTATAAATGAGCAGTCGTTGTAATTTTCTTTACTGGTCATATTTACGTTATCATATTATATTACAATTTATGAGTTGTTTTGCGGAAGAATTTTTTGTGCTATCCATTTTTTTATTATTCAAGAACGATAATGCAACCGTATAATGCGTCATGAATTATCTTACAGTATTTAATGGACACATTTTTGCTTTTCAAAGTTGTAAATATACCAGCTTTGTTTATCAATAGGATACAAACTAATGCATTATGAAATGCGAATTCCATAAGAATACCATGGAATAATTATTATTTATTACTGACCGCTATTGCAACATAGCGACCATATTTTTATAATTACACGTTATATACTTCGATAATTAAATATTAATTTAACGATTTGTACACGATTCTATGAGCTTAGATTGTTGGTAAATAAATGCATAATATCGTATATAAAATATGTCAATATACTCAATATTACCTAGGACCTTGTCTTCTGCCTTTTTCTTACATTTTGTTTGATGTAGATGGAAGTTACTAACAATTTGTTTATATTTATTATTTACGTCCCGAATGAACGAATGACGTGTCGCCAATACAAATTTTAAATTATATAATAATAATTAGCAACTTATAATATATTTTTCAACCGACTTCAAAAAGGAGGAGGTTCTCAATTCGACAATTGTCATATTGACTTGAAACTTTGCAAGTGTTTCTATTTCCGTTGATATTACAGTGGTTCGGTATTGTTGACCTGATTTGATGGTAAGGCCAGAAGGTGGATAGGTGGAACTCTTCAACGACTAATAGTAGATACTTTCGAGATTGGGCTTCTTTTGTTTGGTTTGACAAGCCTAACTTTGTATGGGCTGGCACCGATTTCTAAAATATTTGATTAGGTATGTATTTAATAGGTAGGCTTTAATTACTTAGCCAAAGCACACCGACTTCGAAAATATTTGATTAGGTATGTATAGTAAATGAAAATTACCAATCAGTAATTTTTTACTTTTTAGTGCTTTTGTTTGAAGTCGGTTTTTATTTTTTTGTTAATTAAATAACTTCTTTTAATTTTAAATGATCTTAAGTAAAATAATTTATAAATCGCAGCTGCAATATCTAATTTAATTTAACAATGATATAAAGAAACAAGAATTAAGTCAACATTATTAAATCGAAATAATAATATTAAATTTCGATTTTATAATTTACTTATTATATTAAGAATTAAATAAAATTAAAAGTGCGTGTGTGTTGAATTCACACATGGTAGAAGTGAAACTTCAGAAAATAGCCTACGAGAGAATAAGATGAATATAGAGAGAGTATCAGGGGTAGGATAGTTATGAAGTTTATTTTTTATAACATTTTTACCAAGTTTAAAAGTTATTTTACATTTTATTTGACATAAATATACATTACATATTATTCAGTAATTAATTTTATTATTGTTCACTTCCTGTGTAATATAAAATACATTACACAAGAAGTGAAAAATATATCTCAAATAATTAAACAAGGAATATTAGGCATATAACAATAATTTATTATTGAATATCATATACGGAAAGAATATAATGTTATATATTTGTCAGACAAAAATAACGGTTACCATGGCAAAATGGCAATGTATTTATCTCATTTTCTCACCTGCTTAATCCTATATATTTGTGTGTTTGTCTCTTTTTAGTGTTGCATTTTCGTTACATCGAGTTTCAAATCACAACGATTCTAAAGAAGTTTCATTTCAAAAAATCGCCAATATTGCATGTTATCATTTCTTAGGAGGAGAAAATTATTTCAGGTTCTTCAAATGGACAACTGGCGACCATAATAAATTTGGATACAGGAGAAAATTTAGACACTGCGATTCCAACTATGCTAAATGTCGTAAAATCTTGTTACTTGACAACTCCAAGCGGACGTGAAATCGAGTTTAAGCCTAATGACAATTCAGATGATAAATTCCAATCATTACCACCTACAGAATTTGTAAACTGTCGGGCTCGGGTGGCCAACGTGGACACTAACGATGAAGGCGTGTGGACGCTCACAGCAGAATATGATACAGGAGTTAGTCAATTACAGTCATACAATCTCACGGTAAATCCTCCACAAGGTTAGATTTCAATACAATAATTTTGTTTACTTTAGAATTATGTAATTTTAGTTATTCTTGTTATATATATAATATGTTATAAAATCACAGTGATATTGAAGGGGAACGTGGAGTTTGGCTTTACTTGTCGTCTGAAAGTTTGTGTTTTAATGAAAAATGTGGATCATATTAATGGCAACTACATGTAGCTTAAAATAATATATATACTACTTACTACATGAAAAGAAAATTTTGAAAATGGGAATGAATCAGAATTAAGAGCACACAACATTATCAAGCTATTAGTTTTACTAAATTTCTAAGCTCAAAATTAATAAATAATTTAATTGTATTATCTAATATATAAATATCTCGTGTCACGGTGTTTGTGGTACTCCTCCGAAACGGCTCGACTGATTTTAATGAGTTTTTTTATATGTTTGGTAGGTATGAGATTAGGTTGTAAAGTATTTTTCAAGCTCCATCCCCACCCCTCATTTTTTTAGTATCTAGAGGCTAACCCGAGCGGAGCGAGGGTGAGTAGCTAGTAAATAATAAAAAATTACTATACAAGTGTATTTTTAAACCATACAAATATTACAGAACTTTCCACCGAAGCTCCTACCGTACCTTCAACCGAAACTCCGTCTTCTACTGAACCTTCAACCGAAGAAACTATTATATACTTTGAAAAAATAATCTTCAATTCGAGTATCGGTGATAGCCACGATGTGTCCATTGATGGAAACATTTTTTACAACGATCCTATTTGTCAGATAATCACTCCTTCAGGACAGCAGTATGACTTAAAGGAATTAAATTCTTCATATGTCGAAGTCATTCCCCAAGATGATGAAAGCTGCTACGTTACTATAAAAGTTATATCTGAAGAAGTTGTTGGAAATTGGACATTGATTTCCGATGGCTATTTATACTCAGAGAGGGTACAAAGAAGATTACCATTTACAATTTATGTTGAAGGTATTATTTGATTACTAGTCTTATAAGCCTAATAAGCGTACGCGTATCTAGTCACGTCTGATGATAAAATCTACAAACACGATAATGGGATAAAAACGTCATTAAATATCGTTATAATATAATTAATCATTATTTATACACATGCTTTATTTACGTGCAAGGAAATTTTCTAATCTTGCAGAAGCCGTTGATGCATCAGCCAGCGAAATAACTGTCGTTGAAGGAAATAATATGTACGTACGATTGAAGAATGCTATTGAAAATTATGATACATGCAGACTTTTGGCACCTAATGGAATCGAATATAATGAATATGAAAAAGATAATCGATATTTAGAACAATGTGGTTTCATTGTAAGAAATATTCAAACAACTGATAGCGGAAATTGGTCAATTTTATATGGAAATAGAGTAATTTATAGAGCAACAATTAGTGTGACAGTAAATGGTAATAATTTTATAACGATGATTACTAACAATGAATATTTATTACTAATAATTAAAATATATATATATTTATATTACGATTTGTTTAAATTTAATTGCGGTACCTGTCGCAGCGCCACAGAAGATTTATTCAATCGCGCGTAAAGGTTACACGCACTCATTTTATTAACCTACTAACAAACCTGGCCACGTGTTACTGTAGCACACATATAAAAATCATTCATCCATCATTCAATAAAAAAAGGTATTAATTGGGACAAAAACTATTCTATTTTAAGTTGGAACAAGTCACACATTAAAAAAGAATACGTAAAGATCGTATAAATAGTTTGGGAGTTCATCGCGGACTATCATCATGACACGGGAATTTTATATATCAAGATTAATAACAAGCGCGGATCCCGGGGGGGTCATGGGGTTCATGACCCCCCCCCCCCAAGCCAAATATACTTTTTTGAGAAGTTTGAAGTCTAAGAAAAGAAGGAATAATATAATTTTTTTTAAGTACCTAATTCAAAACAAATTAAGTTTTTATTCGTTATTAAGTTTTTCTTTAATTTAAATAGCGCTATACAAAAAGTCCGATCGCGATGCGCTACACAAAAAATTAAAACCGGAAGTTTCATGTTTTTAAGACGTTTATAGCAAACAAGACAAGTATAGCAAGCCGTTTAAGAATTGTATTTTTTTTTCAATTTCTGGCTTGTTGTGACATCTTATCGAAAAATATTCTTTACAAAAGTTGTAGATCTAGTAAAAATCTACGACTTTTACAATAACCTCAAAGTTTTCGACATATTTCCAAAAAAAAAACGATCCTTAAATTTTTTTGTTCTTTTTTATTATTTTTAATGTGTGCAAAAACTTTTTGATATTCATGAAACTAGAGGAATATAATCTTCAACATACATATAATAACCAATTTTTTGAAATTGAAATGTTTAGCCGTTTCGGGGAAATTTATATTGTATGGTCTCGGGAGGCTTAAAATCACCCCCAATTTCAAGTGGATGTTTACATTTAAAAAAATTGTCGTCCAATTTTCAGATAGGGCTCATTTTTTCATCTTGCATTCTACTTTTTGAAGAAATAAAAACATTGTACGGTCGTCATGTAAAAACAGCTTTAAAAATGAAAAAAAAGCAGGAGAAATCGAAGTTTTACTTTTTCAACTAATTTTTTTATATAATCATTGAAAAAGTGTACTTACTATATTTTTTTCGATTTTTTAATTTTTTACAGTAGTCTATTAAAAAATGCAGATTTATGAATTATGCGGAAAGTCTTGAAAGATATATAACCTAATGGTTGAAGCTAAAACCTCATCTTAATCTCCTCTCTCCTTTCTCTAGCCTTTAGATATTTGTCAATTAGGACAATTGGGGGTAGTTGGACAGCGGGGGCGTTTTACCGATTTTTATTCCTTATATACCTGCTAAAGTTTTAAAGCCATAAAACTTAAGATCTTGATTGTTTTTGAGTCATTGTTTTTTAAAATATTTCATATACAGATTTTGCTAAGTTACTATTTTCTTATGTACATTTCAGGTTCTGACAATACCACACCCACCCCCACCCCACACCCACCGCCGTCCCCAACCCGCCCCACCCCGCCCAATTTAAATCTACATCTACGCCTGGTCTCAATTGTTATAAAAAATATTTAATGTACAGATTTTGCTAAGTTACTGTTTTATTATATGTATATTTTAGCCTATGACCCCCCCCCCCAAAATTTAACTCTGGATCCGCGCCTGATTAACAATATATAACACTATGTTATTATTAATTAATTTGCTGATATTAATTACTACAACAGAGGTAAAGTTAATTTATTTTGCTTACAGCTGCGACGCCTGGAGGGACATCGAATCTTGTATGGACTAGAGATAGACCAGTTACAGAATTTTTTGGTGCAGAAAATGCTGTTTACTGTAAGGTAGTAGGACCAGACGGACTCGTCTATTATGATGGATTTGGCATGTGTCAAATATTAATAGAACGAGTTTCGCTAGACCATGAAGGTATTTGGACTTTGAGTGTTGGATTACCAGGGCGAGTTCTAACTGAGAATTCGCAATTTATTGTCAGAGTGGTTGAAGCTGGTAAGTTAGTAGCAGTTATTAATACTTTAGTATTCAAATCTTTCGAGAACTTGCTTGATTCTCATAGACATTCAGGTTTCCTCACGATGTTTTTCTTCACCGTAAGATAAGTGGCAATCATGTTGAATATGATTTGCACATGAAAATATTAGAGGTGCAAGACCCGGGATTTGAATCCGCTTCACTCGATTTTGCAAGCGAACGCGTCACCACTGGACTACCAGTGTCTTATTAATCTATACAGATAAATATTGAAGTGTCTGTTTGTAGTTTGTACTATCAAAATAACTACTTTTTTACGAAATGCATATGAAATAATGCGGTACTTATCAGAAGAAAACAATTTTTATTTTTTTTATCTGTGTGTCTATTTGTTTTGGTTAATCTCCGAAACGGCTAGACTGATTGACGGGACTTTCACTGGCAGATAGCTAATGTTATAAGGAGTATATTAGGCTAATTTAATTTTAGAAAAAGACCTAAGGTTCCGCTGAAAAAAATTAAAACGTACCTAAGGACGCACCCGAGCGAAGCGAGGATAAATTGCTACTGAAACATCAGATAAAATATTTTGAATGTAGATTACTTATATACAATTTTGCTAATTGGATTATTTTAATTTTTAATATTCCAGAATTGAAGCCAGCTGTAGTAACGCAGGTTACGGCAAATAAGCCAACGGTTTCATTGACTTGCTCTGTATCAAGCCCACACCCTATAAATTCATGCAAGTTCCGTCATCCATCTGGACGCATACTAATGGCTAATGAGGGAGTTGGGGAAGACCGGTTTTCCTACCATGGCGCTGCTGTAAGGTAAATTTTGCTCATCTATGTATTTGATTTATATTTTATCGTTATATAATTTTGTACTATGTATGTGTTACATAATTACATAATCGACATAATTGACGCAACGTTTGGCTCAGTTTGTAGTGGCCCTACTTGCTGAGCCAGAGGTCGCGTGTTCGAGTCCCGCTGGGGGTATTCATTTGTGTGATGAGCACGAATGTTTAATATATAATATGTATGTATTTAAAGTTATGTATGTGTAGTGTATCAACTATCTGGTATCCATAACACAAATCTCGTGGCTTACCATGGAACTAGATGGTGCTGTGTGTTAATGTCCAAACATATTATTATTTTTTATATGGTTATCGAAATATTTTGTTATTTAGGCAAATAACTCTACTTATAATAGATAATTTACCATAAAATACAATATTGATCTAATAGCCTCATCTATCTTGTTCTAAAAATAGCCGCTCACAACAAGAGTGACTGACTAATCCTGATAAGAAAAAAACATTCAAACGTAACACACATCACATGATGTAATTAACCTAAAGTAACCTGTCAGCACTGTTATTTATCAATAGGTTGAATATTATACGTGCCTAATCCTTACTAAGATGAGTAAGATACTTACTACAAATGTGTATAATTTGAGCATTTTTTTATGTAGCGGAATAACACCTCGACGTTCTTTGCATTGAGGTACTTTACAGATAAGATAAGTAAAGGATCACATCGCATCGCTAACTTTTTTTAATTATAAAATTGATAGATTATTGGAAGAAATATTTAGAAACGCTGCTTAGACTACAATTAAATAAGCTAACTTTTTCAAATTCCATTACAAACAGTTACAATTAATACAACTCATCGAATTTTACGGAATGGAATTTTATTTTTTAAGAATACAGCGACTCTGGTTATGCTTAGGTTTTAATGTTTAGTAAGTATCCTATATGTTTACCCGGATACCTACCAACACACCAAATTTCATAAAAATCTGTTCCCAGTGGCTTTCTCGTAATGTGTTCTCAGACAGACAGACAAACAGACAAAAATTCTAAAAACTATAGATTCGGCCTGTGTATCGATTATAATGACTATTTCAATAAGAATTTCCAAAAAATATTTAATGTACAGATTCGACTCAGAATTTTATTATAATATGTATAGATGATACAATTAAAAGTCATTAAAAATGTTATATTTGTAATGTCACGAAAGCTATAAAATGATCATATTTTTATTAAAAGTCATTCTTTCATAATACTTTAATGAATACTTTCGTAGATATACCCGAAGACATTTTAAATGAAATATCGCATTTGATTTTGTTCCCAATGTATTGAATGCTTTACATCAAACATGGTTACGGTAGAACTAAGGTTTCGTCGTTTCAAAACTTATTATATAATTATTACAAGCGGTATCGTTAAAATCGGTTAAAATTATCATGTAATTTTGTAGGTACAAAAATATATTATATTTTGTATTTTAAATAAAACTATCTTTTCGGATTATTTCGCGGATTTATTTGGA
Source organism: Brenthis ino (assembly GCA_921882275.1). Lineage (NCBI taxonomy): Eukaryota > Metazoa > Arthropoda > Insecta > Lepidoptera > Nymphalidae > Brenthis > Brenthis ino. Next base: position 21,050,455 of record OV170229.1, on the reverse strand, counting down.
TTTTTGGTTCCCGACGTTTCGAATGTTTTACAGCAATCATGGCCACGGGAGAGACTTAGGTGTTAGATGTCTCGAAGGAAGAATATTTTGGATTGAAAAAATCATTTATGTAACCGCAATAAATTCAAATAAATGAATTTCTTAAAGAATACATCGTGTTGCTAAATTAAATATATATAAACTTTTTTTTAATTTGAAATATTTTTTTAGCTACCAATCTGATGTTCACACCCATGACTGCGGTCTTTTGATTACTAACCCATTAGTAGAAGACTTAGGTATTTGGCGTTGCGCTATAGAGACTGATGGCGATACTTTCTATGGTTTTTTGAAAGTGTTATGTCCTTGGGCTTTGAGAGATCCTGAAGTGGCTGCTGCTGTTGTAACAGGTTAGTAGAGCATTTAAAATAACTAATACAGGCTTAAGGTAATATACTTCATTTATATTTCTACTTTAAATTTTGTATATTCAAATTTTCACATACTATTAATTCTGTGGTTCCAGAACCTGTTCTAACTGCGTCTAGAAATACGGTCACCAGTTTGGCTGGAGATAGTGTCTCTATGTCATGTTCGGTGCAATCGGCCATTCGTTACTGTTACTTCAGAGCGCGCAACGGCACTGTATTTAATGTTGGACCAGGTGATTTTCTTTAATTATAAATCTACTGCTAGAGTTAGTAAGTAGTTAAAATCTAGTGTATATAAAACAAATATGTTGGAAAATTAACACACAACACCATCTAGTTCGATGGTAAGCTACGAGGCTTGTGTTATGGATACTAGATAGTTGATACACTGCAAATATATAACTTTAAATATATACATATATAAATATAAACACCCATGACTGGAGTACAAACATTCGTGCTCATCATACAAATGAATTCCCCCAGCGGGACTCGCATCCGCGACCACTGGCACAGCAAGTAGGGTCACTACAAACTGAACCAAACGTGTCAAAATGTCTATGTTACTATATACCTATACTCCAGGTCATATTTGTTTACAAAACAACCTAAATCCGTTAGCCGTTACAGCATGAAGAAGAAACAAACACTGTGTATATTTGCACAAACTTAGTGCATATATATTAGTACACACAAACATTCGCCATTATAATAGTAGTCTAATTATAGTAAAACTTAACTTAGACCATGTTATGGACACCCTTCCGTTGGACAAGAGAGAGATAAAGACATTGTCCATCGCGCTGGCCAAGTACGGGTGCCAATCCGTACCTTGTCTTTTATCAATTTGATACCTATATAAAACGTAGCCGATAGCAGTCTTTGGCCGTCATTGGCCACAGTATTATATTGTGTTAGTCGAAAAAAAATTTTTTTTTATTTATAACCATATGTAGAATTTATATACCCTAACCATAATAGGAGTGACCGTTAGAATATTTTACTACAAAATGTATCGTGAAAATGTTTTTCTTAACTTTCCAGCCCACTCCCACGACCAGGCAAATTATATAGGCTCTGGTTTTGATGCTGGCGAGTGCGGTATAAGGTTCCCGACCCTCGCGGTGTCTGACACCGGAAGTTGGAGCTGTCATGTTGGTTTCTTGACGGAACCGGAACAACGTGCGCAGATTAATGTCACTATCCAAGGTAGTACTAGTTATAATTGGAAAAATAGGATAATGGAATTAAATATAAGTTAGGTTTATTACAGTTATATGTAGTTAGAGATTTACGTTTCATTGATGTAAGGTGCTATTTTCTGACCAATATTTCTTAAAACTATTTAAAAATATACTTAATTCAAACAATTATACTAGTATGTGTCTTCCAAAATCACATCATCATCGTCATACTAACTTTTGTATGATAGTCGGGATACGGCTTTGAGTTTAATAACAGTACAGTGCTTAAACTACGAAATAGTTCATCATAAATAATGGTATTTTTTGACAATCCTTGCATTTACCATGATTTCCGTTAATATCATAAGACCGAGGAATGATCATCATTATTTACTAAACATTACTTTATAAAAATGCAAAAGGAACTTTTTAAATCTCAATCTACAAATAAGTTTACTTACTTTGTTATGGTGTTTTATATTTTTATATTACTAAGTGAAACAGAGAATTGCTTCTAAGTTTAAAATCATAACTTTTTTATCGTTATTAATGTCAACAATATAATCATAAAAATTAATTTTTCTTCCCATAGTAATTTAAGTATTAATAGTAAATACATAAATTAAGATATTATATATAAATGTTTCAGATCCAATGGTAGCTGATCAGCGCGTGGAGCATGGAAACCTTATTATAGAAGCTCAAGTTTATGACAACAGATCGCTTGAATACTGTCGATTCGTTCGAATTGATGGCTCAGGTAATAATCTCGCCAGTATAATTAATACTTAGATCATGAAAGTATTTTCAAATAAAATTATCTAAGGGAGCTAGAATAGCATTATTCAGTACAAAATGTTATGTAAAAAAAAGATTCCGACGAATTGAGAACCTCCTTTTTGGAAGTCGGTTAATAACATATTTCATACGTATATGTGTAATTTGTCTCAGTCTCAGTATCTATCTAGTCTTAGTATTTTTACTATTAACACTTACATATAGGTAATTACTGCTAAGTGTTCGTAGATTCTTTAATTATAGTAAATAAAGAAACTGGGGTGGTCTTCTAGATTAAGTTTATAACTAACTTCCAAATAATTGATGGATTGATATTACTCTTAAATGCTGATTATAAATCAAACATATATGCAATTGTAGTATTGAAAATGTAAAGGTATTCAGCTCTTTTTAACCGATTTCCAAAAAGGACGAGATTCTCAATTCTTCGAAATCTTTTTTTATGTATATTTACCGATTATTCGAAGACGCCTGGACTGATTTGATTTTTTTTGTTTCGAAGGATATACTTCCCAGGTGGTCCCATTTAAATTTTATTGAAATCGGTCGAGCGGTTTTAAAAAAAATCAACAATCAATTATTTTTTTAAATAAATTGCTTAATCGAATAAAAAATTGAAAAATAAAAACTAAAAAAAAATCGACTTTCAGGCACTAAAATGTAAAAAATAACTAAACAGGCGTTTTCATTTAGAATAGATACCTAATCAGATATTTTCGAAGTCGGTGCCGCCCGCAAAGCAAATTAAAATACATCACAAATTTATGTATAATATTTTAACTATAATTAGAGTTTATACCTAATCATACCTATTAGATAAGTATTCATATCTTAAAATATTGTCGGCTGGCACACGGTCGAAGATATCTGATTATTAACATTACTGCTGGGAACGGGCCTCCCTTCAATACGAGGGGGATCAGGTTATAGTCCACCACGCTGACCAAGTAGGAAAAGTTGCTAGGTTCTCTCCAACATGCAGATTTCCTCATGATTTTTTCCTTCATCGTTAGACAAGTGGTAATCATGGTGGAAATGATTCGCACATGAAAATATAAGAGGCGCGAGACCCCGGATTTGAACTCACTTCATTCGGTTTCCTAAGGGAACACGTTACCACTGGGCTACCACTGCTTTTTACTCAATGTTTATTTAATGGATTCGATTCATCCACTATTTTAATTAAAAAATTTTTTTACGTTATATTATTTTTTAGGTTTCACATCATTAGAGAATATTCAAAATAATTATGGTGATATATCTGTGCTATCGCAAGGCAAATGTGGTTTATTCATCGAGCATCCCTCTATTTTGGATCATCATCCATGGACTGTAGTAGCAAAGATCATGGGACAGAATGAAGAAATATCCAGAGTTACTCCAATTACTTTAGCACGTCCAATCCCTGAGACCGCCTGTAAGTAATAGTCAATTGAGATTCATTACACATGCTTATTTTAAGAAACGAACTTTGTAATTATGGATGCACAGACAAAGACATGAAATGATGATGAAATCGTCCAATAACATTTAGATTATGGTTTAGTAATAACTTTTAAAATTATCTAATATGGGAAAAGTACCTTGATGTATTGAGATAATAACTGCCACCATGTGGCCCAGAATGACAATCTCTAATATCTCTGAGCAAAAAAATACTTTAATCCATTGCTACGCGAAAGAAGAAAAAAAGATCTTACAAAATATATGCTTACGCAATTTTTGATATAAAGTAAGGATTTTTTTTCGTTATACCACGTGTAGTGTAGTTGCACGGGTACAGATCCAAAGGGTTCGAGTCCCGGATCGGGTCAGGTGTTTCAGTCAAATTATTCTCATTCTCGGAGTTTGGAGGCTGACGATGTTTCATCTCTGTGCCTCGGAGAACACGTGAAGGATCGGTCCTAGGACTGATCTCGCAACGACCGTGCCAAAGTTTTGTACTGCCGGACTTTGAGTGTGAAAGTTATAGAGAGTGCTATTGTATTTACAGGAATACTAGTGCACTATAATTTGTCCTGCCTACCTGGCTAGTCTCAGTAAAATTAGCCGCCGTGACCGAAATTGATCAGAAGGAGATTTGCAAAATTAAAAATAATGTACAACGCTACTTTTTAAATGTCAAAAATATTTCTTTCGTTTTGACTAATGTTGCTATATAAAAATAACTAAATCAAAAATAATATTTTCAGTTAGCCATGTGCCTGTTATATGGGTGCTGGTAATGACGTTGGGCATAACCCTTCTGTTGCTATCAGCACTCTTGGTCAACAAAAGAAGCAGAGAATGGACGTATGCCAGGGCAAGTTCCATCAGAAACAGCTTCACGAGGAAGACAGTTGAACAACAAAACACCACTGAGAAGACTACCGCAATGGCTGCTTAAATTTTATCATTTGATATCACTTTTACAAAATATGCAAAAAGAAGCTAGTAGAAGAATTTTTTTCTATACAAAAAATTATATTATACTACTCAATTGATATATAATTAATAATAATTATTGATATATTACAAAAAATATAAAAAAGCTCAATGTCTTAAAGACAGCATTAATGCTGACATACATGGTTTTATAAAAAAAAAATATTTTAGGCAAAACATAAAAACATACTAGTGGTTGGTATATTTACACTCTTAGCTCACTTGATCTATGTCATCTTTTAAGTTATTGTTATACATTATAAGCGGCATTGTAGTTAAACAATTATAAATATTTTATGTGTATATTTTTTTATTATTTGCCTAATTAATATTTGTTATATTATGACTATATTGTTGGTTTATTGGAGTTTATGACAATTTTTAATAAAGATTATTATTTTAAATATAGACTTGCCATTTTGATTTTTCTACATGTTGTTTTTTTTTTAAATCAACACTATTTTTATAGCAGCTCGATAAAATAAAATGATTCAAATCGATCGAAAGATGCAAATCGATATGACAATTAAAAGCAAGTTAATATCGATTTAATACTATAATATTATAAATGAAAATGTTTGTAAGTAAAACGGCCCAACGAATTTTAATTTAATTTGGTATTTCCTGACTGCATTAGCATAAACATCATACATTTTGCCAAAGTACCTACCACGCAAACGGCTACGAGCAAAAGAGGCCCCAAGTATAATTAAAATTAAAATGCAGTAAAACAAACGATAGAATAATTTCTAATTCTAATTTTCTTAAAAAATCCCACGAAAATATGGCAATGTTGTAAATTTTATATATAGCTATGACTTATATTTACATACAGGAAATATCTCTGTGTGATTCGTCAGAACCCATTACTTCGATACTAATATTTTTTTGAGATAATTGAAGATAATACTGATAAACCCTCTATATACAGGTAGTGCAGTTGTGAAACTCTATATGTTAACATCAACAATGAATATTCTATGCTTTATTTTGTGGACCGTGTATTTTACCATCACTAAAGGTATGTATATTTGTTAAAAGTGAAAGAAAAATGAAATTAATTACAATTTGAAACAAATTAACGTTTAATACTAGTTTTTGTGTGAAACTATTGATTTTGACTGACACTATTAACAAGAAAATTAAATTGAATTATTTTTGACGTAACAACATTATATATATAAATTATTAACCTATATATATATATGTGTATATATATATATATATATATATATATATATATATTATATATTATATATATTTATATATATATATATATATATATATATAAAAATATATAAATTATTAACCAAACTATTATCCTTATGATTTTAATTGTTACTCATTTATTTTAGTACCATAATAAAAAAAACAATACAAAGGGAATAATGTGTACCTACAACGGATGATTTATCATTTTAATAGAAACTTTAGATTTAAAGTGGGTAATTGATCCTCGAGTGTAGGAAAATGAACTAACTTAATAAAATTCAATTTTCTTGTTAAAGACTTGAAATCTAACTTAATTAATTAAATTAAAATAAAGTATAGTGTAGGTTTTAATTATATATAATACGATACTATTGCACAACCAAATACTTTGGAATAAAATAACTTTAACACACACATATATACAGACATAACGCTCTGTACAATGTTATATACATTCTGTACATTGTTACATACATATACATTATACATTTTTAAAAATATAATTTAATAGGTATAAATATATAAGATTATGTCTGAATACTCATTTAGTTTATATCCAAGTAAAAGAGCTTTTAATTTTTTTATGTAATACATGTTTTATTAAAATGGTTATCGAAAACTTTAAAAATTTGATGATGATGATGTTCTCCTAGCCGATCCCGGCCACGGCGGCTAATCTCATTGAGACTAGCCAACTGCGCAGGAGATATTATAGTGCACAATTGTACGCGCAGACACAACGTGCACTCTCTATTCCTGTCACTCTCATGCTCTGGTGGGACGACCACTCGACACGACCAGTGAGAAATAAGGCGCAGGACCGACGGCTTTACGTGCTCTCCGAGGCACGGGGGTGAAACACCGCCAACTTCCCAACTCCGGGCTGTTACTGAGACTTACTTACTACTATACAGAAAGACTCAATAACTAAACTTGGCCCGGGACTCGAACCCAGAACCTCCGAGTGTGCAGCCGTACATGCTAGCCACTACACCACCGAGGCAGTTTAAGAATTTAAAGGTTAAAAAAAAAGTTAAAAAAATTTAAAGGTTTTGTGAATCGTACTGTTAAATTCAAATCCTAACGATATTAGACTAACGTAGGGTATGGAATGCAAAACCTTTGTGTTAACATCCCGTCATTTTATTTTGTTTGCGATGCACAATGATATTCTAGTAGAAATAGATAAAATACTTTTAAATAAATAATAAATATCGGTAATATTGTCCTAAAGTGTCACGTTTCTAAGGTATTTGAATGTAAAGATCGCCATTTTCAATCCGGTTATTCTCATTAAAAAAGTTTCACCGTGCACCACTTTATAAAAAAAATGGCGGCGTGTGACTAATGCCAGTTGACTGACTGTAACTATCCTACAATCTTACTATTTCAACATTGTGAAATAAATAGGTACAATTTAAAAAAAAATGCAATTGAAATCTGTCCTTACCTACTCGTACTATCTGCGTTGATTTTTTTTTTGTCGGGGAATTTAATCACTGATAAGATTATCTTATTAAAACGATTAATTAAATTGATTTACAAATTATATCTTTAAATAGATTTTTAAATAAATATGATTTTTTAATGATTGCTGTAAAGCATTCGAAACGTCGGGAACCAAAAATTAAAATAAATCTGCGAAATAATCCGAAAAGATAGTTTTATTTAAAATGTCAAATATTCGCGTAAATCTAAGAAAGTATTAAATACTAGCATTGCCCGCGGCTCCGCCCGCGTTCAGATGACCAAAAACCAAATTCTTAGGTTTTACATATTAGCATACTCTTACATTGTAATTGTTGTATTTTTTATCAGAAATGAGACATTTTCCCGCGGTAAAAAGTATCCTATATGTTGACCCGGATAACCAGTTATCATCATACCAAATTTCATTAAAATCCCTCCAGTAGTTTTTCCGTGATGCGGTAACAGACAGACAGACAAGAATTCTAAAAACTATAGATTCGGTCTCTGTATCGATAATAATGTCTATTTCAATAATATTTTCCAAAAAATATTTAATGTACAGATTCGGCTTAGTTACAATTTTATTATATGTATAGATGATTTTATGTTTCAGGAATAGCTACCACATCTGAAGCATCTTTAGACTGGATTAGAGACCGATCAGTACATGAAACTCTTGGAGTAGAAGATGCAGTTTACTGTAAGCTAGAAGGCCCAAATGGAGTCGTATACCACGATGGATTTGGCAGATGTCAACTTTCCATCGACAAAGTAATGCTAGAACATGCAGGTGTTTGGAAAATGAACGTGGGATTATCGGGACGTCTTCTTACTGAAGATTCCGAGTTTACTGTCAAAGTTGTTGAAGCTGGTGCGTTAAAACCAAACCAATATAATTACTACTGAAATGGAATTAGTGAACATTTGTAAAAATATTAGCTTAATCAAAATGGTCATTTTTGCCTTGCCATAATTATTTATTTTTTAGTTTCAGTTTCGAAACCGATGGTAACAACAAGCGTTGAAGAAAATAGGCCAACCATCTCTTTAACATGTTTCATACCGAATTCCGATAGTATTAGTTCATGCAAATTTCGTCATCCCTCTGGTCGTATATTTCTGGTTAATAAGGGAGTTGAAGAAGACGACAACCAAGGCAATATTAAGGGGTATTAAAATATATTTATATCTTACTTAAATAATAGGTTTTTAATTCTTTATAAATAATCGGGACAGTGACTTGTAATTCCTATTAAACATAATATTTTGAGCCGGAAATGCCGATCCTTATTTAAGTCGAATATCCATATTTAAAATTCAGATGTTTGTTAACTTAAAACGTTAAATGAAAGGGAGGATCAGCTATCAGGCACTTTAACAATGTCAGCCAAAATGGTCTCTGCATAAATTGTATAATGAGTTTTTATTGTTACTTTCATAATATTTAAGTAAGAGGAAATAGCAAATTTTGAAGTAAAACTTCTTTAGGCGTGACTGAGGGCTAAGTCAATACATTGGAAAAATGGATGTCGCGGAAGTCGGACGGATGGACGGACGGACAGACAGACAAACTCTGTCTCTTTATTATATTAGTATAGATTATTTATTGAAATGAATATTTATTACTCATAATTGTACAAAAAATATTTTGTAATATTTATATTTAGATTTGTTTTAATTTACATATAATTAAGGTATTTGCCACAGCGCCAAAGAAGTTTTACTTCCACTGCGTGTAAAGGTTACACGTACTCACTTTTTTTGAATTCAGAACTAATAGTTGCTATTTTAAAATTAAGAAATAACCCAATAACATGCTATTGATTCTGGTGTCACCAGTTAGAGCCACTTGCGAGTAAGGTCCTTTCGCTGTTGTTGAAAAAGTATTTGTTGGTGCGGCAAGAATAATGATTTTATTATAATGATCATAACTGTTGGCGCGAATACAGTACTATCAGGATTTCAAATAATTAATCATAACCAAATAAATAAAATATTGACTTTTTCTTAACTCGTATTTGCAAGCAATAAGCTTTATTGTGCCGTGCCGTGTCTGCTATAATTAATCAGGAATGGTACAATCTTTACAATAATCTATACAGATAAATAAAATTGAAGTGTCTGTTTGTAATGTCAAAATAACAGCGTTTTATTGATAAAGAAATTATATACGGTACTTATAAGAAAAACACAATTTTTAATTTTTTTGACTGTCTGTCTGTTTGTTCCGGATAATCTCTGAAACGGCTAGACTGATTTTAACGGGACTTTCACTGGAAGATAGCTGATGTTATAGGGAGTATCATAGGCTACTTTTATTTTGGAAAAAGATATAAGTTTCCGCTCAAAAAAATTAAAACGTACAAAAAATTTAAACGTATGAATATTAGTGAAAATCCGCGATGAAAAGCTCGCAAACAGTAAACATTCAGTATCATATTTTGACATTTCTAGAGATTCAAGCGCGGTAGCAGTATTCAAATTAGTATTGGGACAATAAAAAAATCAATTATTTCAAATATATTATTTAAAAACATTTAACTATTTGACGAAATTTCATTGGATAGAAATCTTTGATTATAAAGAGAGAAACTGGGATGACTTTATGTCCTCTATAGTGATGTATGTGCAATAACAAAAAAGAGAATTCTGTTAAAATTTGCTCATTCTAAGAATGTTTACGAAGTTGGTATAAGAGTGAATATGAATTTTCCAGATTATGAAATTTTGTAAATACGATACGATTAATACGATGTTATTGTAATTTTTCAGTAATCTGTCCGACCACAGCTGCAGTATTTTGATCACGGACCCCGTTGTTAAAGATATGGGTTTTTGGCGATGTGCTGTAAAGACTGAAAGCGACGTTCTCTATGGATTCGTAAAAGTGTTAACCCCTTGGATAATAAGGGATCCTGAAGTAGCTGCCTCAATTATTACAGGTTTACATAATACTTTCTTAGATTATATTATAGATAATATGTAGGGTACTTTGGTGCAATTTTTCAATTTTTGAATTCATTTTATTTGTGGGTAGGCTGTCTGTAACATCTATATAATACCTTTGAGACATCTAACACCTCAGTCTCTCCTGTGATCATGATTGCTGTAAAGCATTCGAAACGTCGGGAACCAAAAATCCAAATAAATCCGCGCAAACATCCGAAAAGATAGTTTTATTTAAAATATACAGGTTTGTTAGCGAGAACATTGTGTGTGAATATTTGTGGAGCCTTCAGTCATTTACATTTCCAAAATTAGTTACTTAAAAGTTGATTTTTCTACTAAAACTATGTATATATGACTAAAGATAAGCGTTTTTTTATAATTTTTTTCTTTATTTCAGAACCAACTTTGAAGGCCACCAGAAATGTAGTGGCGAGCCTGGCTGGCGACAATATTACTATGTCATGCTCAGTGCAGTCAGCCATTCGATACTGCTATTTTAGGGCCAGTAATGGAACTATGTTTAGTGTTCAATCAGGTAATTACGATTTTTATGATAAACTCAGATCGAGAACATTAAACAATCTACAAATTTAATAATTTATTTCTTGATAATAAGTAAAATCTGTCTAACGTACTAGCAAAGATTGTTTATTAATTATTATTTACTTTATAATATTAACTTTGATTATTTTTTTTGTTTTTCCAGCCGAGTCTCAGGACCAGGCAACTTATTTCGGGTCTGGTTTCGATGCTGGCGAGTGCGGTATCAGATTCTCAGGTCTTGCAGCGAACGACTCCGGCGCTTGGAGCTGTCATGTCGGGTTTTTGAACGCAATAATACCTGAGCAACGTGCAACGATCAATATCACTATACATGGTACTGCTTGTGCATTTTTGTGGGTATTTTAATGATAAAGATGAGGAATATACTTACAGATAATTTAAACTTAATAATACACAACACTTTTTATGCGTACTCGTATATTTTTGTTTAGTTTGCCATTTTTATGTATGATAAAAAAACCTTTTTTGATGAACTATACATGTAGTGAACCTGTCATTTTTCTAAGCAATTGAATATTTTATGAACATTAAGTCTTGTAAAGAGAAAGCATTTTCTAGTGCTATAATTAGAAGTTTCATATCACCTATATATACAAATATAAGAAATATAAGAATATCGGTATAACAGAATTTTGCAAAATTCCATAAAGACTAGACATTTAGGATCACAATGTGTGTGTTAAACTACAATGCATTCATGGTGGGAGATTTGACAACAGTGAAGTAAATTGTGCTAAATTGGCATTGAATCTAAATCTTTTAATTCGAATTACGATTTAGCACGGGATCGACATTACTTGATGCATGAGGCACGGGAGAATTTTTTGACATAAAAAAAACCTTGTTTCTTTCCGCTTCCGGGTCTAAACTGTACGAAACCAACCAAATATTGGGTTTAGATATTCTTAAAAAATATATCAAATTGAAAATATATACATATGTACCTACCTTTATTTTTAACAATGTTTCAGATCCAATGGTAGCAGATGGAAGCTTCCGCGATTGTCGGCTAACAATAGAAGCTCAAGTATATGAAAATAGAACACTTGATTACTGTCGATTTGTTCGAAATGATGGTTTAGGTAAAATATGACATTTTACTTTAAATATACCTGTAACAGATAATTTCGAAAAAAATTACCTATATACTTTACAATCTAAATTTTTTAGATCTGCCTCTTAATAAATAAAACAATTGGTATTAAAATAATATCTGTTCTTTCAGGATTTACATCGGAAAATATACCTGACAGTTACATTAATCTCTCTCTCCGATCGAGCGGCAGATGCGGTTTGGCAATCGATAACCCCCGTGATGTGGAACTCCATCCATGGACTGTTGTAGCCAAGATTACGGGACAAGCTTTAGAAATATCCAGAGTTATCCCAAGGACAAGAGTTCCAAGTATTATAATATGTAAGTTTACATATGATATAAAGACGTAAAATTATTGTAATCAGAACTATTCCAATTAATATATATATACGAGTCTATCTCAGAAGTAGGTCAGGTAGGCCAAGTAAAATTCGGTGTGACAGCACACAGTTTTAAATAAAACTATCTTTTCGGATTATTTCGCGGATTTATTTTGATTTTTGGTTCCCGACGTTTCGAATGCTTTACAGCATCCATGGTCACGGGAGAGACTGAGGTGTTACATGTCTTGAAGGTATAGTTATTACAGACAGCCTACCCACAATTAACAAAAAGAAAATTGCACCAATTACATTACAATATTTTAAATTTAAACATTTTTATAATTTTAATTATAATTGAATATGGAATATTATTTATTTAATTTTTGCTATTATTCTTGTAATTATTACAATTTTAAAAATATTAATTAGTAATCTATATTTAGTGTTGCCATTATTATATTTATAACCATAAAGAAAAATATAAAATATAGTATTAATTATTTACACACAGAACATTATTTACACACATAAAACAATTATATGGCTTAAATAATTAATACTTTATTTTATATTTTTCTTTATATTTTATATTTTTCTTTATGGTTATAAATATAATAATGGCAACACTAAATATAGATTACTAATTAATATTTTTAAAATTGTATTAATTATAAGAATAATAGCAAAAATTAAATAAATAATATTCTATATTCAATTGTAATTAAAATTATAAAAATGTTTAAAGTTAAAATATTGTAATGTAATTGGTGCAATTTTCATTTTGTTAATTGTGGGTAGGCTGTCTGTAACAACTATACATTCAAGACATGTAAGTTGTAACACCTCAGTCTGTCCCGTGACTTATATATGTAGCAATATACTCTATGCCCGTGACCATGGATGCTGTAAAGCATTCGAAACGTCGGGAACCAAAAATCAAAATAAATCCGCGAAATAATCCGAAAAGAAAATTTAATTAAAAAATGTCAAACATTCGCGTAAATCTAAGAAAGTATTAAGCACACAGTTTTTATTATTTTATACAGAGTCAGAATAACGCCTTAAACGACATTACAAAAAGGAATGACGCATTATTTAAAAGTCATGAAACAAAATACAACGCTGCTCCCGCCCTTTTTCACTCAAGATGACAACGTCAGAAAACTCAAATAAGAATTTTATATCAGAATGACAACATAAAGAATAAAATAATGAATCTACACTAATACCTACATATAAATCCTATTTTATATAATTAATAATTTATATTATATTTAGTATAACATAATTATTTGACAAAGTTTATACATGTATAAACATTTAGTTATTTTTCTGTAATTTATTTATGAGCTCGCGTAATATGATTACATACCTACCTAGATATGTGTGATTGCTGTGTTGTACCTTTAAACTTTCCATAACGGACAGGTGTAAAATGTAAAAAAAGATTTGAAAAAGGATCGAGTATTTAATTATTATTTTATTATATAATTAAATAAGATTTTAATTTATAATAATTTCTAAGGAGAAGGGGGTTTATTGTGATGAACGAATAAATAGTTATAAATTATAATAATTATAATATTATATGTATTTTTACATTAAATATCTAAAGCTCATGAAAATGAAATAATGATTTTTTAATCACATTCCCATATTTTACTCATGACTGAAAAATTAGCCATTACTAAGTTTGTCCTGCACATTTATAGATGACACTGCATCTATTTGCGTTTCCTGTGTTATATCACAGATTACATAGTATTATACTAGCTCTAAATACCGGTTTCGATACAGTGTGCATTTATTTATTTAGTACATATTATGTCATCTGTGATAAGAAAGCTACCTGTACAAATGTGTTTTTTTACAGTTTGGCCTTCACCATCTGCCTGGATTGTATTGACATCATTGTCTTTAACCTTTATAATAATTTGTATTGTCTTGGGAAGCAAAAATAATAGAGACTGGACATATAACAGAGCTAGTGTCATCAGGAACAGTTTCATAAGGAAGAATGTTGCACAACAACAACAAAATACTGAGAAGGATACCGCTCCATCTGCTTAAATATAAAATCATAAGATTTTGTTATTAAAGTTATCAACTAAAAAGTTTTTATATGCTTGTTAAATTAATATTATATAAAATGACAACATTATATAAGCTTTTTTATTCTATTTGTCCTGATATTACTGCAATATTTATTATAGTAGGGGAGCCCAAGAGGGGATTTTCTGTAGTTACTCGAGCGCGGCAGATTAACATAAAAGAGGTTACCTTGCACTCTATTGAGTAAAAAAAGTAAAAAAATAAAAAGTAAAAAAATCGACTATAAAGTTTATGATGATTTTTGCCTCTTAGGCTTGTGCAAATCGGCAGATTATTAAATTGGACACTTTTCAGGATGTGACTAGCCTACCACACCTTAATCTGACGGTTTCAAGTATTTTTACCTTATCAAAACATTTTTTAAATATTTTAATCGGCTTCCCTAGACGCGCCCCTTTATATAGAAGACTTAAATTGTGGTGAAAGTACTCAATAGAGTGCAAGGTAACCTCTTATATGTTAATCTGCCGCGCTCGAGTAACTACAGAAAATCCCCTCTTGGGCTCCCCTACTATTATTAATTTGTATGCTTAACACACAAAATTATTACCATCACTACCATAATGTTAGCCAGTTTTTACTGCGCTTTTAGACTTCTTTGTTTATACATGTTAATATTTTTACAATATAAGCTTGGCGTGTGTGAAAGTGTTCATTTTTCTGTTTTTAATTTTTATATTATAATTATATAACAGTTTTTTTTTTCATAGCGTTTGTACTTATCTTATTATTTAATGTAAATTTAATAGTCTCTACGCCATATTAGCCTCACTAAAAATTATAATTAATAAATGTGAAAGTTACATAGGGATGCTAGTAGACAGAAAGTCATGACAAGTCAAGAACACAAAATAAGGATATACTAAGAAACATTTCTGCTTGAATCAACCCTCAAATTCTAAGTTAATGGTTTACCCGAAGAGGGGTGCATGCCCCTTACAGTTAAGAGTGGCCGTACATGTTAGGTACCTAATGATATCCTGTCCTGTTTGCTTTCGTTCTCAGATTAATTAGTAGGTACACAAATATAAATGCATACTCTATACTATATTCCTTTTACGCTCAAACTCCGATGGGACAATTCGACCTAATCGCTGTGAGATCAAGGGTAGGAATCAGGACTGACAGCTTAGCAGGCTCTTTGAGGTGACCGCTAATAATCATCTATCATTTGCCCCACCCGTGAGTCAAACTCAGGACCTCCAGATCTCCAGTCCTACAAGCTAGGTTGACCAACGAAACAGATAAAAATATCATATTTACAATTAATTTCATTTTTACATTAAATATGGTTGGTAGATACATAAGTAACGATATTTAACAATGAGAAGGTTGGTTTTTCTTTATGTTTTATATAATATACAGGTATTATATTATTTATAAGGCTTTTTGTTACTGCCTTATAATTACTTTATTTTAAGGCAAACTGTTATGTGAGATAGGAAGCTTGAGAGCATGTATTCCTATGTGCGCCTACAGAAAAATAAAAACATCAACTAAAAGAAAAAATATATATATTCATTAAAAAAAAGTCCGTTATGTAATTTAAAAGTCTAACAAAAATATTTTTTATAATAATTGTAAAAATATTGATTAAGATCGATAAAAATAATACCTACTCTACAACAAATTTTGATACCCTTAATTTGTTCTAGATAACAAGATAAGATTGATAAATGTCTTTAGTCAGTTTCTAAAGTCCATATGAAAACTTTTAAAATGACATTTTTGATTATTTGTTCAGTGATTTGTGTATTTTTCGCTACCACAAATGGTATGTACAGGTGAAGAACGTTGTAACAAAAATATTTGACATAACGCAGCTGTATATTACATTGTAGGTATATACCTACAGCCATGCGTCGCGCTTTATTAGTAAAACAAATCGATAATAATAATTACCTTTTTTGAGTTCACATTATCTGTTTCGTATTTTTTTTAATTCGAAAAAAAAACATTTAGTCAGGTATAATTCAAAGGGAATTATATAAAAAAGAAGCATGTTTTTCTCATAATACGGAAAAGCTTTTGTAAAATATTGACTATATAAACATTTATCTATGGTCTGTCTAAGACTCCTTATGGTAATGATATAGGGTTAAAGCGGTGATGATATAAAGATAATGAGTCAAAATATCCTCTTTCTATTCTCTAGATGTTCCTCAAAGCCAATTATTTTTTCCACCAAGAAACTTACTGTTTTCAGTCTGGAACTAAGAAAGTTCTTGCCTTGGAGAGCACGTACAACTCGCTCTTGTGCTAATTATATAAGTTAAATAAATAAATTTTGTTGCATAATATTTGCAGCGTACCGAAATGACTACTTTTAAGCCGTTCACTAAAAGAGAGAGATAAGAGAGATAAAAAGACTTTAATTATGTTAATATCTTATTATTTCCATCTTAATAGGAAGCCCGGCAAGAATTTCTGGCGGTACAATCGCCAATATAAACGATTATCCGTTTGCAACATCCCTTCTAAGCAACCAAGGCCAAGGAGCATATAACCAGGCATGTGGTGGTACAATCATTTCAAGGACAGCTATCCTGTCTGCTGCTTCTTGCTTCGTTACGAATAATATGTAAGTAATTCAAAATTAATCGACATAGTTCAAATACATTTTCTGGTTCTTCTTTGGCGTGTCTGGTTCTTGTTAAAAAATGTAGATGATCATAATAAGTAAATTCGGTAATATTATCTATACTTAAATATCATAATAATAATTGAATTTCAAAATAAACGGCTTTTAGATGTACCTAAATCTTTACTAAGTTCCAGCAACTGCTGACGATTTACACATTGTACCTCTTAACGCACTTTGCTCTTTATTTCGCTAAACTATAATCAAAATTTTGGTTTAAATACAAAATCTTTAATTAGATAACTTTTAAATGCGGAAATATTACCTGCGGCCTCAAACACTTAATATAAAATATATATCTAATCAACGAATTTATAGGAACAAAATGTAAAATAAAATGTAGTACATTTGTAGTTATCAGACATTTAATGAACTTTTTCACATATTCAAAGCAAAATTTTCAAATTATATATAATTTATTTGGAATTTAAAGGGTTGAACCAGTACTGTGGTGGCGGGCCAGGATCGGAACAGCCAACTCTAACACTCAAGGCCTGGTCCATCTCATTCGCCAGATCACAGTTCACGAGGACTACCAAGCTGTTACTCGAGTCAACGACATCGCAGTGCTCAGGACCTCTGTCGCCTTTGTGTATGGAGATACTGTACAAGCAGCAGATATCGCTGGTGGAGCATACTCATTGGCGGTTAACGATCGTGTTTGGGGAATTGGATGGGGTGCCACTTCGGTACACATTTATGCACAAAAATATACCTACAGAGTATATACGTTTATCTCACGCACTTTTAAACCTATTGATGTTAGAATATCAGTGTCCTAGAGTGTAGACTCTCCAGTCTATAAGAGCAGCATCCATTGATAAGTTGGGATCTATAGTGTTGGTAAAATAACTTAAAATTTGAACTTTCGTTACGCGGGACCGCATGGTAAAAACAAAAAGAATACTTTGAGTTATCTCAGTATGTAGTCTAAATGCCAAATTTCATCAAAATCTGTTCATCGGTTCACGCATGACAAACAAACATCAAATCTTATTTAACATAAGGAAGTAAAATAAAAAATAAACCAAGAGTAACACTCTGAATACGACAACTTGAAATATATCCATCATGAGATCTGTTTTACTGTAAAATTTTATGAATATATTTCGGACTTACCTACATAAAAGTAGTAATTTTGTTACTTGATATTAAATATTAATATTAAAATGAGGTTTAAACGCGGAAACTTATTAAATGTTTCAGGTGGTAGGATCATCATCACCTGAACTTCGCCATGTCGAGATATTTATAAACGATCAACAAATATGTGCTAGCCGTTATAGCGAGATTGGCTTCGACGTCACCAATAACATGTTATGTGCCGGCTGGCTCGATGTTGGAGTCAGAGGACAGTGTCAGGTAAGTTACTGTAGTTTACAAGATTATCAAATTCGGATTTGTAAAGTGGCAAGTTTATTTGTTTTTCTAAGATTTAATAGTATTCGTTTATAGGTATTGAAATATGTAAGCATTTGACAAAAAAAAAACACCCAGTTTCGATTAGACTTGGTGTATAATAGAATCTGGTAAAAAGTGAAAGATAAGTAAAGATTTTTTTGACTTTTGGAACTCTAGCCAATATATACAATTAAATGAGATACTTAAAATTATAATGGTAAATCTAAAAAGATTACAAACTACAATACAAACTATTACATTTTAAATTAATTGATATAAAAATACGTATGTAAACGATGTTTTAACGGTTTTTCCTAATGTTTTGAAATTAGAATAAAACCTAATTTCTTAGTTTATATTCGACACATTTTTTTTATTGTTGTTACTTATCTTCGTTAAAATTATATTTCTATTTATTTAATGTTTTTGTTCAGGGTGATACAGGCAGTCCACTTCTTCATCAAGGGGTCGTTGTGGGAGTGTATTCTTGGTCTCAGGGTTGCGGAAACAGTCGCTACCCTAACATAAATACAAGAGTTTCAGCGTATTCAAGATGGATAGAGGCAACTGCTACTGCAGCTTTAACCAATTAAAAGTGTCTGGAAACAATTATTATTATGCCATTAACGAAAATATAAAATGCTAAACAGTTATTCCTCATACAAATTTTCATCCCCATTTTCACCCCCTTAAGGGATGATTTCAGGGATAAAAAGTATCATGTGTTCTTCCCAGGGTCTCAAACTATCTTTTTACCAAATTTTGTCTAAATCGATTCAGTAGATCCAGAGATTACCCCCTACAACGTCACAAACTCACAAATCACAAAGTTTACCTCTTTATAATATTAGTATAGATTGTAAATAACATATCTTTAACAGGACTAAATTAATTAGGTAATAGATATATCCATTTGCCTAAACCGGATCATATCTATTTCATAATGCTGGCTGTCGCGAAAGACGCTTTAAAAATAAAACGATAACTAAAAAAAATTAGAAGACTTGTAGGAGTTATAAGATAAAGAAAATTTAATAAAATTGTTTCTTTTTTAAATGGGAATTTTAGTTGTTTCCTCTAAAAACGAATTGTTTACTTTAAAATGTATTGATGCCCTTTTGTATAGAATGGTTTTTTATTTTAACAATTGCTTTTTTAATATTGATCTTCCAACAAATACATAGAAGTCTATAGTATAATAATAAAAAATTAAAAATTATATATATAATAATTAAAAATGATTATATATATATATATATATATATATATACCAAATATTTTTTAATTATTATATATTATTTGGCCAAACGAAAATATTCCAATTCTACAAAACTTACTCTGAATTAAAACGAATGACCCACCCTCGCTTCACTCAGGTGTGTCCTTTCGCATTTATATCTCATTCACTATCAGGGATAAAAAAATAATTTTACATTGTTTCACATTCATAATTTTACACAGACAGACATTTATTTAAAAAAAATATTGCATTGTGGTCTGTATCTATAATCAAGTTAATTCCAACAAGAATTTAAAAAAAATTACAGATCAATTTTATTATAAGTATATTCGCAGATAGCCAATAGTTTTGTTTTTTTCTTCCTTCTCGTTAGTGTTGTTTTTTTTGAACCCAGAAAGTCATACTGCGTCCGTGTACTAAGACAAACAACAACTGCTACGGTGACCAGTGGTTTACATATCGATATATTGTCTACGCGCACTACGCAGGAGGAAAATCGGTAACGGGGTTTAACCGCTATATGTAATTATTAGAGCGCAGGAGGACTATTAGCTATCAAAATTTAAGATTAGTGATATATCCGAGTCGGATTATGGTCGCTTCGCTCCTGCTTAGTCTAGATTAGATTAGCGACACCACAGACACGGTAATATTACATACAGTATTACATCTTCATACAAATCTTCGGAAATCGAGTTATACCTACACGCGCCGCGTTCGGTACACACTCGGTAGACAACCGTGCGGGGCTGCCACATAGTATAATTGAATACGAAAATTGTATAAGGTGTTTATGTTATGTAACTTTTATAATTTGATACAAAAATAAACACTTTATTCCTCCCGTAACTTCGCTAATATCAAACAAAAAAGGCACTAAAAAGTAAAAAATAACTGATTGGTAGTTTTCATTTACTATACATACCTAATCAAATATTTTCGAAGTCGGTGTGCTTTGGCTAAGTAGTTAAAGCCTACCTATTAAATACATAACTAATCAAATATTTACGAAATCGGTGCCAGCCCATACAAAGCAAAGCACACCGACTTCGAAAATATTTGATTAGGTATGTATAGTAAATGAAAACTACCAATCAGTTATTTTTTACTTTTTAGTGCCTTTGTTTGAAGTCGGTTTTTATTTTTTTGTTAAAAAGTTTTTATTTTTCCCTTTTTAGTGTAAACAGTAGTAGCAAAGTAAGAATTCTAACGTTAACAGGCTTGTCAAATCAAACAAAATAAGCCCAAACTCAAAGTATCTACTATTAGCCGTTGAAAAGTTCCACCTATCCACCTTCTGGCCTTACCATCAGATCAGGTCAACAATACCAAACCACTGTACTATCAACGGAAATAGAAACATTTGCAAAGTTTCAAGTCAATATGACAATTAGAAGTAGGTTAAATTCATTATTAGCTATTTTTCCACCCTTAGGGGTGGTATTTTTTTTTTGAAATTTAAATGGGACCAATCTGGAAGTATACCCTTTCAAACAAAACAAAAATTGTCCAAATCGGTTAATAAATCACGAAGTTCTGAGGTAACAAACATAAAAAAAAAAAAAACATACAGTCGAATTGAGAACCTCCTCCTTTTTGAAGTCGGTTGAAAAGTATCGAGACATCGTATGTTTTAAAAATAAAAATTAATTAATTAAATTAAAAATAAAAATTAAAGTATTTTTAATTAAACTTTTTATCCGAATGCGGATTCTTTATATTATTAAATTTAACAATAAACCTTTTCGTACGTCTCAGTCGAGGCGCAAATATTTTCAAATCTAAAATTTATAGCAGCCCTGTCGCGTGGGTACGTGCCGCTCGGCTGTAGGTAATTATTTCAAGGACAGGCCCGAGTTGGAATACTGTATGCATTACATTACCGTGCCACAGATCACGTAATACTATACTAGCGTTCAGGGCCGGATTATCCATAAGGCAGTTTAGGCCACTGCCTATGGCCCCGCATCGATTAGAGGCCCACGCATCGAGAAAAAAAATGAAAATTTTTCATCGAGTGAAAATTTTATTTGAAAAATTAAAAAAATTGGTGAAATCCCACCATGAGAACACATACAACAGTTAAATTTTTATGAAATCTACATAATAGCGTAATAATCTATATCTACATATAATAAAATTGTAACTAAGCCGAATTTGTACATTACATATTTTTTGGAAAATCTTTTTGAAATAGACATTATTATCGATATAGAGGCCGATTCTGTAGTTTTTAGAATTTTTGTCTGTCTGTCTGTTACCGCATCACAGAAAAACCACTGGAGGGTTTTGATAAAATTTGCCATGGTGATAGCTGGTTATCCGGGTCAACATATAGGATACTTTTTACCGCGGGAAAGTATCTCATTTCTGAGAAAAATACAAAAACTTCATTGTAAGACAATACTAATATGTAAAATCTAAGTATTACTTTTTGGTCATCTGAACGCGGGCGGAACCGCGGGCAATGCTAGTTACGAATATAATTGCATTGTGGTAGAAAAAATGTATTTCAATAAGTTAGAAAAGGGTGAAGGAGCCCCTAGAATTGCATTGCCTAGAGGCCTCCGACATGGTAAATTCAGCCCTGGCCCTGCTAGCGTTACTAACATCTTAAGGTCCAGGAAAACAAAAAAGTATCTCCTGTAGATACTTTACCAGATAATGTAATTATGACGACAAAATAGTTCCTGCAAAATGAACCAAGAATAACTATTCAAAAGTAAAATATAAGTATAAAGTAAAATATCAGTACGTCTATCTGGATATTTATGTTAGATTATGTTATCGGCCAATATCCTACGATAACTGTAAATGTATGAGAGTATTCTTTGATGGCGATTAGGTATTTATCAGTGGACATATTTGTACAAATAGCTTACGATTGGTACATACTTATTAGTTGTATCTTAAATGACAAAATTAATTTTTATTTTAAGAGTATTAAGTATGAGTATGTAAAGTTTCATTAAAATCCATTCAGCAGTTTTTGCGTGAAAGAGTAACAAACATACATACATCCTCACAAACTTTCGCATTTATAATATTAGTAGGATGAAACCTTCTTCTACATTTACTTTAATGAATGTTCCTTAATATAGTTTCAATTGAAAATAAAATCAGTACAAAACTTATTTGATCTTTTTTTAGTTTGAACATTTCAACCAGCTTTAAAATCTATTTCTAACAAATATATCGTATTAATAGATACGAGATCAAACATTATAAATACATAATATTATCTATACATATAATAAAATTGTAACTAAGCTGAATCTGTAGGTACATTAAATATTTTTTGGAAAATCTTATTGAAATTATCATTACAGATACAGAGGCCGAATCTATAGTTTTTAGAATTTTTGTCAGTCTGTCTGTCTGTCTGTTACCACATATAATACCACAGAAAAACTACTGGAGGGATTTTGATGAAATTTGGTATGTTGATCCAGGTCAACATATAGGACCCCCCCAATGTGCGTTCACCTTGGCGTGGTGGGGGGGCTCAGTAGTGCCCGGCAATCCAACCGGGCGCGAAGCTAAGAAACGCACAGGGAGGTTGCCCACTTCGGTGGGCGGTGGGAGGTGGCCCTCTGCGGGGAGCGGTGTACCATGCGGGTTGCTCCTGGTACTTCTCTGATAGCAGAGTGGACTGTGGAGCAACCCCATGGTTGTGGTGGTCTGCTTCGGCAGACCTGCCGTCGGGGCGTCGTAGTTGAATGCGTAAGCGATCCTGCGACGCCCCATTAAGACGGGGGAAGGTTTTGTTGGGTTTTAGTGGGTAGTACTGGCTGTATTACGCCGGTGAGTCCCACACGTCGTGCGTAAATGCATTTCCCAACGTTAAAAAAAAAGTCAACATATAGGAACTTTTTACCGCGGGAAAATATCTCATTTTTGAGAAAAAATACAGAACCTGCGATGTAAGAGTTTACTAATATGTAAAACCTAAGAATTTGGTTTTTGGTCATCTGAACGCGGGCGGAGGCGCGGGCAATGCTAGTATATTATAATAATCTTTAGACCACTTAATCAATTGATCATACAAAGCCTTGTGCTAATAACATAAATTGCATATGTATATTATATACATGTCCTTAGTATATACTTTTGTTCACATTATTATTATTGATATGCAAATATTGTTCTTTAAAAATCGTGTATTGTGCTGTATATTTCTATAGAAATTGTGTATTCTAGGTTGCCTGTAAGAAATCGCTGATAAATATCGCTTTTGCACATTTTTAGTTATATTACTTATTTGTTATAACTTATATACTCTTATATAATGCCATTTATATATACAATAAAAATTTAAATTAAAATATTTTTATACAGTACCTATAGCTACGCTCAATTACAAAAATGTTTTTTTAATACGATTACAGTTAATTTTACAAATACTTTTATAATTTTCATAAAAGAAAAAGCTAAACATACATTTTAAGGTGAGTCGGATGGAAGTTCTACAAAATGTATAGAGTTTTCATTACTTTTGATAAATAAGCAAGGAGAATTTTTCAGTTGCTGATTCGCAATCCCAATTCAATGTATTCCTGAAACCTGATGTGGAAGAAAGCGACACATATAGAATATATCAAAGGATTAAAAAGAGATAAAAGATATGATGGACATGGAAACAAAATGAAATATTTCTTCTGTCAGTTTGATTAAAATTTTGAAATGTTTGCACGTGTTTTATTTGTAGCAGTACTGTATGAGCTACAATTTGAGTGTACGATAATAAAGTTCAAGGAGCCTGAAATTATAAGTTAGTATAAATTTTTTTTCTAATTTCATTAGTTTCAGTGGTGTAGTGTTATAATGGCTGGCAAAGACCTGTACGGTCGCAGATTCGATGTTCGATTTGAACTAACTTCACTAGAAATAAATAGGTATATGTATAGCGTGAAGACACTTTTTTTGCATTTATACTCTATGAAGTTATGTGTCCTATAAATAAGATTTTATTGTTTTAAATATATAAAAAAAAATTAAGTATTATATAGCATTTATTTATTCAGTTATTCATCGATTGATGAAAGCAGTGATCAATCTCACAGCAATAGAGGTGATGTCTGAGAACTATAGCACCAGCTACTATCTATAGCACCACCAAAACTCGAACCTAGGGCCACACGATCTGTAGTCGTCTAAGTTAAACATGATCAAAGAGACCCAAAAATCTAACACATTAACATCTAAGAAAATCAGTTTTATTAGGAAACAGATATCTACAGTTGTTAGCTATCGGAATATAAACTATGACGAACGCAATCCAATTTCCCATAGTCAATAATCATTTTCAACGAAATGTTAATTGAAAATTTTTAATTTTAATCTCGGATTTATGGCTAAGTCATAATACGGCCATGCCGCAGTTACAAGTAAAATTTATAATTTATGCCACCCAATAAGAAGAAATATATATATCAAATTAACAAAATAGTTTAAAGTCATTTGTAATGTTATAAAGCCTAAAAAAATATATTTCTATAGATACTTGAATGTAAACTTGCCTCCTTGGTCTAATACCTAACATTTACGGATGCAGATCCAAAGGTCCTGGGTTTGAATCAAAGGTCGGGCCGAGTGTAGGTACTATTAGGTTTCTCTGTTAAGAAATTCTCAGTAGCATCCCAAAGTTGGGAAATTGACGGTGTTACAATGACTCGGAGAGCATTTAAGGCCGTCGGAATTCGGCCAGGACGACGTAATTATTAAGTACTAGCATTGCCCGCGGCTCCGCCCGCGTTCAGATGACCAAAAACCAAATTCTTAGTTTTACATATTAATATACTCTTACAATGCAGTTTTGTATTTTTTCTATGAAATGAGATATTATCCCGCGGTAAAAGTATCCTATATGTTGACCCGGATAACCAGCTATCACCATACCAAATTTCATCAAAATCTATCCAGTGGTTTTCTCGTGATGCGGTAACAGACAGACAGACAGACAAAAATTCTAAAAACTATAGATTCGGACTCTGTATCGATAATAATGTCTATTTCAATTAGATTTTCCAAAAAATATTTAATGTACAGATTCGACTTAGTTACAATTTTATAAATAATAACTGCAATGTAAGAGTATACTAATATGTAAACCCTAAGAATTTGGTTTTTGGTCATCTGAACGCGGGCGAAGCCGTGGGCAATGCTAGTATATAATAAATAAAGGTAAAATATATCTTACGATTCGATAAAGACTTCCTCAACTCGAGTTTTACTAACCAAGTAAAAAAGGCAAATAATTTAGGTTTCGTTATACTGTAATACCTAATATGTACGTACTGATTACCTGAATTCGTGTAATAAATATTTTCTGATAACAAATTAAATTGATGTAATATTTCTTTTTAAACTAAGTAGGTACATTCTTTACTTATAAACGATTCTTAGATGATGTTAAACTATTAAATTCAATTCAATTCTCTTGCTAATGGCTTCAAAACGTGCCAGTTGAGCACAGATTACTTAGCCAGTGTCACTATTAAATTCAATCTATACAGATAAATAAAATTGAAGTGTCTGTTTGTAATGTCAATATAAGTTTTTTTCTAAATGCATATTATGAAATTATAAACGGTATTTATAAGAAAAACACATTTTTTTTGTGTCTGTTTGTTCCGGCTAATCTCTGAAACGGCGGAATTGATTTTGACGGGACTCTCACTGGCAGATAGCTGATGTTATAAGAAGTCAATTAGGCTACTTTTATTTTACAAAAAGAATTAGAGTTCCGCTCAAAATGTAACAAAATTATAACGAACGAAGCGAGTATAAGCCCCTAGTAGTAGGTATATAAAAATATTAATAGGAACTTTTTAGACTATCATTTTTGACTGTCCTTTTTGTAGGATACGTAAAAGATTTTTCAACATACTAAGAACTCAGCTGCGCTAATATGTTATCTGTACAATCTATGTACTCGTAAGTCGTATATATTATAGCTATACTAGCAATACCTGCTCTGCTCGCGTTCTAACGACCAAAAACCAAATTATTAGGTTTTACATATTAGTCTACACCAATTTCGTTGAGCACCGCAAAATTAGTAAAACAATGACGATTCATAAGTTACTTTACCAATTGTTTATAGTTTTGGCGTGATTTTATTCTTATCAGTTTTAATTATCTATCTAAAAAATGTTTATTACTTCGTATCGCTTTTACAATAAGTTTTTTCAGATTTGGTTCATTAAGAATTTTATTTTATACATACCATTACATATATATCTCGCATGTAATTTGGCTACATTCTTAAGTAAGTTATGGAATCTTTTACGTATCTCACTTAAAGCACGGTAATGTTATATATGTAATTTAGTGGTTGTTGCGTGACGATAAATCACAAATAAAAGAATATGTTACGTCACTGATGAAATTATAATAATAAAGTCAACTCACACGTAAAAACAGTACAGAAGGAACGTTTAGGGAAATACACTATGACACAAAGAGTTACAGTACAAACATATAAAGTCCACATACAATATCTCACGAAAAACGATTAAATTATATAAAACAAGTAAGTCGCATCAAAGGCAAAGCATCGACTGCTTGTTAGGAAAAATGTTATTAGTGGACGGTAGAAGCAAAACAAATTCCTATCCACTATATACTACCGGTTTCGCGCGGCTATGCTTGTCGATTTAATATAATATGAATAATTGATAATAAATAAATATAAATAATTATGTATACGTGTTGTGTGTGTGTATGTAGGTGAGTAGATAATATAAATACGTAAATTGAATATTTAATAAAATATAAATATTATGAAATGAGAAGTTTAATATATAAATATGATAAATTAAATATATTATGTTATAAGTCACCTACATGTAACATTACCGTGCTTTAAGTGCTCAATCTTCTGCATTGTATTATGCAATATCTTTAATTCATCCAAAAATATAATAATAATATAAATTAAATGGTTTAAACATAAAAAAAAAACTTTTCGTTTTAACTACTTGGTCTATCGTAAACACGTTCATAGTTGTGATTAAAATAAAAGTTGAAATTGTCATTGCCGGAATGGAAGCTGCTACCTTTCAAGAGAACGTCAGCTAGGTATCTATTTTACAACCTTAATATCTGAATATTGTTACAGGTAACACTAAAATCGAATTAAAACCCGTTCACATATCGACCAGATTGAACGATATCGTCATTTTAACAGCACCTATTATCAACAACCAAACTATTTACTACTTAAGCAAACCAAATGGTGATGTAACGAAACTTAATTTAAATATAAATGCAACTGCTTACTACGAATCCAATGTATACGACGTGATCGTAGTGATCATGAAAAGAAGGTTACAATCAATAATAACATCAGTGAATGAATATAGTTTATTCAACCTTAATACCGAATGCTGTACCGATAAAGATATATTTGCTGAAAAAGAAAGGGAGTTAAAGGCGAATGATTTCATGATAGGTCCTCTAATAGGTGATGATCATGGGAATTGGGCGCTAAGTGCTTATTTCAAGAATTTTGACGAATGGATTGAGGTGTTTCAAGTAATTACAATTGAAATTATAGGTAATTTATATATTATGTATTTGTCTACATTTTCTCTTGAATCCAATTACAGATACTTAATTACAAGTAATTTTAAAATAAATTGTCTATTTAATTTAATCTATTATTAACCTATGCTATCTAGAAGTGAATAAGGGCTGAAGTGATTAAAAAAATGATACTAATATCAAAATTTTAGAAGTGCATTATAGTTTTTTGAAGTTTAAGCTTATTAACAAGTAGTTATAGGTAAGATGTATTGACTAACAGTTAAATATTTACACGTTTCCTTTAAAAATTGTTACCTAAAACGCATTACGCAACCACGTCCGATATTCTCACCGCGAGATACCTGAATAAGTATCCCTCCATTGCGTTCTATAGAGCGTAACGCGCTCGGACTCAGATTGTCAACAGCTTGAGCCGGAAAAACCACTTTTGTCAACGGGTGATGCGTAAGTCAACTCTCCGGTGAGCTTATCACACAGCATCGTCATCTTATGTCACACAGATCGCATAGGTAATACTAGGTAGTAATGAACGGTGAAACTATCATTATATGAAACGCGGCTGTATGAAGCTGATTCTATTGGAAAGTTTCTTATGTACCGTGACATTGGTCTCTTTCAGTAAAAGAACAAGAGCGCATCTTTTTAGTTAACTTTTCAAATTAGTAATATTTAATTGGTCACTTAGATAAGATACTTTTTAGTGATACCTAGTTAAGAATTTAATACTTCTAACTTATTTATTTCAGAACCATTATCTACAGAGCCAGCAAAACCAACGTTAAGGCCTGGAGAAACTTTCAACTTGCGTTTCGCGTATGCCATAAAAGATCTACAGAGTTGTGAAATTGTAGCTCCAAGATCTACTTTTGATAGATTTTATGATAGAAATATGGAGTTTTCAGATTTTTGCAGTTTTCGAATACCAAATGTGACTAAACACGATGCTGGACTATGGAGGATTATTGGAGTTGGCAGGATAGTGTATGTAGCAGATGTTTATTTAAAAATAGATGATATTACCACAAAAAGTTATAAATTATTTTATTTCGTCCCAATTTTTATACATTTATTTCTTATCACATCGTATAATACGATATTGTTTAAAAAATCTAAAATCTTTATTTAAACTATCTTTACTTTATTACCAGACGGAAATTTGTAGAAAGAGAAAATAAAAGAAAATAATTTTTAGATATTGGTGTAGTGACCACTATTAGGATCGTTTTTTTTAATCTTAAAATTTATGCCGGACCGTTCTTGAGGTATATAACCTAATCAGTATTTAGAAGCCGTCAGACAGAATCGTTGTTTTGACAATCTTTACAAGCCCTAAATATTTAAAAGGTTTCTAAATAAACAAGGATAAAGTATACAAGAAATTAATATTAATGAAATCGGGAGTCATTTGGATATAGCAACTCTAATTTTAAACAAAACCTAACTAACCGTTCAATTCTATATATAAAACAAAGTTGCGTTAGTTACACCATTTATAACTCAAGAACGGCTGGACCAATTTTTATGATATTTGATTTTTTGGATTTCTCTTAGTTCAGCATCGGTTAATAAGTATTAAAACATCGAAAAAGTTCACGAAAAAATATATATATGGCTAACGCTGTCTAATAACTATTTATATCTACTTAAAATGTACGTTTTATATATGTTAAAAATATTGGTTTATAAGATTACGGTATAGCACTCATGGTCAAAATAGTAAACATTAAAATATTGAAACGGTTTAAAATAAAACACGATATACTTATAAAATAATATATTCAACATAACAATTTGTCAGCTCATGTATACATACATTATACACTCAATTCATAGTGTACTAACCCATAGATTTGTCTCGTACAGAGGTTTAACAGATTAACTGTCCGCAAAATAGACACAATAGTTAAACAATCGAAATGTTCATATATGACTCATGGGACAGGGAAATGGTTAAAATAAAACACGATGAGTGTACTTATAAAATAACATATTCAACACAACATGTTGTCAGCTAATATATAGATACATTATACACTCAATTCAATGTACTAATCCATACATTAAGGAGCCGCTCCCGACTATCATATTAACTTTTGTACATAAGTCGGGAAACGGCGTTAGGGTTGGCAAGTTGCAAATTCGTGGTGAATTTTAACTTTTTAACGCCATAAATTGTTATTATTTAACAACCCATAACAGTATTTACGTTCAAATTAATGAGCTTACTGTATCGCTGTTTATGTTCTCAGTCGCTTTAAATTATACTATTTCGTACGGATTTTTTTCGCGGATTTATTTTTCTTTTTTTGGTTCCTGACGTTTCGAATGCTTTACAGCAATCATTCAATTAATTTTTTTGTTATTTAGCTTTTAGGCGTGCTAGTTGGGTATTGATTACTTCGCCAATGTCTTATAGAATGGAAAGATACGGTGTAGATAAGGTATTAACCGGTTAAAAAGAGAGAGATTCACGCTGAGGTCTCTTTACATATAAAATATGAGCATTTAATTGCATGATCTGGATCTACAATTACAGCAATCATGGTCACGGGGGAGACAAAGGTTTTAGACGTCTCGAATGTTTTTATGTAGTTGTTACAGACTGCACCCACCCACAAAATTATACGAATGATTTTCAAAAATACAAAAACGTCACTAAAGTGCCTTACAATATTTATTAATTTTAAAATTAAATTTTATCTACTTTATAATAAGTTTTATTAAATCCGTAAAAGATAGCTATATTTAAAATGTCAAATTACTATGCCCACTGGACCGTATCAACAGCGTATCATACCCATACATAACGGTTTAAGTGCTGCGTATGCTCACTATTGCAGGCACGGAGCGTACCGGCACCGGTAAAATGTTCTCACCGACAATCGTTACCGCTCCGTGCACGGCACGCGACGGTGCCGGAACGGTCTAGTGGGCAGAGTTTCATACTTTTCAATACAACGAATATTTTTTGCCTGACACGGTCATGGTACGAGACAGTGTAGCGGGCAGATACCTTTCACAGCATTTACGTCAAATATGGGCTAACTGTATGTATGTTTGTCCTTATTCGCTGTTGGAGCCCGAGGGCGAGCCAGACCTAGAGGAGCGCTGCGCGTCGCGCGCGTCGCCCGCGTCGCTGTCCGAGTCCGAGTCCTTGAGCGCCTTGGCGCGGTCCAGGCGCCGCGCGCGCCGCGTCTCCACGTCCGAGCCCTCCGACTCCGACGAGTATATCGCAGCACCCGCTGTGGCTGTTACATTATAAATAAATATATTGGGCCATTAACACACAGCACCATCCAGTTCCATGGTAAGCTACGAGGCTTGTGTTATAGATACCAGATTATTGATACACTACACATATATAACTTTATATACATACACATATAATAAATATAAACACCCATGACTAGAGTACAAACATTCGTGCTTATCACGCAAATGAGTGCCCTCAGCAGGAATAGAACCCACGACCGCGGGCACAGCAAGTAGGGTCACTAAAAACTGAGCCAAACGTGTCGTCATTCAATTGTTGCTTATTAGTATTTTTATGGCCATATACATATAATTATTTATATATGTTACTAGCGCCTTACCCTCACTTAGCTCAGGTTAGTCATTGGATGCCTAACAGTAGCCTTTGTGTTACTCTGTCCAGCCGTTTCAGTGTGATGGAGTAACAAACGTATACACAAATAAACACACTACTTACGTTATATGTACGTTTTAAATGTTATGTATGGAATAAATAGATTACTTATTAATATATATATACAAAGATATAGTAAGTTTTATATCCCTAACTTGAGAAATTATTGATACCCGATAAAAACTTTCATCCCCTTTTTCACTCCATTAAACGATAATTTCCAGGATAAAAATTGCCCTATGTCCTTTCCAGGGCCTCAAACTATAGTCATACTAAATTTTATCTTAATCGGTCCAGCGAATTTTCACTTTATTCATTACAAACAAACATACAAAAAAAAACTCTTTATAATATTGGTATAGACAATTCTAGCACTGCTTGTACACTTTCCTACAAAAGTGGGTTAAGTAACAATGAAAGTATACACATATGCTGCTGCTCGTATATTTTCCTACAAAAGCCCTTACAAAACTCAGTAACAACTAACAAGTAACAAGAAAAGCACTGACCCTTCTGCCCCTGCTTGTACTTGTTCTTGATGGCGGCGAGCGACACGCCGCCCTCGTCCTCGGAGTCGTCGTGCCGCGCGCGCGCGCCGCCGCCGCCGCGCCGCTTGGGCCGCGTGCTCGCGCGCGACCGCATCGCCGCACGCAGCTCCATTTCTTCTTTCTGATTGTTATTATCATTATTTACGTTAAATAAAATAGCCTTTACTCAGAGAGTACAGCAGATCACTACATAGTATAAAACGAAGTCGTTTCCCTCTGTCTGTCTATCCCTATGCATGCTTTGATCTTTAAAACTACGCAACGGATTTTGATGCGGTTTTTTTAATAGATAGAGTTATTGATGAGGAAGGTTTTAATATATAATTATAAAGTCTTTGTATACATTGGTTAAAATATAACGATATTTGTTGGAGGTGACGGAAAAAAATAAGCGGTCTGGTAATGATAGATAATGTCTCTGAACTCGTGTGCGCCTATTACCGAAGGCCTCCTCCAACTTTCACCATCACTCTTATCCAGAATGGTCCATATTATTATTATTTATTGAAGTGATAAAAACTTAAGCTGGAGTGAAATCTGGCTTTGTTCGCGTGAAGTGTAAAACACAGACACATACAAACATTCATGTATAGAATAGAAGCCCGAGTACTAACTTCAAACTTATCACAGCATCACTCACTAACTGACTGACTATACCTCACCTTGAGCTGATACTTTCTATCAGCATCAGGATCACTGCCAACTTGAGACAGTATCTTGATCGCGGACGTCTTCGTAGACCTGTCTGCTACAGACAGTGTCATCTTACGATGAGTGAACGAGTCCGTGGAATGCGGCCTGAATGAGAGTTTTGTACGGAACACCGCTTGGCCTTGGAGACCTGTGCCTTGCCTTACGAATAGATGATTGTGGTCGCCCTACAAATGAAAGATATTTTGCATTATGTTAATGGATTTTTATTTGGAAACAATTTAGATTTTTCTAAGTAAATGTGTTGATTACACCATTTAGAGCCAAATTAAATGTAACCACAATTAAATTGCAATGCATACTAATATTATAAATGCGAAAGTAAGTAAGAATATCTATCTATTTCATACTAAGCGTCAAATAAATTCAACTCACATGCAAGGGCTGTTTATACACGTCGAATATTTCAGAACCTAGATGCAGAGACATGCTGCCGTCGGACCACTTCACCATACGGGCGTTGGATTCTTTTACCGCATTGCCTTCCTTATCGAACACTGTTCGCCAACGTATCGTGTTTTCTACTTTTAATTTCAACCTGAAATAAAACAATATTAAATACAATGTTATTAAGCTATTGCATAGCTTCTATCGCGGGCCTTGAGCGTGGGGACCGAATCCAGAAATGACATCTGACGTTTCTGACGATCTGACATTTGACATCTGTTTCGGTAAGAAGTAACACATTTGCTTGCCTCGTAACTGAATCTTGTAAATCGTATTTGTGACTATTTAGACTTTGGCAGTTGAAAGTAATTATTGAAATGCCATTTCTATTACTAATGAAATCTAATACACTCTGAGCTATCGTCTGAACACTATTTAGAGACAGTCTTTTGAATTCTTGCAACAAAGATGCAGTCGATGCAGCTTGCTTTCGAAAATATTGAATTTGAAAATGAATAATGATCCACAAGAATCCACAACAAAATATGGAACCACCATTGACGCGGTATTTTCCAGATATTTAGAAGATATCAAGTCTCAAACTTATGTTTCTTATTTCAGTTACCATAAACCTATAGTTTCAATGATAAATATTCCTGAAGAATTGACATGTATTGAAAGATAATAAAAATATTTTGAACAATATTAACATCTCATTTATTTAATAAAAGAAAAAAAATTGTTTTTTTATCGGTCACCACGCTCAAAGTGTAACTTGAATTAATATCATGCAATAGATTTACCGCGGCAGTCTCCGAGTGCCACACGTCTTTTTTTTAATAACATTCTTCGCTTTCGGGTACGTCCCGAAACTTAAACGGTTTATGGAAGAAAAAAATCCAAAAAAAATATCTTTTTGAAGTTATACTTTTTTTGGCAAGTTTGGAAAAAAAATATGAGATATGAAAAATATGAGAGAAGAACAAACAAATAAACAAACTCTGTCTCTTCATAATATTAGTATAGAAGATACATAATAATAATTAAAGTCAACCTAATCTTACCTTGCTCTACCTTCTTCGTCCAATGTTTCTTCCTCATCAATTTCATCTTCATACGTACTTGGGTCATAGGGACGCGTCTCTACTGATAAGAAATTAGGTAGCTTGACGAAATGCAGCTCTTTGCCTAACTCCGTCCATATCTTTGGCATATCCACATCTATTCTTGTCTCTGGTATTTCCACTTCCTCTTCTTCCTCTGGTTTCTCTCTGGGCTCCTGTAAAGTTGAGTGCTCAACACTAAACCATCAGCCAATAATGTAATATGTAAACTCCCGTGGGACGACAATTCAACACAACCTGTTAAGATCAGGTACAGGACCAACAGCTTAACGTGTTCTCCAAAACAAGTTGGTGAAACACCACCAACTCGACTTCTCAGAGCTGTTACTGAGTTATATATTACGTTAAAAAAATCCATAACTATTTTGCACAACCCGGTATTCGAACTCAGAATCTGCAGATCTGCCTTACTTGCAAACCACTAGACAACTGGGGCAGTTCAGTAAAGCCTTCAACCAATAAAGACTCATGGACCACTAACCTCATCCCCACTCCCTCTACCCTCATCCCCCGAGCGCCTCTCATCATCAGAGCGGGCGCGGCTGCGGCTGCGCGAGCGCGACCTGGAGCGAGACCGGTCTGACCGCTTATCTCCTTCGTTATCTGTGCTTATGTCAGACGCATCACCGAATAACGCGTCTGCTGTCACTGGAATTGTAATAGAAATAATTGTTATTTTCTCCATTCTATGTGATATTGGTGATATAATTTGTGCTCAACTGGCACGCTTTGAAGACATTAACAAGAAAATTTCATTGAATTACTAGATTTGACTATACTGGACTAGACTTATATGTTATGAGAACCATTTGGTGTATACATATATACAATATGTATGTATTAAAAAAATACATATTTCTTCGGATTGTACCATACATGTAAAAATCAAATCTGTTGAAGGAGACAACCAAAAAATGAACAAACATACTTTGAAATTTATATGGTATAAATATCAAAGTATAAGCTACTAACTATATAATTTGTTCCTAACCAATAAATATCCTCAGTATGTGAGCATAGAAAATATATCTCGAACAAAAAATCCTTAAAAAATCTACTGGAATGTAATCAGAGATTTCTTTGCTTTAAACTTTAATATTCGTTTATTTAAAAAAACCTCCAAATTCTTTTCTGTATTGCTTATTTTATGGAGATATATGGAGTTATATATATGGAAATTAGATTTTATTTTTAATATTCTTGAATCATGTAAATACCAGTATCAGTCTTCTCTTGGTTTTCATCATCTGAGTCAACAAGTTTCTTAGATTTCTTTTTAGGCTTGACACTTGTATCTGAGCCACTGTCAGAACCTTTTTTACGCTTAGAAGCCCCTTTGGATTCTGCATCACTTTCTGAATCAGAGAGAACTGCTCGCTTTTTTTTATCTCCTGAAATTGGTTTTTAAAATATAACTAATCTACACATTATAATTGATCAAAAATCTTTTGTGACATATATTTATATACAATTATAACAAAAATTTGGAAACTGCTGTCTAATCAATATATAGCTTTATGTAGTAATCAAAAAATATTAACAACCCAGGTCATATTATAGGTTTATAAAAAAACCTCTTTTACCTTCAGCATCAGATGCATTTGAGCTTTTTGAATGTGATCGTGATCGACTTTTAGACTTGGATTTACTCTTTGATCTAGATTTAGACTGTCTTGAACCGGATCTGTAAAAAAATAGATAACGATGTCATTAACATATTAAATACAAATATAAAACATTACACAAACCAATTTTGTAAATATTATCCATTTTATTTCTTTTTTTTTTGTTACTTGGGTTTTGATACATTTGTTAGAAAATTAAATACACAAACAGACTAGATTACCAATAAAATACCTAGATCTACTTCTTGACTTTTCCTTTGCTTGATCATCATCAATCATCAGATTGGGTGAATTTGACCGACTGTCAACATCCTGTCTCGCCACTGGACTTTTGGATCTTGAAGAAGCACTCCCAGATCTTGACCTTGATTTCCTATTATTAGGGCTTCCACTACGTGATCGGGATTTACTTTTTGCCCTTTGGGATTTTGGGGAATGTGACTGAGAACGAGATTTAGGGCTTTGTGATCTCGACTTAGGACTCTGTGATCTAGATTTTGGGCTCTGAGATCTAGATTTTGGGCTTAGCGACCGGGATTTTGGGCTTTGGGCACCAGATTTGGGACTGCCTGACCGCGATCGGGGACTACCTGAACGAGACCTACCACTTCCAGAAGGGCTCCTAGAACGAGATCTAGATTTTGATGCCCTTGGGCTTCCAGAAGCTTGCGATTTAGGGCTTGAGGAACCTGATTTATTACTTTGAGCTGAACCAGATCTATTTGATGCAGCGGGAGAATTTGATTTACTTCGAGAAGCATTGGATGCATTAGAAGACTTTCTTGATCCGCCTGATCTATTTGATTTGGGAGACTCACTTCCTGATTTTGCCGGGCTTCTTGAGGGTGACCTGCACAAATATTATCAATAATTGCTATATAAACAAACTATATCTTAACTATATCTTAAAATAAGCATCTAAGAGATGGCATTTTGGATTTGATTCAAATGAATTCTAAGTAATGGATAATCTAAAGCCAAATCACTATTGGATAAATGAAGTCAATATATTTAACCACTATGTACATATGCAACTGTTTTCTATGTACAAATATAACTTAATAGTTAAACTTATATTATAATAAATGAAATTCTGTTTTATTCTAATTGACAAATCAAATGATTTGAGCTTATTTTTTGAATATGTAAAGCTCATATGTATAAAAACAATTTTAAGTTTAATAATATTAATTGAACAAGAGTATTTTTAACACAGACCTTGACTGGCTGCCCTCTTTGCCAGAAGGTGCTGGGCTAGGGCTTTTGCTGCGACTTGCACTAGAACCACTGTCAGAATCTGATCCTGAGTCTGTGTCTGTAAAATAAACTTAACTTTAAAAGAAACGTTACCTCTAAGTGTTTATTTATTAGTATTTAGCAAATATAACTTTTATAACAGCTAAGAACAATCTTAGGTAAATTTGTAATCAAATAAATATTTTAATAATGCAAACTGAATTCTTTTTGCCAAATGTGTTGATATAACGGGATAAACTCGTTTACTCTATGCTAAGCAAAACTAAAACTATGAATAATTCTTCTATGTAGTAATCAAAACATTAAACAATCTTCACTGTCAAATAATAAAATAAATAGGTAATACAGCTACTTACCACGAACACCTCTCCTTGTCTTAGGTGCCATTTTAATTAAAATACTGTTGCGAAATTATTTTACTAATACTTAAAACAAAATAAACGAAACTTGTGTATTTAATTCAATTTATTAGGTTATCTTTTCATTTTAGGATAGAATAGTGACTAACTTCACAACAGACTAAAGACGCCATTCTGAATTTTCCACATTGACATTAGTGACGTTAGTAAATCAAAGAGTATAGTTATAAACTGTTAGTAAATACAGGTACTGCACGAACTTCAGGCATAAATTAAGCTCAAGATAAATTTTTGAACTTTAGTGAGTATAAAATAATAAAAATTGAATTAAACATATAGATATTATGTTTTGTATTCTAGTAATTTACCATAGTTTTATTAACTGAATATTTCCATCATTAGTACATAATATGTACCTATAGCGTTTTATGGCTGTATTTATTAAAAACAGTGCAAATTAAATGACTTAAACCTAGATAATAAATACATACGTCCTAAATTCGATATTGTAAGCTTTTATACGGATTAATTTTATTGAATGACAATAAAACATAATTATTCTTATTAAATAGACAATATTATACTTATTAAAATATAACTATAAAGTTAAATATAGATGTCTGTTTTATATCCATAGTAATGCTTGAAACTGCAAATATTACTTCTACTACAAAAGTTATATTAATTGTCCTGACTGTTTACTTTCAAGTGGTTACATGCAACATTGCATTATAGTCTTTATTTCACAGCTTTAAAGTTCAAAGCCTTAACGCAGATTTCACTACTTAACTAAGCTACGAATGCTTGCATCTGTTCCTACTGAATGGACGTATTCAATGGTGAGCATTTTTTTTCTTGCGGCACGTTATTCGTCGTTAGTCGAACGATGGCTGCCACAGCGGATGTTTGTGCCGGTCTCGCCCAACACAAGGCAATATTATTACGAGAACTATGCGATACACATGTTTTGGACGTTCTTGTAAAAAAAGGTATATTTAGCGTACACGACCTAGAAGTGATAACCAGTGCAGTTGATAGTGATAAGTGTAATTATTTCATAGAAGTTGTTAGTAAACAAAGTGGTGTTAAGTTGCGTGATCTGTGTACCGTTCTTTACAATGAATGCCCGAAACTTGCTAAGGAACTTATGAATGATAGACAAAGATATGTAATCAATGGTAAGTTGTGTTAAACGAAATTTACAGAGCTTTTACACCATGCTGTATAAAACTGGCAAAAGTCATAAATTAAAACGTTTCGATGTCACAGAATGGGATTAAAGTTCAGATATACAAAAGAAACCGTATTTATAGAATAGGGGTAGTGTATTTGACCCTTCCAAGAAAGCTCGGAAGTTGTCGTGCTTTTGTTAACTTTGTTTTAGATGCTAGTAAATATTTTATACTATTATTTTAAGTAAAAAGATTTGTAGCGAAAAGTTTCAATAATTTTAATACGTGCAACTAAAATTTACTTTTCTAAGGGTCATAGTCTACTGGATAAAACCGAAAGTGTAAGGAAATGGAAAGGATTTTAAATTAAATAATGATGATATATGATCTGTCCTCCTCTTTCTAACTTTTGGTGGGTAGTTTCGTGACTCGTAATTTATATAGGAACATCTGTAAAATTGTTGCTAGAACATTCTTAAAAGTTTTTATACTTTAACATATAATATTGTAAGCTTATGTAAAAGAAATTTAACAATAACATATTTATATGTTAAACTATACTGCATGTTGATGTTTATTTCACTTTCCTGACAATGTTTTTTGGGAAGTAATTTCGTTTTTTATATTATATCAATATTTTGGAAAATATGTATACCTATTATGTGCAGATATTATAATATTAAATTATTTGTATAACTATAATAATAATAATAATAAAACCAACTACCAAAACAAGCTTCCATCCAGCAAACATGTTACTACTGCGTCGGAGTGGAGGATCGATTATTATACCTTAATCTATACCTGCAGATAAATAAAATTGAAGTGTCTGTTTGTAATGTAAAAATAACAGCTTTTTACTAAATACATATGAAATTATATACGGTACTTATAAGAAAAACGCAATTTTTCAAACTTTTGTTTATCTATCCGTCTGTTTGTTCCGGCTAATCTCCGAAACAGCTGGACTGATTTTGACGGGACTTTCATTGGCAGATAGCTGATGATATATGGAGTAAGGTTATTATTATTTTAGAAAAAGAATTCGGGTTTGTTCAAAAAAATTAAAACGTGCGAAGCAAGGGACGTACGCTAATCCCTGAATAATGTCAATATAGAGGTTAATATTAAATGTTACAAAATATTATGTAAATATACGCAACAGATCAACAAACACCAGTAGTTTAACAGTTTAAACAAATAAAACGTAATAAATTTACCCAAACGCGAGTTTGATTGAAAAATTGCATGTCGATTGTCCAAAAGGGGAGAGACGGATAAATAAAGTTATCACGGTCAATTCGACTTTATTCAAAAAGTTTTAGGTTTCAATTTAAATGAGCGTTGACAGAGAAAACGTATTTTATTATAATTTATAGTCTATGCGGGTGCGTTCGGAAATTGACCTCGCCTTAGAACTGTGTTCCTGTTAATTAATTTTAGTGCTGAAAGCGATTTTCTATCCAATATTTCTATTGTTTATTACATGCCTCAATTATTCACGTGAGTCACAAGCATACTAGATATTCACGAATTCATATTATTACAAAGTACAGGTAAACTTCATATCTAAACACTACTTCAACACCTACTTAGTTCATGAAGATACATAAGTCTATTACTAGGTAGGTATGTACTGTTACGTCATATTTACGAAATATATTTCAATAAAATATTCGGTACATCTAGTATCTAATTTTTTCGTTATTTTAAAGTTTTGTTACGTTTTTCTATATCATTTTTATTCTTTTAAATTCTACTAAAATACTATCTATACATATTTTAAAATTGTAACTAATACTAGTAATATAATAATTTTAAAACAATGTAACTACAGACTACGGATTCTCACGTACACAAAGAATTGTCTTTTGTCTCAACAGTCAACAAAAAAGTGCGTCGAACCCACGTCGACGATTACCTACATAGTGTTCTTAGAATTTAAAACGGTCGCCTTTCTTAGAAGATAAATAATTTGACATGACGTGTTCCTATTTAAATAAATAGAGTACTTAAAGCACTAACAACAATCACAAAAGAGCCTTACAAGATTCTCCCCGAGATTGTAGAGGACATATTATAAATGTTTGTCTATACTAATATTATAAAGAGGCAAAGTTGGTGAATTGTGAGTTTGTAACATTGTAGGGGGTAATCTTTGGATCTACTGAACCGATTTAGATGAAATTTGGTAAGAAAATAGTTTAAGACCCTGGGAAGGATATAGAATACTTTTTATCCCGGAAATCATCCCTTAAGGGGGTCAAAATGGTGATGAAAGTTTGTATGGGGAATCAACCTAGGGACGAACTCGAGCGAAGCGAGGGTGAGTCGCTAGTTTGTTATAAAATCGACATCTATTATTTTAGGATATTACATGTTTAGCCAGACTTGAATGCCATGTTGGTTTATTTAATAAGGTATATATGATAAGGATCTGTATTTGAGTCCCGGGTCTAGTCAAAGCAAAACTTAGTTTTCAATGGAAATCTTCAAAAAAACTTATAACTGCGAGTGAATATTATTATGGTTTATAATTTAACAATGAAAGATACTACTGTAAAATGGCTAGTAAAAACATGAAAAAAAACATTTTAAAAGATATTTTTTCCATCGCTATACATAATTATTTGTTGTGTTATTTAAATATTAATTGTACGAATTGAACCGTGGGCTGACATGATATATGAAGTTTGGATGTGAATCATATTCATCAAGGTCATGGTTAAATACACTTATTCAGAATAAGATACTCGATCTTGTCAGCTGTACTAACTTCAATTATAATGTCTTCCAAATGCTCACTGCGTAGGTCTCCAAGAATTATAAAATAAGATTTATCATTGTTTCTATTGCGAAATTCTTAGTTTTTACTCTATGACGTGTTTGACGGGATTTCTAATCGGCACCTTGTCACAATTTTAAACGATTCTACTTTTAAAAATGAAGAAATTAAGCTAAACCGTCATAAGTGGATGATTTTTTAAAAGTCCTACCTGATTGTACGTTGTAAATATGTACAACTAGCAGAACCCGCGGCTTCAAACAGCTGACAAACAAACAAACAAACAAACAAACACTGTTATGTTTAGTGAGATTAGCCGCTGTTGCCGAAATCGGTCTGGAGGACATTATTATAATCGTTCTTGATTGCGCTTCAACATCTAGACCGAATGCCGGATCAAATGTTTATACGTAGGTAGGTACACACCTCGAAGTAAAAATTTACTTTGTTTATATGTGAAAGTTAAACTCCGCGTCACGTATCAGATTTGGAGATACATAACTGTAAACATGAAATCTTATAAATCGATTTTAACTATTAATTATCGTATTGAATTGAGATTTTGTGTGATTGTGATGTATTGTTACTAGGATGACAATACAATTATTATTAATAGATGATAATAAATATTTCATAAGGCTAAGAGATATATAAAAAAATCTTAAATTGATACTAGTAAAATCTTCCAGTTTCAAAATTCAAGACACTGTTTAGCTTATATGCGAGTTATTTTAAGATTTAAAAAAAATATTTATTTAGTTATTAGTTATTATGGAATAACTTTTAAGTAAGTATACAAAAATTTTGGAACTGTAGAAATGTCAGTTAAATGAAATGTCTATGAAGAAAATATCACCTTCAGAAATAACTGG
Source organism: Brenthis ino (assembly GCA_921882275.1). NCBI lineage: Eukaryota > Metazoa > Arthropoda > Insecta > Lepidoptera > Nymphalidae > Brenthis > Brenthis ino. The sequence continues at coordinate 21,007,595 of OV170229.1, read as the reverse complement.
ATTCACGCACGAATGAGCTTAGTTTGTGGGAAATTATTAGCTAGAGTAAAAGTCGTGCTTTGTAATTGATTGATTGAGATTTTTGAGAGGAATTATGCCTTTTTACGTGCGTAAAGTAGTTAGTGTTAGTACAAATAATGAAAAAATAAGAAATATTAATACTGTGCCTATATTTGTACAATTTAGACATGTTATAGAAGTAAACACAAAACTGGTTAGTATATATTTTTAAACTTCCAAAAAGAAGGAGGTTATCAATTCGTCGGAATCTTTTTTTTTATGTATGTTCACCGATTACTCGAAGACGCCTGAACCGATTTGGATTTTTTTTGTTTCACAGGGTATACTTTCCAGGTCCCATATAAATTTTATCGAAATCGGTCTAGCGGTTTTTAAAAAAATCAACAATAAACATATTTTTTGAATAAATTGTTTAATCGAATATGTTATTAAAAAAACTTTCTTCTTACGAATTACCTGCTTATTACGTTTACACTAAAATAGAAAAATAAAAACTTAAAAAAAATAAAATAAAACCGACTTCCAGGCACTAAAATGTAAAAAAATAACTAAACGGAGGTTTTCATTTAGAATAGATACCTAATCAGATACTTTCGAAGTCGGTGCCAAACATCCAGATCCGTTCAGCAGTTCTGGCGTGAAAGAGTAACAAGCATCCATACATTCACAAACTTTTACATTTATAATATTAATACGGATAGTATAGATGTAAAATCCTAATTAGGCTAGAAAAACTTACAAAGTCTAAAATTTTATTAGGTAAATTAATACAGAAATTATGAACACCTATCCCACGACTTTATAAAGGAGTTAGTAGGCATGAAATACATAAGTACACAATAAGCGTGTAACTTTACACACTCGTGTTTGCCGCGTGGACGAATAAGCAAATATTGTCTGTTATTATTAGAAATTACGTAATTGAATTGCATTGTGTCACTTAGTGAGTTCTGTAGGTATCAATGTAGAAGTTGAACCGTTGAAATTAAGTGACCCCCGACACAAAAAAAACTCTAAAAAGAAACAAAAAGAAATCTCTCTTGGCGTTTTAACTTTTAACCTCATTTTGATGATGAGCGTCGCTGCGTCACTTGTACCAATGTCGTGTAGAATGGAGAAAACTAAGAAATAATTAAAATTACGACAAATGAATATCCCAGTTGAAAAACACCAATAGAATCCCATCAAAAGCGACAAAAGCCACATAGAAACCGATAAATATTTATTATTGGTTTATGTGGCTTTTGATGGGATCCTATTGAAATTTTAAATAGGGATGTTAGTCATCAATTTCATGGCTCCCGTTTTGCCTCTGTACTTAGTTAAAATGTCATTTTGTGTATAAAAGTACTGAAATAATTTCTTTTTTAAATAATAAAACTATCTTATCGCATTTTTCGCGAATTTATTTTGGTTTTTGGTTCCCGAAGTTACGAGGTTTCGAATGCTAAACAGTAATCATGGTCACGGGAGAGAGTAACGTTTAAGATGTCTCAAAAGTATTATATAAAAATAAATTCGCGAAAAATCCGAAAAGATAGTTTTATTTAAAATGTCATATATTCGCGTAAATCTAAGAAAGTTTTATGAAATAATCTCAATTAACATTTGATATTGGCAAAAGTGGGCTTGAAAATCGATTAAATTGTCGCCCTTGAAAAGAATAAGATGAAAAAATATTGCATTATATATATTAAGTCACTTTAATGACATTTTACTTAACAAATATTTACTTACTTTATTCAAGCTTGGATAATAGCGTAACAATAAAAAGTTTACTATCTCTAAAAATTAATGACAAAAGTTAGTTGTGTGGAAACATTTGGAAGTTTTTACAGCTTCTCGCGATTGTTCAACTTAATTATTTAACGACACAAATTTTTTTGCGTTAGCCATAGATGTTGTTTACGGTATTAACTTAAATAAACAAAGAACAAGTATAAATCATACAATTACCTATACATATAATAAAATTCTAACTAAGTCGAATCTGTACATTAAATATTTTTTGGAAAATCTTATTGAAATAGACATTATTATACAGAGGCCGAATCTATAGTTTTGAGATTTTTTGTCTGTCTGTCTGTTTGTCTGTTACCGCATCACAGAAAAACCACTGCAGGGATTTGGATGAAATGTGCTATGGTGACAGCTGGTTAGCTGGGTCAACATATAGGATACTTTTTACCGCGGGAAAATATCTCATTTCTGAGAAAAAATACAAAAACTGCAATGTAAAAGTATACTAATATGTAAAACCTAAGAATTTCATTTTTGGTCATCTGAATGCGTGCGGAGCCGCGGGCAATGCTAGTTCATAATAAGATTCTTTTTATCGGTCTCATTAGCTTTCTCTGTACTTAGCATCTGTTAAAAACCCGTTTAGTTTACATAATGTAAATCAAACGTCTATAATTTTGTTAACATTTTTAATTAAACATCATTGTGTTTTCATGCCCAAAAAGTGTTACAATTTTAAAGAGGACTCAAAGGATTTGTCGTCTATCAAATTAAGTTATTAATAAAGCATGAAGAAAACTAAATCAAAAAAGCTTTTAAATGATATATTTGTGTACTTTAAAATTTAAATACGGTGAAATGGGTAACTCATTCAATTATACCCCAGTTTTACTGATGCAGGAATCAAACCTGTAACTTTTAGAGTAATACTACTGAAATATTTTTTTTAGATTTACGCAAATATTTGACATCTGTACATGTAATAAAATTGTAACCATTTTGTACATTAGATATTTTGTGGAAAAATCTTATTGAAATAAACATTATTATCGATACAGAGACCGAATCTATGGTTTTTAGATTTTTTGTCTGTCTGTCTGTCTGTTACCACATCACAGAAAAACCACTGGAGGGATTTTCTTAAAATTTGGCATGGTGATAGCTGGTTATACGAGTCAACATATAGGATATAATTTTTACAGCGGGAAAATTTCTCATTTCTGAGGAAATATGCAAAAATTGCAATGTAAGAGTATACTAATATGTAAAACCTAAGAAGTTGGTTTTTGGTCATCTGAACGCGGGCGGAGCCGCGGGCAATGCTAGTATTATTTATATGACTACAACTGCACGATTTTAGCCTGCTTTATAACACTAATCACTACCATAGGCTGGTTGCTTTGTGATATTTGTTTATGGGAAATAGTTAACTGTAAGTACTTATGCGAAAACTTAGAGCGAATCGAGAATCGTGTATTACATAGCTTAGACAAAAGTTACCTAGTTCGAAAAATTCATTAAATTCTAACAAAATCATGCATTTGAGTGGCAAACCATATATATCTCCATGAGCAAACATCTATAGATAGTAAATGAAAAAAAATCTTGTAAAGTCAACATTTTATCTACGGATTAGATATTAAAGATCAAATCTCCCCACTATCCCTATAAATGAAAGATCGCGTGATGTCACCGTAATAAAAATGCTTTAGTGCAGTCGCACCCATCTAGATACCATCGTCATATTACTGCTAAATTACATCCAAGAATTCTCTTTAAATTATAATAGCTGGTGAAATTTTTACTGGTTCATTGCATATTCATTAACTTACATTGTTGTGTGTGGAAAAATCTTTTAAAACTAGCTAATTCAACAGACGAAGTCCTGTCCAAATTTCAACTTTATTTGTCATATTTGAATTCATAGAAACATCGTAAAGAAAAGAAGATGTTCAGTATTTATGAATATTTGACCCAACTGTTTTATTATTTCCCCTTTTGTCCTTAAAACTTTAATCGAACAAAACGAACATTCAAAAATATAGCATACTAGCGGCTCAATCTTGCTCTGCTCGTGTTCGTTCCTAGTTACATTTTAACGTTTAATATAGATTTCTCAGAGATGAGATATTTTCCCGCAATAAAAGGATTCTATTATTATATTGATCTGCATATCCTAATTTGAATTTTGATGAAATTTGGTATGATGATAGATAACTATAACTCATACCAAATTTCATCAAAATCTGTCCAGTGGATTTCTCGTGATGCGTTCCCGGACAGACAAAAATTCTAAAAACTATAGATTCAGCCTCTGTATCGATAATAATGACTATTTAAATAGGATTTTCCAAAAAATATTTAAAGTATACATTATTTGCATAGAGCTAAAAATGTTTTTCACACTGTAACGGCTCATCGGACTTGAATAAATTTCAGGATAAAAATAACTTATTATACTTTTTATTGATGTTTCTAAAATGCGGGCGAAGCCGCGGGAATTTCCATAAAGTTTATAATAAAAAACCAGTGTTACATTTAAATATATTACTGCCTTAACAGAAAAACAAGGCAAAACTAAAATAAATTATACATGAAAAGTGTAAATTTGATGGAAAATTAAAGCTACAATTTACGAAATAAAATGTTTCATAATAAAACCATAAAACGTACAATTGTTTGCATTTAAAAAGAGAGAAAAGTTTGCACATTTACCAGTACATTTTTCTGTAAAGACCAAGCTATTTTTTTATCAAACAGATTTTTTATATTCGTGCTCCAGACGCGCTAATTATTCTATTCGCGCTGTTTCGCATAAAAAAAGTTAGGTAGCTTTCAGCCAGACAGAGTTAAAACCTGTATAGAGTTTACTTATTGTAAAAGTTATACCGCCAATGGCTATTGCAGGTTTTACGTTTATTTATTTAACAACTAGCATTGCCCGCGGCTCCGCCCGCGTTCAGGTGACCAAAAACCAAATTCTTAGGTTTTACATATTAGTATACTCTTACATTGCAGTTTTTGTATTTTTTCTCAAAATTGAGATATTTTTCCGCGGAAAAAAGTATCCTATATGTTAACCGGTGTTAAAGTGGTTTTTCTGTGATGCGGTAACAGACAGACAGACAATAATTCTAAAAACTATAGATTCGGCCTCTGTATCGATAATAAAGTTTATTTCAATAAGATTTTCCAAAAAATATTTAATGTACAGATTCGGCTTAGTTACAATTTTATTATATGTATAGATAGCCCTGAGATGTCCAAAATATTAGTTAGCCTAATTGGCTTGTTAATGTAACAACCGCCTTTAGGTTCATTATCTATAATTTTTTTAGAAAAAATTGGTGCTCACCTATTTGTTTTGCTCATTGTTAGATCGTTTAAGATATAAAACTTGAAAGTCAAATGATTTTTTTTCAATGGTATTTTTAAAGTAGATAACATACATTGAAAGAAAGTTGACCGAAAATTACCAACAATTATTTATAGTCTATGATTTAAAGACAGAACCGATGCCCGATGAAGTAGACGGGTTCTATAGTAAAAGACCACGGCTCGACATAGGTGTAGAAAGACCTGCATCTAGGTGGAGTGAAGATATATGCAGTGACTGGCAGTGGTTGGATGCGTAGAGCTGAAGATTGAACTCAGTGGCGAGAGCAAAATCTTAAACTTCAATTTATCCTAAGTTATCTACTCTGTGTAAAATGTAAATAATTCAACTGTTAAAATTTAAGAAGTTCTATTTTTAAATAGCAAACACTTTTGTAGCAGAAAAAAGCAAGAAATTGTGTTTTAAATTTATTTTAAAAAGTTGTATGTTGTTATGAAATTTCAGGATTATCTACAGAACTTGACACCCATTTATATCTCAATTATTTAGTCGGTTAAGATAAGAACCACGCTTATTCTTAATATTGAACTTGGCTCCCATTTTCACATTTATGTTTTTGGTAGGATATTATTATATTTACATAAGTACATCTTATATAAATAAAAATGAATATTGGTAAGCGTATAACATAAGAATGGCTGGACCAATACGACAAAATTTTTTTTCGTATATTCCTTAAGCTCCACGGAAGGTTTTAATAGAGAGAAAAAAAAAAAATTAACGAAAAAAAAAATTATATGGCTAACGCTGGCTAATAGGTAACTATTTATATCTATTTAAAACGTAGGTAGCGACGAACCCGAGAGAAGCAAGGGTGAGCCGCTAGTACTTTAAATATTACAGTATTATGATTATGGTCGCAGTTCCCAATTCGCTACACACGTGATAACTTTTTGCACGAGCCGATATAAAGACGTCTCAGGGAGTATTATTACATACGATTTTACGGCGACGATATATCATAAAGTCGTGAGTTTCATCGCAAATGCATTAAAACTGTTATACTTGTATATCTTTACTCGGGCTATTATGTATAAAGAAGACATGTATAAAGAAGACGTGTATTTGTTATTTAATAATAGTATTCTGTAAATAAGGAGTTTTAAACCGCGTTTTAGACCGCGGACACGCCGGCGTTACAGTTAACAATAGATTTCTTAGAAATTTACCTGGAGGTGTTAAGTTTACATATATTTCATTTAATATTAGCGGTAGGCTTCGTTCAAACCATACTAAGATGCAGTTAAAGTATTTAGAGCTGTTAAGTGAGTATTACTGTAAAGTATAAACTGCTGTCGTTAGTTCCGAAACGAGCCACTAGGAATTCATCGCCAGTTCAGTAGGTAACATTTTAAGATCCACCACCAGTATAGATAACTTGCTACTTAAGTGGTAATTATTAATTAAATAATATATTTTAGTTCCATTTAAAAGCTTTATTATACTAGAAAAAACTTAAATTATACACATTCAAACCATAAAATTGCTTTCACCTGTTTATGTTAAGTTTTTACTTACATATAAATTACTTTTTACATTCTAATTTAAGTGAAATGCCTTCCAAATAAAATTTTAAAGACGACATAATATTTTTTTAATAAAGAATGTCTATTTGTAAATGGCATGTTTTTCTAAAGCATTTAATGTTTCTACAGCCATAACATTCGATCATCGATACTCCTTATATTTAAGGGACGTAATTCAATACAGATATTTGAAATTTTGATCAGCATTTTTGCAGAAAAAGACATTTTGGATGCAAAAAGAAAGCATGTGCTCTAAAACATCTGCTCATAATTTTAAAAACACCTCGCGCAGCTGCATGCAAGATAAACTCAAGTAAAGGCTATATAATTACAATATTAAAGGTTAAAAATTGAAATAAATAACCAGGTATAAGTACAGCATAAGTAATGTAACGTGACAACTGACAGCTTGGTATTCTAATTCGAAGAAAGTTGACGACGACTCTAATGGTAATGCTGTACGTACATGATTGACTCTGCCTGACGTGCTGGAGGTCATAGATTCCCTTTATGGGACGATTTTTTGTATTTTCATACAGATGTGTAAATATAAGAGAAAAGGACAACACGTTTGGCTCAGTTTGTGACTCTAGTTGCTCCGCAAGCGGTCGCGGTTTCGAGTCCCGCTTGGGGCATTCATTTGTGTGATGAGCACGAATGTTTGTACTCCAGTCATGGGTGCTTATATTTATAATATGTATGTATTTACAGTTATATGTATATGTATAGTGTATCAACTATCTGGTATCCATAACACAAGCCTCGTAGCTTATCATGGAACTAGATGGTGTTGTGTGTTAATGTTCTAAAGAAAAGGAGACTTTTGGTTTCACATCTAACACGCAGTGAGTCAGACTGACAGAAAGCACAAAGTTACTAGTAACTACTTAATTTGAGTCTTAACTACGAGTTGTACTCGTTGTATTTAGCAATTAAAATAAAGAAAAATGCACATTTACAATACATCATGGAATTCATTGGAAATCGAATTTAAAGTTATTAATTAACTAGTATTGCCCGCGGCTCCGCCCGCGTTCATATGACCAAAAACCAAACTATTAGATTTTACATATTAGTATACTCTTACAATGCAGTTTTTGTATTTTTTCTCAGAAATAATATATTTTCCCGCGGTAAAAAGTATCCTATATGTTGATTCGGATAACCAGCTATCACTATACCAAATTTCATCAAAATCCCTCCAGTGGTTTTTCCGTGATGCGGTAACAGGCTTAGTTACAATTTTATTATATGTATAGATTACTATTAAAAAACAAATATTTTGACGTTTTTGATATTATTTAAACAATTTAATTTAAAATACGACCTAACAATATTAGAGTAGTTGCTATAAGGAAATAATAATTTGACCCTAGCTACGACGAGTGACGACTAGGGTCAAAGGACCGGGCTCGCGTTTAAGAATCAGTCTATTGCTCACAGGGTGTGACGGCCCGTGTGAATCCGCCATGGGAATCAGTACCCGAAGTAATTTTATTTATAAGACCTTTTTCTTCATATGTAGGAAGACTTCGGAATGCTTTGTATTTGATGGAACTTATGAGATATTATTTGATGTTAAGGAATGTTATCTTCAAGGCTTTTTTCTGTTACGAGAGTAAAGTAAAATATTTTATATGTATAACTAAAATTAATAATACATATATTGATGGTTTCTATTTCAACTTCTTCACTTAAAACAATTGTACTTGACAAGTGATTTATTAAATTATCGTGTAAAAGTTATGAATGGCACGAATTGATTGAATGGTAAAATTGAACTGTCTGTTTTAAATGTCAAAATAACAGCTTTTTACTATTATGAAAGTATAATATAGTGATATACGGTACTTATAAGAAAAAAACAATTTTTAAAATTTTTGTCTTTCTATTTATCTGTCTATTTATAAGGGCTAACCTCGGAAATGGCAGGACCAATTTTGACGGGACTTTCACTAGCAGAAAGCCGATGTTATAAGAAGTTACTTAGGCAACTTTTATCTTAGAAAAAAATCAGGGTTCCGCGCAAAAAAATTAAAACCTATGAAATTGTGAACAAAATCGTATGTAGGGTAAGTTGCCGTAAACAACCTATGATCTGAAGTAAGGTCGTCCAACGTCCATCGGCTTGTCGGATTAAAAATACATATTTATATTAAACATTTCTTAATATAAACAAATACATTGCAAATGGCTCAAATAAAATATAGTCAAGGGGTCAATTTACCAAAAAAAAATGTGATACGTATATGAGTCTTTGCTTATATCATACCAAATACAATACGATATGCGACTTAGTGGCGCATCTTGAATTGCTCCGTAAAGCAAAGCAAATCCAAAGCAAAGCAAAAGCAAAGCCTGGCAACCGAGATTCCCTATACAACATTTTGTTAAATTAATGCTAGCCTTTTTTAACTAGTTGTAGTTTCAAATTCTGACCAGTTAATAGGCAATAGATAAAATTATAACTATACTTCAAAAGCTTTTAGCACCTACTTGGAATCGATTTTGTTTTTAGGAAACAATCGTTTTATGAAAGAATTTTTCATTGCAATTTAAATGATTAAATAATAGGTAAGTTAATGATCCCTTTATCAAGCTGTTTGATATATGTACATAATATCTAGGTATATGTACAGAATTGGTTAGATTAAAAAAATTAAAAGTTGATATTTTCATAAACCAAAGTCTACATTGTAAATATTTTCATTTATTATTCACTCCAATCTCTTCGCATCATTCATATTTAATAAAAATGAATTATTAATTCAAGGGCACTCCATTAAGGCAATTAATTGGACGAGATTCATGCTGTGCAATCGTAATTGACATACCCACATACGTGTTGAAGCTGGAATTTTTTTATTATATTATATAACTGTGCGCAATATTTTTCTCACATTTATTATGAGGAGTGGCTGTGTGACTTCAACATTTATTTGAAAGAAATAGTTTTTTTTTTACAAAAGGAACATTTACAATATGCTTAAACTCACAAATTATTTTAAAACTACAAACATATTGACAATGGCTCCTCGGTAGTACAGCTAATGCGTTCGCTTGGGAAACCAAGTGAAGCGGGTTCAATTCCGAGGTCTTGAACTTCTGATATTTTCATGTGCGAATAATTTCCAACATGATTACCACTTCTTATACGGTGAAGGAAAACATTGTGAGGAAACCTGCATGTCTGAGAGAACCTAGCAAGTTTTTAAAAGACATGTGAAATCCGCCAACCCGCACTTGGCCAGCGTGGTGGACTATGGCCTGATCGTCCTCGTATTGAAAAGAGGCTCATGCCTTGCAATGGGACGTTAAAAAAAGGGCTGAACACTCACAAACTTATTGAAATTTATTTTCAATACCTTACTATATACATATTTCTATTCCTGTTTTAGGGACTGCTATTTTTATTTGAGCCAAATAAAAAAAACGACTTTGAGCGCCGGAAGTTTGTGGTATAATGATGTCAAACGACTCACACAGTTGTGATAATAACAGTAAATACCTTGTTATGACGAAGATATACAATATTTTATCGTTTTTTTTTGTCTTTCGCACATTCATTGATACTCGTTTATCAGCTACAAAAATAAATCGGTTCAAAATCGATTGACACGATTTCTTACCGAAAATTCTGTTTCACGTTTTTCCATTGTAAAAAAACTTTGGGGACATTGAACTTCACTAAATAGATACCTTATCTAAAACAGATTACGTTTGAACTATTTTCAAAGTTATGTTTGAGAAATGTATGTTTTTGTATCTAATTAAATATATTATAATAAAACTCAAAAAAAAATCCATATAGCTAAATAGCCTTTGAGTAAAATGGCTGTGACATACAGAAAGATCTACAAAAGGGCAAACAGACATGACGAATTTATAAGTTTCATTTTTGCCTTTTGAATATAGAACCCAAATAAATATGGGCGAGACCGGTTTAGACTAAAACACTATACACGGTACACTTAGTGTACTCATACACCGAGTGTCTCTGTGTGTACACAGAGATTACAAATTTTCATGTTTTTAAATTTAAAAACTATAAATACAAATAATTTGATAAAACCTTAACGCACGTGCTGTCTCGTTCAATGCGTTTAATATTAATATAACTTAAAAGATGGCGGTAAGATAAATATATCTATCTATTTTTTATTACGTCCTTTTTAAATATTATATATTATGTAAAATATTTTTGAAACTCAATATAATTTTTCTTAACGTTTATCTAATTTGTTTCTAAAAAAAAACTATTTATGTATATATCAATGTAAATATAAGTATCAATTCGACATAATTGACTTACGAACTTTGGTAGCTAACTAATTATAAGTCACGTTCAATCAAAACTAGAGCAAACCGTTCCCACAATCATTAGTGATAACTTGTGATCGCTTAGACACGGAAACGTGATAAAATTAAGTAAAACTAGCATTTGACTCTGACTTTATGCAAATAATTTACAGAAAAGTAACCCTAAAATATATAAATATATACATATAATCAAAATAAATCTGCGAAAAAATCCGAAAAGATAGTTTTATTTAAAATGTCAAATCTTCGCGTAAATCTAAGAAAGTATTAAATAATTTATTGTTAATACTTAGTTCTGTTCATATGCATGTGATGTTCACATCTTAGAAGACATCATTTGTTTGATTGTATACTTTAGAATAATTATAATTAAGCTTGTTTATTTCATCTGTATGTAGGTTTTGTGAACTTGTAAATAAATAAATAAATTAGTAAGTCACGCTGTTAATATAACACTTAGATACTGTGGTGAGGTACTATCTAATATCTATTATGTCATACGAGGAAGGAAAATCAGTAGAGATAACTCTAAGAACGAGTAAGTACCTATTATGATCAAAGTCTAACTTTTAAAAATATATTAAATAAGAAAAGACGTAGTAAATATCACCAAGTAATTTTTAAATACAAGATTTGTTATGTTTTTTTTAAATACAGGCCTTTGATTCGGATTTAACTAAAAAAAAAGTTGAAAGAGCTAAAAACTGGGTACTTCTCTCAAGAAATTTAGTATGTTGTGTCTGCGTACTTAGTCTTGTAAATCATAAAGCGTATTGAACAGCTTAAATTAGATAATTGAAACTCTACAAGTCTCTATTAACTAAGGTATTTGAACTCTATAACATCGTCTGAACCAATACAATGGCAAAGTCATTCATTCACGTAGTTCAATGAAACAAAATTTGTCGTAATTAGGACACTAGATTGGTCTAATCGAATTAGCGAATTATGAGACGTTATTTCTTTGTGTTGTGTTTGTAACACTGCATATTTTAGTATACACCTTAAAAATATTTTTATGTACTTATAAAACACTAGCATTGCCTGCGGCTCCGCCCGCGTTCAAATGACCAAAAAACAAATTCTTAAGTTTTATATATTAGTATATTCTTACATTGCAGTTTTTGTATTTTTTCTTAGAAATGAGATAATTTCCCGCAGTAAAAAGTATCCTATTCATCAAAATCCCTTCAGTGGTTTTTCCGTGATGCGGTAACAGACAGACAGACAGACAAAAATTTTAAAAACTATAGATTCGGCCTCTGTATCGATATCTGTATCTATTGCAATAAGATTTTCCAAAAAATATTTAATGTACAGATTCGGCTTAGTTGGAATTTTATTATATGTATAGATTATAAAACATTATTACTTATATACATTTTCCTTTAGAAATAATGTTAATAAATAAAAAATATATTATATCATCATACATAATATAGATTAGAGAGTCGAAACTCATTTTCTCAATCTTTAAATTATTTATTTATTTTATTGGGTGTGGTGCCGAGGTCGGCCCTAGCTACGTCGACCAGTTGTGGTCCATTGTAGCAATGTATATATGTATGTATGGTAAATGAGTCTACGTTGCATTACTGTAATTATTAGTAGGCTTAGTAGTGAAATGACTGATTGTGTTCAAACGTTTAAGCTGTCCAGATTATTTAAATTACATAAACCTAGCAATCTTCCCCGGACTTCGCCTGGGTATTGATTTTAAGATATCAAAAAAAAAACATTTTCTAAATATTTTAGAAAGTCTTTTCATCTCCATAAAGGCAGAGTTCCAAAAAAAAACTTTTTGACAAAGAACTGCAACATACAAGAATGTTTAAATGAGCTGTTTAGTGCCTTTTATAATTAGCAAATTGATATGATCTGGACATTCAGAACAAACACTTTACATATGCTTCGAGAAATAAATAAAAACCGGAAGAGAAAACCCAAACCCAGAATAAGTACTTGTCCCTTATCTTAAACCTGTTAAAAAATAAGTATAATTTATGTAGAATAGCTACTGTAATAAATAACACCTGGTTATAATAAATTGTTAATAATTAACAATCTTTCGATAATTTGTAAAAATCATCAATTAAAATAGTTAATCTTTTACACAATCAATATTTTCCCAGGGATCCGTATCCCACGCTTACATGTGGGAATGTATTTATGATAAAAATGGGTTAATCTAGATTCATGCTTGCGTTATTTCTCAAAGGCATTGTTCTAATAAATAGTTGAGATGGTTATCACGCCATCGATTAGCCCCGGTTATATTCGTAGTTCATACATGGTATCTAACCGTGTATACTTATATTGTTGATGTAAAGATTTATTGTTCCTTATCCTTCTTTTATCTTGCAAGTAACGATGGAGCTACGAATTTAATTATAATGATTTTATCTATATATATAATAAAATTCTAACTAAGTCGAATCTGTACATTAAACATTTTTTGGAAAATCTAATTGAAATAGACATTATTATCGATACAGAGTCCGACTCTATAGTTTTTAGAATTTTTGTCTGTCCGTCCGTCCGTCCGTCTGTCTGTTACCGCATCACGAGAAAACCACTGGACAGATTTTGATGAAATTTGGTAGCTGGTTATCCGGGTCAACGTCTAGCTCCGAAGTAATTTCTTGAACCTTCCCATGACTGGCATTGGGTAGGGCTAGAGTACTGCACTTTCCCCCCCAACGTGCGTTCACCTTGTCGTGGTGGGGGGGCTCAGTAGTAGTAGCGAAGCTAAGAAACGCACAGGGAGGTTGCCCACTTCGGTGGGCGGTGGGAGGTGGCCCTCTTCGGGGGGCGGTGTACCTTGCGGGTTGCTCCTGGTACTTCTCTGATAGCAGAGTGGACCTTGGAGGAACCCCATGGTTGTGGTGGTCTGCTTCGGCTGACCTGCCGTCGGGGCGTCGTAGTTGAATGCGTAAGCGATCCTGCGACGCCCCATTAAGACGGGGGAAGGTTTTGTTGGGTTTTAGTGGGTAGTACTGGCTGTATTACGCCGGTGAGTCCCACACGTCGTGCGTAAATGTATTTCCCAACGTTAAAAAAAAAAACTGCACTTTAATCGTTACAAACTATTGTTTATTTCATTTTTGCTACGTCACTGTACCGTAATTTTCGTTTTATATAGACAGAAAGAAATAAATAAATAGCTTTCTATAACAGACATACAAATTAACCAAAATATATATGTTATATTTATATGTTATAATAAAACCCTTCCCTATATTAATTTATGATCTTAGGTTATTTAATTCTCGACGCTAGGCGTTCAAACTGTTTACTTTCAACACAAGTATCTTGTAAGCGTAACTGAAGATCTACGAAGCGTATACCACAATTTCCTTTGAATGTAAGGGATCACTGTGCAAATTGGTGTTATACATCCTGTTAGGATATATGAGGATCTTGTCAATCTAATTACATAGATGCAAATACGATGCCAATTTTCATCTCTAGCAGTAAGCTTGAATTCAAACATTCTTTATAAGTTGTACTCGTAACTATCCTATGAATTAACCACATCTATCAGTTGCATCGTTTAAATCTTTGTTTAAATATGTATACAAAATCCAGGTGACGGTATAATTCTCTTCGATTTTGTTCACCTTATAAATATTAAATTATATTCGTTTATGTTTATGTAATTACAATTTTACAATTGTTATCTTTAATGTTTCTTGTAATTCGATAACCTTTGATGTTATTTTTAACTGCCATTATGTAGATGGTTTAAATACTTTAAAACAAAAAACTGTTACTGCTATTTATTTACCAGGTTGTATTCTAACGTGTTTTTTCGGGGGAATTACATCATTTCCCCCAGTATAAAGCCTGAAGCCTATGTCACTCTCCAGCCCTCTAACTACCTCCACACAAAAAATCACGCCAATCCGTCACTCCGTTTCGACGTGAAAGAAGGATAAACAAACAAATAAACACACTTTCACATTACACTACAACATTAGTATATTTTTATAATTAGAAATTAGACTGTTAATTCTAATGTAACACACACTAATACAATAATATATAGACAGACATATTTTCAATCTTGAGATAAATGACACAAAGAGCAAGCAACCGCTAACTTTAATTACTTTTCACTTTATATATTCATCCTGGGCAAGCAACAATTTTGTATCAGTGCAGATTTAATGGTAATATGAAGATGTTACTAACACTGATTATTTACTAATGTTGATCAATCGAGCTTAATTGGACCCAGTTATGCAAAAAACAGCCATGTGCGTAAAAGTACCAACAGAGTTATAAGCATTTTATTATAAAAAATAAAATAATTATAAAAAATAAATAGTACTTATATAAATATTGTTCAATTTTAAAATAACCAGAAAAACAAAACATAACCTAAGTGCTATACTAACTATCGACAGAAAAATGCTTATAACTCTGTTGGTACTTTTACGCACATGGCTGTTTTTTGCACAACTGGGTCCAATTATATTAGAGCTTTATTATAACTTGATACATTGGTTAAATATAGTTAAAATCTTGGTCTGAATTAATAAAATGTATGGATATTAAATGTAATACATTGTGTGAACATGTACATAAAATAACATTTCTATATTGCGATTAACGATTTATTTCTCTTTGATATTTGTTGCAATTTTTCCCATTCTTGGTGAAATAATGCCTTCGCCATAATTATAATCATTAGAGGAGTCTTCATTTTCCTTCGCAATATTTAAGTATGGTAATGTTGATTTTTTTAACGTATTACCAGTATTAACTTCCTTGAAATCATTGATATCTTTATTATTGTTAAACATAATAGCTGAAGTTAATTTATTAACAGAAGTTGTTGTACGAGTGTCTTGATTCGATGGAGTAGCTTTTTTGTTTTTTCCAATATGCAACAAATCACCAATTTCACCAACAACAATTTTTGTTTCCTTTGCTATTGTACCTACTACGTTTTCGAAAATACTGTGTTTCAGTTTGTGCACTTCATCGAACATATTTTTGACGAGACCACCGTTAGCGCTTAAGATAACAGTATTCAAATAAAATACAAGTGCTAATTTCATTTTAACTGAATGCTATTCACGTGTGCTTGCTTAATCACTTTGAGTAAGACTAATGAAGGAACTGGGGAATTATCAATAATTTGTTATCAGTTGAACGCCCACAGGACATTGTGAGTAACATGGGAGAGCGTCGGTTTGTACATTAAAATTAATTCAGCATTTTATTTAATAAATAAGAATAAACTGTCTAGTACTATTTTAAATAAAACTATTTTTTCGTTCGTTCCGTGGTCGAAATTAGACCATAATCATTATTGAAAATTTAAGAAAAACATATATAAATAGAATTTATCTTTATTTATCTATAAAACAATATTTACCACATTTTTTTTTAGTTTTTCATAATTTATCTTTAATACTACGTACTAAAAAAAGAGAAATTCTATTGACAACCTGAGGAGAAAATAGTACTGAACTGTTTTGTACATATATAAAAAACCTATTTATACATATATATAAATGCTTGGTACCCTTGGTGCTTGGTACGGTGGTTTGAATAAAGCATAGAAATTATTTTATGTAAAAACTAAAAAATCAAATATTCGCGTAAATTGAATAAAGTATTACCTATATTATTATATATAGTAGTACTTATAATATTATGCATTTTGCTTAATCACTTTTTAACTAATCTTAAACATTATCTACAATAGTAAAAAAAAAAATTCTAGTTTCTTCACAAACAGCTATTACATCTAAATTCTAATCTACGCCAATAAGATTTATGTTTTATTCTTAGTATTATCTGATACATGGCGGCTCACCCCGAGTACATTTTAACAGTTAGTATGGAATAGATAGACCGCTCCCTTGGTTAGTAGCATGATGATATATATAATCTATAGCCTTCATTCATCATTCTTCATTTCAATAAACGGGCTATCTAAATAAACAGGCTATCTAATGCAACAAAAATTTTTCAAATCGGATTAATCTAATTCCTGAGATTAGAGCGTTCTAAGTGTTTGAACTTCAAACAAACAATAAACAAACAAATCAATCTAGAAATGACCGCGCGAAACTGGGTATGGTTACTAGTATCTACTGGGTATAATAATATGAATACAGTAATAAATATTTAATGCGATTTTATTATGATTTTATAGCAGATGTAATAGATATCATATTACTATGGAAAATTTGCAATTATCTTCATCACATGGTCAACAGAAAAAATATTTTATATACTTACAGTAAAGGTGCAGTATAGAAATAATACAGCCCGATAAGCCCGCTTTGCTGAGACTAAAATTACGAGAATATAGCTGTATATAGTGATATAGGATAGGGTAATATAGTGTATAGAATATAATACGATATTTCTTTTAATAAAAACAAGTTAGCTGCTAAGGTGCAAGTAAGGTGCTAATTAGGAAATTTATTTTATAGGAAAATTGTTTGATTAGATATTCAATCAAAGATTTGGCTCTACATGTGACTCTGCATGGGATATTACAACTTTTTACGATGATCTTCCTTACAGGGTGCGAGGCTTGGGAGCTTACATTTTATGCTTTGATGGGATATACAAAGTATTATGGAGTGATGATGATGATGATGATGTTCTCCCGACCGATTCCGGCCACGGCGGCCAATCTCATTGAGACTAGCCAACTGCGCAGGAGATATTATAGTGCACAAGTGTACGCGCAGACACAAGTGCACTCTCTATTCCTGTCACTCTCATACTCCGGTGGGACGACTGTTCGACACGACCAGTGAGAGTTAAGGCGCAGGACCGACGGCTTTACGTGCTCTCCGAGGCACGGGGGTGAAACACCGCCAACTTCCCAACTCCGGGCTGTTACTGAGGCTTACTTATACAGAAAGACTCAATAACTAAACTTGGCCCGACCCGGGACTCGAACCCAGGACCTCCGGGTGTGCAGCCGTACATGCTAGCCACTACACCACGGAGGCAGTTAAAATTATGGAGTATAAAAGTAGCCACTAGCCAATAACTAAAATAGCCATAATAAGAACTCAATATACCCCATATTATAATCACAGACTTCAATTTTATGTATATAGTACATGAATGTTTATTCTATCCATTTGTGTATTGCATTAAAAAAAGATCACCTCGAACAACTGATGTTACTTGGACACGGGTTTTTAGGCTATTTTTTAATCCAGCGTATGGAACCAAGTAGACTATCTGAGCTGCTTATTTGTTAGTTCTGTAAGGTGTTTATTTTTGTCTAGTTACATTTTATATTTCAGTTTTTGTTTTTGCTGTTTAGTTGAAAGAAAATGAAAAGTTTAAAACTAGTAACTTAACGGTTTATAATGATCACGACGGTTTGCACTTATAATAATTATATCTAAACTACAGAATAATAATATCATATTAAACAAGATATACATATGTGATGTACTAGAGCTCGTTTGTAATTTTCTGTGTTATATGAGGGAAAATTCAGAATACTTTAAAGGTTACTTTTATTGATTAAATTAAGTACCTACCTATGATTTTACTGTAACTTCTAGAAAACTAAACCTAATCATTTCTTCAAATAGTTAAATACAATCGTACACGTACATGCGTAGGTCATCGAACCTTCCTGTAAGTTAACAAACCGCGTTTTGTAAACAAACACCAACGGTCTTTATAGTAGGATCTGTTTTGAAAGTCATATTATACGAGCAAGTAGATAGTTTTTTAAACATTTTTTAATGTTTTGATGATGGGAAGTGGGTAAAAATCAAAGATGTAATAGATATAAATAATTAATGCTGACTTTTGAATATATTAAAGTTAATTCGTTTTGTCGATAAGCTTATCTCAATATTTAATATATCTATGTCTTTTCTTTATATTTACCTACTTATTAGATCTATAAAAATTAAAGATGCACGATCGTTTGTGTATTTCTTTGTATACATTTCTATAGTAAGTAGGTATGATTGGTATAAAATGTTCATGAATGTTTGCTTACATGTTCAATCTAACTTTGTTATCTATTATCTATACATCTATACAGATAAATAAAATTGAAGTGTCTGTTTGTAATGTCAAAATACAGCTTTTTACTAAATGCATATGGAATTATATACGGTATTTAAAAAAAACACAATTATTAAATTTTTTGTCTCTCTGTTTGTTCCGGTTAATCTCCGAAACAGCTGAGTAATGGCATTCGCAGCTATAATTTCGGCTTGAGCAAAATTCGTCTAACATTATACGTAATATTCAATGTTACCCGAGAAATGTAGTAATTTCATTATTTTATATTTTTTATATTGTTATTTATGTAATTCCTTTAACATAATATCTACGACATAATAAGTAAGTGTAATGCGACATTTCATTAACTCGCTGGCGGCATTCTGAAAAATCATAAACCTTCAAAGTTATGCTAAGTGTATGCTAACAGCGTTCACCGGTCACTACAGCTTTTCCACTACACTTGTACATGCAATGTAATGCCAACTTAAATAATACTGATGATAAATAAGTTATAAAGTTTTATATGTTACTTTTTTAAGCAAAAAAAGTTATTCCATATAATATAATTTTTTTATTCTCATAAAAACGTGTTTACTTAATACTTTATTGGATTTACGTGAATGTTACATTTTAAATATTCGAATGCTTCCACAGCAAACGTGGTATTGCGAGAGACTAAGGTGTTAGACGTCTCAAAGGTGTTATAAAATCATGATAGCCATGAGCCCGAATAAGGTAATAATAATTGAGCAATCCGCATTGCCAATTTCACTAACGACAGCTCGTACACATTTATATTTATAATATAAGCAGAGTCATTACAGCCATCGTTAAATGTTGGTACTGAATCTTCGGTGTACTTGACCAATATTTTGCGCGCTTTTTTCGAACAATGTAATCAATCAACAATTCAAAAAAATAAGTAGGCACTAACGAAAAGATATGATGTTGAAGTTAGAAGGTGGTTAGAGGACATCTATTGCTTCTATAATTTCGGCTTTGAAATGAGCCCTCGTTTAATTTGTTTTGATTAGTACCGAATATTACTTCCTCTTTTACATACATGTATTTTTTATATGGTAGTTGGTCAAAGGTAGTGATGTAACGAATATTCGCGTTCGCGAATATTTGTTACGATTAATATTAAAATATTAAATATTTGTAAAATAAATATATTGTAAATATATAGAAACTTTAACACACAGCCCCATCTAGTTCCATGGTAAGCTACGAGCCTTGTGTTAGGGATATCAGACAGTTGATACACTACACGAATATAACTTAAAATATATACATATTATAAATATAAACACCCATGACTAGAGTACACACATTCGTGCTCATCACACAAATGAATGCCCCCAGCGGGACTCGCACCCGCGACCGCTAGCACAGCAAGTAGGGTTACTACAAACTGAGCCAAACGTGTCGTCAAAAAAATAATATGAAATATTTGTAAGAAAATCGAACTAAAATATCCATAATGTTATATTATATAACCTTTGGCTTCAATTATATTTTTTTTTCATTCCACTATATATTTTTTCTGACAATTAAAGATAATGAAACATAAACTCAAAAAAAAAAAAAACAAATTAATGAATACCTACATAACTATTTGCAGATAAAATTAAGTTAAGTCAACATTCGCATTCGCATTCCCGAATATTGGAAATACATATTCGCGTTCGCGAATGTGAAAAATCGAACGTTACATCACTAGTCAATGTGTTTTTTTCCTTTTTTAAAACTACAATTATTATTTACCCTAGAGGTATATCCGACAGACATGTTTGTGAAGTTGTACATTTTTTAATTTATTAATATATGTATTTATAAAAAGGTTTTTTTTATTTCCGCTTGTTTCATTGCACAGGAAATATTAAATCAATGCAGTTAAAGGTCAATGGATAGTTTATTATGCCTATGTATGAAAGTGTATTCTAGTGCGACTAACTTAAAAAAATTTTTTAGGAAAATAATCAATAATAATGTCGATGGCTCTTGTAAAAGCAATTAGTTTATTTTAAAGTAAAAAAAAACTTGTTATGTGGTCATGATTATTTCTCAGTCGAGAATTTTCGGACGAAGAAAAAATATTATATTATCTTAATTACTTTAAATTGTGCAAAATCGTGCGGTTTTTGTGAGTTAACCTTGGGAGTTCAATTACAGATATTGCAATTTGTCCGATTATTAGAGTATTACTCGACTTTCGATATTATTTTTAAATTGAGTAATATATCTACAAAAAACAAGTTTAATTATTTCTTTATCTCGATCTGTTTATGATATAGATCACCTAATACTTACCAATCCTTATAAAATTTTTGTCCGGTTTTGTTCAGGTAAGTTCCCTACAAACCTAGACTTGAATATTACTGGCCAGCTTTATATAATGACAAATTCTGAAATTGTGAATTTGAAAAAATATATATCTTAAAACGTGTGTAAGTAAGGTCACACAGATTGTTAGGTCAAAATGAGTTCACAATTCACGCTATTTTGGTAAATATTTAAATAAATATGTATATAATATTTTTTTAATTATTTCTTCTACTGCTTATTTTATTTTATTATTAAAACGTTGACATTTTGTTAAATATAAAAACAATTAAGATACCAGTAATTTTTAAAGCTTTTTTTTGATTAGAACCTCTCAGAATTGTTAAATTCGCACTCATCGTAGCTTCATTCTATTGTATTGAAATTATATCATGGGAGAATTAAATACAATAATTGGTGTTTTTAAGACATCATATTTCTAACATCAGCATTGATCTTTGTTCTTAGATCTGAGTACTATATTTTCATTTGTTAAAATTTGTCGGCAACATATATATAAATCATGTATACTATCTACGTATTGTATAGGTAGTAAGTATATATATATATATATATATATATATATATATATATATATATATAATATATATATATATATATATACTACCTACCTTCTAAATGAAACGAAAGATTAGAATATTACTCTAAGGAAAGACAAAAATAAACACATATGAATTGCTGCAAAATGATCCAAGCATAAGAAACGAAAATTATTCGTTGACATTAAAATTAATATTTAAACCAAAATATAAATTTATCTTAAAAACCTTGTAATACTTCAAGTTTCCTTTTCGATCTCAAAACAGGTTCATTGTCCTTCCTCCACTTATCTGGCGCTTGTTATCACGTAATCGCTTTTACTTTAAATTTATATATATTTTAGTCTACTTTGATGTTGTTAGATCAGTCACTGGTAGTCAATTGATAACGAGCTTGCTTGACATGCCAAATGAAGCTGCTTCAAACCCGAGTATCAGCAGTGGGACATTAAAAGGGCTGGCTTATTATTTATTATTATAAATAATGTTTTGGTTTAAAATATTTTACATTATATATACCATACTAGCAGTACCCGCGGCTTCGCCCGCGTCCAAACTTCCGATCGCTAACAAAATTCACAAGATCGCCCGCTGGGCTAATCTGAAGAATACCTGAAAATTTCATCAGATCGCTCCAGCTGTTTTAAAGTCCATAGGAAACATATATCGATTTTTATTTTATTTAATCAACAATTAAAATTTATTTATTGCTCGGAAAATGGAGTCTTTTATGACAAATTAGTGACACACCGACTGCAGCGCCACCTACCGGATACATTTGTGTATTATTAAAATCGCCCTGCCCTTTAGATGACCAGTGGCACACCGACTGCAGCGCCACCTACCGGGTCCATTTGTAATTTAAGACCTTCCCATTGAAGTATACACACAAAATTTCATCCAAATCGGTCCAGTCCTTTAGTAGGAGTAGGTTAACAAACACACGTACAGAATCATTATATATATTAAGATATATCATTGCGCTCGCTATAAAACACAAAATTAGATATATAAATTATAATATATTATTATATTTATCTAAATGAATGAGTCTCGGTGAATCCATTATCTTAATCAAACTGATATAGACAGACTTCTTTACGGTCGTTTGAAACATTTGCCCCGTTCGGGGCCAGCTGCTCTCAGGGCAATAGTACCTACGATTGTGTGGCAGTAGATGACGTGGCACACTACGCCACAATTTGATAAATCACTCTGCTATTATAAATGCGAAAGTTTTTACACGTGTGTATGCTTATTACGCTGTATTTGACTGGATCGATTTCGATAAAATTTAGTACACAGACTATAGCCTGTAGTATCACAGGATTAAGGATACAAAAAGCACCTAGGGACGCTTCCGAGTTAAACAAGTGTTAATGACACTATTTATTATTATTT
This sequence comes from Brenthis ino, assembly GCA_921882275.1. Classification (NCBI taxonomy): domain Eukaryota; kingdom Metazoa; phylum Arthropoda; class Insecta; order Lepidoptera; family Nymphalidae; genus Brenthis; species Brenthis ino. Next base: position 20,984,289 of record OV170229.1, on the reverse strand, counting down.
ATTATACTCATTTTTGTGACATTGATTAAAATAAATTTGAAAGCTACCACCTCCAGATAAATTTCTAATAAATTAATTTTTCTAAAATTGTTAACTGTAACGCCGGCGCGGCGTGTCCGCGGTCGTGCAGGGATTAAAAATTATATGACACTAGCATTGGCCGCGGCTCCGCCCGCGTTCAGTTGACCAAAAGCCAAATTTTTAGGTTTTACATATTAGTATACCCTTACAATGCAGCTTTTGTATTTTTTCTCAGAAATGAAATATTTTTCCGCGGTAAAAAGTATCCTATATGTTGACCCGAATAACCAGCTATCATCATACCAAATTTCATCAAAATCTGTCCAGTGTTTTTCTTGTGATGCGGTAACAGAAAGACAAACAAAAATACTAAAATTCCGACTCTGTATCGATAATAATGTCTATTTCAATTAGAATTTCCAAAAAATATCTAATGTACAGATTCGACTTAGTTACAATTTTATTATACGAGTATGCATAGATTAATAAAATATGAGGGTATGAAAAGGAAATTAAGGTGGTTTTTTGATAAAAAGTGAGAGAGGACGGAGGTTGTGTGTAAAGAAGTTAAAAAATGTATATTGTAACGATAGGCTTAATTCAACGTCAATTAATAATTGTAAGGAACATACAGTATCTGTCTATTATTGGAGAACCATTTAATTTAACACAAGGTTAAGTCGCTAGTAACAAATATGAATTGATATACGCTGTAAAGTTCAAGTTATTCGCAGCTTAGGTAAAAGTATAATAGTTCTAGAGTCACGAGTTTAATTACATTTATAACAATCTATACATATAATAAAATTGTAACTAAGCCGATTCTGTACATTAATTTTTTGGAAAATCTTATTGAAATAAACATCATTATCGATACAGAGGACGAATCTATAGTTTTTAGAATTTTTGTCTGTCTGTCTCTCCGCATCACAGAAAAACCACTGGAGGGATTTTGATGAAATTTGGTATGGTGATAGCTGGTTATCCGGGTCAACATATAGGATACTTTGTACCGCGGGAAAATATCTCATTTCTGAGAAAAAATACAAAAACTGCAATGTAAGATTATACTAATATGTAAAGCCTAAGAATTTGATTTTTGGTCATCTGAACGCGGGCGGAGCCGCGGGCAATGCTATTATAATACTATATAACAGAAGATTGGTCACATTGAGAATTTCCGCCTGCACGCACGACGTTGTTCATAGGCTGCGCACGTAAGAGGACTATGAACGATTCGTTACGATTTGCCGTACTAGGAAATCTGATACAAAACTTAGAGCTTTCTTAATAGCTTCGTGACATGGTTTTGTTTTGAGGAAAGAAGAAAAAGAATGAGGTATAACAGACAGCAAACAAAGTTGAGTAACGTCAGTAACGGCATTCTATAAAAATCTGACTAAGTACAAGACATATATATTAAGTCAATGTCACCTACCAGTTGTTACAGATTGACAGGTGTAATGACACCTACTCGCACAACCATGTCAAAAAAAAACCTTTATGACCTGCCTAATTTTGATATGCAGACTTATTTATATAATTGTATCTATGCGTATAATTACATAGAAAAAAAGCGACTCACCCTCGCTCCGCTCGGGTTCATTCCTAGTTACGTTTTAACGTTTAGTATAGATTTCTCAGAGATGAGATATTTTCTAGCAGTAAAAGTTTCCTGTATGTTTACCCGGATACCTAGCTACCATCATACCTCATCAACAAACCCCCAGACAGACAAACAGACAAAAAAGTATCGATAATAATGACTATTTCAATAAGGTTTTCCAAAAAATATGTAATGTATAGATTCGACTCAGTTAGAATTTCATTATACGTATAGATAAATTATATTTATAAGTAATTTTATTTATGTGTTATCAAAATTAAGAAACTGAACATATTAGGTAGATATACTTACCTATTCATATAAAACTGTAAGTATCGGCTTAAAAAGCTTATTATGTATGTGAAAGAAAGCTTACTCTTGATTTACTCGAACAAAATGTATTAGAAAAGCTCTAGAATAACAAATAGAAATTTTAATATTGTCTTGGTCTTCCATTTACGGTTTTACAACGAAAGCCCCAATTACGATCGCAGTCGTGCCCTTTAAAAGCAACGACACGTAATGTGAATGAATTAAACATAATCCAACGATTTATGACTCATAAATCTTTGGACAGTTTTTGGATCGAACTTAAAATCGAATGGTACGTGACATTTTATTTGAATAATTTATGTAGACTTTTAGTAACATAGTTTATAATTTCCTATATTTTTAAAGTATTGTCTTAGGTAGCCTAAAAGAAGCCTTATATAAGCTACTCCAGCCTCCAGGTCGTTGTCTATCTGTCCAGCCGTTTCAGTGGTGTAGGAGGAGTGCTAACTGCCTCGGTGGCGTAGTGGCTAGCATGTACGGCTGCACACTCGGTGGTCCTGGGTTAGAGTCCCGGGTCGGGCCAAGTTTAGTTATTGAGTCTTTCTGTATAGTAAGTCTCAGTAACAGCCCGGAGTTGGGAAGTTGGCGGTGTTTCACCCCCGTGCCTCGGAGAGCACGTAAAGCCGTCGGTCCTGCGCCTTAACTCTCACTGGTCGTGTCGAGCAGTCGTCCCACCGGAGTATGAGAGTGACAGGAATAGAGAGTGCACTTGTGTCTGCGCGTACACTTGTGCACTATAATATCTCCTGCGCAGTCGGCTAGTCTCAATGACATTGGCCGCCGTAGCCGGAATCGGCTAGGAGAACATCATAGGAGGAGAAGAAGTAACAAACATACACATATAAGCTTTCACTTTTACAATTTAGCAGTCCGATTGAACTTTTACACCATAACGATGCAAGTTGAAAAGTTGAATGATGATGAGAAACGTAGAATAATATTATTTAATAATGATTTAGTGTAATTACTACTCCATTATTGATTTACCAGCTCATTGTTACTTTATATAAAAAAAGAATAGTTATGATTTTTTTTAATTCAATCTGATACCAGGAAATTAAGTAAAAACTTGTGATAGCTAATATTAATTTAAAATGTTAATTTCATGTGCGATAACACTTTCATTAAATGTTTTTAAGTATTACTTTCACATTTCAAAATAATTTAACTTTTTTCTTAGTAAAAATTTCTTGCTATAAGTTTTATTTTATAGTTTAATGGCACTTGGACTTATTGAAATGAAATTTTATTAAAACCGTTCTAGATTATATTATGCAGTTGCCCCAAAAATACTGCAGTAGCTTTTACAAAGATTTACGTGGCCTAGAAAGCTATTAAGCTCAAATAATATTACGTGTAATGAAACACTCGAGAAAATTAGATTTTAAAGAAATATAGAATAAAAAATTATATTATTATTCTATGTGTAACATAAAACCTACAAATATATGTACATATTAATTTATTTTATTATAATGCCATGTGTTAAATATATTTATTTGAATCAGTAAATTGGTTGTTTCAGGATATAGCAGTAACGCTAAAGAAAATATGGTGATGAATCTTAATTTAAACAGGTGAGTGTAATCCTTTTATTTTTACTGCATTGCATGCATTGCATTACATATTGCATTCAGAGTATAAAGCTAGTCGCTCTTCAAAGGTGGATGAAAAAACACAATTTCATGAAAGAAATTTTAAGCAGGATTTCTGCCTAGGAACTAGACGATCGGTCTCCATAAAATATGATAAAAATTATTTCCAATACTGTTGATCTGCCTCATATATGAACTTACAAAATAGTCATTTGTTGGCCAATTTCACCAACGTCATCTAAGTTTAAGGACTCCCCTAAGCATGGTTAGGGGGTTGTTAGGGGACAGTTTCTGTTTCACCGACAGTTAGGAAAATGCCACCTAAATATAGGTACTAGAAATACGGGCTCTGATGATGGTAAAACGAAATTTAATATAGGGTCTAGTTTAGGGGAAGTTTTTAGCTAGGGATCCCATACGTAGGTGGTAGCTTATGGGTTGACTTGTTGATGAAATCGGGCATGAGTCTCGTAACTTTTTTATGTACCCGAATCAAGTTTACGTTGGAGAAACAATTATGTTGTTATTAATATACAATATTAACATAATAATAATATTATGTAATATAAAATAATTTAGATTTCAAATCATAAGTTTTCGAACGTCACTTTATTTATGTTGTTTATAATCTGTATAAATCTGTACCGTTTCCGCCATCATGGCAACACTCACGCTCTCCTGGCCGTCGCTAAGATGCTTGCATAAAAATATATATTTCATATTAATTTGTAACAATCCATATGAGAATTACAATAAACTAGTGTTCCTAACAGTTACAAAATCAAGTTTTTCATTTGTCTCCAAATGCGACATATGTAATATATGGTCTATCTATTCCATACTAATTGTTAAAATGTACCAAGGTACGAATCCGAGCGAAGAGAGGGTGAGCCGCTAGTTTAAATTTAAACCTTTTAATAAATTAATATATCGAGGTCACTGTTGTATTGAATGAGATTAGGTCATGGGCACGTATTGTCATGTTATAACTCGTTTACGTATCGTTTTTTTGTCTCATGTATGTACCGGAAGCGATGGCATTTATCTCATTGTGATTGATCTGTATAAGTCTATGGTATCCACACCTTATAGTATACACTTAATGAAAACATTAAAAACGGAAATGATATAAAGCTTTATGCTGTTACAAAATTTTACAATCATACACACTTTTTATCATAGGAATTTTTTTTGAGATGTTGATTATACATTAATCAACCTGTCCGGTAATAATAATAATAATAATAATAAATATGTTGGGAGATTAACACACAACACCATCTGGTTCCATGGTAAGCAACGAGGCTTGTGTTATGGATACCAAATAATTGATACATATATAACAACACTATATAACCTTAAATGCAAACATTATAAATATAAATACCACCGTGACTCGAACCCGCGACCGCTGGCACAGCAAGTAGGGTCACTATAAACTGAGCCAAACGTGTCGTTTACTAATATAGAGAACGCTATTGTGTTGTTTTCTTCAGACATCATTTTCTCACAGTTTTTTTTGTAAAATCTCGTTAAGGATTATAATCCTTTAATAGTTAAAGCTTTGCAAAAGTTAATAACATAAGTTTATTTCTTACATTTTGCATATATGTAAGTCTTCGTTTAAAGCTTTTACCTATATTTAGTACCTTCTCATTTCTAAGAAAAGGAACACGTCTAAACTTAGCTCCAAGTAACACAATGAACTCAACGTTCAAAATGAAAATAAATGTACAATCATTGAGTCAGAAGTGTAAGGAGAACTTAATCAAGATGACAAATGATCCTTTCAAATCAAAATACTGTACAAAAAACAGGTTTAAATCATTTAAATAAAATTAAAAAAATTAAATGGCTATGTGACTTATGGAGTCACTGATAGATGGAGCGCAGCCAAAATTGGGAGACCTGAAAATCTGAGTAAAGTAGATAATAGATATATAATAGGTATCTATTTGTTAGTTTATTTGTTTGTTTGTAAGAAAAAACTATAAATTGCAACCCTTTTTGCATTGAATCAAATAAAATTGACAAACGTGATGTAATGTAGGTATTTCCTATCATTGCCGAAAATTTCAGAAGAAACTGCTAGTTTATACGTCATTGCTAATATTTTATGATAGAACATGATACATTTATATAAATAACTAATTATTCCTTTAATATAACCTTAGGTATACACGTAAATATCCGTCAAATAATCTTTGCGTCTTTTATTAAAACTTATTTATAAGTGATCGAAGCAAATAAATATATTGAATAATTTACAAATAAGTATATAAAAATAAAATTAGCTATATTCTTGTATCAGTAGGTTATCTGATTGTTTACAACATAAAGCTGACTACGTTCCGTAGGGAAAGGTTGTGGCTGAACTCATTCTCTGACTTAAATTGCAATTAAAACTTTGGAATTTGCTCTTAAAACTCACATGAAGCATTTAACTGCTTTTCTCTATAAATGATTAATTTTATGTGCACAATAGTAGTACATCCAATATATCAAGATCGAAAATAAGTACCTATAAGTATTTATTACAATGAAAACTAAATCAAATTTGTAGTAAAAAAAATATATTTTTTAACATGGTTGCAAATACATACATACATATATACATACATATCGAAGCAACATTAATTTTCTCTATTATTTTCCATTATTTTATCATGAATTATACAGTGGGCGTTATATGGGAAGTGTTGGTTCAAATGAAAGTCGATGCAATCACAGTTGTATTTCAAATTAACAATAATCACTTTGTACATAGTTAAACAGCACTTCACTACACAACCATATACCACTTCACTATTACCACGTATAGACAATACGGAACGCAAGACAGTTCCTAGTGGAGCGGTCCTAAGTTTGGCTCGGCTCGAAGGCAAGTGTCCAGCCCTCTTAGCACCCCTCCCTTAACTAGGCTCCGTCGTAGCACGAAGCTCGCCGAGTGTTGGCGATAATACCGAAGGTGCTGCCATCACTCAGGCGTCGTGCTGCGCTTCGTTTAGCGACCGTATTGATGACCGTCTCCGACACGGCCATCCTGCATGCACACGCCCTCGTGTGTTAGCCGTGTGTTAGCCTGCAACCAAATAATCAACGAAAATACTTGCTCGACTCGGTCAATCCTGACCAGATAAAACTTAACTTTGAATCTAAATCATCTTTATTCTAACGAAAAACTTTAACGCTAAGACCTTTGTTTTTTTTTTTAAACTCCAAGTCACTGTAACTATCTCTAATCTAACTAATAACATTAGTCATCCAGAGCCATGTACCAACATCATTCAACACTTCAGCAATCAAACTAATTTTCAAATTTACTAGCACCTTTGTAAACCACTCTTAGGCCACGGCTTTACAAGCCAACCAGCAATCACAATTGCTCCACAATCCAGGTGCATCCACTACGGGATCACCGTGTGTATCATCCTCTCGATGACTACACACTATGGTCAAAACAGACCCCGACCTCCGCCAGAACTAAACGCACATCACACACCCACGGTCTATATAGTTTGAGCTTCCTCAAAAGACCGACTTTTACCAGGCTATGACTACGTAATAGTTACTAGTACGGTCGACACTACTACGGCCGTCAGAATGCTTACATCGGTTTCCATCGACTTTATTTAAACATTTGCTTGGCATGATGATCATTATTTACATCGACCTCTATTGGTACATGACCTACTAGAATTTTTGTGTAAAGAATTTATAGCCGTCATGTTAATAGAAAACCTTTCAATATCTCATGTTCTATCATGATACCATTTTGTAACTAATAATTAGGCAAAACATAATATTTCAAAAGATTTCAAGAGAATGACCGTTAATCGTTACAAAACAAATTTTACTCTGTGCGGAATATTCCGTTTTGATCAATACTAGAAATTGCAAGGACAAAATCGTTAACCACACAATTTGACTGCTAAATGTTATCTTACTAACGAATATTCAGTACCATGATTATAACAAAAGCAATACAGATTACCTCTATGCCATTGAGCATTCGAAGATGGTTGTACAACACATACATCCACGCGTCGTTCCGTTCGTGTTGCACCCATATTGCTGCCGTCCACTTGACTGGCACTACTTATGCACCGGATCCTGAGGTGACCAGGCTTGCCACATTTGAAGCACACCAGAGACTTCACTGCAGGCTGCAATGCCGTTGCTGTCATCGAAGGTCGTTCCACACTGTCATTTACCTTGCTTCTACACTCTGACCGCTTAAGACTCACTTTTTTTGCGTTTCAAATGTGAGAATGCGTGCAATCTCTGCTGCAGTCGATCTCGCGAAGCAATTTTCGTAGTAAAGGCCAATCGTTGCAATTTCGAATTAAACTGACATAAGTGAGCAAGGACAGTCGCAATTGCTATCTGATTCTTGCTAGCGTCTTTCCAATGATTAGTCAGTGACGTCATTAGGCGATTTGCGTACGTAACGAGTTTCTTTTTTCATTTGGTTTGTCAGTGTTAAAATTAATTAGCATACCAGCCAATGTCTCGGTGGAAATAAATCTCGCCTTGAAAATCACCTTGAACTCTTCCTATGTTATTCTCTGGTATACAAATTGTGATAGCCACGTCGACCCTTATCCTTTTAATTCCTTACTGACTGTTAAAATAAGCTAGCCGCCGTATGGAGGGTATTCGGAAAAACACAAATCTACAGTCGCAAATCAAGATCTTGCGTCCGTATCCATATTGTCAGGGTCAAACTCGCGTAACTTGACGTTCTTCTTCATCTGAGGCATTTGCAAGGCCTCGATAAGATATCACATACTGACATTTTGTTGTTCAAACATAGCACGTCATTGTTCACTCAGAGTTAGTTCTTTTTGCAATTGAACCAACACTGATCCCGCTTCTGATATCGAAGCAACATTAATTTTCTCTATTATTTTCCATTATTTTATCATGAATTATACAGTGGGCGTTATATGGGAAGTGTTGGTTCAAATGAAAGTCGATGCAATCACAGTTGTATTTCAAATTAACAATAATCACTTTGTACATAGTTAAACAGCACTTCACTACACAACCATATACCACTTCACTATTACCACGTATAGACAATACGGAACGCAAGACAGTTCCTAGTGGAGCGGTCCTAAGTTTGGCTCGGCTCGAAGGCAAGTGTCCAGCCCTCTTAGCACCCCTCCCTTAACTAGGCTCCGTCGTAGCACGAAGCTCGCCGAGTGTTGGCGATAATACCGAAGGTGCTGCCATCACTCAGGCGTCGTGCTGCGCTTCGTTTAGCGACCGTATTGATGACCGTCTCCGACATACATAAATTAAAAATTTAAAAGGGTTGAAGTTATTTGAGTGAAATTATACTGAACAGTGAATTATAATTTAAATATCGGACTCCTGTTTCTATACCTGACATATTCAACGCAGTTATTTGACCTGTTTCAGAACGTGTGTACAATATCTGTATCGGACCCCTGACATACGATAGTCTGAGGGCACGGCCATGAAGTGCTTTAAACTAGCTTTTAAAGCTGAAAAGCTTTGGAACTGTCAGTCCGATTTGAAGAAATATTTTATATTTTAAATTTTTTTATTGAAATTTGAGATAAATAATAGGCTTGAGACCATTTCACATCAAGCACCCACTTTGGTGGGCGGAGTCGCAGGCAGTATATTAAAAATATGCATTTAAATTTCGCAAAAAAAAAAACAACAATATTATTAAACGATACTTCGACTTTTCTTAACAGGTCTGTTTGAATTCTTTCACTCAAGTATACCATTCAAACCTTTCACACTAATATACAACATGAACAACTAAGTACTTATGCCACACGATTAAATTCTGGTATTTTCTCATGTACTTATAATGCCTTATTCATTTCATGGCACAGCCCTTTTAAAATTCAAAACTAATCAATCAATTGTTATTGTGCAAGTAAAGCTCGTAAAAGGTATACATACGCGTCGTATTACTACATTACTGTACTATATTATAGTTACGACGACATTATGAAAGTGACCCTGCAGTGCGGTACAGCTGTGCTTCGTACACCTCTAGCGCTTGAAGCTGATTAAATAAATCTTATAAAACAAATTTATTCAATTTGATTTTGACACTTAAAATCCATACATTAAATATTTTTTGGAAAATCTTATTGAAATAAACATTATTATCGATGCAGAGGCCGAATCTACAGTTTTTAGATTTTTTCTGTCTGCCTGTCTGTCTGTCTGTCTGTGACTGCATCACGAAAAACCACTGGACATATTTTGATAAAATTTATCAACATATAGGATACTTTTTACTGCGGGAAAATATCTCATCTCTGATTTAAATGTTAAAACAATTGTGAAATGTATTTAAATTAAGAGCTTCACTGTTTTAGTTGTATTTTTAACCACCGACGCAAAAGAGGGGTGTTATAAGTTTGACGTCGATGTCTGTCAGTGTGTGTGTGTCTGTCTGTGGCATCGTTGCTTTCAAACGGATGGACCGATTTCGATGCGGTTTTTTTCATTTGAAAGCCAGTTTTTGAAATCAAAATTACGAGGATATTTTGATCTAACAATTTCATTATAATTTCTAGAAAGCTCAAAACATACGCACTAAAATTAGTCAAGGATCACCGCTGCATATTAAAATAAATGCTATGCAGCGTTTTAAAAGCGCTTAAAAGTATATCTGGCATCAGTGCAGCCGCACGTGCGCTTGTTGATAAAACAAAATGTAATCAGATAACAGTGAAGCTTTGATCTGCACGCTCTTATGTATCTTGAAACATTGTAGGAGAGGTCATAATCGTGTAACTTTATATCATTAGATTGCAGTTTGTTATAAGGTAATATGTAAAGATAAAACTAGTTACGATACATGACTTTGCTCTTTCTTCAATTTTCACATTTATTGCAACTAGAAATGTACACAACGGATAAAATTAGAATATTTGTTGGTAAGTTTATTATAGCTATGCTTTACAAGGCATAATATCTATACTAATATTATAAATGCGAATAGATGTAACAATGTTTGTTACTCTTTCACGCAAAAACTACTGAATGGATTTTAATGAAACTTTACAATAATATAATTCATATGTCAGAATAACACATGGTCACTTTTTATCCCGGAAAAATGTACGGCTCCCGTGGGATAAATTTGCTTTTGTTCTTCTAGAGACGAACTCGAGCGAATCGAGGGTGAGCCGCTAGTACTATCTATATACATATTTTGAGAAAATGATAATTATTTCTCCGTTTCAAGTACGTAAACTTTTATTTATCTGTCTTTTTATTCCAACTATCACCAAAAAGAATTTATCAATACACACAGAAAATACCGAAAATAGTAGTTTCAGACGGAAAAGTGTTTTGGACTATTTTCTATATACAAAAAGTTCCCTCAGGATTAAGTATAAAAGAACAACAGCTACTACTAATAATTTTAATAGGACTTATATTGGAGAATGACGTAAGTCTAATGTTTATCGCCATTATGAACCGTAAACCATTAAAAATAATAATAATATGTATATAAAAAAAAATACATACAAATCGAGCACGTCCTCCTTTTTAAATCTGTCTAAAAGTATAATGTATCTACAGAGAAATAAATTTTAAAATTAAATTGATGATAATTATCTTTACGAAAATTGAGAAAAAAAAACTAATGAGTACATATTTCTTCTCCTGTTTTAAAACATAATTTCAAAGAATAATTTGTAAAGAAAAGTTCACATAAAGTTCATGATATAAGCAGTCTTTGAATAGGTAGACTTTAATTTGAATGCAACCCAGTACCGATGACTTCACTAATAAAGTGCCCAATTAATATCTTTGTGGTCGCATAGCGCAGTGTCCTTTGAACATTGAATGAAACAGACTATGAAGATCTATGGGAAGGTACAAAGAAGATATTTTTAGAAGTATTAAACTTAAAAGATACTTTATGTTTTTTAGACTAAATTGCAAGCTGGTTTGGAGGATCCACGGTAGAATGTCTTACGTTCCTAATTAACATACCTATGTTAGTAAAACAATAAATATTTATAATTGATTTTTTATAAATTTTAATACCAATGTTTCTAGTACATGATGTAGGTAGGTAAGCTTTTTCATTTAAATTTATAGCGGGAGTAGCACTGCCCGCGGCTCCGCCCGCGTTCCGATGAAAAAAACCAAATTCGCAGGTTTTACATATTAGTGTACTCTTACATTGCAGTTTTTGTATTTTTTCTTAGAAATGAGACATTTTCCTGCGGTAAAAAGTACCCTATGTGTTGACCCGGATAACCAGCTATCATCATACTAAATTTCATCAAAATCTGTCCAGTGGTTTTCTCGTGATGCGGTAACAGACAGACAGACATACAAAAATTCTAAAAACTATAGATTCCGACTCTGAATTGATAATAATGTCAATTTCAATTAGATTTTCCAAAAAATATTTAATGTACAGATTCGACTTAGTTACAATTTTATTATATGTATAGATAGATATTAAATGTAACCGCGACACTTCCGTTAAACCAGGAAGGGTAAACCACGTCAAGTGCATGCATTCCGGGTATTTGTTTAATATTTAAGTATCACATGGCATATTCAATCTGGCTTAAAAAGCATGTAGAAATAATGAGGGATGAACGATGGGTTAAAATCGGGTAAGTGCGAGTAGCACTCGCACATCAAGGGTTGTTATAACTTACGACTTTTATTAGGGTTAAAAGAGAAATAAAACGTTTACGAATTATTTATTGTATCACAATATTCATTTAAAAAATTTGTTTTATAGTATTTCACAAAAATATATCGTACTCTGGAAGTTAATTTTGCAATTAACAAAGTGTAAAATACAAATATTCCATCTCATAAATTAATTATATTATTTAACATATCTTTTATCATTACCTGACTTTTTTGTAATTCAACTCCATATTTTAAAAGTACGTATTGGTTTGTAATGGACGCAAAATATTTACGACTTTAGAATAAGAAACGTATACCGAAAAAAGTTACTATTAAATAAAAGACGTAGCGTCTATCTCATTTTTAAAGACTTATCTAAGTTTTTACTAGAATTATATACATTTATGTACACTCCAAACTGTTTTCCACACCGCAGATATTTACATGATTTTTTTATTTTTCATACTTTGACGACCTTTGACGATATAGTCTATTCTAAAGAAATATCTCTTAAGGCATTTCTACAAAATCCTAAAAAAGAACTGTGTTGAACGAGTGAGTGTATTTCGGGATTTATGATCTCAAATTATCGTTCAAGTTTAGTACAAATTAACCGTACTAAGTGATTTTTTTACTACGACCTAAAAATACCTTATGCCCGATTTCACCAACGTCACTTAACTTATCACCTTAAGGGATCCCCTAAGCATGGTTAGGGAGCTGTTAGGGGACACTTTCTGTTTCACCTAAATGTTAAAAGGCCCCCTAAATTTAGGTGCTCGAAATATGGGCTTAAAGACTATGGTAAAACGAAATTTAATTTAGGGGCTAGTTTAGGGGAATTTTAAGCTACGGATCCCATACGTAGGTGGTAACTTATGGATTGTTGGTGAAATCAGGCATTAGTCCTTTTTTATCCCTTTTATTTAGTAAGGTATTCGCATTGCTTAATGTTAAAAGCTACTTTAAAATTCATCTAAATGAAAGTGTTACGGTACATATTAATACATTTTAAAAAATTTGCGTTGTCAAAGTTTACATGTAGGTGACCTACGTGGAACCAGGTCACATAACCTAGAAATTGTAATGCTACCCAAGTGTGAAAGTCAAACTAAATTGAAGTCTGGAAAACCTTTGGATTTATATATACATACTGTAATACTTTATTATGTAGGGAATAAGAACTAAAGTGCCATGAATATTATATTTTGTAGACGCCTGCAGTAACCTTTCAAAGAAATAAAGCTTTTTATGAACTGCGAATCCCAATTCATACTTATATTAGACTGCAGTATGCGGCAAGCTTAATAATGGATTTACTAACCAGCTCCTGTTAACGTATAACGACTGTGAACCTAAGTACGAACAAAATTAAAAATCTTTTTCTGATTTCAAAATAAATGAATTACCCTCCTTATGCTTCCTCTTCAAACTAAAAAGTAATAAAATTGAAAATGAATGTAGAATTCAATAAAGTCCCTTAAAATTATAAAGCAAAATGTACCTATAAAGTTAGTCGCATAATCTACGTTTTTCATTGCCTATGTGGCAAAATACTCAAGAGTTCAAAGCAACAATATTTTGCTTGCAGGTTGTTATGCGGCTTGTTTCGTCATTCTAAAAAAATATAAGTGATGTTCAGTTAAATATGAAGTGAAGAATTATATGATTATGGTCGACAATAAATTGACGTACATAATATTTATCCCTCCACGACTGCGGATACGCCGGCGTGTCAGTTAACAAAAGATTTCTTAGAAATTTAATTAATTTCTTAGAAATTTACCTGGAGGTGTTATAATAGAAGTGGTATTTGTTTATTCCTACTACAAATCTCGATCTTGCTTGTGATGTTTGGTACGATGCTTTAAGAAATACTTTGTATGTGCTTCATTACTATCTATCTATGTATAGGTATTATATTTGCACTGTCATTTCCTTACAAAGTAAAAAAATAGAAAAAGAAGTACTACACCCGAGTTCTCTGCAAAAGGCATGATAATGACTAGCAGCGATCTGTAGTTTTTGCTTTACCAAAAAAAAAAACATTCAGTAAAAGTGTGCAAGTCGAGATGAAAATGTATTATACTTTCATAGCTTGAACAAGACAGACAAGCTTAGGGTAGTTTTTAATTTCCGACAGAAAAATAAACAAAAACAAACCACCCCAATGTTTAACACCGTTATCTGTCTGTCGCATCTATGTTCCTCTTAAACGGTTTTAATACGTTTCTTTCTATTTTTGTGAGACTTGCTGGATCTTATATTATGGAGCAATTACACTTTTTCTTAAGCAAAATCGTTTTACAACAAATTTTTACCATAAATGGTAAACCATAAAATATTAATAATTATTGTTTATCATTACATTGAAATATTTTAATTGATGATATTTGATTTTACAGATTTTGAGTCTTGCCTTGTGTATTTTTTTTTGATGTGAAACCTAATATATTGGTGCCTTGGCAGTAAAACGGACTCGTGGTGTGACGGCAAACGGTTGCCTGACGCTGTCATGATATCATGCCCCTTCTACGCCACCGCTCTGAGCTCTATTCTCTTGTGTGTGCGCGCGCGAATACTATACATGCTCCATTGTAAAACAGTCTCTATTAAAAATACTTACATATTTTATATTCTTTTTATGGATATTATATACATATATTCTGTAATTATTATTATAATTAAAATATCTAATAAGAAAAATAAATTGATTTTATTAACGAAACTATTTTTTAGCTATTTTAATCCATATTTCGTTATAGGCTTTTATTAATTACGAATTCTAATATAAACATAGATGTTTCACATCTGCCGGGCGTCCCCCTATTCTAATAGGGCTGTATAATTGAAATTACGATAGGTTAACATTATTACAAACAAAATCAGGTTAACTGTAATTGACCGTGTAAATCACATTCAGAACTATGCTGGAGCACGAACGATATTTATTCATAGCTTTAATAACTTGACTTTGATAAGTCAATTTATGTAGATGGAATTTATACCCATCTTAAAATAGAGGTACTTAATTCATATATTTGGAGATAGAGTTTATTTATGAGATTTACACACTATAATAGGTATGAATGTCAAAAGGCTTATTTAATTAATAAAAATAATTTATTTTTAATAAGACATATAGATTTAATAGTAATTTATAAATCTCATTTTTATATTATGATTTGGTAAACATAAATGAAATGATTAGTATATATACGTTTATTTAATTTAAATTTTGTGTGTTGTTGTGTTACACAATGAGAATCAGTCCTAATATTAAAAAAAACAAATGACTCCAGAAAATTAGACATAAGTAAAGGACGAAGCTGCAGGCGGTCACTAGTCTACATAAATATAACTTTTCAGCCATGGATTCTTTGGCAGACGTCTGAAATGGCGCCCAGTCGACGCGAGCGTCGCGATGCGTCGGCCCGCGCGGACTGACGCATTCGAGATTAATCACCCGAAATAAAATTCGAAATTCAAAAAATTAAAATAATCAATTGTGTAGTGATGTGATTAATTGCGTTATAATAATCGATATTCAGATATTTAATTCATTATATAATTAAGTGGTAGTGTAAATAGTGTTGTGTTTTAGAAACAAATGTACAAATAGCAAATCTAACCTTAACGTAATTTTATAATTAAATATTATTTATTATTTAATATATGTAATAGATATAACTAAGCAAGAATATTGAGTATAAAACGTTACCGAAATATGAATATTAACCGGCTATATTTAGACATATTTCATTGAACTCTGGAAGGATGCAAAATATTAAAATTCGCAGACAGATCTAATGAGAAATGCACGCTGCTTAATTACCCGCTCTACAAACAGCGTTTTGTATAAATTATAAAAATTTGATGTTCTTAATATAGCATTTTATGTTTATTTCATCGCGTTACGACTCCATATAAAACCAGTAAAGTATTAAAGATAACTTTTTTCTAAATATATGAGTTTGATGCCATCTAGATTGTCGTGATTTACTATTTAAATATTTTATAAGATAAATATTTCCTAGATATACAAGATCAAATTTTAAAGTTTGATCCTTTTGAAAACATCTACATATGTATATAGATCTGTATTATAATTTAAAAAACTAGCCACTTTCCCTTGCTTCGCCTCTAAATGCCTAACAGTAGCCTGTGTTACTCCAGGTCATGGTTCTGTGTACTAAATTTCTTTCAAAATCGTCCAGCCGTTTCAGCGTGAAGGAGTAACAAACATACATGCTACAAAATCTCACAATTATAATAGTAGGCTGATACCTACATATGTATTATGTATGCAAATAAAATTATGTCACGTTCCGCTTTTCTACTGTTTTGTCTGCTTAGAATTGAAATAGCTCGGAATAAAGCTCACTTCAAATATATATATAATTAGTCATTGACACGCAATGTAGTTTTCTCAATTTAGCGTAAACTGTGTATTTAGCCTAAAAATGCAAGCTCATTATGACTAATAGGTATGATGTTTATAATATTGACTTTTACTGTCTCATGCCTACTTACTTCAGAGGTGTTTTATAGTTTAGCTGTGAATTAGCCCATACAATTATTATTAAGTAAACCGCAGTCAAAAATAGAGTATCCTTTTAGTGAATACATTCAAGATGCAGTTATATTTACTACTAGCATTGCCCGCGGCTCCGCCCGCTTTCAGATGACCAAAATCCAAATTATTAGGTTTTACGTATTAGTATACTCTCACTTTGCAATTTTTGTATTTTTTCTCCGAAATGAGGTATTTTGCCGCGGTAAAAAGTATCCTATATGTTGACCCGGATAACCAGCTATCACCATACCATCATCAAAATCCCTCCAGTATTTTCTTCGTGATGCGCTAACAGACAGACAAAAATTCTAAAAACTATAGATGCGGCCTCTGTATCGATAATAATATCTATTTCAATAAGATTTTCCAAAAAATATTTAATGTACAGATTCGGCTTAGTTACAATTTTATTATATGTATAGAATAGACGAATAGACCTCGACTTTCTATTTAATTAAAACGAATAAGAAAAAGAAACCTATGGAATATGTAATTTCCAAATTTTTACCGATAAACTAATTTACTGAATGAATCTTGCACGAGTGTCATTCATTTTGGCGTGCGGCCAACCGACACATCGACATCTTTTACCTAATATCTTTGAATACATCGCAAAAACACTGTGCAACTCGCCTGCCTACATGTTTACAGAGAACAAAGCGAGAGTTTTGATTGAATGAATACTTCTAAACAACTAGCTCGCTTCGCTCGGGTTCGTCCCTAGGTACGTTTTAACGGTTAGTATGAAATGGAAATCTTTGAATTTCTCGGTTATTCTGTACTATAATATGCATGTATTATACATATAAATCTTCCTCTTAAAACACTCTATCTATTAGAAAAAACCGCATCAAAATCCGTTGCGTAGTTTAGTAAGATTGATGTAATCTTATATAATAAAATAATGTGAACAACGGACGTACTCGTTATGAGCCATACCTAATACTTATTATAGCCATAGGAATATTTGTTTTAACCATTTTTTACCTAAACCATGAAAAACTAGGTATATAGGATAAATATCAGGGAATACAGAGATATGTATGTAATATGTAGCTTTTTAGAGTCCAGATTCTAGGCTATAATAAAATTATTCAGGTTAATTCTTTTACATACGAAATATTTTTTAATCTCACTAATATTATAAATGTGAAAGTTTAGTTGGATGTTTGAATGTTTGTTACTCAATCACGCCGGAATAGCTGAATGGATCTAGATGAAATTTGGCACTGAGGTATATTTATAGTCCGGAATAGCACATAGGCTACTTCTTATCCCGGAAAAATGTACTGTTCCCGTGGGATAGATTTGTTTTTGTTATTCTAGAGGCGAACCCGAGCGAAGCGAGAGTGACCGCTAGTAGTTATACATATATAATAATTCAGAGGGTTTGTCTATTTGAAATATCATATTTTAATTAAATTTTGTCCATTTAGATAGTTGTCATATTTCATTTCATAGTTATTTTATAACTCGGCATCTCAATTTCTTCTTCCATCGTTTTATCTTCGTAAAGGTGTTAAAGTAAGGAAATAATATGTATGGTATTTGTTTCAATTTTACATATTTATTAAATATAAAAACTTATGTGTTGGTTGCAGCATTTTATAGCGTTATGATGAAATAAAATAACTTTCATAGCATTTACTACGGTCATAAAAGCTTCATGTAACTAATAACATCGCGGGTGTTTACAGCTTTATAAGGGATACGAGTCTGTTACAGTTTAGTAGTAAGTATTTGACGATGTCGAAGAGAATATGTTCGAATCGAAAATCACCTTGGGTTTTACCAAAGCTCTGCTTATTATTTTTTCAGAAATGCAACTTTGAAATAAATATTATTGGTTTATTTAATGAATATTACCTACATATACTATTGCTTTCTTAATCATATTAACGGCTTCAATAAAACAAAATTTTGCAACATATTTTAGAATGTAACCAATTTCAATATGGTACATTTATTTGTGTCTATATTTAACTTTCAACTTGCAAACACAGTTTCTTGCGTTTCACCAACATACTGACAAAAATACATTTCAAAATAAAATATTCAGCGTAAACTGTCAAGAGGCGCTACTTTATAGCTCCTTTCCCTTCTCAAAACAAAGTTATTAATTCGTTAGAGTTGCAACGTCTAGCAGAACAATAACAATAAATCTGTCAATAAACTAAACTGGCTGCGAATCGAAAATTAGAGCCACTTTTAGTACTTTGCTCAACTCTATAATTTGAAGTCAATTTGTTTTGCCGTTTACATTGTTGGGTTATTTCATTCAAACAAAAGAAAAACGTACCACAACTATTATGGTGTAACAATTTCAATCTTTTAAACTTCCGCTCATTAAAGAAAATTCATAAACTTAAAATACATAGGTATTTACTATTTTATCTATACTATACTAATATTATAAAGAGGTAAAGTTTGTGAGTTTGTGACATTTTAAGGGGTAATCTCTGGATCTGCTGAACCGATTTAGATGGAATTTGGTAAGAAGATAGTTTGAGAATCTGCGACAAGGACATAGGATACTTTTTATCCCAGAAATCACCCATTAAGGGGGTAAAATGGGATGAAAGTTTGTATCGGGAAGCAAGCTAGGAACAAACCCAAGCGAAGCGAGGGTAAGTTGCTAGTTTGAGTATATATACTCGTATCAAGACTTAAATATAAAGAAACTAGTGTGGAAATTAAAAAAATAAATTAGTGCTCAATTATTTTGCAATTATGTATTTATTTAGAAGTACCTAATGATAATCTTGATATCGATCACTTCATCAAATACCGTAGTCGGGTACCGCCACCCAAGGACCAACGTTTTGATGTAATTTGTGCTTCATACAACATATTTCAACAAAATGTGCGTTTTATGAATTATCATTTTTACGGATTCAGCTGTCGAATTCTCATATCTATTTAGCTAAGTTCTTACGAAATAGCGCTACTGAAACTGATATCTGTTAAACCCCTCAACGGCTCAATAAAAACCGTGTGAAAATCAAAACATTATTAGACAATTATGTTCTACAATATATAGTAGAACGTAATCTATACTAATATTATAAAGAGGTAAAGTTTGTGAGATTGTGATTTTGTGACTTTGTAGGGGGTAATCTCTGGATCTACCAAACCGATTTAGGTGAAATTCGGTAAAAAGATAGTTTGAGACCCTGGAAAGGACATAGGATACTTTTTATCCCGGAAATCATCCCTTAAGGAGGTGAAAATGTGAATGAAAGTCTGTATCGAGAAGCAAGCTAGAGACGATCCCGAGCGAAGCGAGGGTGAGTCGCTAGTTGTTTAATAATTTCACAATTTGGATGCTGTAAATATCAATAATATTCTGGTTATTTATAAAAACAAAGAAAATTAAACAACACCCGAAGTGATGGTTTTTGGAACATATATAAAATATAGAACCCATATAGATAAATAGATTGAAGATTTCACCTCATTTAATAAGAATAACACATCTGTATCATATGTGATATATCCGACCCACTTAGACGCTTGTCAACGCGCTACGATGTAAAACTGATGGTGACCTACAAATACTTGGAGCTCGTAGTAATATTATTAGTCCTATCCAGATTATTGGGAACATTTTGCTAAGTTGGAACTTGGAGGTCACGAATTGCTGAGTGAGGTTTAATATTCCTTGATTAATGATTAGATTTGTTGTTTTCAGGAATGCATCGTTAATTTTTTTTTCTTTCAATTTAAAATTTTGAATACATTCGTGTATTAATATACTCGTTTTTTTGCAAAACTTGTTATACAAGTATTAAGCTATACTTATACATATCTCTAAATCGGAGAGAAAGCGATATAATTGTTGCTTATAATTACATAATAATTATGTTATTAAAATCAATCTTATATGTGTATCTATAAATATTATAGTTGAAATATATTTATTTTCATATTTTACTAGACGTGTGCTTTAGTTTTAATAAAACAAAATTCATTGCAAAAAATATTTGTGTAATAGGCCTACTGCAAATAACATGTTTACTGCACGTGTAATGGAGAAAATCACATATTCAAAATTTATCCTAAATACTAAGTATTATTTTAAAATTATTCATAGTTTAATTTCAACTAGATTCTGCTAGTTGCTGTTATTTTCCTAACTTCTCTATCTAGAGGGCCTCTAAATGATTTTATATATAGAAATACATACGTACAAATTAATACTCGCGTAGCGCGTGGTTAGTGTCTCTTTATATTATTAGACGCGTCTGTCGCGTGTCGTGTAGTGATGTGCCTGTTGCAAGCATATCGTGACGCAAGTAGCGTCACTTTTGAAAGATGTCACTTGAAAGTTGATAGTTTTTCAGCCGGTGACGTTATTTTATGTTATATACTTAGAACTTAATTTACGCAAAGATATATAAAATATACATACAAAATAATATATACTTGACCAAGTAATAGACAGTTGAAATTATATTTATTTTTAAATGTTATTCGATCTCTTAATACTCTTTCCTCAATGTCCATTCTTATGTAAGTTATTATTCTTACATTATTCGATTTTTAAATAAAATATTTTTGTAACTTATATAATGCCTTTTCTTAGGTTAATATTCTCAGTAAGTTGTTACTCAATAAATCAAATTATAAGAAAAAGCCAGTCACAATATAACGCTTAACACAGCAATTTGTACAAGGATTACAGTTTTGAACAAGTCCATTAGTGTATGTCTGCAGTCGATTATTGCACTTGTCACTCATGTGGCGCAAAGTTTACGTTACGATGAAACTCTGTTACGTTAGCTTTTAGTCAGATTTAGTTTATGTGGCACTTTGTATTAAGTAAATAATACTCATTCATCCCTATTATCTATGCATATAATAAAATTCTGACCAAGTCGAATGTGTACATTAAATATTTTTAGGAAAATCTTATTCAAATAGACTTTATTATCGATATAGAGGCCGAATCTATAGTTTTTAGAATTTTTGTCTGTCTGTCTGACTGTATGTCTGTTACCGCATCACAGAAAAACCACAGGAGGGAATTCGATGAAATTTGGTATGGTGATAGCTGGTTATCCGGGTGATATGATACTTTTTACCGCGGGAAAATGTTTCATTTCTAAAAAAATACGAAAACTGCAATGTAAGAGTATACTAATATTGTGTAAAACCTAAGAATTTGGTTTTTGGTCATCATAATTGAACGCAGGCGGAGTCGCTGGCAACGCTAGTCTGTTAAAATAAATGTCAAAGCTTGTATGCGTATTTGTACTTAACCTAACGAACACTTCGCGAAAACGGATAGACGGATTTGGATAAAATTTTGTACACCGACAGATTATAACCTACAGTAACACATTTATTTATTTATTTCATACGCTTAAGGGATTTGACAAGAGGTGCCACTGTGTAATATTTTAAATATAAAAGGCCTAGGTGTAATATAATATAGGTTCGAAACACATCCGAACAAAGCGAGAGTTAGTTGCTAATATAAAATATTCCGACGAATGGAGAACCTCCTCCTTTTTGAAAGTCGGTTGAAAATAGAAAATATTTAACTAAAGAATCAGTTACATTGGTTAATTGGAATATACATAATATATTGACTGATTTCTAAAATAACAAACCGTACAATCTTATACCTACAGCTTTTATGAGGAACCAGGCTTCAAGACATCTCTGCATGTTAGAAGGCAAAATTGAGATTATTTATTCATGGATACACTAAGTATACTTTCGTTTCAAAACTAAATAAATTCAACATATATAGTAAATAGGAAAATAAAAAAGTATAACTCGTTTTGAGAAATACTGGAAGAAGTACCTACTCCATGTTATTTATTAGTGAATTGATTTATCCACTCAAGGTTAGAATAATTAGGTCGACTTTTAATTGGATATACATATCTTTTTAATTAATTTGTATCTATTTATTAAACATTTCAAAGTGGATTTGGATTTATTCTAGTTCGATACAAATGACTTTCAGGATTATCAGCGTCGCCAATCTAAAAGATCTAAAAGATTGCCAATTTTCACAGCTACAACGTTCATCAATTGATTAAAACGCAATTATTCATCGTCCTTTGATTAATTATGAAATTACTTTAAAAAAAATAGCAGTCTAACATATAAATATTTTGTTATTTTGTAAATTAATAATAGTTTCTATTAGAATTTAGACATCTTGATGTACCAGTATTATTATTGCTTATCTATGGTAGCTTGCTATTGCGTTAACAGGTGCAAAAACATTCTGCCAATGTCACGTATAAAGAGAACAAAGGGACGAGAATGAGTGTTTATAAGTATGTTGACAATTTTTAAATACAATGAAAAATATATCATTACATATAATGAAATTCGAATTGAGCCGCTTAAAGATTTTACTTTAAATATTATTTTTTTTGAAAATCTTCGAAATCTATTTTGTGAGCAATGCTTGTACTTACAATAAATGTTGTTGTCAAAACGGAAAAAGCAAAATAATGCAACTAGCATTGCCCGCAGCTCTGCCCGCGTTCAGATGACCAAAAACCAAATTCTTAGGTTTTACATAGATTATACTCTAGACTACTCTTACATTGCAGTTTTTGTATTTTTTCTCAGAAATGAGATATTTTCCCGCGGTAAAAAATATCCTATATGTTGACCCATATAACCAACTATCACCATACCATATTTCATCAAAATCCCTCGAGTGGTTTTTCTGTGATGCGATAACAGACAGACAGACAAAAATTCTTAAAACTATAGATTCGACCTCTGTATCGATAATAATGTCTATTTCAATAAGATTTTCCAAAAAATACTTAATGTGCAGATTCAGCTTAGTAGTTACAATTTTATTATATGTATAGATATGCCATTTTTTCTCAAGCGGTGCGCAATGAATCTGGTATAATTAATATGTAAAACTTAAGAATTTAATTTTCGGTCGTCTGGGCTATATAAATGGTTTAATATAAACTTAGGTAACTTAACTTAGAGTTATAGTAAAAATGTTAAACATAAAGGTTATAGTAAAAATACAATTTAAATAGTACAGGACAGGCAACAATAATATTAGTTGGAATACCTACTACAAATATTTTTTTGTTGTCAAGTATAAATTTTACTTTTTTTATAATGGCCTATATATGCGAGAGGTAATAAAAATTAATATTTACTAGACCATGAATTCAAGAGCAAATTATGTCATAGAGCATATTGAAGCGGAGGGTAATTTATCGATATTTGATCGGATAAAGCCTTTATCTTAACTACACTCACATATATAAAGCTACGTCTTATTTTTTTTGACGAAATGTAAGGGTAATATACAGGGTCATTTTTAATTTACTGAAAAAGTTTTGGGAATACACTGTTTACAACATAACAACAACATGACCCTGTATAAGTATATATACATGTACGAGTAAGAAAAAGTCAAGTCATCTAACCTATGTCACTTTCTTTACCCATAAACTAATATCACGAAAATCACGTTAATCTATTTCTCAGTGACTGTGTCCGTAAGATAAACAAACAGACAGAGTTTAGAATTTATAATATTAACTAGTAGAAGCCGCCACTTCGCTCGCGCTAAAACTACAAAAAAAACTCTAAAAAGGTAGTTTCGTACAAACTTTCATCCATTATATTACCCCCTTATAGGATGAATTTCGAATAATGCTATAAAACGTATTTATTTAATTTTATTGAAGAACACTAATACTAAGTTTCAAGTAATTCTGATATTTTTTTTGTATTGAATTATAACATGTTTTCCCGTGGGAATTAGATAATCTCCTGCGGTAAAAAGTCACTCTCCAGCCCTCCAACTGTCTCCATACAAAAAATCACGCCAATCCGTCACTGCGTCTCGACGTGAAAGAAGGACAAACAAACACACTTTCACATTTATAATATTAAATATGTATATGGGTTAGGTTTTTATACTTTAAGCAACTATATGTGATCGTGAGAACGTCTTATGTTCCCGAAAGCAAACCTGCTATGTACGTGCTAAGTGACTTCAAACATACCGTGGTCGTCATAATGGATATTTAATTTTAACATTTATATTGCAACTAGAAGCCTCGCCCTCCTGAATTTAGTCTATTTATCATGAGAAATTAATGCCTGAATAGTTTGATTCTGATATAATACTATGGTATTATAAAATAACTTAACGTAATTTTTTATTGCTCTGCATGCTCCAGAACTGTTCAATAATCTTCAAATATTATTCTAAATACGAGTAGCTTCACTGCGAATTACATATTCTTTTAAAAAGTAAAATTTTTAAATTAAAATTTCTTTTTTTATATTCTAAACTAGATTGCTTCCCTATACAAACTTTCATCCCCATTTTCACCCCCCTTTAGGGATCATCCATTTTCAAGGATAAAAATATCTATCCTATGTCTCATACTATCTTTTTACCAAATTTCATCTTAATCGGTTCTGTAGTTTCGGAGCCTATTCGGTACAAGCAAACCAACAAAAAATCAAATCTTTCCTCTTTATAATATTTGTATGTATTCAGCCATTTTCGAAGTCCCACTGCTGGGCACGGGCCTTCCTTCAATACGAGGAGGACCAGGCCATAATCCACCACGCTGGCCAATAATATATAGAAAATGCAAGCTACAAATACTAACTAAATACGAGGTCAAGTAAATTTTTGTATAAGACATTTTTAGCTCTCAGTTCTCACAGTAGCGTAACTTAAAATATTAATTAAATGCTGCTATAAAGGTGTTGATACATTTAATACAATTATTAAATATAGAAAAGGTCTATATTAGGGCTGGCTAAGGTCCAATAAAGGTTAAAGTACACTTTTAGATATTAGATTGTATCGATCGTGTAATCGAGGCGATTTAGCTCACGACTGATTTCATTTCATTGCTATCCACAAGTAATAGACCAATGAGACCAGATTTTATTGAATACTAGCGACTCACTCTCGCTTCGTTCGGGTTCGTCTTTAGATACTAGGTACTAGGTAAGTAACCTCAGTTTATAGTGAATAGTGATCTTATTTGCTGCGCCAGCGGACGCGGGTTCGAGTACCGCTGGGAGCATGTTTGTATTCCAGTTATATGTATGTGTAGTGTATCAACTATCTGGTACTCATGACACGAGTCTCGTAGCTTTAACTATGGAACTAGATGGCGCTGTGTGTTAATGTTCCAACATACCTACCTACTTATTATTAATTATAATTACTAGCAACTCACCCTAGCTCCGCTCGGGTTCAACCCTAACTTGATTCATTCTTTTTGAGTTATTTTGATTCATTCTTCAACTTGATTCTTGTTTTTTTTATATATGTATATAAATACGTACCTGTATTGCTTACGTACAGAATAAAAAATTACTTTGAGGTCCCTTCTACGTGCTTCTTGAACGAGCAGGGAATCATAATTGTAAATTAAATAATAGAAATACAGACATTAAAAAATAAAACTAATTTGGTGCATGACTTATCTACTTTTTATTGATACTTTTTCTGAACACAAGTCAGTCCCTACATACTTCCTATCGACAATATAAAACAAAGAATTAAACATTAGAAAATTATATTTTCAAATTATAAAACGTTTTACGTAATTTTCCCCAATATCCCTTTTAGAACATGAATATTAATTTTTTTTTACATTTTATAAAGAATCTTAATCTTATGTAAAAAAATCATGTGCATTGTCTGTCAGTCCATCGGTGCTAGCTTTATTATATAGATTGTTTCGGTTTTTCTCCTGATGCACCATTTTCCTTTATTGAGTTTGTTATTAGTCGAGACTATCAAGTACTAATTTCTACTACTCCCTACTACGCCATAACGACTAAATGCACTCAAAGTTAGATTGAAAAAATAAATAAAAACTGACATAAACTCGGGCTAGGCCTCCAAGCTTACGTCAAAGCCTAACAAAAACGAATGAGAAAAAGTAGATCGATAAAAGAACCCAAAATATGTTTGCTTCTCAACTAAAGTAAAACATCAGGAGGTAGAGAGGTAAAAGCTTTAACATAAAACCTTGACCTGGTAAAGTGTCATCGACGAAACTTGTCGAAAATATTATTAACATTTATTTGTTTTTGTCAGAGATCCGCTAGTAAAGTATATTTTTTATGAGTATGTCAACAATAACAAAAAAAAAGTGTGTACGCACGTAAGATGTTATACTTCTTTGGCGTAACAGAACAAAAATAGCTAAAGAGTTCATCACGATACATTAATACAATAATTAAATAAGGCATATTACAATCATGTATTTATAGAATATCATTTAAGGAAAAAAAGAATATTTATTGCATCATTTGTCAAACAATAAACAACGGTTACCATGGCAACAAACAGTTATTAGCTAACTTCATGATGTCGCTTTTAGGCTGTCGATGTGCGCGCGCATCGTAAAAATTTTAATATCATAATTTTTTCCAATCATCCCAAAAGAAGTGTAACTTCAAAAATAAAGGTATTTTCTAATTAATATAGAAATAATGAAAAGAAAATATTATTTTTCAGTTATGGCTTGGAATTAAACATTACTAACATATACACATAGGGTTAAGGACCAAATTATTGACACATCCCATAAAAATTAAAAATCAATTCACTTGTCAAGATAGAGCTGGATGAATTATAATTTATATACTTTTAACGAGATGCGGGCTGACAAATGCTTAGATATAACGATTTTATTTGGTCAGTGACGCTTCTAAACAACTGATAAGAGGGATGTTATTGATGAATTGTACGAATGATGTCTACAAAAATCTATACAGATAAATAAAATTGAAGTGTCTGTTTGTAATGTCAAAATAACAGCTTTTAATTAAATACATATGAAACTATATACGTGAGGTAATTATAAGAAAAACGTAATTTTTAAATTTTTGTATGTCTGTATGTCTGTCTCTTTGTTCCGACTCATCTCCGAAACGGCTGGACTGATTTTGACGGAACTTTCACTGGCTGATGTTATAAGGAGTAACTTAGGCTACTTTTATTTTAGAAAAAGAATTAGGGTTCCGTTCAAAAAAATTAAACTTACCTAGGTAAGTCGCTAGTATCTAATAAATAACACATTTTTTTTAAAGTAATACTCTGGAGAAATTAATTTTACATTTATTATTTACTTTCAATATGTGGTAGTTTGTAATTTTCCTACCGTAGTGCAGAGTGCTTGAAGTCATAGTCATAGTCATCATCGTAATTAGAAAAAATACATAAATATTTGAGAATAGAAACTTTATTCACTACCGAACTTCGTATTAAAACTTCAGTTGAAGTCTCATTTCCATTGTCAAAATTATACACTAATTGGAGTGCTTTTGACCCATACATATACTTATTTAAAAGCTGAAACAACTTGTAACCAATATCGGTCATTTTAATATTTCATTTATATAACAGTATATAATTATTTTTTCTTATACAATTGCAATTTTTATACAATTTGCTGATTATTTTAATAAATTGATTTTATTATTCATTTGATATAATACACAACAGAGATAATAGTGTGGAAAAGATATAAGAGATTTACCCACCATGCCAAGCTTGAACCAATAACTCAGATGATCTTTTAAAATTTAAAATATAGTGTTATATCCATCGAAAACAAATGATTTTTAGAAATAACTCGGTATCTACATATATAATAATAATGTCCTCCTGACCGATTCCGACTACGGCGGCCAATCTCATTGAGACTAGCCAACTGCGCAAGAGATATTATAGTGCACAAGTGTACGCGCAGACACAAGTGCACTCTCTATTCCTGTCACTCTCATACTCCGGTGGGACGGCCAATCGACACGACCCGTGAGAGTTAAGGCGTAGGACCGACGGCTTCACGTGCTCTCCGAGGCACGGGGGTGAAACACCGCAAACTTCCCAACTCCGGGCTGTTACTAGGGCTTATTATACAGAAAGACTCAATAACTAAACTTGGCCCGACCCGGGACTTGAACCCAGGACCTCCGGGTGTGCAGCCGTACATGCTAGCTACATATATATAAACTACATAAGAGATTTACCCGCCGTGCCAAGCTGGAGCCAATGACTCCAAAGACGATTTAAATTCAAAAATGAATGCTATGCGCATTGAAAACAGACGATTTTTAGAAATGACTGGGTTACTATATATAAACTACAATGTCGATGTCATTAGATAGGTACGTGGTGACAGAGACATAGCTGAAAAATGGTTTCCCCGAAATATGTTAATGGGAATTAGAGAAAGCATTTGTTTTTCTTATTCGTGTCTTTATTGATTTTATATGTTGGTAATATGCCCGACCCGGGCACGCATTGCTGTGGCACACTTATATACTTATACTAGCATTGCCCGCGGCTCCGCCCACGTTCAGATGATAAAAACCAAATTCTTAGGTTTCACATATTACTATACTCTTGCAGTGCAGTTTTTGTATTTTTTCTCAGAAATGAGATATTTTCCCGCGGTAAAAAGTATCCTATATTTTGACCTGGATAATCAACTATCACCATTCCAAATTTCATCGAAATCCCTCCAGTGGTTTTCTCGTGACGCGGTAACAAACAGACAGACAGACAGACGGACGGAAGGACGGACGGATAGACAGACAGACAGACAGACAAAAATTCTAAAAACTATAGATTCGGCCTCTGTATCGATAATAATATTTATTTCAATAAAATTTTCCACAAAATATTTAATGTACAGATTC
This sequence comes from Brenthis ino, assembly GCA_921882275.1. Lineage (NCBI taxonomy): Eukaryota > Metazoa > Arthropoda > Insecta > Lepidoptera > Nymphalidae > Brenthis > Brenthis ino. The sequence goes on along the minus strand of OV170229.1, from coordinate 20,954,795 downwards.
GGCTTAGTTACAATTTTATTATATGTATAGATTTTTCTTTAGTTTTGGGGTAGAATTTGTAGCTTAGGGTAGCCGTTTCTCAGATACTCTCTCCGGATATGGAAATCGTTATTTTGTAATAAAAAACGAGATAATCGGGATAAAAGCTATCCTATCTTTTAAGTTGGAACAAATCACACATTTAAAAAAAAATACGTTAAGATCGTATAAGTACCTAGTTTCGGAGTTCATCGCGGACCAACATCGTGACACGGGAATTTTATATATTAGCATTCTAAATAATATATTCTTATTATACGCATTCGTGAGAGTTATAGAAATATTTATGGGATGGAGAACTAAAACTGTTAGATATTCATGACAATGGGATTTAAAGTTAAAAATAATTCGTGTGCCTAATAAAAGTTATTTTAAAACTATTTCATTGATTTGTAATAAAAATCATTTCGGAAACAAACGATAGTTGATTTAAAAAAAAAACGTATATTTTAAACTACCATAATTAAACAGAATTACTTCGTTTATTTTTTAATTTATTTATTTAGTTAGAGAAAAAATTTATGTTATTCATAAAAACTTATATTCATGTACTTGTGCCAATGCCGGTAGAGTCAATGATCGATGATTCATCTCATGCGCTTTGGTTTGCACCTGGTATTATATAGGTACTTCCTCGTGTTAAAATGCGAATTCAAACCTTATTATTTATGTAATAAGGATCTGTTAGGTGAAAATATAAATTTGTAAACAAAACAAAGGGGAGTCGCAAAACTCAATGTGGAATGGTAATGTAAAAGAAAAAAAATATATTCATCCAGTCATACAAAAATACAAATATAGTCATAAAAAAAGACATACAAAATTGACAATAAAGAGTTATATGCTAACTTCATGACTCTTCTAACTGCTAACTTCATCCAAAGTGGATTAACCGTGCATTAAGTAATAAACTTTAAATATTGTCTTCTGAAAGTGGAAACGAACTGAAAGTCGTGTCATAACTTAATAAAGCCGACTGATAGATTGAAAAGCTTGGGAAAAGTTTCACTAATGCAGAACATAAATGGATTAAATGTTGCACGAAAGCAGACAGCAGATACCTGATGAATAATACCGGATAGGTTTAAATTTTGATAGGAACAAACAATAATATAAATATCAATATGAATGTTTCACTAGATAATTTTAATAAATAAAAACTTTTTAACAAATAAATAATAACCAACTTCAAACAAAAGCACTAAAAAGTAAAAAATAACTGATTAGTAGTTTTCATTTACTATACATACCCAATCAAATATTTTCGAAATCGGTGTGCTTTGCTTTGTATCGGCTGGCACCGACTTCGAAATTATTTGATTAGGTATGTATAGTAATTGAAAACTACCAATCAGTTATTTTTTACTTTTTAGTGCTTTTATTTGAAATCGGTTTTTATTTTTTTGTTAAAAAATTTTTATTTTTTCTTTTTTAATTTAGACAGTAGTAGCAAAGTAAGAATTCTAACGTGTTAGGCTTGTCAAATCAAACAAAATAAGCCCAAACTCAAAGTATCTACTATTAGCCGTTGATGAGTTCCACCTATCCACCTTCTGGCCTTACCATCAGATCAGATCAACAATACCGAACCGCTGTACTATCAACGGAAATAGAAACACTTGCGAAGTTTCAAGTCAATATGACAATTAGAAGTAAGTTAAATTCATCATTAATTGAAAATCGAGACGTAATAAAACTCAATGTCTTTATTTCTTTATGCATTATCATGTCAAGGATCATAGCAAATAATTATAATAATAAATAGAATATCATTGGAGTAAAATTTGGAGATGGGAACCTAAGTGTTTCTCATTTTTAAAAATACAAGTAGGTAATTGCCTAATATCATATTAGTAAAGCACTTCAAAATGCATGTCGGTCATTTAGATTACCATCCAATCACGACCATCAATAAAATTATGTATATAACGATCCTATTAAGATGTTAGTGGACGTTGTAATTTTAAACTATAAAATTATATTTTAGTTTTGTTTAAGCTCAGCTATATGTCAATTACTATTTCATAACCATTTACTAGTGGTTTCTCATGGCTCCGCACGCGTAGTTCAATTTATACATATAACTATATCATATAAAATTATATCCTATATGTTACTCATATGTATATTTCATAAGCTATATTCCTCTAAAGTTTCATCAAAATCCTTTTAGTACTTCTTGCGTTAAAGAGTAACAAACATCCATCCATCCTCACAAACTTTCATGTTTAAAACAGTAGTAGGATTTAAGCAACGTTCAAAGAACGGCTTACGACTATATTGGTAATTGTCTATATTTTGTGATTGCCGATTGGTATAACATAAATTATAAACATTGATAAAAACATTCATGAATGAAGTATCATCACTACATAGTATAAAACAAAGTCGCTTCCCGCTGTCTGCCTGTCCCTATATATGCTTAGATCTTTAAAACTACGCAACGGATTTTGATGCGGTTTTGTTAATAGATAGAGTGATTCAAGAGGAAGGTTTAAGTATATACTTTGTTAAATTTTTGTGTACATTGGCTAAAATATAACGATATTTGTTGGGGGTGTCGGAAAAAAATAAGCCGTCTGGAAGCTTTCAACGAAAGCGCTACCTAAACCCTTTGAGATATAACAAAATAATGTATGGTGAAATTGTGTATCTTATATATGTCTACAGAGAAGTCCGTGATGGCATATGTCTATCTCTTGAGGATAACATACTATATCCATTTTAATTTAAAACGTACCTAGGGACAAACCAGAGCGAAGCGTGGGTGAGTCGCTACTAAAATGTATAAAGTACAACTAATATTAACTCTGGAACCGACGACAATGCACACCTAAAGATGAAAACATATTTCATGAGACTTTATATTTTTCTTATATACTGTGACTACGAAAGATTTTCTTACAAAACAATGGATGAAAGTTTGGAAGGAAGTTTGGAATTAGAAACACTTAAATATTTAGAAAAGTAATAATGCAGATTGATGTAGGCTGTTTTCTATACTGGTATATATATATATATATATATATATATATATATATATATATATATATATATATATATATATATATATATTAATATTAAATGATCACATAGGATGTTATTAATTTTAGCACAACATACAAATTTAATTTTCTAGTAAAAAAATGAAAACATCTATACTAATACTATAAAGAAGCAAAGTGTGTTTGTTTGTTTGTTTGTTTGTTTGTTTGTTTGTTAGTTCGTTCTGAATACGCTAATCTCAGGACCTACTGGTTTAAGTTCAGTGTGTAGACCGATTTGAAAAATTATTTTTGCATTAGGTAGCCCTTTATTGAGGAAAGCTATATACCATATAGTATATTGTCTATCTATTCTATACTAACCGTTAAAACATATCTAGGGATGAACTCGAGCGAAGCGATGGTGAGTCGCTAGTGTCTTTCAATAAAATCGTAATCTTAGAGTACTTATATATCAAGTGACAAATAATGGCTCTTTCTATACACCTATACAAATAATAAAATTGTAATTAAGCCGAATCTGTACATTAATTTTTTTTGGAAAATCTTATTGAAATAAACATTATTATCCATACAGAGGCCGAATCTATAGTTTTCAGAATTTTTGTCTGTCTGTCTGTTTGTCTGTTACCGTATAACAGAAAAACCACTGGAAGGATTTTGATGAAATTTGGTATGGTGATAGCTGGTTATCCCGGTCAACATATAGGATACTTTTTACTCCGGGAAAATATCTCATTTCTGAGAAAAAATACAAAAACTGCAATGTAAGAGTATACTAATATGTAAAACCTAAGAATTTGGTTTTTGGTCATCTGAACGCGGGCGGAGCCGCGGGCAATGCTAGTTTGTTAATATTTCCTTTTAATATGAATGTAGAAAATGTCGATAGTACAAACAACCTATTATCTAAGCCATCTTTTTTTAATATGTAATTTGAAATTGAAATTGCTTAAGTTTATACACTAAAGCATAAATTACGTCCTACTTTTGAGTAAAAAAAGTAAGAGTTAAGAGTTTTTCCTTTAATTTTTATGAAAAAATTCTACCTTTCAAGGGCTACGGATGAAGGTAAAATAAATATAAGCCCGCCTGGCGTCTACAATATGAAGAGTTTGTATTGGAGTTCTTTTTCGTTTTCATTTGAAAACATAAGGCAAATAGCCACGTATTTTCTTTTATATACCTATCTAGACGTACAGAAGTAAATTGTTTGCTTCTATAGCTTTAAATAATTGTAAAACAAAATAATTGTAAAGCAAAACTATTTAATGTACATAACGTAACAGATTATAAACTTGACTTTCCAATTAAATATATGAAAAAAATAGAAAATCTAGTATATTAAGTTAATAATCAAAGTTTATAAGATTTTCGCTCAAGAAATAGATATTCAGTTCGAGTGTCACACGATAAATGTGTAAATACATACTGATTTATTTATAGTGGTTAGTAATAGAAATGCGTAAACTCACATTTTAGATGCTCAATGTGTCTACTATTTAAATACGCTTGACTGAACTAGTCTCGGAAACCACTTTAGAATACAAATAATGTAAAAAAACCGTCTGTTTCCATTTAAAGTAGTGTTTGGTTTTTTAGCATGTATTTGAAGCAGTTATTACGTTCGGTTTTGAACAATATTTTTCCAGGAATTGTATAATCTGGAAATAGAATTTATAGTCAACATGAAATTAAATGTTGGCTATAATTTGAGTTGATTTGAGTTAGCTTCGACGATATTTAAAACTTACATCCACCGTAACACGCTTTTTAATTATACATTATGATAAGCAAAGCAAATAGAGGTAGAGTAGAATTTTAAATACAGACAGATTAATATTTTTTGTAGATATTTGTAACTAACGTCCAAAATACTTATGTCAAGGTTCATTTACCGATAAATATTTTAACGACGCTAACAAAAAAAGATACATCCCTAATGTTATCGGCGCCTTTGTGAGTCACGGGTTCACCGGCAAAAAAAGTTTCCTACGAGGAATGTGCGTTCTTTCACGCTTGGGACGCTATCGCTTTGACGATTTAGTCTCTTAATGTGTTGAATATTTTTTTAGGCTTTTTCCAACAAAATTAATAACGATGTGATGGATGTGGAATATAGATGAAATATAATTAAAATATTATTGTATTAATAGCGATTAGTGACACGCTCTATATTTCAGGATGAAAATCTAGTATTGCTGTAATATATAATATATAAATATTATTAAACGTAGGCAATATATATATAAATATTGCCTACGTATAGTCATATATATATATATATATATATATATATATATATATATATATAACTAAAATGGCGTAGAGCTCAGTAGAAAGGCAGTCTCAATATTTAATTTTACAAATACATAAAATAATACTTATTATTTTACATTTATAACCAAAACTTATGTATATTATATTATGTGTGCCGTCAAATAAAACATATTAATCTTATCACAAACGTATCATAAATATGTGTCTAATTGGTATACTTACGCACCCGAATTTCTAATCTAACTTTGTTTACATTATCATTTTTCAAATAGGTTAATACTTTACAAACGCGATTAAATTCACTTGTTGTTTGGACGTCTCGAAAATATTTTATAAAATACATAACTGTGACCAAATAATATAATTACCTGTAAAATTAAAACTAGAAGTGCAAACGTAGCTGAATTACTGACAAAGATAATTAATAGTCAATAGTGTAATATAAAACAATAAAAAAACATAGCTTTTTGAATATCATAGTGCAAGAAGAACAATTAAATAATATTTCAATACATTTTATGAGCACCAATACAGTAAATAGTATCTAATAATTGGCGCAAGAAGTACAAAAAGGCGCGAAAAGTTTTTTTTAATTCGCGATGCCTTCAGCACTGGATATTGGTCCATTCAGCCAACCGGAATGGAGTGACTCTAGTGATTCCTCTGATCCTGCGCCTTTACCTCAGCTTGGATATTTTGTACCTCTACGATCCAGGTGTAGATGTGACAGATCGACGCATCACGTGTGTAGGAGAAGCAAAAGGTAATAAAATATTGAGATTTGAAGAACAAGCTGGATAGTTTAGAATTTGAAGGAATTTATTAATTATAGTTATTATATTATTATTGTGTCAGTATATTCTAACTAAATATAATTTGCATGTTTTTAAAATATTTTTATATAAGTGTCGCATATCTTGTATCCTAGTAGTAGTCAAACAAAAGGAAGTCGACTAAAATTTTGTCTCGCGTAAATTTCATCAACCAGGATATTAGACACCAAATTAAAAACCTAAAAAATTTATTAAAAGCTTTTATATTTATTGGCCAAAAATTCAATGTAAAATGTGCTTCTTTTTTGCACTTGTATATATTGATTGTTGAACTTCTTTTTGAATTAAAACTAAAAAATGAATGTTTGTCCATCAGAGAATCTCCCCGGTCCCGTCGATCTGTATCGCAATGCTCCTGCAACAGTATATCGAGACGGTCCTCGGCAGCGGCGTCCCCCATGCCGCTGCCAACACTTAACAACACCATGGAAATGTACGTCGAACCAGTGGTGGAAGATGTGAGTATGCCATATTTTTATTTGTGATTTTTTTATAGTTATATAAAGTCCCTGAGTAAATTACTGGTCTTAAATGTACTAGAATATTCGTTTAATGACATAGGTAACCGATAAAGAAGTATTTATTGAAATTGGACATTTAAGTGTTAAGAGAAGTGGCAGAGTTTTTCGTATATATATTTTTAAATGCAGCCAGGTAGGTTGCCAGTTAAAAAAATAATTCATTATTATTCGATTTAAGTCTCCAGTTTCCTTACCTATAACTTATATAACATACCATATTATATATATTTTATACTTAAAGATATTAATCGTTATACATTTTGTTTTAAGACATTATATACGAGATAAAAAATGTACGTTTAAAAAGGCGGGAAAAAGCAAGCTTTTCACTTCATCCCTTAAGAGGTATACCTTAGCTTTAGATTATTGAAGTTTTGCATTTTTAACGTTAAAGTTTTAAAACGGTTTAAGACTGAATAAATTAGACATTTAATAAAGTTTCCAAGCTGGGTTGCGTGTTGTGAACATATTTAAAAAAATGACTTCTTTGTTGCTAAACAGATTTTTATAATTTATAATCTTGTAGTGGAGGTTTTAATGTAATATTGAAACATACAAAAAAATATTTAATTTAATTGTGTAAATAATATAAACTGTACTCGTATTTTAAACTCAGTTATAATTTATTTATATCTAAGTGTATTGAAATCACAAAATTACTATTCATATTGAGATATTGAATGAAGATGGCTGGACGAACTTCTAAACTTTATCCTGAAAAAAGAAACAATTTACATATAAATAATTAACTACTAGGTACTTCAAGTAAATTATTGAATATTTACCATTTTTAATTATTTATTGTATTTTTTTACTCAACATATGACTCGAGAGTCGAGATATAACCAATTTTTGTACCTACCTCGATATGATCGACATTAACAATTTTAATTTCCATAAAGTTAAGACTCAATTAAAGCTATAACAAAACTTCACCGTTAGCAACTACATAAATATTTTAATCGGACCTAATTCTACACCTTAAGCAACACTTACAAAAGCTTCATAGCATAGATATCATACATCGAACTGTTCGTGTTTGTATTTCTCGAGGACTTTTCTCATCGATTTGGCGATTTGTTCCGGTCTACTGTAGAAGTATTTGTGTTGGCTGCTCCCCTCTTCATTGTAAATGTCATGGTCGACTGAACCCTTTGGGGAAATGAAGAGTATTCTGCCAACGATCACTGATTAGATTAGATTACTTTATAAATAAGAATGCGTTTATCAAATGATTTTGTTGGCTTTGGTTGTTAGCGTTCGTAAATCGTAAGTTGTCATTTCTTACTTCGCTGCGCATGATCAACGAATTAGGTAATAAGTTGGGTTTATTGTAAAATAGAGCATTGTATTTGATTAAACGAGAAGTGGAATGTCGATAGATTTTAATTGATTTTTTATTGCAGTTATATAAAATTCCGGTATACGTAATTCTTTTCTTCCTAAACTGACTAATTTTGATGATTTTTCTGTGTACTTATCCTCACCTGGATGGTTCTTAGCTATAATTGGGCCCGGTAGATGGCGCTGTTGTCTAGATTTTTATTTTGCCGACAAAAGTGGCAAAACAACGTGTGCCTATTGTGTCCACTACTTTTGAGTTATAAAATCTTAAGTATATTAAGAATGTTAAAACTTTTTTTTATAAATCAATCTAATAGATTATTTTCTGATATTTAAATACTACAGTTTATTTTTTGGTAGATGTAGATTTATCTAGGTAATTATCAAAATTTACGACAAACATAATAGGTTACTAATAAGCCAACACCTGTCAGCTTGCTACTAATGAAAATAATTAATCTTTACCACCTATATACTATATACTGTATCTTTAAATAAGTTCATTAATTCCATAGAATGGCCGACATTTGGACATAATTACGTAACAGTAAAACACAAAGGAGAAAAGGACTTTTGTGTTCAAGCAAGTATTACTAATTTAGCTTATTAGGCTCTCACTTAGACCTTTGTTATGCAATAGCGTAATTACCACTTTCGGAAACCGGTAGCACTGTCTAGCTAACAGGTGCAATTACGGTTTCGACCATTCATTTTGTCATTAAGCCATTCAATAGATGCTTGAGATAAAAAAATAAAAAAATCAGATAAAAAAAATTATTGTAAATATATTGGTCTATAAAAATACATGTAAGAATATATAACGCGCGCGCTTGGAATACTAAGTGAAGCGGGTTCAAATCCCGGGTCTCGCACCTCTAATATTTTCATGTGCGAATCATTTCTTACATGATTACCGCTTGCCTTACGGTGAAGGAAAACATCGTGAGGAAACCGAGAACCTAACAAGTTTTCGAAAGACATGTGTAGTCTGCCAACCCGCACTTGGTCAGCGTAGTGGACTATGGCCTGATCCCCCTCGTATTGAAGGGAGGCCCGTTCCCAGCAGTGGGTCGTTAAAAAGGGCCGAATAGAATAACTAAATAATTTTATTTATGATATGTTATTGTGCTTACCGAGGTATGTAAGTTCCATCTGGGGCGAAGTTAGTATTTTTCGGTTCGTCTTCATCAACAAGATTGACCATAACAAAATGTTTGCTCAATGTTTGTATTTCCGCTGAATTTGCAAATTTAGGTTTTAAATTTTTACACGCTGAGCACCAGGACTTATGGATAATTACCATCACAGGTTTCTTATGATGGGTTGCTATTCTCATACCAGATTCGAGCGATCCAGCCCAAACATAATTATTACCAAAACCATTGTCTTTGCCTTCAAAAGTTGAACAGTGAACCTTACTAAAAATTAGTGCGAAGAAAGTTTTTGCAATACCACCTGCCATGTCATATATAAATAGTAAATATAAAAAAATAGATTTAGAATATACGACAGATGTTATGTCGCGGTGTTATCATTGTATTTAGATTTTTTATATTTTCCTCCGTTCAGCCATCTTGATAAAGATTAATGGAACAATTTGACAGAAAACTTTTGACATATCATTATATTCAGTTTTAACATTTTGCTGTTAAAACTTAAAACCTCTTTGAAATTGCCGGCCATATAATATAAAGTTATACATGCAACGCCATCTGTGGTCATTTTACAAAGATTCTATGCGGCAAGAATGGAACTATTGCAGTATCGGCTTAGTATAAAAGTTAGCTAATAGATGGCGCTGTCACCTCACATTTTTAAATTTTTAGAGGAATTTTTACTACCTATTGAGTTTAAAACTACAATTGTTATAATAATATTATAATTATTATATTATATTTACTTTTAGGTAACTGAAGGTTAGTGATAAAAATAACAATGATTACCTATTTTAATGGCAGTTTTTTTTACTTTTGCTTTGGTCTAAAGTCTAAACAAACAAGACTTAAATCCATAAATGAAAAAGAATATCATTTAAGAGATTTGTTTACAAATTTTTAATTAAAATAATATTTTTTTATATGTCAAATTTGTTAAACAATGGGTACTTTGGTCGCATACAAGAATCGTTTAATGCAGTGATGACAAACTTTTTAAACTTATTCATGTGTATCGGCGCATGCCAATGCGTGTACGTTTTTCTCTTATTTAAAAATAGTTACACATGCGACTTTATTTGCAATAGAATTTCAAATTTGTCTTACATTTTATTGTAAATACATATGTATAAGAATATAATATATTTATGTATACTTTATATTATATTTATTTGCTATTAAATGAGCGGCTTCGAAAACAGAAAAAATATTACCAATACGCTTCTACAGTAATATTTAAGTTGTGAATTCAAATTGGCTTTATATAATAGGTACTAAATACACCCATATAATAATGAAGATTTTTATTTATTAAAATTTAAATGATAAGAAATATAACTTAATAATATATTTATAAAACGTAATTAAAAATTACACAATTTTGTCATTATTGAATTAATTTAAATTTCATGACAAACAAAATGACAATACGTCTGTATTCTATAGGCGCGTTATGCTTCACGTACCCTATTGGAAAAAGCAGATAAACTATGATAATTACATGTAAGTTCTACAGAACCATCTACATCAAACGCATTTGAAATCGTGAACAATGCGCTCGCGCACCATTTTTGGCAACGAGGTGCTAAAGGAATATTAAAAAAATATTTACCTTATAAAGTAGCCTCAATTATAACTACAAAAATAGCACAGTGGCTTATTTTTTTATTAAAATAAGTTCTACTTAAATAGTTATTTTGTAACAAATGTGTGAATTGTAGACTATATTTTCGCGAGCTTTTTTTTTTTAATTGTGATAGTGGCATTGACTGTAAATTGCGATGATTAATTTGTACGGGGGTAATCGTAGCAGGAACATTTATGGAACTGTACGATCTGTGGTGCCTCGGTCAACGCCCATAGCAAGTGTTGAGGATTTGATGTTCACGCCGCCATATTTTTATCATTTGCCGCCCCTTCCTCAGCCATTAAACACATTTCCTGGAAGAAAAAGGCGTAAAAGGGTAAGAATAACACTACTGTAAAAGTTAATTGTTACCGTAGATTAAAAATATAAAAGAGTAGATATATATTTATTTACAATGTGAAAAGCATACATATATCTTGAGATTAACTATTTTGAGATTAATTTTATTTACTTTTTCTCCCCATTGATTATGGTTTTGGTTGTACCTACAATAAAAAACATACTGTTGGTATTCATCATAGCTATCTATAATGTACCTATATTGTACTTCTATACATGTAATAAAATTCAAAAAAATAAAATTTATAAGTCTAATCTTTTGGAAAATCTTATTAAAGTAGTCAGTATTATCGATACAGTATATTTTAGTCTGTCTGTCTACGAACGCATTACGAGAAAACCACTAGACAGATTTTGATGAAATTTGGCATGATAATAACTTATCCGGGTCAGCATATAGGATACTTTTTACTGTGGGAAAATATCTTACCTCTGACAAATCTATACTAACCGTTAAAAGTACCGAAGGACTTTTATATTTAACTGTTAAAATACATACTTGGCTGTGGAAAAAAACGATAATAATTATATAATATTATTTTTTAACTTATATCGATGAATTAAAGACTTAAAATGTATCTAACTCACTGCATATTCAACATTGTTATTTACCGGAGCTGTCCATGCGTTTCACCCGATATCTCTCTATGAATAAAGACATCAAGCTGTAAGACACGTAGAACGATGTAGAAAACACGATTACGTCGAATAGTAATTTCCTTCCATTCATATTTTCGAGAAATTTTAATTTATTAAATATTTTATAATATTTGCGCTTTTGAGAGCGCAAATATTATAATTAAAATATATTTTCATAAGCTTTTGAGTTAGTTTTTATTCATGGTTTACTTTGACAGTTGTTTTATTCAAAGTGACAGAATTATATTTCTCTATATTTTTTTATGATTTCACGACTCATAAATAAAAGGAATTCAAATTAATCCGTATGTATTGGCTTCAAATAATATTAACAAAATCACTATTAAAAGACGAATGTTGATAAGTATGGTATGGTATTTGTATAAATATCCATAAAAAAGCAATTAATGTAAGGTTATATTAAGATTTTTATTATTCTTATGTATATAGTAGATATATATGTAAATAATCTAATACAAATTAAATTACATGTAATAGCTAATGTAAAGGAGTGAACTTGTAATTTAATGCATTTTGTAAATCATGAATTTCATAGACGAAACGCCCACTACTTTGTAACATCACAAGCGTTTTCGCGCTTGTCCGCCCGCGTATTCCAATTATCTATACATACCTATAATAAAAGTTTAACTAATCGCTGTCTTTACATGGAAGATATTTGAGAAAAACTATCACTCGGGGGCTTTATTTAAGCAATAGAACCCAAAACAATTTGTCGTTGAATTTTTGTCTGTTTGTCGGTTTGTCTGTGGGTTTGTGCGCGCTAATCTCAGCTCTGAAACGGCTTAACCGTTTTTGGACGCGGTTTTTTTCACTAATAGGTATATTGTGGTAAGCTTCACTTAAGATTTAGTATGTATTGGTTTTATTTCAATCGGTTCATAAATAAGAAAGTTACGTCAATTTAAAGAATCATCTAGGGACGAACCCAAAATGCGCGAAGGCGAGTCGCTAGTCATCCCTCCACGACCGCAGACACGCTGGCGTGTCAGTTAAGAATAGATTTCTTAAAAATTTAAATAATTTCTTAGTAGTTTATCTGGAGGTGTTTAATCATAGCCTATATGTTACTCTGATATATAAGCTATATTATTGTTCAGTTTTATCACAATCCGTTTATTAATTTTCGCTTAAAGAAGTAACAAACATACAGCCATCCATCCTCACAAACTATCGCGCTTATAATATGTATTAGTAGGATTATTTACCGTAGCACAGACGACATAGGGACTCGTAATACTATACTACTATTGTTTAAAAGATTCAAAAATAATATTAAAAAATATGAAAATGAGTTAGTTTGTAAGTTGAATTTGTATCTTTTATTAATATGTAATTATTATAATTCACAAAAGTTAAACGTTGTCTAATTATACTATACAAAATCGCTAACCATAGGTAACTGTCAGCTAGCGAAAAGCAACTCTTCGGAATATGTACATATATATCTAAATATACTAAGAAAAATCAAAACAAACAGCAAAGAAAACAACATTTGTGTAGATTTTTTTTTATTTAGATCAACGTATGAAATAACAACATTAAATTCATTTTGAACAGAACCTTTGTAGTAATAGGCTCTTCAAACGTCCAAAGACTACCAATTTATATCTTGAAATTATCAGATTTATTCTTTGGCTTATGAACTGCTTTCGATTCTTCTAATATGCTACTAGGAGTTGTGACTCCGAATGAATATCCTATAATGGATGCCATTGATAATACCAAAATTATAAACTTTAATTGTTCCTTTCTGTCTAACATACGTGTTTAATTTTCAACTTTTTTGTAAATCTTTCGCGCAGAAATAAATGCTGAAAAGCAAATCACGTCAAAAATTTTTTTCTTTATGTAACAGATAACAAAAATGTTTTGTCTGTAAATAACTGAAAGAAGTACCTATGTAATGCTTTATGTAGGAATTTACAATATAGATGATACTCACGCTCAATTTTCTTTCAATCCTTTCTAGGAATAAAAAAGTACCTTTTTTCTCCATTATGTTATCTTGTCCTTTATAAAAAAGTGATAAACAGCAACAGTTGTCACTGATACAAGGAGAGCTTTAATCATTTGCTCCATTTCATAAAAATAAAATCCTTAACAATCATTTGGTATTAGAACTTTAAAATTTAAATCTAGTTGGTTTTTTCTATTAGGTACAAAGTATGGATGGTGCTTCCATGACGGAAACAGAATCTGTCAAAAATAACAAAAGTGAAGTAAAATAATTGGTATATTAATTAATATACCAAAAATAAAAAAAAATGTAAAAGAGAAACTTTTTTGTCAGTATATTGTAAGAAATATTTTAAATCTATTTGTTCTTATTTTCCTATTGGGGTTGGGTCTTTAAATATAATATACGAAAAAGAATCCATATCCATACTAATATTATAAGTATAAAAATTTGTGAGCATGGATAGATAGATGTTTTTTACTCTTTCACACCAGAACGGCTGGACGGATCTGGATGAAATTTGGAATAGAGATAGATTATAGTCTGGAATAACACATGGATTACTTTTTATTCCGGAAAAATGCACGGTTCCCATGAGATAATTTGTTTTTTTCTAGGAACGAACCTCTGGATAAGGGTTATTTTAATTTTCACATTTTCACATCTATATTAAAAAAATAAAAAATTTAGTGGCACGAAAGTACATCAAGTTCTTTATTCGTAACTAGACTAGATTGCTTCCCCATACATAATTTTATCCCCATTTCACCCTCTTATAAGCGATGATTTCTGGTATAAAAACTATCCTATGTTATTCCCATGGGCTCAAACTATCTTCTTACCAAATTTCATCTAAATCGGTCTAGTACTTGCGGAGCCTATTCAGTAGGTACAAACAAACAAAAAATCAAATCTTTACTCTTTATAATATTAGTATAGACGTGCAAAAACCAATGTCGAATAATTAGGTAAGTCCATAGAAGGAAGAATCAAAAAAAAAATCACACTGATCACAATATTTTAATTGTTAAAGTCATTCAACAATACAAAGAAAAATGTATTATTTATATGTTATATTTTATGGTTTGCATGGTTCTAAGCTATCCGATTTCTTACATTTAGTTTGTGGTGGAAGTTCGTTACAGATGTCAGATTTTATAATTTTTGTAACATGTCTCTTCGGACTGAAATGACCAAATGAATAGAATACAGCCATTGCTGAACCTACGACTATGGCTACCATTTGCAGAAAATCTTTCTTACTTCTTTCTTCTATATTTTCTCGTGCTGTGAGACGGTCTTTTATAACAGAAAGGAAATCCTTTTGTGGAGTCAAATGCCATAAATGTGTTGGTTTCATACCGTTTGGTCTTTTCAACATTTTAAAGGAACTTGATAATTTTTATTCTAATTTGCGAAACTTAATTTATTAAAATGGAAAATATGTTAGTGCGATTTGTATGGCTTTATAAATTTCACAATATATTTAAACATGGGATCGTTTTTCATTACCATAACTTATTTTCGCATTATAAGAATTAGTTTTGTATATACTTTACAAATAAAAAAGTTGTTCTAAAAATGATGGTGTTTAGCCATTAAGATTAACGCCTGCTATTTTTTTCCAAAACTGTGGCTATACAAGAAAATACTGCAGATGCGGTGATAATCATAAGGAGTTCTTGCCGACTCAGTTCATTTTAACAGCTTTGGTTTTTTTGAGATTGTTTGTTGATGTGATCTTAACAAATTTTATGACATTGTCAAAGTAACTTTGACAATTTTATCACATTTTTTTTAATTAAAATTATTATTCCCGTGCTCCATGAAGTAAGAATACTTAAAAAGCCACGAAACTAAAAAATTGAATTAGGAAGAGTGTTCACAGAGAAATTCTAAAATATGCCAAAACAATTTAGTGAACAATTTCATTACACTATAGTTATCTTCCATCTAGTAGCGACTCTTTTTTTTAATAGTATTCTGAGTTAGTGCTTGACTGCGTTCCACCTGATGGTAAGTGGTAAGTTATAGAGTCAGCTATAACTTTTATTTTACTTTCATTTCTCTTTTTCTTTTTCACAGAAAAGATTAAACTAAAAATGATAACATACCTACTGATACGTAACACAGATACTATAATACCTACATATTAGGTATAAGCTTAAATAACAAATAAGTTTTTTATAAAAAAGTAATAAATATTACAAATTACACATTAACACATACATAATATTATACTCAAACCAAGCTGTTAACAGATAGAGTTCATTGATCCCCAAAATAATAAATTGAATATTTATGTTACCTTAACTTTGACTTATAGGCGAGAGCATAAGAAGCTGATTGCGTAATAGCTTTCACTTGCATTTTCAACTAATGTACTGGTCTCTGGGTATGTAAATTAAATGAACATGGATAACATTAAAAACTTATAAATATTGAAATTTTAACAGACTGATGTTGTAAGCTTCGTGGTGACTAATTTTATTATTACTACAAACCTGAAATAATGTTTGTTAGTTTGTCCTTAATTTTTTCATTTTCTTTCTTTTTTAATGGCTTATAGTTGCGTTAACAGACGCAATCCATTCTGCCAGTGTCACGTTTTGTGAGGAAGACACGAATGAATTGAGCGGTAATTTTGAAATTTGGTAACTTTAATGTGGAATTAAAACTATAAATTAATGATCGGTCTATTTTGCATTCATGGTAATGAACCGAAGAGTGACATAGGTGACTTTTTATCTTATTGTCAGTACTTCAAATGGTTCCTATACGAGAGCAAAAGCGATTGCGTGACTTAACCGCTTTTTATAATAACTCCCAAATTAAATACCGTCAATTATCATTTTTGGAACCCTCAGTAGACTCTAAATAAATTATAAATGTTACGGTATTAATCCTGTATTATTTCATAGCTCTTCTTTAATTTGATTCTTCTTAAGATTATTATACAAAGTTATTATATACAACGCATAGCCAGGTAAGAGACCTTCGCATCTTTGGAAGTGCCTGTGTGTGCTATGACGTGTACCTACACTAAACGCTGTTCGTCTTTAAAATTGGTTAAAAATAGACCCTCAGAGCCCCTTGACCACATTATTTATTTACAACCTTATTAAAATGATTTAGAGCTTAAAATTAAAACAAGTTTTATTTTTAATGAGACATTTATCCCGTGAAGAATCGTGCCTTTGCGGCCTTCACCAGAGATGCATTGAACCGGTTCACTTTATCGATTGGGTCAAAAGTTTCTTTTTGATCAAACATGCGGATAAACTATCTATAATAATATTAAATAATTAAATTAAGTAACAAAAATCTGTGATTCAAACATAATACGAAGTTTAAAAGTAAAGCTGAGAAATGAAACAGTATTTTGTGTTTGAGGAGGAAAACGAGACTGCTCTAGAGTCGTCTGATAGTAAAAAGTGGCCTGTCTAGTGACGAGTGCGCAAGCTATTATGTTTTTCAACTACAACTTAACTTTCAAGCTCCGAACCTCCGAGTCCGTGCCGTGTATTGTAGTGGGAGCAAACCTGTAGATACTGTTCGCCTACTTCGAGGCGGAGTACCTGCGTGTGTGTTGTCCCTTTCGTTCTCGCCGCGCGCGCAAGCCTCGAGAACTCTCATCTCATCGCACAACTCTGGTATGCAAAGATTGATAGCGTATATGACCATTTGGTTTTGAAAGTCCCGAGAAATCACGCACGGTTAACTTTTCGCCGCCTGGCGTCCTTAGTTAGGATCGGACGGACGTGCTGCTGTAAAACACAGCCTTTAAACTTTTGGACTAAACAATGATTCAAGTTACGATTATTAAATGCAAGCGGCAAATTGTTTTTTCCTAACTTTGTGAGCTTTTCTCGTCTATCGGCTGTGCTAGTGCAAGTTAGTGTTTGGTTTGTTGTTTATTAAATTACTCATAGATTAAGCTTTTTGTGGTTTTAAGACTGAAATGTGTGGTGATATAAAACGACCAGTGAGAGAATAATGATACAGCAATGGATCCAATGACAGACAGCGGATTAGTAGTAAACAATTTGAACCATGTCCGGAGCGAGTCTCAGGTAAGTCGTAGGTATCGATGAAGCAAAACACGTTTGCTGTTGCATACCTGCCTATGAATAAGTGCAATGACTCCCCAATTATTTGTTTGTTTTCCCGGTTAATTTTAACGGCTATATTTGGTTTACTTTAAACATTTAGCTTTTATTTTGATAATAATAACAAACTCATTTTTTGAAGCCATTTATAATATAACTTTACTTTTAATGTTGCAATGTGCAAATGAAAATCTCAAAATTGTTATGATATATGACAATACTAGTTAATAAAAACATTTAATCAGAATGCAGAAATGTTGCTTAACTCTTTTAATATAATATAATAAGAATAGCATGACTAAGATAGGACATAGCAAAGACATTAAAGATTGATTAAATACCTTATAACATACTAGGACTCCGCCCTAGCTTAACTCAGGTTTGACGATTTGATTGATTGATGAAAATATCGACTTTATATATGTATAACATTCAAAAGATATTCCAAGAGAAAATCGGTTAGCTAGTTTAGAAGAACTAAACGCACAAACAGACAGACATGGTTGAGGAATTTCGAGTTTTTTATTGTATTTAAAAACTTTACTTCGTTTAGTTGCCCTAGGTTTCATTCACATTTACCTATATTTTTTTGTAAGAATCTTGAAATATAGAAAAATATTGGGCGTTGAAGAAACTTCCTTTTGTTATGTTATGGTCATCATAGTTTAGTATAATATTATGTAAGACTGTAGCATATTGACATATAAACTTACATATTTCACACAAACTAATTTTTTATATAATAAAACTATAATTTGTTGTTATTTCAAATATATTATTTAAAGATCATAACATTACATTGAATTAAAATTTTAATTGTAGACTTTGTAGACTTATTTTATATATTTTTTACTATTGTTTGGGGTCACGCTTCCATGGCTCCATACGTCATTCATGAGTTTTCGTCTGTAACAATATTCCCACACTACTCAAACAAGTACTAATTATAAAGTAACAATAACTCGTTATTATAGTAATAGTACGCTTTTAGCTTCCATTGATAGCACACCATTGACTTATCAGAGGAAATAGGATCTGATAATACTTCTTGAAAATATACATTTGACATGAATGCAAGACTAAACTAGATATATCTACCTAATAACACTTCTTATAGAGAACTAGGATTGCCCGCGGCTCCGCCCACGTTCAGATGACCAAAAACCAAATTCTTAGGTTTTACATTTATAATACTTTTACAATGCAGTTTTTGTATTTTTTCTCAGAAATGAGATATTTTCCCGCGGTAAAAAGTATCCTATATGTTGACCCGGATAACCAGCTATAATCATATCAAATTTCATCAAAATCTGTCCAGTGGTTTTCTCGTGATGCGGTAGCAGACAAACAGACAGACAGACAAAAATTCTAAAAACGATAGATTTGAACTCTGTATCGATAGTAATGTCTATTTCAATTCGACTTAGTTACAATTTTATTAAATGTATAGATAACTACTATCTGAGACTAAATATATAATTATATAGACGGAGTCAGCCAAAATAAATGTCAAAGTCAAAAATAGTAGCGTGATTTATTGTTTATGCTACTATTCTCTATTTTGCCATAGAGATTATTTTCTTCAAAGAATAAATAAGGGATATTTTGGATATATATTAGTTCAATTAATATACAGTTCTGAGACTAAAATGTGAACAAATAAAAAAATATCAGCATAAATTACATTCCTTTACAATAAGCTCAGAACAAACTAATTACAACATTAAAAGCTGCTTACTTCACTTTGTTACTGCCGACTGTACTAGGTCGAGCCTGTATCATAGACGACAAAAAAGTACTAGGTACTTAGATATTTGTTACTTCATATTTGTATACTATTTTAAAACATTGTTGTTTGGTTTGGTTTCTATGATAATCTATCTATCTTATTCCGCATTCTGAGTATATTATACTAACCTAATTAGGTGTTTACTATTTACAAGATAAAGTTTTTTATCTTTTTTAATATAACATTCTTTGTTAGATATATTCATCATTTTTTTTTTAATTTTTGGTTACAGGTTGTAATTGTTTATGTCATTTCGTTATTTACTACCAATTCTTAGTGACAACGATTCTAATTCATTTAAATTTATTATTTACAAATAAATGAAGTATATTCCAAATAGGTTTATATGCACATATTACGTTATGTATGGTATAGAGCAGCATCATAGTAAGTACCAACTATCTAATCATGTCTACGCGTGATTTTGGTTTAATATTTTGTTAATTTAACTATTTCATTGTGATAGAAGGTTTGAAATTATGCAAGCGTTTATGTTTTCGACTCCATAACAATTAATGATGAAAAAATTATGCGAAAAATATTTATAAGCATGTAGATTGTCGAGTACCTATTTAACACATAGAATTAAGATAAGAATCACTTTCGATTAGCAATACATAATTAATGTCATTAATAAATTGCTACTAAAATACAAATTTATTTTAATATAAATTAAATATTTGATACAGCACGTATTAAACTTGTTTACTTTATGGCAACTCACAATAAGTTAAAACCTAAAATTAAAAGAGGATAGCCAATAAATTATTTCACTTCTTTTTTAACTTCACTAATAAAATCACCTGTCTATATAACAACAATATAGCATACAGACAAAGCTGTAACACAATAAAGAGCCGTAAAATCAAATGCATCATCGAGTCGAAAAAGGCACCATTTTTTGTTGAGATTGTTCAAAATCGAAGGCACATGTCAGATGACGTCACTGCTCCCGCCAAAACCAGTTTCGCGCCAATTCGCAGCTGTCGTCGACAAAGCGATCGGGTTGCGAATAATTTACCCTTTTTACTTATTTTTCTTTATCCGCCTCAGGCCTTCTGCCTCCGAGATACACCGTTAGCTCTTCTAATTAAGGAGTTTGATTTTTTATCATATCATTTGAGGTCTTAAATACATAAAGGATATTATGTTAAAGTTGTTTAGATTGTCTGGACTTTATCTCTTTTTATGTCATATTGACAAGTGAGTGAGTCATCCGCGTTCCCACGTTAAAAAATATCTGATACGGTCGTAAATGCGAATTTAAAATACATTTAATCCGGAAAGTGATTTAATTAAATTGAACTGTATGCTTTTATATCCTCATAACAAAACCAATATTGGTTCTCGTGTTTATATTTTCATAAAAAACTGCAAAGCTTACAATGACTTACCTATGGTGCTAAGAAACTAATATTAAAAATAAATAATAAGTAATTAATTGAGTTCAGTATACTAAAATTATACATCATATAATTAATATATAACTATTATACTTATTAAAACTTCTTCAATATTAAATATCTATTGAAAAGGTCCATATAAAATAAGCAATAAATATAGAAAAATGTACAAAAGTTGCACTTGTTTGTTGTAGTTGCAATGCTACGTTGCTCACATTGCAGGCCGACAAAGCAAAAAGTCGTATTTAACCATAGATATAATAGGTACACAATTAGTTAAATGCTACCAACATAACGGTTTAAAGAGATGTAAACTGAGTATTTTAAAGTACTCAAAATGTATGATGGCCGATACCCATGCAAGACGTCTGAATGAATTGACATTTACATTAACATGCTCAAACACGTCTTTATCAAAGTACTCAATGAGACTTGGTGACACATCTAAAATAGAGTTCGCTATAAATTGCCGATATAGGTCACCACTGTTACCTAGACTTCCTGTCGATGCAAATGGCGAAAATAACTACGATTGCACACTTGCCACTTCGCTCACATTATAACCTGCAAATATATAGACTAAATAGCATTTAACTGTTAGGGACATTATGTTATACAAAAAACTTCGACATACAGTCTCGTCCGTACCTGTGTCTTATTTTTATTTAGCCCACCACTAAGTGGAAAATAGTAAATATTAAATTTTAGGTATACTTTAAAAGTACTCATCCGATTGTAAAGTATGGTTAGTTTAATCAAATATTAGGTATTACACGAAATCTGCCAAGAAAATGCTCAATTTCTCAATGAAACTCTTAATCAGAATTACCATCATTGTATATTTAGAAATACTTAGTTAATAATTTAAGTCCTCACAAGCTTTCCCTAACATCACATTAGATTGTACTTATTTCAATATACATATTTTTAAATGCCCTTTAAAACAAAAAGAAACAAACATTAAATGTAGTTGCCCCATTACCTACATGTCCAATATTACGTAATAAAAAAAGTTGTTTCTTGCAAAGTAGCGAAATCCTAGTCATTAAATAAACGAGTTTGGACAGCTTTCATTGGATGAAAGTTTCCAAGACTTACGACTGGCATATATCACACAGTTGGCAGGCCCATCAGGTACTTCATCTTTATGTATAACCCAACAAATTAAAATTTTCTAGCAGAACTCGCGGCTTCACTCGAGCTAAAAAAAAACTCTAAAAAGGTAGGTTTCATACAAACTTTCAGCCCCTATTTTACCCCTTTATGGAATGAATTTCGAAAAAAGCTAAAACATGTATTTAAGAGCATTCAAATTATTCTGATCATAAATATTTTTTTTGGGTTGTATTATAACGTGTTTTCCCGTGGGAATGAAATAATTTCCTGCAGTAAAAAGTAGCCTATATCACTCTCCAGCCCTCCTATCTATACACAAAAAATCAGGCCAATCCGTCACTCTGTTTTGACGTGAAAAAAGGACAAACAAACACACTTTCATATTTATAATATTAAGTATGGATATGGATTACAGAAAAAATATCAATTTTATCATTTAAAATTCAATGTACATTATTTACGTACATATATGTATATGAAATAATAGAGATGGAGCAACTTAATTTCATTTTCAATAGTCAATTACGATTGGTACCAAGCATAGCATAGCATTCTTAATGCAACAATTTGTATCATTTAGATCTGAAGGACCGTTTGCTTTGGCGAGTTTTGATAGCACAATGGGCGTCATGGCTGCGCTATTGAGTTCAAATAGAACTATATGTAAAATAAGAAATATTAACAAAATGAAGTAAAGTTATTGGCAGAAGTCACAACTGGAATAGTGGTTTTCTCAAGAAAAACACTCTCTAGCTTTCCTTTCAACCGGTTTCTGTCAATGGAAACTAACGCCTTATGGGCTTAATGCTTATTGAAGACACGCGATCTTAAACTCATCGTTGGTTCAATAAACGGCATTTCTATATATCAAATATATATATATATATATATATATATATATATATATATATATATATATATATATATATACAAAATTGGTGCAATTTTCATTTTGTTAATTGTGGGTAGGCTGTCTGTAACAACTATACCTCCAAGACATGTAACACCTCAGTCTCTCCCGTGACTATGGATGCTGTAAAGCATTCGAAACGTCGGGAAACAAAAATGCAAATAAATCCGCGACAAAATCCGAAAAGATAGTTTTATTTAAAATTTTAATTATTTATTTAAAAAAAAACTTAAAATATTTTAATAAATTTAAAAGGATGCTACCTAGTGCCTAATGACTGCTATAAATTGTATCAATTGTTACATAATGCGCCCTTCACCAATAAATATCAATCAACCTAATGGGGTTGAATGACAGCGAACGAGTGGAAAGCTATGCATATTAATCTTTGCATAATATTATTGCACCGAATCTGACTTTTACTTTCTGCAGAGCTGGCAGCTCGGTTCCAACAAGTTAATAGTTAACAGATGGAATCTATTAAATATAGATGAAATTATAATATGTATTGAAAACTTTCAATTCATAAAGAAAAATATGGTAATTATGCTGTTTTACATAAAAATAATAATAGTGGTCGTGAAAAAAAATCTTTTAATTTATTTCTATATAAAGCTTGTCATGACAATAACAAACACAAAAAAAATAATTATCCAAATTGGTGCAGTCAATCGGAAGTTATACGCGTACATACATTTCGGTGATTCATTTATATTTGTAAGAAGACTAGCTTGAAGCTTCTCAGTTCTCACTTTGCTAAATTCGCTGCATGACATTCACAAATCGATCTAGAATCCCTTACTCGCCTATATAAGGCTCACGAAAATTAATTTAATCGTTCTTTTATTTGCCTTCCTGCGGATATCCTTTTTCTTTTCCGAGACAAAAATATCACGTTAAAATCGATTCAGCTGTATGGTCCCAGAGATTAGCAGTTAAAAACAAACATATTATTTATTTATTTAATAGCTTGCAAACAAAACATTAAGTGTAGTAAGTATAGATGATATAATACTTATATATATTTTTTGCCATTTATAGTTTATTCATTGAGGAAAGCTTAAAGTCTATTCAACAACGCGCTTTGACCTTTAGGAGTTAGATGCAGACTGGAGAGCAAATAAACGTAGGTACTTAAATAAACTATGTGAGTAAAGTGGCGGGGCAAAAGCTTGTATTTGTATATATTTTTACAAATTAAACGTTAAGGTCATGATAAAACATTAAAATGAATTAATAAATAGTTTGAAAATAATAATAATAATGCAGTCGATTCACATGCGTCTGTAATCTGTACGCGCACGTATAGTAACACTTCTTGCAATACGACAGGAACTGTTTGATAATGGGATCAAATTATGTCACATATGAATAATGTCATAATTTTCTCTGTAACGGATTTGGTTCCCGAGTTTACCTTCTACATACATTCAAACTCACAAACTTTATTATATTAATAATGATTAAGTAAATATATGTTATATGCTGTACTATAATTTAGTAGCTGTTTTTCCCTTTTATGTTTTACCTGTCTATATGAGAAGTTGAAGGCAGTGGTAGCCCAGTGGTAACGCGCTCGCTTGGGAAACCGAATGAAGTGAGTTCAAATCCCGGGTCTCGCACCTCTGATATTTTCATGTGCGAATCATTTCCAACATGATTACCACTTGTCTTAACGGTGAAGGAAAACATCGTGAGGAAACCTGCATGTCTGAGAGAATCTAGCAAGTTTTCAAAAGACATGTGAAGTTCGCCAACCCGCACTTGGCCAGCGTGGTGGACTATGGCCTGATTCTCCTCGTGCTGAAGGGAGGCCCGTACCCAGCAGTGGGACGTTAAAAAGGGCTGAATACATACATACATGAGAAGTTTTACCTAAAGTGGCCTCGTAAAGAAATATATGTATATTTGTACATATTTCTAATAATACCCATGAATACATCTCCATGTCATTTATTATAAAATGTTCAATCGTCATTGTTAATAAATAAGTGGGCGTATCCAGCTGTGCTGATTTGGTATTTCTCGCCAGATATTTACAATATCATGTAACAACATCGTAACAATTAAAATATAATAACTAAATCTATCTTTTTTGTACCTAGTTTATACTTTTGATTAAGTTATATTCAAAAAATAATTTCGCGATACTTTCTTGGGTAAACAGGAAAAACATGAATTCTCTTTTATTCCTTTTCTCTACCTTCACATTTATGTTCTACAATAATCGAGTTGCTTTGTTAAATGACATTTTCCGTTATTGAAATCGAACTTACCACCTTTGTAGATGGTGCTAAGTGCCAACAAGATTGTTATCACAAATATATGCGATAACACGTAAATTTTTAAAAGTAGATAGGAATTTTATGTATAAATAACATGTAATTGCTTTTAATATTATATTTTAAATGATTTTTATTTTTTTTGTAATACCTATTTTCGAAAACGATATGTAATAAATAAGTAACGAATATGATATATTTAATTCTCAGTTAAAACTTACTAGATATTATATATTCAATACAAATGATACAAATATTTCTACAAATATGCAATTTTTAAATTGATAAAAATATTTCATTCGGTTACTTAAAACACAATATTAATAAAGAATAACTAAGTAACTTAAAACACAATAATAAAAAATACGTGAAACGAAACGTACGCGTAATGCACGAACTTCAGAGCGGTCGACTCTTGACGTTTCATTTTGTCTGCGCTGTGCCGCATGTTGCCGTCCATTTTGACAAGAACAACATGTGAATATTACAGTTTTGAGTTTTTCTTCAATAAACAAAAAACATGGCTATGTTAGCAGGCCCACGTCGTAAGCAAAAAGTAATTAATTTACGTGCTAATAACAATGCATGGAGTAATGACACAAATAAGTTTGGCCAGCGAATGTTAGAGAAAATGGGATGGAGTGCTGGAAAAGGGTTAGGTGCTAAAGAAAATGGTATTGTTGAACACGTCGTGGCCAGGTATAAAAATGACGATAGCGGACTCGGTTTTAAAGACAAAAACGACCAGTGGACGAAACACGAGGATGATTTTAATGCATTGCTTGCTAACCTATCAAATGGTAAGTTATGAAAACTATATCGAGGATAAATATTTTTATTTTCATTTAAATGTTTGTTTAACATAATACTTTCTTAGATTTACGCGAATACTTGACATTTTAAATAATAGTTAATTTTAAATAATATTTAAATAATAGTTAATAAATAAAAGATTTAGACATTTTAAATAATAGTTAATAAATAAAAGTTTTATTTAAATGTTTGTTATTTAACTATGCACCTATTTTGGCACAAGTTTAGAATATGGGACATTACCCCTGGCGGAGTGGGTGGTATTTCTGGATAGGGGACGTGATAGGGCGTCGAAAAGTTAAATAAAAATTTTTCCGAAAACGTACGAGTAAAAAGTTATTGAGACTTAAAGTTACAACATTTCCATACATTTTCATATATTTCTTTTCCACCATTCGGAGTGGGTGGTATTTTTAGATAGGGGAGGTGACAGAGAGTCAAAATATATTAAAAATATTTGGAGGAAACGTACGAGTAAAAAGTTATTGAGACTTAAAGTTATAACATATCTAACACATTTCCATACATTTCTTTACCTAAATAAGTGATTACAACAGATAAACATACCTTTAACGAATAGTACGCATCCTTTTTTATGTACAAGACATATTTTCACAACAATTAATGCTTTATTGTATTTAATATTTTAATAATTTCACAACACAAACAAAATGATCTTACATTTTGACAAAAGCAAAACTGACACTTTGTTTTATATTACCGCTTAAATGACAACAGATTATATTTGATTATTTTTGCTTTTTCTGTTGGTAATATTAATAAATAAATAAATAAAAAGAAAAATATTATTTTTGTTTCATAAATACATTTATGATTTTTTATCTGATTTATGTAAAATATATTGTTTTACAATTGTACATTTAGTAAAAAAAATCATTTTTTATCTGTGAATATTTTTAATTATTTATTTATTATTCGTCATATCTGGGTTAGGTTAGGTTAGAACATTTAAGATTATATATTTATTATTCGTCATATCTGGGTTAGGTTAGGTTAGAACATTTAAGATTATTTATTTATTATTCCTCATATCTGGGTTAGGTTAGGTTAGAACATTTAAGATTATTTATTTATTATTCCTCATATCTGGGTTAGGTTTTTTTTTTTTTTTTTTTTTTTTTTTTTAGAGAGTTATTAGTTGTTTGTGTGACTCGCGGTGCTAATGGGTTACACCACGAGGCACAACATGTTTAGGTTTGCGGCTGTGTTATGACGTTCGTTCCATTGAACTCTTTTAAACAGTTGACAATGCCAGTCAAGAGCTCAACAAACGTTCCAATTGTGGACTCGTTGGTAATGATCTGGGTTAGGTTAGGTTAGAACAGTTGCCATAAATGACTAGAAAACTAGAAAATTCGAATTTCACGCAAGTACAAATAAAGACAATCATCTGGAGATCATTTTGACAATTGAAAGTGACGTTTTGACTCCAAGTGTCTAAATGGTAGTAATGTCAAAATAATGTATGGAGATGTTGTAACTTTAAGTCTCAATAACTTTTTACTCGTACGTTTTCGGAAAATTTTTTATTTAACTTTTCGACGCCCTATCACGTCCCCTATCCAGAAATACCACCCACTCCGCCAGGGGTAATGTCCCATATTCTAAACTGCAGCCCCTATTTTTATATAACATTTCGGGATATTATTGTATTATTAAAGTACTTCAATAACTATTCAATATTTTATTTATATTGGTTAAAAGATCAGAAATATATCTAAAAATAACTATTGTTTACAGGAGATGATAATAAAGAAAGCTTACACAGTGGTATTTCCTTAGAAGTGAAATCAAAGAAAAGTAAAGCTAGAATTCATTATCATAAGTTTACCCGAGGTAAAGACATCTCCCGCTATAGTGAAAAAGATTTGGCTAATATTTTTGGTAAGAAAAGTTTTAAAGAAACTGAAGAAGAAGAAACCATAAAAGAAGATGCTACAACATCAGAACACATATTTACAGAAAAAGGTAATATGGATGATTATTTTAAAAATAAAATGGCTGCCATTAAATCTAAATTATTTGATGTAGAAAATAAAGTTACACAAGAGGAGGAAATATCTGATTTTGTATTTCAAGGATTTTCAAATACTAATGATAATCAAAGTGATAAAGAAGATAAAAATTACCAATCTTTTTATGATTCTAAAACAAATATACTTAGTACAGATGAATTACCTCATTCAGACATGGAAATCAAAAAATCAATGAAAAAAAAGAAAAAGAAAAAATCACAATGCAAGGATGTTACGGAAGATAATAGTCCTTCCTCAGAATTATTGCAATCTAGGGAAAATGTAGTAAATAATGAAATTTTAACAAAAAAGAAATCAAAAAAGAAAAAGAATGAAACCCAAATGGAAGAAGAAGAAGCGCAAGAACATAGTAAATCAAAGAAAAAAAAGAAAGATAAAAAAGAGCATAATTATGTCCAGGAAGAAAATATTGATTCTTGTGATGATTATGTTCCAAAAAAAAAGAAGAAGCGGAAACAAAAAGATGTCTAGTCTAAAATAAATAAAAACTAAAAATACTTATTTCTTCTTTTTAATTAGAAAATTCTTACTTAGTTTTAGTTTATTTGTGAATAAATTAGTTTACACTTGCACTACACGGAAAATAGTCTTTTTATATATGTTTGCAATGTTTAATTAATGAACAACAATATAATAATAGCCAAATTGCTAATTTTGCCACAAGGTGTGAATAATACTGAATATAGGAACTTTAAATTAACCATCACTGATGCAGCACCATATTGCTATATGTATTATATCAATCTTAAACAGTATACATAATATGATATTTACAATTTTTTGATAAATTTTCATTTCCTATCTTTCCTTTAATATTAGTTTACAACCAAAAAAACTAAGCCACACTTAAAGATACTATTTACAAATAAACTTTTAACTTATGGAATAAGTTCATTGCATAAATGCTACATAATATACGTAGGTACGTGTCGGGTATACGTCATATATACACAAAAAGATACAGCATAATTTAGTACCTCCTTTTTTAAAAAAAAACTAACTAAAAATTACACTAAATATTAAAAAAAACTATTTTACGATCATTGTCATTTATTACATGCGTATGCAGATAAACCGGAGCGAGTATCCGAGTTACTTAATGATTGCTAGCGGCGGGCGGCGGCCATGTTGTTATAGATATCGCGCAGTTGGCATTACGTTGTTAGTGATGACAAAAGATTAAATTAACTATCTAATAAAATTATATTTAATACAGACAATTGTGCTAAAAATTGTGTTATATATTGTGTGATTTACATTGTTAGTAAAGCAATTTCAGATATATTCGTGCATTGAAGAAAACATACTTAGTAACCTCAAAAAGAAACATTAACATTCAATCGTTTTCGATGTGAAATACTAGTTATGGTGCAACACTATTTTCTTTGTCATTCAAAAATCAAAATACAAGACAAAGACATTAGAGTTTAGACAATTGACATTTGACATACACTGTCAAATTGCACGTGCGTTTATTTTGTGAAATAATTATTGCTGTATTTTAAACATTCAAATCAAACGAAACTCATTCGCTACAATATTAACTACATAATAAACTACACAATAACTAAATATCATTTATATTTTATTCATGTTATAACACCAATAATCAAGTTAAATCATTGAAATGGTTATACAAGTTGAACCCGAAGAACTGTTGGATACTAAAATTCAAAAACATAAAATGGAATCCAAAAAATATATTGTTTTTAAAAATCACGTACGAGAAATAAAGGAACAGCCAGAAGAAGTAAAAATTTTAAAAGATTTAAATGAAGAAAAACACGAAAAATACAATAAAAATGAAGTGCACAAACAGAGTTCATCGTCGTCAGAAGACGATCAAATAAATACAGTTATTGCCACTAAGGATTTAGAAGAATTAAAAACAGTATATAAAAAATGCAAATCAATTTTAAATAAAATTGAAACAAAGTATGGACACCTATTAGACTTAAATGATGAAGATGAGTACAGATACCCGAAAAGAAAGAGAGTAAGTTTAAATGATAATTTTCAACATAAATGTATATGCACTCCTAACAAGAAAACAATTTTTACAGAAGACGGCCAACAAGTATCACAGACAGATATTATATCAGAAAGTCATATATGTGTCTCGAACAATAAGTATCAAAATACATATGAAAGTATTCAAGTAGATTACGAAAATGAATATACCATTTTGCCAGATAATATACAAGAACTAACAAAAATACTGAAGGATTCAGAAATAACTAGAAATTTTAGAAATAGAGTTATAGAAAAAATTAGGTATTTGAGATATGAAAACCTCAATGAAATAAAATATAAAAAGGAATCTTTAGTGAAAAAATTAAAATCTAATCCAGAAGAAATTATAGATTTTAAAGGGACTAATATATCATCTTTACCAGGATATCCAACAACATAAATGTTATGTTGAATATATTGTTGATATTACATACCTATGTAATAATAATTTTTTAAGTATGCTAAATATGAACTATTTTTCTTTATAGTGGTCATAATTGGAGATTTGTATTTTTCAGCAATCTTGCGATATTTTATAATTTTTAGTATAGTAGTAATGAAATGTTTATATTACTTGTATTGATTGTAAAATCTTAAAATGAAAGATTTTTATTTTGAGATATAAAAGTCATGTTTATCTATGGTTACAGTAGTGTAAGATGCCACAATTTTTACTTCTATGTTTTGAACTTTTCTTTATTCGTACTAATAAAAGTCTATAAATGAAAAGGCAGATTTTCAACCATGGTGTAGTGTCTTACTTTTTTAGCATGGCTTAGGCAAATATGGTGATATAATATAATAGTGGTAGCACAGTGGTGTCCCACTCGCTTAGGAAACCAAGTGAAGCGGGTTCAAATCTTAGATCCCCGTGTTAGCCATATAAATAATTATTTTTTCGTTTGAATTATTTTTCTAATGTTTTAATACTCATCATCCTATTCTGGAGTAAGAGAAATCAAAAAAATCAAATATCATAAAAATTGGTCTGGCCGTCCTTGAGTTATAAATGGTGTAACTAACATGACTTCGTTTTATATATATAGATAAATACCTTTTAAATTTAAACTGGTAATTAATGTATGATATGTAGTATGGTGGATTTAAATATAAATTTGTATTAGCTTTGACCTTGTAATATTGTTGTCCTGTATAGGTTTTATCTGACCCAGTACAAAATTAATGTTTAAAGTTTTGTGAGAAAATAATTGTTCTGTGGTTTATCATTTTTAAATACTGTTTATACAAAATTTCTATGATATCTTTCTTAAAAGCTTTAATGCAATGAACAGTAATTAATAAAAAGTATTTACTTTGTAAAATACATATAGTTTTATTTTTAATTCCTTCATTATATCTCATATTATTGGACTACTTTACTAAAAGGACTGAACCTCACAATAGTGCGGATCACAGTCTTCTCGGTCCGATATCGCTTGGTAAAGTTTTTGTAAACAAGAAACATTGCTGGAGTGTGAGTCTTACTGATAGTGTGAATGCACTCATTATTTCTGGTATAATAATACTTTACCAGACCCATATCCGACCAAGAACGAACCGTGATCGGCATTCGGCACTATAGTGTGAATCGAGCCTAGTTGTGACAATTTGCATGTGTGTATTCGTATGTTTGTTATTTCGTTGTGTTAAAAGGGCTGGACAGATATGGATAATATTTAGTACGCAGGTAGACTATCTTCTGAAATAACACATAAGCTGCTGACATATTTAATGGAGAAAAGTTACATAAGGTAATATATTCAACTAGCATTGCCCGCGGCTCCACTCGCGTTCAGATGACCAAAAAACAAATTCTTAGGTTTTACATAGTATACTCTTACATTGCAGTTTTTGTATTTTTTCTCAGAAATTAGATATTTTCCCGCGGTAAAAAGTATCCTATATGTTGACCCGGATAAGCAGCTATCACCTTATCAAATTTCATCAAAATCCACCTTAGTGGTTTTTCTGTGATGCGGTAACTTAACAGACAGACAGACAAAAATTTTAAAAACTATAGATTCGACCTCTATCGATAATAATGTTTATTTCAATAAGATTTCCCAAAAAATATTTAATGTACAGATTCGTTTTAGTTATCATTTTATTATATGTATAGAAAATCTGTCCGTCAAATTTTGTATATTGAAGATACTTGATAGTTGTGGTCAAATAGGTCATAGGGGTGTAGGTACCAGCAGTTTTCTAAACCAGAGGACGCACTTTCAATTTCCCTAAATGGTAAATGATAGTATTGACCAAGTTCTTTCGAGTTTTCAGTTATGTAAACTGCTAAGGAGGTCTGTCTTCAAAGTTTTTACACCAAAGTAAATAATAAGTAGTCCACGTATTATCGTATGTACCTAAGTGCGTTCATTATTAAAAAATATATCTATTTTATTTTAAATTTGATAAATTATCCCATACGTGTCTGTGGTTTTTAATTTAGTACAGTGACTTAAGTATTTCTATACCCACAATAATTAATTTTATATGGTTTTCTATTATTACTTCTTACATTAAATTATTGGCAACATTTTGTAGCAAAACTTATTAATTCGATATACGTGGTTGACATGGTGCGTCGCATCATAATTTTGAATATCGGCAGGTAGATATAAGATATGCCATTATATTCCTTATTCATAGAGCTAAAGAGAGTATAAAGCTGTGTTTAACTTTAAATTTAGTAGAACTACGAGACATAGAATGTACATTGTCTGCAAAGTAACCCACTGCCTTCTGTCGTGGAATGCGTTTGTACAACAATTAACACCTTATCTACTTGCAAATAGGGACTAATTTGACTACATATGCAAAGTGGCGATTGCCATGTATAGGATTGCAGGTTGAATAATGATGCCGTCCAATGTTTACTGCGTACGCGACAGCTTTATGAAGTAGCTGGAATTTGGTTTGAGGTTTTCTGCGTATTTAAACGACAGGTGGTATCGATTTAGGTAAATAGCGGTGAATGTAAATACGCACAGACTCGATTCTCAGTTCGATAGGTATTTCGTCTACCTTAATCAAAGCCTATACATATAATATACTTACAACTATTTAAAATCGATGTTAAATTGTGATAAACTTTTTTATTAATATGATCGATGAGCCTGATTCATCGTTAAGGTATATGATCCGCCGATATTAGGACAAGCAGATCTGCAAACTGAATGCGCATGTTTAAGCCAATCAAATTAAAAGAATATGATCATTCTGAATTTTTAAATGAGACTACCATTGCCCGCGGCTCCGCCCGCGTTCAGATAACCAAAAACTAAATTCTTAGGTTTTACATATTAATATACTCTTACATTGCAGTTTTGTATTTTTTCTTAGAAATGAGATATTTTCCCGCCGTAAAAAGTATCCTATAAGTTGATCCGGATAACCAGCTGTCACCATACCTAATTTTATGAAAATCCCTCCAGTGGTTTTTCTGTGATGCGGTAACAGACAGACAGACATAAATTCTAAAAACTATACATTCGGCCTCTGTATCGATAATAATGTTTATTTCAATAAGATTTAACCAAAAATTATTTAATGTACAGATTCGGCTTAGTTACAATTTTATTATATGTATAGAAAAGAGCTCGATCCACGTTAGTTTGAACTCGGCACTATTATGATACTGCCTTCGAAGTTCGAACCTAAACAAGCACAAGGTAGTACTGTAATTTCATATGGCGCGACGCGGCGCCATCGGTGGACGCCTACGATAGAACCTTCGGCATACGATTAGAAACATTAAAAAAATTCAAATTAGTTTTTTTTCTCTTTAATTTATAATAAAAGTGTTTTATTAAAATTCAAATGATTTAAGGAGAATCAATATAAAAACATTACATGTTACGTGTTTGTGCTTTTTTGGGGGATGGATAATTAAAAAAAAACTTTCACAATTACAATAAACTGTGACAGTTGTTTTATGTGATAAAGTGCACTTATTTTGATGGACACACTTATTCCGAAAATGAAATTGGATAATTTTGGACTTGAAAAATTACAGGTTTGGGTTTTGTTCACATTATGTATTTTTTATATCCTGTTTGTAATTTACAATATTTTTTTTCCAATAATATCATATTAATATAAAAAAATCGTTTTCCCTAAATGACACATGAAAATAATGAAATTTGTATAGTACCTATAAATTTAAATGATTTATTTATTAAAAATATAAAATATTTCTCCTTGTAAATATCAATTTAGTCAGATTTACTTTCTTTAATTTTAAATAAACAAAAAATTCATGAAATCTGGTTAAATTTTGTCGTCTTAAGTACTTACTAATCTTCCTTTGCCCTTAATTAACGATATCTACTATGAAGTAATTGTTAAAACTTTCTTTTTCTATTTCATGCCTAGAATCATATATAAATACTGGGAAAAACGTAACTGGTTCTAATCTCATTAGTTATTGGTGGGAAGGTAAACTGCTTCTGTAGGTTCTTTCGAGTTCCGGCTAACATACTTAGCTTAGGTCATAACTCATAAACAAGGTGCACTATGATTTTTTTTTGTTTTCGTTAACATAAACAATACAGGTTTAAACAGCACTAATTAATTTTATGTATTGTAGAAAAGGGTAATTTTAAATCAAATGACATCTAATATGCATATCGTAAGCCTCATTACCTACTACCTTGCATTAGAGAATTTATAAACATTCATGCATTATACTTTGTAAATATTTTGTTTCAAGACAGGATCGTTGATTGTTACTTATTTATAAAGTAACTAGCGGCTCACTCTCTTCGCTCGGGGTTGCTTCTGGAATAATAAAAACAAATCCATCCCACGGGAACCGTACATTTTTCCGGGACAAAAAGTAGCCTATGTGTTATTTTTTTGATGTATAGAGTTATAATCTATATTATTGTAAGGTTTCGGTTAAGATTATTAATTTTTGCGTGAAAGAGTAACAAACATCCATTCATCTATACATCAGACATCCATAGTACCATACATCCTCACAATCTTTCGCATTTATAATATTAGTAGGATAAGTTATAGTAAAATCTCTCCATACCAGCATAATAGATAACGCCTCTCTTCTATTAAGTCACTTAATTTAAGTGAGAGTTTTTAAGAAGACATCAAGTGGTCATATTAATATTTTTTTGTAGAAATATTTAGGTAGTTTGCTTACCTACTGTTTATGAATTGAATTTTAAGCCGCCACTTATTTTTTCAGAGCGTGAAATTAAACTATCAAACAATTTTTTCGAATTTATGTCAAAATCGGTTTATCTGTTTGACAAAGTTAAGTTTAAAAACAGCCAGACACGTTTATATTAATAATTTTAATACGATAGTTAAAATGGGTTGGTACTTGGTATGGGTTAAAATCGACATCCACGAAAAAATAACATTTATTCTTTGATCTAAAGCTTTTAAAATATATGAATTGACTGATTATAAGGTACACTTTTCATATATTTATGTACTTGTAATAAAAATAATCTTAAGTAGGTAAATATTTTGTGTTACACAAGCGAAGAGATATTTAGATGTGCGTAGGAGCGGTTTATGGTCTTATAGCACAGCTCTACAGTCTTTAAAGCTGTTGGTTTAATTTTATTGAACATTATTTATTACATAATATATTACATAACATTATTTTTGTTGCTTAAAAATGTTAATAAAATAATACAAAACTAGACAGCTCCATTATGTCAGCTACAACCTACACCTGTTACCAGTACCTACTCATTTTAAAAGGTCTATGAAACGTACCTATGTAGAGAATAAAGTCACGATACCCAGATCATAAGACTGCGACAAAGATCCCAGACACAAGGCTCAATTTTGTTTTTCTTTCTTCCATCTTCTATTTTGGTTTAATTAATTTGGTTCATGGATTACATTAGCGTGACCTTAAAGTAGCTAATTCAATATATAATATCAATGAATTTGTTTGATTGTTTCGTTTTTGTGTTAATATGAATGTAAGAGATAAGTCCTGAATTCACTAGAAAGCTACATTTTTGAGAGCGATACAATTTACAAACCCTTTGGTCTTTTATATACTTATTTAATTTAATAATCGAATACTATTACACATTATCTAATATATAAAATTCTCGTGTCACAGTGTTTGTAACAAAATTCCTCCAAAACGGCTTGATCGATTCTTATGAAATTTTGTGTGTATATTCTATAGGTCTGAGAATAGGACGTTAACTATTTTTCATACCCCTAAGTGATAATATTGGTCCAACCTAGGGACAAACCTGAACGGAACGAGGGTGAGTCGCTAGTATACCTATAGGTTTAAAAGTATATTTATATTAATTTTAATATGGGAGATAACATATTGTAACTTGCATCATATCTCATCAAATGTGTAGGAAGTTTACAAATGCAAGTATAATCAAGAACTCGTTAATGCTTTGAGAGACGTGAATAACAATGCATTAATCAATATATCCTACATACTAGCGCTTGACTGAATGATAATATAATAACACGTACTGCGTACATCAGATACTCCTATTTCGATAGTATTTATGATATTTAGCGAAAGTCAGTTAGGTTAATTTTTATCTAGTCTTCGCGGGTATAGGTTTTTCCCACGATAACAGAATCCATACTTCCAGATGAAATATGGTTGAAACCCTGGGAAGGACATAGGATAATTTTTATCCCAGAAATTTTCCCTTAAAGGGGTGAAAATGGGGCAAGGGGAATCAATCATTTCTCAAGTATGGGATATTATATTTTTTATTTTATAAAGTACTTACTTACTTTTCCATACCTATATATATATATATATATATATATATATATATATATATATATATATATGCATGTACATATATATAGTCTATTCTATACTAAATGCTAAAACGTACTATTATAATTATAACTAAAATGTCT
The DNA here is from genome assembly GCA_921882275.1 of Brenthis ino. Classification (NCBI taxonomy): domain Eukaryota; kingdom Metazoa; phylum Arthropoda; class Insecta; order Lepidoptera; family Nymphalidae; genus Brenthis; species Brenthis ino. Next base: position 20,917,632 of record OV170229.1, on the reverse strand, counting down.
GGTCAGTAAAGTATGAGTTAATGTGATCTATCAGCTAGTCAAAATAAATGCGCACTTAAAATATTTCATTTACATTTAAATTTTAAAATGTCGTTATTATGAAGCTTTTCTTACGTCATAAGTTATAACTCTAGCCGCTGGAGTGTAGTGTTTGTAAAGATGAAATGACTGTTTTGAAATATGTTAATCCCGACATTACCTACCTAATCGAATTTTCTGTGGTTTATCATTCAAGTTTCAACTCCGTGTCCTCTGAGACTAATCTAATCTGTTTACGGTGGTACGGCTTCTACGCCTTTTAAACCTACTTTGCATTCATACATATTTTCATTAACTCTAAGGTTTTAGTTTGCGATTGATTTTCTAATAATACATATTATTATTTTTAATACTAGCATTGCCCGCGGCTCCGCCCGCGTTCAGATGACCAAAAACCAAATTCTTAGGCTTTACATATTAGTATATTTTTACAATGCAGTTTTTGTATTTTTTCTCAGAGTTGAGATATTTTGCCGCGGTAAAAAATATCCTATATGTTACCCGAAAAACCAGCTATCACCATACCATATTTCGTGAAAATCCCTCCAGTGGTTTTTCCTTGATGAAAATGCTGTCAAACTATCTTCTTACCAAATGTCATCTAAATCGGTTAAGTAGATCCAAAGATTACCCCCTACAACGTCATAAACTCACAAACTTTACCTCTTTATAATATTAGTATAGATTAAGTTCAAAATTTCATTTTAATTGCTTCATTTTAAAACTATTTTAAAATGGCTTTCATCATCCACTGATATCGTATCCTTGAACATATTCATATAAAGGATGTAAAACGGATGTAAGTGTTACTTAACATTCAGTGCATAACGTAAACTTCATGTATTATCACCGGAATTCTATTAAATTCACTCAAATAGAACATTTTTTTATGATTCATTCTTTTAATTGATGGAATGCACTAATAATGTATGCAGTAGTTAAGCGTATAGCTAATTATTCAAATATTTTCACTAAATACTTTTCTTCAATGATTTATGCGATAGTTACTTATAGATTTATATTAATACTAGCATTGCCCGCGGCTCCGCCCGCGTTCAGATGACCAAAAAGCAAATTCTTAGGTTTTACATATTAGTATACTCTTACAATTCAGTTTTTGTATTTTTTCTCAGAAATGAGACATTTTCCCGCGGTAAAAATTATCCTATATGTTGACCCGGATAACCAGCTATCATCATACCAAATTTCATCAAAATCTGTCCAGTGGGTTTCTCGTGATGCGGTAACAGACAGACAGACAGACAGACAAAAATTCTAAAAACTATAGATTCGTACTCTGTATCGATAATAATGTCTATTTCAATTAGATTTTCCAAAAAATATTTAATGTACAGATTCGATTTTTTTATTATATGTATAGACTAGAGACTCTCCCTCGATTCACTCGGGTTCGTCCCTAGTAAGAAACAAAAACAAATTATCCCACGGGAACCGTACATATTTCCGGGATAAAAAGTAACCTATGTGATAGTCTATCTCTGTGCGAAATTTTATGCAGATCCGTTTAGCCGTTCTGGCGTGATTGAGTAATAAACATCCATCCATCCTCACAAACTTTCACATATAATATTAAGTATGGATATGGATTAATGGGATTTTGCTCTCAAATTTCAAAAAAATGTCAAATATATTTGTTTTTAGACTTAATTAGGTGATATTAGTACTTGTTTATTTGCCAGCTCACTTTCGTCTATTCAAACTAAATTCAAAGTGAATCTTGATACAAACATGATACTATTAGACATTAGTAATGCAACGCCTTAACTTTGCATGACAATAGATTGATGTGAAGAATTTTGATGGATTTCTTATCGTGGTAACTTGAACTGTGAGTTGGCTGAGGTGCCTCTTTGTAATTACGATGAGTTGATTCGATTGAGATTACTATTATGACTATTACTAGATAGTTGTAATAAAATATGTTAAATCAATATTAGTGTAAGTATCTACTAATATTATAAAGAGGCAGAGTTTGTTTGTTTGATTGAACGCGCTAATCTCTGGAACTACTAAGCAGATTTGAAAAATTTTGCAGTCAAAAAATCGGGCAGACTTCCATACATTAATGTAAAACTGATGTTTATAATCAAAAAAATTTAACGCGGGTGAAACCGTGGGGTACAGCTAGTCTATAATAAAACTGTAACAGAATTAAAGCTACACGTTAATTATTATTGATGTAAATAGTGTTCAAAAGGACGATATAGGATTTTTGGTCTGTCAAAAACGAATGGATGGAATGTGACCGAAGTGGGAGTCATGATAATTGGCCGACGGCCGTGCGTGCACCATACTTACTGTACGTAGCTTATCCACGAAAAGGTATAATACGACCTTACCTCAGTATTATTACAAACAATACAAAAAATGAAAGCTTTGCATTGTCTTTGCTACTCTAAAAATGTAGCCTCTAAGTATAGATTTTTACTCAGTAACTAAAAATAAGCAAATAAATCAAAAAATAATCTGTACGATAAAATTATAATAATAATTTATGAACGGGCTTACAAATTAAACCTTTAAATTCCCTTTTGAATACGAAAAACCTTCAAATGTGTCCATTACCGATTGCCGATGGCTATGTAATAGGATTTCTAACCAGATTACGATAAGTTGCGCAACCGTAATATCGGTATGGCTAACAAAGTAACAAAGGGTTTTTTTATGCAATATATCGCGCTATTTCCCGTTAATATATCTAGGTCAGCTATCGAAGGCTATGTATGCTGGTCTGACCAATGTTTTTTTTGCGTAATTAATGGATAAGCTTAGTAAATTACCTAAGGGTTTATACTTTAAGTGTAATTATTTATTAGGCTATAACACATTAAAAAAATAAAGAGTGCTTGTATAAATGTGTACACGTGCACGAATTAAACTTTTATTGTGCATGCAATTTATGTTTTAAATAATTAGGATAGGTGAGATACTAAAATACCGTGTGTGTGTTTCCTTATGTACGCACGTAAGAAGTTATACCTCTTTGGCGTAATAGAACAAAAATACCTAAAGATATCCCGTATGTCACAACTCTCTGTTTGAAAAGGAATGATACATTTTAATAAAAATAATTAAATAACGCATATTTGGCATAATATAATCATATATTTATATAATATCGTTTAGGAAAAGAATATAATATTAGGTATATATCATTTGTCAGACAATAACAACGGTTACCATGGAAACAAACGTTCGCCTCTCCCGATCACACTTTTCGTAACGCTCTCGTCACGCATTCACCAGCTTACTCTCCAAGAAACGTGCGTAAAGAAGTTTTACTTCAAAAATATAATTTTCCATTACTACATCTTCTCCCTGCCCATTTCCCAATCACTTGGGGTCGGCGCAGTACATCTTCTGTACTGCTGATAGGATTTGGCAAAGGTTTTACGACCGGCCGCCTGCCTGACGTCAAACCTCCTTGGGAATTTCCATTACTACATATATGCAAATAATGCCACATAGTTCCATGTTATATCCCTTGCCATGGTAGCCAAATAGAGTGCCAAGTTCTACAATCTCTAAAATGTATTATATGTACATAGCTCTCTCTCTCTTCCAGTATAATTATAATTCTTTACAAATACGTACGTTAGGAGAACTTATGACGTCACTTTCTTAAGTGTAATCAATACTTATTCTTTAAAAGTCCTTCGAGTTCTGTCCCTCACTGTATATTCCATTCATAGTAATGACTTGTAGTACATATATACTTTGTATGTCTTTGTGATTGTTGTTTTTACATGCCCAAACCACTAGAGCGTATTTTTTTTCATTATGAATTAATATACATACTTTCATTATAATCTGCCACGCTACGTCTCTTCATTGCAATTTTATCAGCAAACTGATGCCGCGCAGTCTTCTAAGAGATCGCATTTCTATTACATACGTCTAACTTTCATACTACATGCATTTTAACGTTTTGTTGCTGTGTAATAGAGTACCTTCGTAAATGGTAATCTGCATATGGTTTGTAAATATTGTAAGTACCTATCTATATTGTTTTAAATAATACTATCTTTTCGGAATTTTTCGTGGATATATTTTGATTTTTGGTTCCTGAATTTTCGAATGCTTTACAACATTCATGGACACGGGAAGTCTCTTCTAGTCATTTTTTTTAATTTAAAATGTCAAATATTCACGTAAATCTAAGTAAGTATTATTATCTATATATTATGTTTTAAGATATTTATTCCAAATGAGTCAATAATTACAACTATTTCACGTAATTTAGGTCATTACTAACATTCTAGTAGTGTAGGTAATCTGAGAAATAGGGAAGGGCAGGCTGAGTATCCATTGCACTTTGCAGTTCAAACTTGTTTCTTTGTTTACACAACTCGCTTTGATCCTTTGTGAAAAGCCTCATCAAGCTCAGATTACAATCTACTGTTATGTTTTAGAAATGAGTTAATACGACTTTATGGCTTTTTATCTGAGTTGTTGAAAAATACTAAAGTTTGTTATTGAAGTTATGTAATTATTTTTCTTGTAGTACAATCTCTTTGACTTCTATTAATTTTAACTAGCATGGCTGGTTACTTTAGACTTATATTTATGAAAATGAAATATACATATTTAATTTTATTTAGTCTAACTTAAAGTAGACTGTAGATAAGGGAGTCATTTAAACATATTTACAGACATATCTCAAATATACAATATCGATTAAACGAATCAACATTTATGAAACAAGTGAATATCCGCATCCTTTTTATATTTTTTAAATACATTCCTATCAGCCAAGGTCACAAAAATAAATGCTTTATACATAAATTATTACAAATTAATCAAATATATTATTTTTTCATTAAAACGCTCATATATAATGCAACCTTACACGATTATATGTTTAATCGATGAAAAGGTACAAAACAACCTGATAGATGGAGAATTTTTTAACCTAGTCATAATTATTATAATTTTTCATGACCATTCGTTTCCGCCCGCGTTGAGATGACCAAAAACCAAATTCTTAGGTTTTACTTATTAGTATACTCTTACATTGCAGTTTTTGTATTTTTTCTTAAAAAATAGATATTTTTCCGCGGTAAAAAGTATCTTATATGTTGACCCGTATAACCAGCTATCACCATACCAAATTTCATCAAAATCCCTCAAGTGGTTTTTCTGTGGTGCGGTAACAGACAGACAGACATACAAAAATTCTAAAAACTATAGATTCGCCCTCTGTATCGATAATAATGTTTATTTCAATAAGATTTTCCAAAAAATATTTAATATACAGATTCGGCTTAGTTACAATTTTATTATATGTATAGATAAATGTTATGTTTATTGTTCGCAGACCGCGGAACGTAGCTCCGGCTGGGAAACACACAGGGTTCGATTAAACAGGGTGCCTGGCTACGGTTTCGGTATCGCCGTGTCTGGGGGTAGAGACAACCCGCACTTCGCGAGCGGCGACCCTTCCATTGCTGTTTCTGATGTGCTGAGAGGTGGTCCTGCGGAAGATAAACTACAGTAAGTATACTTACGACAAACTCCATTATCCTATCTATTCATTGGTTTTCTTACTAGCGATATGAATTTGACATATTATGCAATATATGTAAAAAAAAATCTCAGATCAGGATCCACCTTTCTTAGTTAAAACTCATATTGTGAAATTTTTGTTGACTCGTTACAATTTTTCTTCTGAAATTTGCAATAGGAAATTTAAATACAGTTATAAAATATTTTTATTTCAATGTTTTTTTTCTTAAAGAAATAATTATGCCTATATTCATATTAAAGTCCCATTGATGTTAATATGATATTTGTACAAGAACATAAACTTATTTGCAAAATAATGACTAAAAATATAAATAATTTCTAAAATAAATCAAAATATGTTGGAATATTAACACACAGCACCATCTAGTTCCATGGTAAGCTTATGAGGCTTGTGTTATGGATACCAGATAGTTGATACACTACACATATATAACTTTAAATATAAGCATATTATAAAATATTAACACCCATGACTGGAGTACAAACATTTGTGCTCATCACACAAATGAATGCCTCCAGCGGGACTCGAACCCGCGACCGCTGGCACGGCAAGTAGGGTCACTACGGACTAAGCCAAACGTGTCGTCAAAATGAATGATTAAATGATTTAATTTAATTCTTATGTCAAATCAAACCTCTTTGGGCATCATTTTATCAACATAGAGTACACTTAACAGTATAATCATTATTATTAAAAAAGCTATATATAATATGTATTTTCAGAGTAAATGACAGGATAGTATCTGTAAACGGAGTGCCTTTAGAGAATGTGGAATACGCGCGGGCGGTTCAAGTTCTACGGGAGTCTGGAGCAACAGTATCTCTTGTGGTTCGGAGACGAGCTCCGGCCCCACCACCGACCGCCCCCACCACCATTAAGTTGGCACTCACTAGGAATGGGAAGAAAGAAGGTTGGAAATAGTTCCTTTTCTAGTATTAGCAATTTGGCTTGACCAGTATGGTTTTTAACCCCCGATGCAAAAAGAGGGGTGTTATAAGTTTGACGTCGATGTCTGTCTGTGTGTGTGTGTGTGTCTGTGGCATCGTTGCTCTTAAACGGATGGACCGATTTCGATGCAGTTTTTTTTTCATTTGAAAGCCAGTTTCCTTGCAGTGGTTTTTAACTATGTTTGATTAATATTGGTCCAGCAGTGTAAAAGTATCAGCTCTTTTCCAAAATGTTGTAAGGCATTTTGGCGTATGATTACTCAATAAAGTGCTTCACGCGTGCCAGTGTACTCGTTAAATGACAATTAATTTGCGTAGGGGGATTTTTAAATTTTTAATGGACGCCTCGCATTGAAAGAAGATCCGGACACCTATGAGACGTTAAGAAAGGCTGAATACATTTTGTTATTAAAAATGGAGAATAAAAGTCTTTTTAATACTTAAAATAAAGAAAAATATGTTCATTCTGTGTTTTTTATATTAATTACTATGTACTTACCTATTATTACCAAACCTGTACAACAACAGTTAAAAAGTTTAAAAAACTTCACTTTAAATGAAACCCTACTAAGGGCTAAGCATTCAAATCTTATGTTAATTACTTACCAGTGTAAGTAACTGTAATTACACTATTATAATAATTACGCTACATGTAGAGTATGTAACGAGATTTCATAATGATACCTTTGGCATTACGTTACCAACGTCTATGACTGCAAGGACTTTAATTTTTTTGCCAGTTTTAATATATGCGTACTTATATACATTGCTTAGAAAAGAAAACAATATATTATATATCTAATATATACACTTCAAGTAAAATTTTTTTCTTTGTTTTAAAATTAGGAGCAATTTCGAATGTATTAATTAATATTTTATGTTATTTCAAATTAAATGTATGTACCGTTTTAGGAAATAAACTCTAACTCTATCGAATTTCAATTCCAGATTTTGGCATCGTTCTTGGCTGCAAAATCTATGTCAAAGAGCTAACAATGCGAGCAAGAGAACAGCTAAACCAAGCTGGTCAAGGATTATGTGAAGGAGATGTTATTACTCGAATCAATAACACAGCAGTAACAGACGCAATGACTCTGAAGGAAGCTAAGAAGCTCGTTGAGTCTTGCAAGGACAGACTCAATCTGGTCATCACTAGAGAACTTATAAGAGAAGAGACTGTGACCAATGGGAATTACAATCAAAACAATTATAGTAGCCTAGGTATGTATTTTTTTTTAAATATGTTGGGACATTAACACACAATACCATCTAGTTGAAAGGTAAGCTACGAGGCTTGTGTTATGGATACCGGCTAGTTGATACACTACACAAGTAAATAACTTTAAATACATACATATTATAAATATAAACACCCATGACTGGAGTACAAACATTCGTGCTCATCACACAAATGAAATGCCCCAGCGGGACTCGAACCCGCGACCGCTGGTACAACAAGTACGGTCACTACAAACTGAACCAGACGTGTCATCAATTGAAAGTTAATCAAATTTTAGTTATTGTTTATGACTTCTTAAATGTATAGTTACAGCTTTGAGTGGAAAAAATGTATTTTAAATACATTACGTATTTAAAGTAATTCCGAGACAAATGGTCATATATGAATCACTAGTTATTAGTATATAGTTATTATATATTATAGTTATTATATATTAGTGGACAATAAAAAATAATATTATGTCAACCCCCTATAATGCAATTAACAAGCAAAATAAGGACAGCTCTACTAGTATTATAGAAAACCTATTAGTTACGGAACTAACACCCATGACGCATACTTTATTAAACCCGTTTCCATTATTGACGGTATCCTTAACCTCAGTTGGCCTTCTCTTGCGTAATGTGATATTTAGACAATCACAATGTATGTTATATCCTTGGCACTTTGTCTTTAAGAAAGCTTAGAAAAATGAAATTTATCATTTATTTTACTAAATTAAATTTCTAATAATACACTACTCGTATTATTTTTATATTTTATATAATATTATAAATGTGAAAGTTTGTTAGTATGTATGGATGTTTGTTACTCTTTCACGCCAGAACGGCTGAACGGATCTGGATCAAATTTGGCACAGAGATAGATTATAGTCTGCAATAACACATAGGCTAATTTTTATCCTGGAAAAATTTACGGTTCCCGAGGGATAGGTTTCTTTTTGTTTTCTTTGAGGCGAACCCGAGCAAAGCGAGGGTGAATCGCTAGTAAGGATTTTTTTTCGTCTTAAAGATATTTCCAACAATATTTTACTAGCATTATACCTTTAGTTGCTTAAATGAAATATTTGTAATCTTTTTCTATATTTGTAATCTTATATTTTTATCTATGTTAGAAAAAAAGATTATCACTATCTTCTTCTTTCTTCTAAATTTTTTGTTTGTAAGGAAATGTGCGAGCACTATTTAATTTTAGCAGATACGTTGTAAGATTCTATTTTTGCAGTAAGAGCGTGACTCCACTGAGCCATCTACTCCATGTGTATACATATTTTTTTTAAATAATCTAGGATAATAGGGTAATTTCTTCTAAACAATGTTCTTTTTACATACAGATTTCTCATCTTCAGAGGCTACACCTCACACAACGTTCCCGAACAGTGGTGACAATTTGTCATCACCGTATTCTAGCAGTGGACAGAACTTATATGTAGCGGCGCCAGTACGAAGTGACAATAGACGAGGAATGTCTCATGATGAACAGCCTCCAAGGCCACCTCCTCCGAGGAGTGACGGTATATATGGCTTTTTAACTTTGATATATCGACTGATTCGTTGGTTAGTGGATAGCATTAACTTCTGCAGATCCAGTGGTCATGTGTTCGATTCAAGTGTGGAGTTTTTTTGCTAGAAAATTCTCAGTAACAGCCCGGTGGGCAGTTAGCATGGAAAGAACGTATCGCGTTGGTCCTATGCCTGTACTTTCACCGTGAATTTCGAACTATGGTCACATCGTAGTATGAGAGTTAAAAGAATAAGGATTGCACTTGTGTTTGCGCCAATACTTGTGCACTATACATTTTCTGTGCAGATGCATAGTATAAGTGAGACTGGCCGCCATGATCGAAATCGGTCATAAGAAAGTTATATTTCGATATATGTACATACATATAATTTTTTTTTATATTCTTTATGTAGTATGTACAGATTATTTTTCTATTGTCTTATCTTTACATTAATTTCATTGTTTCTTGTATGTAGTATGAATTATTATAGATATATTAATATTTTCAGATTACTACAGTAGTCGTAGGCAATTATATGAAGAGGATGGCATGACCAATCAAAGAAATAAGCCACCGTAAGTGTTTAATGTATATCTATACTAATTACTATATTTTCAATATATATTTTACTAGCAAACCTTGAAACCACGCCACAAAAGAGCATTAAAAAATTGGTTGGAAAATAAAAAATAATTGGATGTCGACAACTACGCTATCTACTCGGTGAAACTATAGCTTGAAGCCATCCATGTGGCCATGCCGCTGTTTTTGCTGTTCGCTTATACTAAATACTTCGCCATTGTCGTCTACCTAAAAATTAACTGGGGTTAGGCAATATGTCATTATGCAAACATTGAAGCAAAGAATGCGATAGTTCTACAACGCTTTAACTTCCAAACTGTTCGCCATAAAATTGGTGTTTTTGGACATCCGCAGCACACTGCGCTGCATTTGACAACGTTTCCGTTAAAATAAACGGGCCTAATATACAGGTTTTCATATGATGCTAAAATGTTACCGTCCAATTCCATTCCAGGAGTGAACCGCGACTAATAAGCTTCCAGAAGGAAGGGTCGGTGGGGCTGCGGCTGTGCGGCGGCAACCGCTCCGGCGTGTTCGTGTCGGGCGTGCAGGCCGCCAGCCCCGCCGCGCTGCAGGGCCTGCAGCCCGCGGACAAGATACTTAAGGTAATCCGGACTAGGATCGGAAATGTGGATGTGTGTGTGTGTGTGTATGTGTTTGTGCTTCTGGGAGTGGCTACGCACGTGTCTGTGTGACACGTGGGAGAAATATAGTACGCAGTTAGACTATGACCTAGAGTAACATATGGGCTACTGTAGGCTAGGTATAAAAAGTAAGTGAGGCTATGTTATAAAAATTTTAACGTCCCACTATTGGAAACGGGCTTCCTGGAATATGCACTGTGCATATTAATTTTTTACATAAACTTGTACGTTTTGTTTGATAGAAAGGATTTAGACCGTTACGATACTTTTCTCAAATAAATAAATCATTCAACAGAATAACAAAAAAGCTAATATTATAAACAGAATAACATTTAAATATATTTATTTTAAAGGTGAACGACATGGAAATGAAGGGTGTGACTCGGGAGGAAGCGGTACTGTTCCTGCTGAGTCTACAGGAGAGGATAGACCTCATAGTGCAGCACTCGCCGGAAGAATACAACGCGGTCGCTAGTGGGCAGATCCGTGAGTTTTTTATGAGTTCTATACTTTCAAAAAACTTTAGTATACTCGCATGCCTGGATCGTAGGTGGAAAATTACACATATACATAACTACTCATACATGCATACACACATACATACGTATATATTTACACCGAAATTGCACTTCTTTATTCTTGTTATATATACCTAGATGTAAATTTTTAATATAGCACGTTGATACAATAACAATAAGACAATAACAAAAAGAATCACGCTATCTCTTAATTGCATCTTAGTCACGAAAATTAAAGCTAGCACTAACACATTTATATAAAAAACTCCAGATACACAATTAGCGTCTCAAAAGTGCCCTCAAAAAGAAGTGAGGAATTCGAAATTGAATTACGCATTTTTTAAATCTCTTTTGTTCATTGCTTGCACGTTGTTAGAACTTTAGATTTTTTAATTTTATTCTTTGGTTTGACTTAACGTCGCATGTCGACGCCACTTTTTGCAGATTATATTTGTTGACAAATGTGTATCTATGTATGTTTTTATACATCAAAGACTATATATAAATAATCTTAATGGCAGGCAGGTAATGATTTAAATGATATAAAGAATACCCGTGTCTATTCCAGCGGGAGATTCCTTCCACATCAAAACCCACTTCCACTACACGGAGCCGACGGAGGGCGAGATGTCGTTCCGCTGCGGAGACGTGTTCCACGTGCTCGACACCCTGCACAACGGCACCGTCGGCGCCTGGCACGTGTACCGGATAGGTGAGGCTTTACGTATTTAACATGATACGATATGTATGTAGGTTCATTGTTTTTGGCTTTTGATTTCAATTATTGTAATTGACTTTTGTTAATTGTTTGGTGTGAATTTGACGTTTGCATTCAGAAGATGTTGTCTTCATACAGAAGAGTGAAATCTATAATATCGGCCTTGCATATTTGTTGTATTTTTATGTTACTTTGTGTCGAAGGTCCATAAGTTTAAAAAATTGAAGTGTATGTTGTGTAATGTCAAAATAATAGCGTTTCACTAAATGCATATGAAATTATATACGGTACGGTACGGTATACCACATTTTTTTTTATTTTTGTCTGTCTGTCTGTTTGTTTGTGCCGGATGATCTCTGAAACAGCTGTACTGATTTTGACGGAACTTTCACTGAAAGATAGGTGATGTTATAGGGAGTAACTACTTTTATTTTAGAAAAAAATAATTAAAACGTATTAGGGACGAGCCGAGCGAAGTGAGGGTGAGTCACTAGTATTTAGTAAAAAAATATCATATTTGAGACATAGGTTTTACATTTTGTCTTCTCGAATGAGTGGTCAATACACAAAATCATTAAAAACTAAAAAAAGAAAGATTTTTCCAAAATAACTTTAAAGTTGTTTTTTTTATAGTTAAAGGGTGAAAAAGACCCTCCACTATAGTATAAAAAAACATCAAACAAAGCGCTTTTCATCTTTAAAATTAAATTAAAAAAAAGCGGAAAGTGTAAACATAAAATATTATGTAATCAACCAGGCCGCAACAACCAGGAGGTGCAGAAGGGCACGATCCCGAACAAGGCGCGCGCGGAGGAGCTCGCCACGGCGCAGTTCAACGCCACCAAGAAGGAGCTGTCGGGCGCCGACGCCAAGCACTACTTCTTCCGCCGCCGCCGCTCCACGCACCGCCGCAGCAAGAGTCTGGGCAAGGTGAACAGATTATACATAATAAATTATAAAAAAAATTATATTATTAAAATCTTAGTACATATTGTTCATTTTGTAATAACAAAAAATATTTTTTTTAATAAAAAAAATCGAAATTTTTTGTGTCATAGTAATCGGTAAATTTGTATAAAAATATTTATAAAAATATGTGATCGTGTACAATGTATGTATCTACATATTATTCATATTATTGCTTTTTATGATTTTATATCTTATTGCCGTATAACGTAGCTTCGATGACAACACAATAATTAAATATATGAAGCTAATTCGATAATATAACCGGAATTTGTACAATGGAACGGTCCACCACGAACAGGAGCACTGGGACGAGGTGGTGCTGTCGGACAGCATCAGCAAGTTCCCGGCGTACGAGCGCGTGGCGCTGCGGCCGCCGGCCTTCGTGCGCCCCGTCATCGTGCTGGGCGCCGCCGCCGACGTCGCGCGCGCCCGCCTGCTGGCCGACTGTGCCGACAAATTCGCTTCGCCACGTAACGTCTTACATTTTATTTGACGACACGTTTGGCTCAGTTTGTAATGAGTCTACTCGCTGTGCCAGCGGTCGCTGGACAGAATTCGTTGTGATGACCTATATACAATATATAGAATGTGATAAAAATATTGCTATCTAGCGACTCACCCTCGCTCGGTTGCTTCCCCATACAAACTTTCACCCCCATTTTCACCCCCTTAAGGGATGATTTCCCGGATAGAAACTATCTTATGTCCTTCCCGAGGTCACAAACTATCTTCTTACCAAATTTCATCTACATTGGTTCAGTAGTTTCAGGGCCTATTCAATACAAATAAACAAACAAAAAAATCATTTTTTTTCTCTCTATAATATTAGAATAAATGATTCAAAATAAATGTTTAACGAATATGTAACTAATATTTTTTAAATAAAATTTATTTTTTAAACATTACTTAGAAATGGACAACACGTTAGAAGATAGTAAGTCGAAGTCGACCGGTATCATCCGACTATCGAGCATCAGGAGTATAATGGAGAAAGGCAAGCACGCACTATTGGACATCACGCCGAACGCTGTCGACAGACTCAACTACGCCCAATTTTACCCCATTGTCATATTCTTGAAAGCAGACAGCAAACATATTATAAAACAATTAAGAAGTCGTTTACCCAAGTGAGTATTTTATTTGTATTTTGTTGTCTTCTGTTGTTATAATAAAATAAATTTTATATAAGGTAAGATCAATATGTTTAACGAGGAGAGTTGTTCTACAGCAAAAAACGTAACGAGTTAATACCAGTCCCGATGAGTTTCTTTCGCCAGTTCTTCTCAGGTCTGACGCTTCTTCTTTCCGAACTTATAGTAGAATCATGGCGTTCAGTAAAAAATTGTAATAATTTTTAATGCTGAATAAAATATTTTAAATTTTGAATTTGAATTTAGAAAAAAAAGAGCTGTGTAGAGAGTTGGGTAGACGCTATCCTGTCCAAATTCAATTAAGGTTTATAATCTTTAAGAGTCTATACGAATAAGCTTTTCAGTTTTTCTCAATTTTCCGGGCATTTTATTCCAACTTTTTCTCTAAAAACCTCATTTAGATTTTTACGAACATATAAAAAATAGGCCAAATGCGTCCAGCCCTTCACGTGAAGTGTTTACCAACGAACAGTATTTTATTTTTATACCTAAATATGTCTCGGGTTATTATCATAACATGATAACCCCTTATATATTAACAATAATCATTGATAATTATTATCTACCACCAGATCAGCCCACAAATCCTCAAAGAAGCTTCTAGAACAATGCCAGCACATGGAGCGCGTGTGGGGCCACGTGTTCACGCACACCATCACGCTGTCCGACGCCAACCTTAACACGTGGTTCGGCAAGCTGTGCGAGCTGGTGCAGCGCACGCAGGCGCAGAAGCTCTGGGTGTCCGAGACCAAGGTCAGTGGACGGAATGGATCTGAATGAATGAGTTGTTGAATGAATGGAATATGTGTAATGTGTTGAGTGATATGAATCGTGATCACGGAATTTATAGGTCAGTTTAGGATATTGGGGAGAGTGAATATTTTTCACACATATAAAGTTATTTGTTGGTTAGTGGAATAGTGTATAACTTGCATATGTCGAAATTGTACATTTTATCGATTCGTGCTCACGATTCGTTTCGACATACACATTCAATGTTGGTTAGATATCAAAGTTAGTTATACTATGACTGTTTGTAAAGCATTTCAGTGGTTAGACAGTTATCAACTGTAGTAAACAAATACCATTTTTTTCTTTCAATTTACCTTATAAAATTAATTCCGCCACCTCTAGCATTATTGGATAAATGAATATATAGAGAAATGTTTTGTGTTTTGGTATGTTTTAAATGTTTTAGCAAGGTCATAGTATATCTCATATATCATAATTTATATAAAATTTTATTATGCTATAACTATTTATGTAATTTGTTATCGATTAGAGTCTTTTCATATGGTTTTATTAAATATCAATCCTTAGTAATTAAAATGATTACTTCAATAAAATCGACAGTTAAAGGCATCACGCTTCAAGATAATTGCTTGGTAAAGGTACTGGGTGCATTCGTATAGTTTATATCATATATGCTCTATGTAACTCTATAAAGAAGTATAACGGTAAAAAAATAATTAAATAATAATAAACCCTATGTTGTACACACAAAAAGAAATTACAAAACCATTCTTCACACATATTTTATAGAAAAAAAACTTATTCTAATGCCGTTATATTTCTTTTTATCTGTATTTACGTACAAGGCATATTAACCAATTTCTTTCTGTTCTGTCTTGCGGTGTAGCACGTTGAAATGGTGTCGGACATATATTTTCCACAACCGCCATCCCCCTACCCCGCCTTCTATCCCATATCTTATCCCATCAATTACTATCCGCCATCTCCACAAAAACCACGCACGAACATGTCTCCATCAAACTCGAATACTAACCACACTAATCGCCACGATATTTATGATGCTAATAGAAATCATGTGGTTCCATATTACTACTCTGAAACAATGCCGTGCATGCCTAATAACATGTATAATGTGCCTAAATCTTATCCTCATAGAAACAGACATGGCTTATTCAGTTCATACGACGAGAGACAAAATTTCCAAAGATCGAAAATGAACCCTAGGTTACAAAATTCCAGCATCAGTCCAGAACTTTCCCAAATTTTCAATAAAAGTAATACTTCTCAACCATACAGGCCATACAGTGTTTTGGAAACGTCTACGAAATCTCCTGTGCCAAATATACAAAGACCAACTTCGGTTGTTCCAATATCTGATAACTTTAGACCAGCTTCATTATTTTTCAAAGATGAATTGGAAAAGTCCAATGAAGTACCAGAATGGAAAGCTCGTCTTCAAAAAGAGATGCCTATTCGGCCTATATTGGACAAATCTATGAAAAAAATTTGCTTGATTCCCAATTGTAAATGCAATGACAAACCAATCAATAATCTTAGATATAGCGAATCTCGGACTCTTCCATCTGCCTCAGTCAGATCTCTTGACAAAGTCAAAAATCTTTCTTTGCCAACTCTCAAGTTGGATGAGTTGGACAAAATAGGAAAAGATGAGGATAGTGCGGAAAGAGATGATGGCTTAAATAAACCTGTATCAGAACAACATTTAGGTTACGTTTAGTATTAACATTTAGAATAAATTCACTTGAAACGTTACCACTAGACTAATGTTAGTTTCTATAAATACTAATATCTAACACAATATTTTTCCGCATGCTGCTTATACTGACTTTGCTTGTATATTCTCTTGGTTATCTCAATTAATAATCTTTGTGCTTTTTATTAATTAAATGTGCATTTTATGTTTTTTTTTACAGAAAAATCGCTTTATAATTTTTGTGAATATTGTTTTGTCCCTTATTGGCCTTTAATCAAATAAACAGTGTGAATAATTTGTAAATACAATCAGAGATCAATGTGATATACCATGTTTGATAATAATAATAATAAATAAACATTCAAATAAAACGCTACATGCGAATTTCAAAAGTTTGTTTAAAAAAATTTCAACTTTTATTTGAATGTCGATTTTCGTGTGAACCTTGCATTAATCATTGGCAGACGCTAATTTTTTTTTAGTATCTGTATAAATTGAGCAATCATTCATTTGTCTTGTCTTATCACCCCATTCCATACCCACCCTCGACGCTGCTCAAAAACGGAAAACAAAATGGCGGAAATTCAAAATGGCGGGAACAGAGGCCAGAGCCGTTGTCCGACGACTTTTTGTTCTCCATGTCGTCGAGTTCGGAGAATAGATTGTCATACGCGTCTAGTCCAGAAAGTGACTTAGAAGTGAGTCCACCAGCGCCAAGATTAGTGAAATCTTCTTCGGACCCCTCGATAGCAACTACGCAAGATAACATGGACCATGACGACGATATCAATCAAATGGCCGACGCAGTACCTCCGCCTTATTCGGTAAATACTCATTACATATCGATCGTGAGGGTCGATCAGCTACACATTTAAAAAAAATGTGACATTAATGTTTGTTTAAAATAGTTTACTGTTATGTAATATTACAATAATTACGTGGCTGATCGTGCCTTTTAATATTCATATATTCATTTGTTATGTTCGTGTGTCAACATGATTTAAAAAGTTTAATATAGCTTTACAACTTTGGAAAGGAAAGTTAGGAAATAGTAACGAAAGCATAAGATAGTAAAAGTTCCTTATATTATATATTGGCAGTTAAAAGGACTTTTAGTGTAAATTCAACGTTATTTCCAACTAAATAAAGTCCATTTTATAACAGCAAGGTGGCTACGATAGTAAATACGGGTTCGCAAACGGCAACGCGCAAACCAACGGCAATCAGAGCTTGCCGAATGAGACGCCGTACCAGTGCATGCCGATGTCGAACTCTCCCCCACATTCACCTTTATATGGGACTGGTGAGTTGAGAATTATCCTCTTAAATTGATTCTGTTGATTGATATTAGCATTTTGTTTTATACCTAGGTATGTAACTAAAATATTTATTTAATACTTTCTTAGATTTACGCGAATATTTGACATTTTAAATAAAACTATCTTTTCGGATATTTTCGCGGATTTACAAAATTCTGTTAATTGTGAGTAGGCTGTCTGTAACAACTATACCTTCGAGACATGTAACACCTCATTCTCTCTCGTGACCATGATTGCTGTAAAGCATTCTAAACGTCGGGAACCAAAAATCCTAATAAATCCGCGAAAAAATCCAAAAAGATAGTTTTATTTAAAATAAAATATTTATTATTTTATTTTATCCCTATATAATACATATTAAAAGGATAACTGCGTCCAATTGAATTTCTGAATCCAACTGAAATGCGAAACCATAATATGATCAGATTAGGCGGCTAATAGCCATAATTGAATATGGTTCAATTTCATTTCTGTGGAAATAAAATAATCTCGAATGTGATATTTGCCATTGAGAGACATAAGAAAGCGTTTAAGTAAAACTTGTAGTTGACTTTAAAAAATAAAGAGGTGGTCAGTGATTATTTTCTGCGTATACGTTCGGTAATTGTCAACTGATTTCATTAATTTTCAAGGGTAACTAACTTTTCTAATAAAACATCCACGAATAATTAAAAAGGTATATCGATTTTGATGTCGATATAACTTTTAATGTAATAGTAACATCAGAAATAAACAATACCTAGTTCCAGAGCTGCCCCCGCGCAGCGCGGCGGTGACGCGGCCGCCGGGCGGCGTGCTGCTGCCGGCGCCGCCGCCCACGCGCCACCACGGCCTCCGGCATAACCCTGCGGTGAGCTGCTTTTTATTATATATATATATATTATTAAACAATATTGCGGGTCGTTATAATAAAGATAATTGAAAACAAAAACATTGGTAATGTATGGTTTATATGTCTGTATATTTTGTGTATGCGATATTAAGGCAGTTTTAAACTTCATCTTACACTTTAAGCGATTAATTATAATATCCTCAATCCTCATGATATTTAATGTACTTGTAATAAATATTAATAGAAAACAAGTAAATGTTTATATTTGTCATTAACGGTTGCGATTAAAATAACTACTTATAAAAACAAACTAAAAGGTATACTCTATCATAGAACCGTCCAAGTGCCCAAGAGCGTCTGTTCGGGCCCAAAGAGAGCGAGGAGGCGGCCACGTACAGCGCGCGCCCCGCGCACGGGCAGGGCTCCTTGGACAGGCACAGGCATCCTAATAACCCTGTGAGTATATATTATGTATATATTATACCTGTTCATATATAGTATATATTATATCTGTTCATATATTATGTTTATTGAAGTGAAAACTTCTATAGGCAGGTTTGGATGGGGAGTAAATTCATATAAGTCCTCATCGACATGGTCACGTGACGTGCTAACGCTAACACGCACAGTGTCGAAAGACATCAAAATCAGATAAATGTTAACAGTTTTAATTAACAATTTTTAATTTAAGATCAAACAATTAATGTGAATATCCAAAAATAACAACTGTTTGTTTATAGTAGTACCTAGTAGTGCTTTTTTATATATTGTTATGTTTTTTCTTTTATATTTAACTTTTTAATAATTATTGAATAAAACTTATTACACCGTCACGGAATACTTTGTAGAAGTCAATGTGTGGGATTAACGTCTGGTTGGATCTCATGTCGGATATGTAGGTAATTATTATATTGGAATATTGTAAGCAAATACTGCCATCCGAGCTGGTGGTAGATTCTTCACTGACTTATATACTGACATATAATTTAAATTAAAAAAATATTAAAAAGTGACATTTAAGTGCATTGCCAATGAATTGCGTACTCTTTTAGCTTAAAATGGGTTTTTTAAACATTTTACTGCACACTTAAATAGTACATTACACATAATACAATAAATTAAATTTACAAAAGCTTTTTCACTAATAATAAAGACAACTAACAATAAAGGATTCATATTATAAGTGTAAAATACTAATCAAACCATTTATTTCTTGTACAGCAAAACTCGTACGAGGGCAGCCCCGCGTACGAGTACAGCGGCAACCCGGCGGGCGCGTGCCGCCTGCCGCCCAACGCGCCCGACGACCTCAAGGTTGCGCCTACTATGTGAGTTTTACATTACATTTGCTATATTATTCATTTGTACGTTTTAAATAAGACTCTCCTTATCGGATTTTTCGCGGATTTATTTTGATTTTTGGTTCCCGACGTTTCGAATGCTTTACAGCATCCATGGTCACGGGAGAGACCCGTCTCTCCCGCGACGAAAAAGTAGTCCTATTTAAAATCTCAAATATTCGCGTAAATCTAAGAGAGCACACGTTTTAATTTTTTTTAAACAGACAAACAGACAGACAAAAATTTAAAAAATTGTTTTTTTTTTTATAAATACCGCATATTCCATATGCATCTAGTACGAGTAAAAAGCCGTTATTTTGACATTACAAATGGACACTTCAATTTTATTTATCTGTATAGATACCTTACATTAAGTATAAGTAATTATTACTCGTCCCGCCCCCGCAGCAAGCTGGAGGCGGCGGCCGCCGCGCACGACCACAGCTCGCTGGACTACCCGCGCGCAGACACTTACCGGTCAGTTCGCACTTCGCTGTTCTTTGTTGCACATACTTTTATCTACGTTTTAATCCCCTTTAGTAGTATATTTTTTAAAATAAAATTTTTTTTAGTACAAATTAAAACAATGGCAGTATTTTCAAGATAATAACCAAGAGAAGATAATATACCAATAACCACGAATTACTATCTAGTTTAAACCTTTATATTAATTTTATAGATATAATGTGATGAATTTATAAATGTCCATTTATCTCAGGTCACAAGACAACTACCGTACACCTCAAACGCGACCGCCGCCCATGAATGGGAATAGTCCCCACGCACAGAATACCCATAATTCTCTTAATTCTCATAATTCTAATAATCCCCATAATTCTCATAATTCACACAATACCAACAGTACCCACAATCCCAACAATCCTCATAATCCCAACACCACCCACAATCCCAATAATCCTAACAATCACCACAACCCGAATATTCCTCACAATCCCAATATTCCTCCGAATATCTCTCACAATCCCAATATTCCTCCCAATCCCAATAATCCCCATAATGCTACTAATCCTCATAATCCCAATATTCCCCACAATCCCAGTAATCCCAACAATCCCCACAATTCTCACAATCCTCACAATCCCAATAACGCACCCACCACGCCGATGCACGCGCGGGGACCGTCCTTACCCAACGTGCCGACCAATGACCATGCGAAGTACAGGTGAGGTTTTGTTTATTTTGATTAATGATTGTTTATGATATACATATATTGTTAGTATTTAAACTATCATTAAAATATTTTAGGTCATAAATTACTGTTGTCGATTTATACGTATAGTCATTTTATTTTTTAAATAAGACAGAGGTTTTAAATAAAAAAAAATTGTGTATACTCATTTAATAAGTTTATATTGTGAACTCGAAAATCGTAAAGTGTAAGCAATGGTGATATGTTATCAAAGAAGGATGTAACTTAGATTTTATTACTAATAATAATTATATAATTAAAAGCCATTACATAATAATAAAATAGTTTAGTTGCGAAAAAAATTGACAACGTCAAAACAAAATTTATTATGTGTTCAAAATTTATTTCAAAACTAGCATTGACCGCGGCTCCGCCCTCCGCCGCTCCGCGTTCAGATGACCAAAAAACAAATTTTTAGGTTTTAAATATTAGTATAGTACTCTTACATTGTAGTTTTTGAATTTTTTCTAAGATATGAGATATTTTCCCGCGGTAAAAAGTATCGACTTGGCGGGGGCACTGCCGTGCCCCCCGATCCTATATGTTGACCCGGATAACCAGCAATCACCATACCTAATTTCATCAAAATCCCTCCAGTGGTTTTTCTGTGATGCGGTAATAGACAGACAGACAAACAAAAATTCTAAAAACTATAGATTCCGCCTCTGTATCGACAATAATGTTGATTTTATAAGATTTTTCAAAAAATATTTAATGTACAGATTCGGCTTAGTCACAATTTTATTATATCATGTACGAATTAGACATTTCGTTCATGGTATAGATATCCGAAAATTACATTAAAAGTTTGAGTAATAGTATAAAAGAAATGTTTTAAAAGAAAACAATATCGAATGTTGAGGGTTGACGTCAGGCAGGCGGCCGGTCGTAAAACTTTTGCCAAATCCTAGGAGCAGTACAGAAGATGTACTGCGCCGGACCCAAGTGATCGGGGAAATGGGCAGGGAGATGATATAATAAGACTTTAACATGAGCGTGTTCGACAGCGCGCGGACGAACTCGGCGTCGCAGGCGGACTACGGCGGGCGCGCGCCGCCCTACAAGCCGGTGCCGCCGCCCAAGCCCAAGCACTACCGCGCGCCCGACGCGCCGCCCGCGCACCCGCCGCACCCCAGGAACGGGGTGAGTTGTACAATATTTAATATTATACCGTTTCAGTGTAAATATTTGTTTTTAATTATATAAAAATATGTATGTTATATTAAGTACCTATTCTTCTTTGTACGTGTTTGTGTTTGTTTTGTGTATAATATAATATTAATAGTGCCCTCCAAAAAATGATTTCATTCAAATAAATTTCAATAGATGGTGCTATAAGTATTTCTTTTAAGATTTCGTTGTGGATGTTTATGTAAGATTAATAACGAAAATAAGAACTATGTATGTACATCGGGGTGTCGCAAGAAACGTTTTTTTTGTGTCTCGTATAAAAATATGTTAGTTTGAGTCCTCTTTAAAGGTGAACTCGTAAAAACAATTTTTTGGGGTCGCTCAAGGTTTTTAAAATTTTTCATTTTTTTATCATAACAACTAAAGACGTTTACTTTTACTAGAGTTCTTACTATGATTTCATAGATGACACCATTGGCATAATTTCCTGAATTGTTTTTCTAATTCCAAAAGGTCATGTAGAAATAAAATGAAATATATAGTATATTTATAAAATGTAAGTAACAAAAACCCTCCGCTCCGCCGCAGAGTATGGACGCGGCGCACTACTCGCACGCGCACTCGCACTCGCAGCCGCACCGCGCCACGCACGCACACCCGTACCATCAGGTGATTGTTTATTTATTTATTTACTTATTAATACAAACAATACACATGTTTAAACAATAGAGGGTATGCGTGATTTTTTTTTTTTTATACAATAACTATCATCCTTTTATAATTGTAAAAAAATACCCAGCTGCAAAAAACAAAAATTTATTATAAAATAATAATTATTATATATTTTTTTAAATATCATACCGATACGAGAATTTAACTGCCCGCCATTTCGCGCGCTTGTCGTGACGTCAAAGTATCATACATAGAAAAATGATTACTTTAGTTGTAGCGACAAAACTAATCAGTCTATTATATAATACTTTAACGTCATATCCGGTCTGACCAATGGCTTGCATTTCAACTAATATGAATTTCCTACATATATTTGCACTTTTAAAAATTATTTACTTAATGAAAAATAAATTACACTGAAAAATATTTATATAGACTTAATTCAAAACGAATAAAGATTATAAAAAAAATATTTCACCTTTATTTAAATCACACGCATATTCCCTATTCAATAGACTTAGTCGACAAATAAAAGTTAGGCAATCGATTACAAAGTTACATAATAATTATCATACATAGCATTCATCATAATAATATTAATTAAATAGTAATTTTTTTTTTCTGTTAAACTTTTTTTAAACAAATTGTTGTTCTATTATATAATTGTGGTTTTATTTGGTTGTATGTGTGTCTGTGTATGTTATGCGATATCTGTTTTCATAAATTGATTGTAGGTACCTAGTTATTATTTTTCTAATGAAACTTCAACCATACAAATTCAATTCCTCTTGAAACCTTTTAGTTGCTCAAAATATTAATGAATATAAAGTTAATGCATAAAGTTTTATTTAATGTTTTTAAATATTGTAAGTCTCCTCACTAATTCCGGTCACAGCAGCCAAGAGAGGAGTCAAAGAGAGGCAAAGTACAAATGAAACTGTTTTTTTTAAATTAAATACTAATGAATATGCAAAAGCTATCTTCAAAATTCCATCATAACTCGAATGAAATACCAATAAACAAATCATATTGTTGTATATACAGCAAAACATGTACGGCGGACAGATGAGCGCGCAGTCGCCGCCGTACGCCGCGCCGCCGCACCGCGCGCTGCACGCGCCGCACAACCCGCACCTCATCGGTGAATATCTACACACTAACATACTGCTATACATACATACACACAAACAAACATACATACACACATATAATAACATAATTTATTGATCTTAAAACGTGTATAATAGAAATAATATTACATACAAAAACAAACCTATTATAATGCAGAACAATCGTTAAAATTAAGCGTCGATATTATTAATTAATTATACTTTTTTACAATTAATTGGTGAAAATTTTACACGCTAACATACTGAAATATACACATACATATATGGTTACACTGTAAGAGAATGTTATGTGGTAATCTTTGGAATTATTCTGATTTGAAGGTCTAGTTGCCTAACAGTAGTCTATGTGTTC
This sequence comes from Brenthis ino, assembly GCA_921882275.1. Classification (NCBI taxonomy): domain Eukaryota; kingdom Metazoa; phylum Arthropoda; class Insecta; order Lepidoptera; family Nymphalidae; genus Brenthis; species Brenthis ino. The sequence continues at coordinate 20,893,319 of OV170229.1, read as the reverse complement.
TGTGTGTTAGCTACTCTAGTCGAAGGCATAGTTTAGCTGTACACCTTATCCAGATCCGAAATTTATCCGAATAAATATTTCGCCTTCACAGCGCTCTATCCTTACAGAGCTCAGAAACCGTTCTTTATACACAGAGTAAATAATCATACAATTATTTTTTTATTTCTATTTTTACATAAACGCACAGTACGGTATTACTTACAATTTAGCAGTTATATATAATAACCCTAACCAGCAAAGTTTCCATTTAAAAATATTTCTTCAAAAATATTAAGTAACTTGAATTCGATATTATAACAATATTTTGTACTCCAGTCATGAGTGTTTATATTTATAATATGTATGTCTTTAAAGTTATATATGTGTAGTGTATCAACTATCTGGTATCCATAACACAAACCTCGTAGCTTACCATGCAACGAGATGGTGCTGTGTGTTAATGTCCCAAAATATTTATTATTATAACAATTTCAGATTTAGCCGGCAGTCGGGAGCAGCGTGGGTCTGCTTTCGAGTTATATAGGAAACCTCAGCATATGCATAACATAAGGTAAGATGTTTGTCATTTACACTAGATAATTTCTATGCGCACCAAAGATGTTATATTTTACATGAATGCATGTTCCCCCATACCATGGATGGGTGGAGACGGTGGTACAATTTTGTATTTGATATAAATTGATCAATTTCAATATAAAATTATATTTTACTTTTTATTTAGTAATCACACTTAATTCTTATGAAAAAAATATATAAATATTAATTATGAATTGTTAGGAATTTTGACGTTTCTGACGTACTCAAATTAAAGTAATAATCAAAGTCTCTATTAAAATATATTATTATATATCTATGTTTGGCAAACAAAATACAACACCCTCATAAATTGCAATCTGGTAATATTTTGTTTGTAATCATTTGTCTGCTTGTTGCAGAAGTTTTTAACTGAAACAAAACTGCTACTCTGTAATAATTAAACTATGTAATTGGAATTCGATAGCTACGAGTATATCCGCGAACATACTTCAAGTAGTTTTTGAAGTATGATCTAATATTTGGGGGTGTTTAAAAAGTTCGTAGCCTGACCAGGAAAATGAAAAGCTATAATTTTTTAATTAATTTATTTTACAACATATTCTCCTCCGAGTTCAATACACTTCTTCCATCGACATGGCAACGCTTCTATGCCGGCTTTAAATTTTTTTTTCAGTCAAGCCCTCAAATACGGATATATTAAATTTAGGAAATTCTTGGAGATTATCACAACAGAATGTATGTGGACCTAGGTTTACATTGTTAGCAAGTTTATTAAATAATAACGTACAAAACAGTCGAAGTCTAATTTGTTTAGGCTTATACCCCAACAAGTCACTCGTTTCAGAGTTGGCTAGATATTCCTAAAAATAATGTAGATTTGGTCCAACTCCACTCATTCTATTAGTTAAATTCTATTATTTACTAGCAACTTACCCTCGCTTGCTCGGATACGTCACTAGGTACGTTTTAATTTTTTTGAACGGAACCCTAGTTCCTTTTTCTAAAATAAAAGTAGCCTAAGTTACTCCTTATAATATCAGCTATCTTCCTGTGAAAGTCTCGTCAAAATCGGTCCAGCCGTTTCGGAGACTAACCGGATCAAACCGACAGACAAAAGTTTAAAAAAATTGTGTTTTTATTATAAGTACCATCTATATGAATTTAGTAAAAGCTTATGACATTACAAACAGACACTTCCATTTTATTTATCTGTGTAGATTAGGATTTCAAATTATGTTTTTTTATTCATATAGGCATTATTTATTGTAGCACCGTCTCTTCGCCATATTATATTCCTTTTTAAGGATCTCTGAGAACTTTAGCCGCCCTGTACAATTTGCTCTAACATGCAAACACCAATCGCTTCACAACGACTAACAATGTCTTGTTGGACAGTATTAGTATGGTATCGTATGTGGTAATAAATATTATGTATCTGTAACATATTATATCGTATCGGGTGTTGTATTCGAATTCTTTGTATGAATTTATTGGCAGTGCGTGTCTGCATTTTAGTGCAATTGTTGATTTATAAAGCATATTGAATTAATTTGTCCTAATCTTTATTTTATTTCTTTATTTATCTCATTCTATATAACTTTTTATTTGTTGCATCTATATCATTATAATTAAGCTCCTTTTTTATATGTATATTATATTTTTATTATATGAAATTGTGTAATTTGATTTCTCTCATATTATCTCATTTCAGACATTTATTTCAATATGCTTTTAACAGTCACGAAATCCATCATTTATAAATTATCATTCTCAGTCGGGACATTTCAGAATTTTCAATATTTATTCTATTTCAATATTTACATATTTTCCTATGTATTTGTATATATATTTAATATATTTAGTATTGATTAATCTGAGGTGTCCATATATCAGTATCATTGAGTAACTAAGTGGGTGTTTTGGTTGTGGGTTTCCGCAGCTCCGACGCCATGAACTCCAGCGTGGAGCCCGATGAAACGTTCTCACCAAAAACTAAAAAGAAATTGTCCAAAAAGCCATCGTTCATTAAAAACGCCGTCCTCGATTTATTCCGTTCGAAAACGAAAAGTCAAAAGGTGTCTCGACAGAAGTCACTTTGCGAGAGTGACTTGCAACAGAGATACGCGCAGCAAATGCCAATGCTGAGACGAGAGAAGTCAGACCTTGGGGATCTGACCATACATATGAGAAACACGCAAATAAGAAACCAAATGTTGCAACGCAGCAACTCGTCTTCATGCGAAAAACCAATGTTGAAACCGATTCTCAAACGACAAAGTTCTTTTTGTGATGACAGAAATGGTTCCATATATACAGTTACAGATTACGATACTAAACTTACTGAAAGGAACTTAAGGAGACAAAACTCCATGTGCGAAATAGAAACAGAGCCGAAAGTTACCCCCTTGTTACGTAGACAAAACTCTCTCATAGAATATAATAGGAGAGGTGTCTATGGTAATTCCAGCTTTAATATGATTACCAAAATAGACCCGATCTACCAAAGACAACAGCAAATAAAACATGAACCCTTTTATCCCACTCAACCGCTACCTCCAGAACCTATATACCAAAGCAAAGAACATATTGTATATGACCCTATACCTAAGCCAAGGCGAACTTATGCTTCTTTATACGATACTTCTAGCGAAAATCCCTATGCTACCAGATCAGAGATTTCAAATCAAAGCTTTGAAAGTCCTTATGGAAATCGAGATACATTAGCAATGCCCTTATTAGATCCACCTTATGCAACAAGAGCTGAATGTGCAAGAGATGATACTTATGCTACACGAAGTGAAATCACGGAAAGCCCATACACAATTAAACAAGATATTCCCAGAAAGAATGAACCCTTGTACAGTGAATCTCCATATGCTAGCAAAGAACAAATGCTAAGACATAGAATGACTTCTGAAAGTCCTTATACCACTAAAGAGGACATGTTACGTTCACGTTTTTCGGAATCTCCTTATAATACAAAGGAAGAGATGCTTAAACAGAGAATGGATGGTTCACCCAATTCAAAAGAACCGATATATGGTAAACGGACATATGAGCCGCCCCCAAGTACATCTTGGTCCGAAAATATTTATGCAACACGACCTGAGAGAAAGTTACAAACACCAGTTAATTATCCAGGAAGAATATCTCCTATGAGCAAATGTATGAGCGAACCGCCATATGCCACTCGGACTGAAATGATGGCAAGAATAAACCAAACAGAATCACCTTATGCCACCCGATCCGAAGTAAAGTCTAGTTGCTCAGACAACAACTATAGCATAAGACACGATACTTTAGATTATACCCAACAAATTAGACCAGCTTCTGCCGAGTGCACATATGTTTCAAAGCAAGAAATATTATCACAAAAAGCTGCTTTGCTTGCTAGTAAAGATCCCACTTATGGTAAATTAGAAGAAAAGTTAGAAATCATAAAACAGAGAAATCAAGCTAAAAAAGAAAAGATATATCAGACTAGACTTGAGGCTAATGATAGCGATTCTATGAAAAGTAGAGAACCATTGTATGTGTCTAAAAGAGAACTTAAAGAAAGTATTATATACGAGTCTCACCAAGAAACTAAAGAAATTGTGCCATCAGTTAGTGGAGAAAGTAGTGCTCGAAGCAGTCCCTACGAATTAAGTGATGCTAATCATTTGTCTAGGCGAGAACCTTTGTATCAAACACCTGCGGAAGCAATGAATGGTGAATGTGAGACGTTCCAAGAGATTGATTTTTCCAAATTGCGCTTAACAGAATCAAAAACAGATTCAGAGAAAGAAAAGTCTAAAAATATAGAGAGTAAAATACTTAAAGGTGAACCGCTATATGCACCAAGATTACATGGCAAAGCCGACCATATATCAAATGCACTTAAAGTAACAACATCACCCATACCATATGAATCTTCGACGTCTATGGAAACACATTATGCATCAGAATGCAGTATGAATTTCGAAAATAAACCGCAAAGTACACCTTACACGTCACAAGATTTACAAGAGCGTACATTAAAAACGAATCGAACAGTCACATTCTGTGAACAAATTTTAGAAAAAAGCTCAGAAAACAGTCAAGACACTTCTGAAAATGCATCTTCTAGTAGAAATGAGACGACTGTTATAACTAATGACAGCACAATTGTCAAAAATGATACTTCTGATGCAAATGAATCTGGAAATAAAACAGAGGAAGTAGAACCGGACGGACCTCATACGACTTGGGGTATATTTGACAGCGAGGGTGGCGTATTGGAAGATAGGCATTGGGGCGTATCCCTCATAATTCCTCCAAAAGCTATCGCCCCAGGAATCAAGCAAAAGATCTATTTTACCGTTTCCGATCCAAGATTGAGTCAGCGAGTGGGGGGACCTCCCATCGATATGGATAACGGTAATGCTTTTGTAACGAAGCACGCGATGAATGTAGTTGCACTTACTAATTGGCGATTAACGTTTGCGAATGGAATGGAATTTTAAAGCAAAATGGGTATAAATGGATAGAATGTTTGGAACGAAATATTTGTTGTATTTGTTATTTTGTACCGAAATATATATTGCATGTATTGGCATGAAAAAATAGATGTAGTTTAGCGCATAGTTAGATTTTATTCTCCTGATTCGGAAAATAAAGCCCATTACTAACAAAATTCCATCACAAGCACCTTTTTAAGAGTAATTCATATTATTCCATAATCATTGTTGGCTGCAACGTAATTCATATCGTAATAAATTATCGAAAATATTTCATTTAAATCAATGTATCATTTATGTTATTCATTGAGTACACAACTAACATTGGGTAAAACGATTTGGTTATTTTTGCGCAGTTTCTACAACACAATACACTCGTACTTAAAGGTTGAAGAGCAGAGACGGAGGCAGTGCTACGTACATCCGACCATGTGATCGTATGTTTGATATAGTTTGTTTGTGCACTGTATATATGGAAAATACTGAACAGTTTTTCGTTTTGCCTTATATTAGTTATATGAATTTTACAGTTTATTTTCAATGCTGAGGACTTGGTGTTATTTGTTTGGTGCTTGGTAGTTTCAAATATTTCATCGTTTTTGCTTTGCTTGTCTAACTCTTTGCATTAACGTGTTGCGATTTGTGTTTGTGTGTTCCGTTTGTTTCCATCATTTCTGTATTAAAACGTAATACGTTCAATTTTCATACTATCACAATGTGATTTGACACAATATCTATACTTCAATGTGCACTTTCAGTTTTACATTTATTTAAATATTTCCACTGATATCCTTCAATTAAAATAAGATCATAATTATTTCTCTTATCACGTAGATAGTCAAAATACAAGAAATAACACAATTTTAATAAAAAACCAAAAATATAATGACGTCGTTATAACAACAGGTGAAGCAATGCTATCCCCACTAGTGATGTGCGGGCCGCAGGGGCTGGTGTTCCTGCGGCCGGTGACGCTGCGGCTGCCGCACTGCGCCAACGCGGTCCCATCCCTAGGCCTCACCATCAAGGCCACGGACACGGAAGCCCATCTCAGCACCGACTGGGACCAGATACACTTGCCCGCGACCACCACACTCAACACCGTCGCGGTCAAAGTCGACCATTTCTAGACTTATGCCAAATTATATCGGAATGGTATACTGTTTGATACACCCAGTGTATAGTCATAGCTGTAAAAGTCTCGAATTGACTGTGTAATACTTTATTAATATTTAAGTTCACGTTTGAATTTGTTGTTAAATGATTTTGAATATTATAATCTCATTGACTATTTTTGTGTTCAATCAAATATATTGCTTCATATGTTTTGTTTTAGTGATATTGGTATCGTGCGTTCGGCGTATTTGCATTTTCGTTGCTTAAGATCCCCATAAAATGTACACCCTGTAAGATTATTTTTAAGAACCTTTTATTGTATCACCGCCAAAATACAGTCATTCATTTTTTGGCATTCACCCACCTTAATTCATAAGTAATTAATATAGAATTAGTGGTGCTAGTGACAATTTAACTTTTGCATAAGAAATGCATATCGATATGAATCTCCATGATGGAATTTAACACGAATTATTCGTTTATTAATTAAAATTCGTATTTAAATAAATGCCTTACCGTAACTTAGGTTAGTTGTAATATTATGTTCACAGATTGTTGTTTATTGAGACTCTTCTTGATGTTAGGCACAGACTAAAAATCGCACTCGAATTGGCTTCCGCAGATTAAAAATGGTTATTTAAAGTATTCTCACTTTTAATTGGTATTTTTGGCTGTACGCCGTAGTCATATGCCTATGTTATGTATACGTAGAATAGAGTACGTAAGCGGACACTGTATGTATATTTTATTGTTACAAGTGAATCGCTGTTATTACCTATGATTCGATTATTAAATTTATATGTAATGAACATTTATTTGTTGTTTTATTAAAATTCTGATGCCAATTTATTTTAGTACCTATTACATACATATATATGTACATATACATATAAAGAGGCGGTAATAAAAAATCAAGATGAAAGTGATGATAAGAACTGTGAAAGTTAACTTTCGAAATACTTGTACAAAAAAGCTAAACTTATATAAAGATATAAAAACTAGCGTCTCACCCTCGCTTCGGTCGAGTTCATCCCTAGATACGTCTTGACGGTTAGTATAGATTTCTCAGAGATGAGATATATTCCCGCAGTAAAAAGTATCCTATATATTGACCCGGATAATAAATAATAAATTACATCAAAATCTGTTTAACGGTTTTCTCGTGATTCGTTCCCAGACAGATAGACAGACGGACAAAAATTACAAAAACTATACATTCTGCCTCTGTATGGATAATAATGACTATTTTAATAAGATTTTCCAAAAAATATTTAATGTGCAGATTCGACTCAGAATTTTATTATATGTAGGTAATGGTATAGATTAAAAAATAAACGAGAATGATCTACTTGACTACGTTATAATGCTATGTTACATGATTTCGATTTATTACCTGTGACTTTTCTATTAGTTTTGTCGATTGTAAAATGGCTCTGAAAAACGTACAAATGATACAATTTTTTCGAGTAATATTAGTTAAAAATATTTTTTTACTAGCATTGCCCGCGGCTTCGCCCACGTTCAGATGACCAGAAACCAAATTCTTAGGTTTTACATATTAATAGGTATACTCTTACATTGCAGTTTTTGCGGTAAAAAGTATCCTATATGTTGACCCTGATAACCAGCTATCATCATACCAAACATCAAAATCCCTCCAGTGGTTTTTCTGTGGTGTGGTTTCGGCCTCTGTATCGATAATAATGTTTATTTCAATAAGATTTTCAAAAAAATATCTAATGTACAGATTCGGCTTAGTTAGAATTTTATTTTATGTGTAGATGTATGTTTCCATTGTAAAGTCTCCAATTATTTTTTAAATAAAAAGATTAGTGTATTCATTATTAACAATTTTCCGTAGAATGTTTTATCAGTTATCACGTACTTTATTGGCAAAAATAACTATTAAAACAAATATAGTATGGAAAGTAAGTCATATCCTCAAAATGTGAAATTGAATATCATAAGAAACTAGCGTAAATTCGCAACTGACATTGACCCAGAGCTGACCGCGCGCGCGCCGCTTTAATGTGTGCATTTAAGAGGTACCTGTAAGAAACTGATTACACACTCTCAATCTTTAAATATAAAAATTACTATCATTAGAATTATACTTCCTTTAAAGTGTACAAAATGTTGGGTAAAACTCATTGGTCAATTAAAATAAGGTAATAAATATATAGGTACCTATTATTTTTTCATCGGTATATAGACATAATATGACATATTTTTATACGGAGACGTAGGTTTTATACTTGTTACAAATCTAACTACATGTATGTATGTCTCCGACGGTATTATGCTATTTTCTTTGTTTTACCAAATTATTATTATTAAACATTGATATATTTTTGTGATCGGCTCTTAAAAACCTTCGTGTTCATATCCCACTTTCCCTAGTTTGGAAGAAAACGTTTTTTCATGACACACAAATTTTTGATTTTAATAATATCTACATAGCCTAATAACACTCGCGTTATCAAGACAAACCTAACAACGTATGAATAATTAAAATCGGTTAAGCCGTTAAGTAATTTGTAGGGAACAGGATAACAGAACATATGTACATACAGAAACACATAACCCTCCTTTGGGCTTCTCCACAGTCGGACAAAACACAGATTATTAATGATATATTTAAATAAAAACTTAATAGATGTGCAATCACGTTAATATTTTTATTTTTTTAAGAAATATTAAAACCATTTTGTATTCATGGTCTGGCTCTTACAATGCGTTTGTATATATCAATACTCACTATAATGCGCAACATATAACTTAAAGATATATTTAATTCGAGAAGGATCATGCGTTTATTATTTACTATACTTCTACCGACCTTCATGTTGATCATTAGCTATAATACTCGTATGATGGGAAAAGATCTATCGTTAGGAAATATATCCGGAATAATTTAATGGAAAATAATGTTTTTATTATATTTCACACGCCATAACATAAAATAATCAATTTCTATAACGAAAATTATTATTTTATTATTTTTTCTATATTACAATTATTATGTTGTATGTTAATAGATGTAGAAGTGACTTCAACATTCGCTATGATCGTCATTAAATATAATAATAAATATGATTAATTCACTTTATTTTCCTAAAATTAGTCATAATTAAATCCATACTAAAAATAGCTGAACCGATCTGGATGAAATTTAGCACAGAGATAGATTATAGTCTGGAATAACATATACGGCTGCGACCGCGGCCCCGCCGGTGTCCACTGTTGCGTTTTACGCAACAGGCTACTTTTTAACCCGGAAAAATGTACGGTTCCCGTGGGATTGGTTTGTTTTTGTTTTCCTAGAGGCGAACCCGAGCGAAGCAAGAGTAAACTGCTAGTTGTTTACACAAAACGTTTAGTTATAGACACCAAATGTACTTTTTGAAGGTGCTTAAATATGTTTTCCAATATAAATATTATGATTATGGTGGCATAATAAATTAAAATTGTCACATTCGATCGCGCAAATTTAATTTAAACGCGTTTACTTGTACAGTAATGTTGTTTTATATGTTAATTATTGAACTATACTAAATATATTATTATAGTAATAGATATTTCAGGTCTGTACGTTATACAATTATTAAAAAATCTATGAAACAGTCATACATATTTCACTCGTGCATTAGTAATGAAGATAATTTTTTCACATATGACCTTCAAAACCATTAAAGCTTACTTATTATTATTAGTACTTGCTTACTAGTAAATACTAGCAGCTTACCCTTGCTTCGCTCGTGTGCGCCGCTAGGCATACCCAAACACGACCTCACTTTACTCCAGATAATAGGTCTATTTATGTAGATACTTTGTTTAAATCGGTTCAACTTCAGCCGTTTTATGGTATGTTACGCACAAAAGACGCGTAAGAAACTTACACATATGTACATTCAAACTTTCACATTTCTTATTATTATTATATATGTCAATGTTTGTATGTGTGTACTTTGATAGTATTAATTGTCGTCCCTTATACTACAATAACTTATAATAACCTGTCAAAGCACGCGCAGCCACAGGTGGCTCGGTTAACAATTAATTTGATAAAATAATATCAGTCCCGCTGAGTTTCTTTCGCCAGTTCTTCTCAGGTCTGAGGCTTCTTCTTTCCGAACTGGTAGTAGACTCATGATGTTCAGTAAATAATTGTAATAATTGAATGCTGAATGAAATATTTTGAATTTGATTTTTTTTTTAATTTCTTAGAATTTAACCGCGAGGTGATAAAAACTACGAAGATGATATAAAATACATGCAATGCTACAGGCAGGAATTAATTCGACGAAGGTAGAATTAAACATTAACACATTTGCGATTACAAACCGCGCTTTAGAAATAGTGATCATCGTGAGATAGTGAGGGGTCATTAATTTTTAGTTTGCGGTGTCAATGTGTTGATTACTTTGAATGCCTATTTACCCCTAGGTCATTTATTTCGCACTGTACCAATAAATACTCATACCAGGTATCTCTTAAATGCAGTCACTGATGAGATGAGATATTTACAGGTGAGACCTATCTATAAATTCAGGGACACCAGGTTTAATTATTATATATACATAATTTACGTACAATTATTTTTGTTCTTATGCACATTTGAGGATGTAATTTCCATCATTCACTCTAATAAGATTTCTAAAATATAACATATCTTTCATTACTATACACTACGTAAGGAATTAGACACTACAACTGTCTATCCCAGGTTGAAGATCCGGAAACAGATTCTAAACAAGATGTAAAGATGTAGTGTCAAAGGACATGAGGAAGTACAAGCTTTTCGAAGATGAGGTCTCCAGTAGAGCGAAGTGTAGAAGAAAAATTAGGAGGCCTGACCCCATAATCTTGTGGGATATACTCGTATAGCCAGGAAGAGAGAGAATGAAATCTTATATTACTATACAGGCTGTACAGGTGCCCTTAATAGATCAAGGTAATATGTATAGAAACTGTCGAAATGAAAAACAGCTTTTACTTTAACAACTTAACTGTCCGCAACATAGACACAATAGTTAAACAATCGTTCATATAATATGACTCATGGGACAGGGAAATGGTTAATATATTTTTGCTATCTTGGCTCACTCGGACGCGCGTACGCCTAAATTACATACTGCCATAGCTAACATTTTGTTTTAACTAAAGTATATGGATACATAAATCAAAAAATAATAAATATATCTAAATGATTTCCTTTACAAAATATACATTAAATGAATTCGAATGCTTACGATACTACGATGCTTACTTAACAGTCTTAAAAGTTAATTATGTGAGTACATCTGCTAGTGAGCTTGACCAACTAAAACTCTATAATTATTATTTAAACGAAATTTTTATTATGGAAATTGGTTGCGTTGGAAATGTAGTATTTTGTGCAATGTTCCTACTATGTGTTTATGTATGAAATAATTAATTTGCTTGAGATTATGATTGAGTTTGATATTACTCAATAATACATAATTAAAATACACTTTACATTAATGTATTTCATGGCTTTTGTATGAGTTTTAAGATTTTTATACGATAAGTTTTAATAAAACGAGATGATTTCAAGAAAAAAAAAACAATAAAAAGACCCCAAACAATCTTAAAAGATGTCTGTCATTTTCAATAATGTCTCCGGAATGGTTAAATCGATTTTGACAAGTATTTGGTTGGATAGAGGATTCGGCTCGGAGAGGACTGACATTTGCAGTAATTTGTATTTTTTGTGTATGTGCAAGCAGAATAGTGAGCGAAAGCTAGTATAAATCAAATAATATTTAAAACAATCAATAGCAGTTAATTTTATGTGACCTTGCAAAGATTTATGTAGAATATGCAGAGCATAATATAAAGTAAGTTCCTACTTACTCTAGATATGCCTGTGTGATCCTACACACGATTGTTAGCAAGCCTATACATATAATAAAATTGTAACTAAGCCGAATCTGTGCATTAATTTTTTTTTTGAAAATCTTATTGAAATAGACATTATTATCAATACAGAGACCGAATCTATAGATTTTAGAATTTTTGTCTGTGTGTCTGTTACCGCATCACGGAAAATCCACTGGAGGGATTTTGATGAAATTTGGTATGATGATAGCTGGTTATCTGGGTCAACATATAGGATACTTTTTACTTCGGGAAAATATGTTATCTCTGAGAAATCAATACTAAACGTTAAAACGTAAGTAGTAAACCCGAGCGAAGCGAGGGTGAGTCGCTAGTACACTATAATATCACAACTATAATTACATGTTATTCATTGTTACATATATCATATATACTGTACAAATCAACATGGGACTTAGAAGATGAATTATATTCACAATTTAGTTTTTATTGCTATTGCGTACGCGTGGGTCAAACGTATGTCTTATAAGTAAGTAGGGCATAGTATTACAGATTTCTATCGAAATATCACTCATTAAGATTGAATGAGTCGCAAAAACCAAAGTTAAACCTATTTATGGTCATTATTTTTTTGAGATTATGTGATAATAAATAGTAGACAGTGCGTGTCTGATTTGCTCACCAATACCTCTGTTACATAACACATGTAATATATTTTTGTGGTACTCGTATGTCACAGATGACACAATATTGTACTGTTACAAGCAGAACCCGCGGCTTCGCCCGCGTTCAATCTACAAAAAAACTCTTTTGCTTTATGTTATATAGAAACTCACACTCGCTCGGGTTCATCTCTACGTATTTATATAATATTAAATTATTTGGATATTGTTCATACAAAAATACTAAAATTGCGATTAAAAAAAGGGGGGGGGGGGGGGGGGGGGTGTTGGAAGCTTGGAAAATACTTTACGACCTATTCTCATACCTATCAAATATACAAAAAAAAATCGTTTTAATCAGTCGACTTGTTTCGGAGGAGTGTGACCACAAACACGGTGACACGAGATATTTATAATTTATATATTAGATCTATTTATTTAAAAATAGGACCTCATATTAAATAGTGATTGAAACCTCAAGCTTAACGACCTACATTTAGCATACAGTTCATATATTTTTTGCACATTTAAAGTTTCATAATAAAATTTAGTATAATACTTTCTTAGATTTACGCGAATGTTTGACATTTTTAAATAAAACTATCTTTTCGGATTATTTCGCGGATTTATTTTGATTTTTGGTTCCCGACGTTTCGGATGCTTTACAGCATTCATGGAGATGGAGAGATGTCTCTCCCGTGACCATGGATGCTGTAAAGCATTCGAAACGTCGGGAACCAAAAATCAAAATAAATCCGCGAAATAATCCGAAAAGATAGTTTTAATTAAAAATTTAATATAGTGACAGTGTGGATTTACCTACTTCTAAAAGGGATTTTGTAGTCAAACTATAGAAGGAGAAAATCTGTACTTATGTTAGTATTAATTAACATGCTACGTGAATAGAATTGCATATGATCGAATATATTGTGTATGTACACATACATACATGTACATAGTCAGTCTATATAAAATATATTCAAATGTATAAATTTAGTTAGCTTTATTTAAAGTGATGCGATAACACTTTATTAAAAGTACTTTATTTCCCAATCACTTGGGGTCGGCGCAGTACATCTTCTGTACTGCTGATAGGATTTGGCAAAAGTTTTACGACCGCCTGCCTGATATCAACCCTCTTTGGGAATCCACCTTTTTCTTATGCAAAGACAAAACCGTTCAGTGCCTTTTTCTCCTCCGTTTGTCAACAATTTTTTTTTTTTACTTAGTAGCTATCGACAAACTTTAGTGTATTAATAACGATACGTACGTTTTTATGATAAGAGGATATGCGATAAGAAATTCTACTTCCAAGAAAAAGATATAAGTTGAAAATACTACAAAAACTTAACGTGTGTATTACTAGGCGCTACGCAATAAAAACAAATTATTCATTATATAAGTGCGCCTGCCTTCAGGCACAAATGATACTTTAATACGAGATTTCCTACCTATATCCGCGTGTCATAGGTGAACTTTACTTCGTGACTGTAATTTTGAAACCTTACAGCTCACAATTGGCGAATTTTTAAATGCCTAGTGACCACGCTTAGGTATTCCAGTCTCGTTCATTTGATGTTATCGCAGAATTTTTGCTAGTAAACGTAAATTTTAACGCTGGTCACTCATTTCTAAGGTCTTTAGGGCAATTGTTTAAATCAAATGCTTCTTAAGTTGTAAAAATTCCATGTCATTATGTATTATTGCAATATTATGTAGATAGAGTGATTGAAATCTCGGCGTAATTAAATGATACAGTACAAGTGTCTATTACGTGTTCTGTAAATCAATAAAGTTCGTAAATAACAGTAATTTAACTTTTTGAACTATACTTTTCTTAAAAACAGAGTATAAGAGGTACATATATTGCATGAAAGCTCGTAATTGTGTTCTGAAATAAACGTATTTGTAACATACAAATGATTTAACTTAATATTACCTTTATTTATTATTCGAGTTACCTTTTAAATAAACTATTTTCGGATTTTGTCGCGGTTTCATTTTTGTTCCCGACTCGACGTTTCGAATGACAATAGTTGTCATTACAATTCAAATAACAACTAATTAGATCATGAACTTTCTTTATTAGCTGTTAACATAAAAAATATAGGAACAAATCAATGGTATCAATCATTATACAACAATTGCATCTATCTAATGATATTGATTTTCCCAGCAATGTTAATTTATTAACAATTATACGCATTAGGTCATAGAATAATGGATAATATTACAAGTGGCATATTTTTTTATTTACTGAAAAAGAAAGTTTATTTAATTGTACCCATTTAAATGAGTTTTATATGAGTGAAATAAAATTATATCAAGATTTATAATAATCATTTACACTGCACAGTGCACCGCTAAAATAATTGAACATAACTACTTTACAAATTATACGAAAAAAAAAACAATTCGTTATATATTGGTCTATTGCAAAGTTACTTAAAAAATTTCTGAGTAAATTAAAGGCGTAAGTCTAGTTTAATTATTAGCAAGTAATTTATAAAATAAAAAAAATAAAAAATATTTACCACATGCTACTTCTACTGTTTTCATTATTCTAAGGACTGAACTGCCGACTGTAGATGTCTGTTGTATTCATTGTCAGTTGTCACCGTGTGAGCGGGAATTTCAAAGAAAAAAATCGATACTACCAGAATTCGATCTATTGTTCAATTGTAATATGAGTATGTACTTCAGCCAAATGCTGACGAAATGCTTTGACACGTAAGCAAGGTAATCAGATAACAAAATAACAGCCGAATATTAGATTGCTTCAGTATTATATTTATAAACAATGCAATATACGATTACATTTTCGTGAATTTTGCTCGTTTTTAATATTCGCTGAAATCTCCCGATCTGACATTAAAAAATTGTCATCCTTACTTACACTAGACTACTTTATTACCTAATTAAATTTTTAAAAGTTCTACACACATATTTATTGTCAGACAGGTATTGGTGTGTAAGTTGTTGTATGTGTGCAGGTATGCATAAGATTTTATTGGATTAACAGTAAAATAAAATATTAACGCATATTTATGATCAATAGTAATTCCTCTTTCAATTTTAATTAAATGATTTAAAACGTATAATATAACAAATAAATAAACTTTTTTTTTAATAATAGAAGACATACAACGATACGAGCTCGTTGATGTCTTTTTTATGCAAAAACTGTTCATTTGCTTATATTATATTACATGGAAAATATTTTTTTTTTTTGTAAATATTAGTATATTCCCAAATATTCTATGCATTAATGACTCAATGGTTACTTCATAGGTCAAAATTAAATCATTCAGGAACTGTTTATTATTCTAATTTATGGTTGAATGCGTGCCCTTTTAAATCACTTTCGCAATTAACGTACTGTCTTATTTAGTGTCTTGATAATTATATAATTATAAGGGCGGAAAATGTCATATCGTGATGGATCAAGACTCAGCTTTATTTAGAGTAATTATTTACTTATAATAACTTATGATTAATGTGTTTAATAAGAAAGTGTGTTTGTTTTTAAAAACAAAATGACATATTTTCTAGGAACTCATACAAATGGTTAAGATCAGAGAATTGGATGCTAAGACTATCTGTACGTTTAAGTAAATTCTTCGAGCACTCCCACTCTGTACAAGCAACCAAACTCTGAAATACTTTGCCTGTTCATATAAATCGTTCCAAACCATTAAAAAATATTTAAAAAATCTGTTAAAAATCATTTTTTAAACATTTCTCTAAATGAGAAGTCGACATTGTGCAACATTTATATTAATTATTTAAATTTAAATATGTATCAGTATAATTTAGAGATATATATTATGTATATGGGTAGAATTTCTAAGTATTAGGTTGTATTGTGGTATGTATTTTATATTATATAATTAATAATATAAATAATAAATATTTTGAGATATTAACGTTAACATTGACATTTTCTAGCTTATTATATTTTTAGCATTTTCTATATTATTTTCTAGTCAATTTTCGACTTTGGAGCGATAACTTGTGTGTTTGTATAAAAATATCAAGTGATACCCATCTAATTCCATTTAATTATACCACAGCATGAACACTTGTATGGTTGCAATCATGTGCTAAACTCGGACATCTTTTAACAGTTTTACACGACTTCGTGACCTCTAGTTGTCGCGTGACGTAAACCCACACGCGGGATCGTTAAGACTTGAATACACGGACCATTTTATATTAAAAGGAAGCTAGTAAGCACTATATTAATTAACTAGCAACTACCCTACTTCGCTCGTGTAAGTCTCTAAATATATACTTGTATAATATTATGCCTGTTATACTCGTATAGTATTGTATCTATAAGTAAATTTCATCGAAATTCGTTCAGCCGTATTAAAGCCACGATGAGGTAACAAACAAAGCCGCGGGTAACGCTAGTTATATAATGTTTAAATGGAAAAAATTCATAACGAAAATTATTTCATTCTTCATTATTTGACGTGACACATTGATAAAATTTAATCTTATCTTACTTAAGTAAATTTGATGTGAAATATGAATATTTATATAATAAATAAAAAAGAATTTTAAGTAAATGAAACTTAACAATTTTATTTAAATAAACTTAAAATGTGTTACACGCCTTAAGTAGGAGCATTGTTTAATTGGTGCGCTTCACAGAAGATGCAATCACGTAGGTGTTGCACTGATGAAGAACGTATGCAGTATTTATGCGCTTTGTTTAACAAATGTTTTCAATAGTGACCTAAATTTGAATTGCAATAAACAAAATAAATCAAATATATTATCTATGATCTGAAACACTATTTAATTTTTTTTTATTAATTACTAGCGACAGCAGAAACTAGTTCAAGCCCTAAGTTTATCCTGAGTATCTTAATATTCTTTTGCCAAACAATCAAACCTACGTCTCGCTAACTCAAGGAAATAATTTTGTGTGCCAAAAAGAAACCTTTCCTACTATCATTATGTCAAAAACGATTTTTAAATTAACTGAGGGTAAATAATTAAGGCAGTGGTAGCCCAGTGGTAACTCGAATCGGGTTCAAATCCAGGGTCTCGCACCTCTGATATTTTCATGTGCGAATCATTTCTAACATGATTACCACTTGCCTTACGGTGAAGGAAAATATCATGAGGAAAACTGCATGTCTGAGAGAACCTAGCAAGTTTTCAAAAGACATGTGAAATCCGCCAACCCGCACTTGGCTGGCGTGGTGGACTATGACCCGATCCCCCTCGTATTGAAGGGAGGCCCGTGCCCAGCAGTGGGACGTTAAAAAGGGCTGAATGCATGCATGCAAATAATTAAGCGTCATTTTATAAAACTATAGTTTCAATATATTCTAAATTCCTTGTTTGGAGTAAAATCTGTCTTGATTATAATATACTAGCATTGCCCGCGGCTCCGCCCGCGTTCAGATGACCAAAAACTAAATTCTTAGGTGTTACATATTAGTATACTCTTACATTGCAGTTTTTGTATTTTTCCTCAGAAATAAGATATTTTCCCGCGGTAAAAAGTATCCTAGGATCGCGCGCTACATCGCCCGGTTTATATAGCTTGAGCAGGCGGTCGAGCGATGCGAGGCAGAGGGGATGGACTCGCCGTAGGCATCTCAATGCTCGCCAAGCATTAAAAATGTTTCGCTACTAATTACTTCTAACAACGATATCTCAAAAACTATTCATCTGATTGATTTAGTGTAAAGAGCAATTTTAATCTGCATTAAATGACTAAGCTAACTAAAATATTCATTTGGATAAGGATTAATACCGAACTAAAGAAAATAACTTTGAAAATAACGTAATGTTTTTAATTAAAAATGTTAACATAAAAGTGGTTATTGTAAGTCAACCGTAAGAGATAGAGATATGCTATCGCGGACTTTTTTGTAGCATTTTTATAGATTTTGAATTCTCTAGTACATTACTTAACTGTATCTTTGCTAGTTTACGCGGCGTTCGCGTGGAAAGTTCCCATTTGGCGAGATTTTTTGCGACCTCTTCAACATTTGTCGCCGTATTTCAGCTAATTTACATAAAAGCATAATAAATTATATACCTAAACCTTCCTCAAGAATTACTCTTTCTATTGTTGAAAACCGTATAAAAATCCGTTCAGTAGTTTTCGAGTTTATCGCGTACAGACAGACAGGAGGACAGACAGGAGGACAGAAAGACGCGGCCGGGGGACTTATTTTTATAATAAGTATAGATTATGAAATATATATATTGAAGTTTAACAGCTAAGGGCATACCACTTTACAGATGATGTTTCTGCGAAATGTAATTGTGTCGTTTCTAGAAATGATTAGGCTATATTTCTTTCTAGGAATATATTTCTAAGTCATAATATACTATCACGATTAATAAATACATTTGGTATGAAACGACTTAGTAACGAAGCGAATAATCGTGCATTCACTTATTTATTGCCACTTTCATTTCAGACCAGAAATATTTCTGTGAGTTTGAATATAGGACTTTTTTAAGAACCTGATATTCTGATGATTTCAATTTATTTGTATGTAATGAAAAGATCTAGAATTTTGTATGAGATCTCTTGGTCTAGTATAGTATTTTATTAGAAATTATTTCATTAGAAAATTATGTTTTCTGTACTGTCAATATTTCAATAGTATATTTTTTTAAACAAAAAAATAATGATTTAATTAGGAAAAAATCCTTGCATTACAGAAAACCAGATTATTTTTGCAACTAAGGGCAAAGTTGAGTGTATTGCGAAGTACGGTCTCGATTTCAGCGTTAGTAAATAAGTTATTTGAGCCTCGTTACGGACGCGACGTGATGCGCACATCGAGACAGATTTGTAGTTTCATTATACGTGGTGATAGGGTAACTAAGAAATGGTGTTCTTATAATAAAATGCTCAAGAAAAAGAGATCAAAATTACCACTATAGGAGTCTACGAGTACTATCTGGACAACGTACATTAGATTTATTTTTGTTTTTCTGTGATGTGTTAACTTTTAACTTTTAAGTCTTTTTGTATATGGCTAGTATATGGATACTATTCATAGGATATATTAAATAGCATTACTAAAAATGATGTAACCGTGATGTTGAAAACTATAATTGAATGTTGCAAGTTACTAAATCTTATATTATAATAAACAACAAAATCTTTAAAAAAAGTATGTTCTAAAATCTTTTGTATTATGGTAACCCTAAATAGAAACGTACTAAAGAAATAAAATACACGTTCATTTAGAACATCAGTCATGTTATTCCTTATAAATAATCACCTTAAAGTTTTGAAATGCACGACTGAGAACGAATATTACCTGTGCGTTTACACGACCGCCTGTCTTTGTGCTTTTTATATTTCAGTCCTCAAATTATAGTTCTAGGCAATTTATATCTAACATATAATAAAATTCTAACTAAGTCGAATCTGTACATTAAATATTTTTTGGGAAATCTAATTGAAATAGACATTATTATCGATACAGAGTCCGAATCTATAGTTTTTAGAATTTTTGTCTGTCTGTCTGTATGTTACCGCATCACGAGAAAACCACTGGACAGATATTGATGAAATTTGGTATGATGATAGCTGGTTATCCGGGTCAACATATAGGATACTTTTTACGGCGGGAAAATATCTCATTTCTGAGAAAAAATACAAAAACACAAAAATTGCATTGTAAGAGTATACTAATATGTAAAACCTAAGAATTTGGTTTTTGGTCATCTGAACGCGGGCGGAGCCGCGGGCAATGCTAGTAATTAATACAAATAAATTATACAAATGTTCTATTTTTTAATCAAAACATAACATCATTGGCAGTAAAACGAAAAGTATTGTAATGTGTAAAGAAGATGCATTTAATTGATCTCAAAATAAATCAGCCTTACTAATCATCAAATCATTGATTACCATTTTAATCTAAGCAAAACTGTGGTGCTTTACTTTTTTTACGATGGGTTTTTTGGTTATATTCACGTATGTCACCTGCATACATACAGGTTATATGTAGAGCTCACCAAATAATAAAGTAGAACTATGTATTATCCTAAAGACGAATCTCATATGTTTTACGATATTTTTTCATTAAATGATCATTTTATATAAATGAACTAACTAAATCCCTTTAAAGTTTTCAGCGTGATTAAATAACAAATATCATATTCATAAAATTTGATTAACATAACATTTTATTTTTTCCCCTTAATATTTTATTTTTTTGTTTATCAAAAATAATAAAATTTAGTTTTTTTTAATAATAATGCTACGACGTACACTTTTCCAGAGATACTTCTCGCATAATATAGGTATGTCTCTAAAACTAAAATATTTCGATAAGTATTCTAAAATAGTAATTTTATTATTTACCACTGTTTAAAATAGAGTACTTTTAATATACCTGTACGTTTTAAATAAATATGAATAGTTATTGCGAGTGTATCTTAGAACTTATGCTATTGCAGATTTTTCTGTAGGCCTTATTTTTAGCACATTGTTTTGATGTATCTCTTAAGGTTTAGTCAGTGTCAGACCTGTAAATTTCTAAGACTAACTCGATAGAACCAGTAATTGTATTTCCCTGTGGGAATGAAGATTTTACTTAGTAAAAGGTATCCTATATGTTGACCCGGTAATAAGATATCACTACACAAAAGTTAGTTAAAATCGGTTCAGTACTTTTTGCGTAACGCGCATATCGATTTCGCTATGTTACTGTTTTATTACATGTACGGATAAAAGAAGGTATTGCGAGTGTGGTACAATTTTCCAGTACATTGTTTTGATATATTATCTCTAAAGTTTTAACCAGCGTTAGCCAAATAAGCTCCTCAGAACGAATCAATACATCTAGTTATTTTGTTTTTCCGTGAAATTGAAATATTTTTTGTAGTAAAAAATAGCCTAAACCTTGACCCGAGTAATAAATTAACGTAGTGAAATGTGAACACACAAACAGACTAACAGACAAAAATTTTAATAACTATTGTTTTGGGGTCTATAATTATCCGTACACAATACGTTGACTTGTTTTTAAAAAATATTTCATGTGCAGATTTCGCTAAGTTATTATTTTATTAAATATATAGATGACTGTATAAGTAAATAAAAAATTAACGCTAACTGTAAATTCTTTCAAATCACAGTTATGGTCGGTGAGTTGCCTAGTGATGATTATAAGTACAGATAAATCTAAAAACATTTAAATTGGCTTAAAACGCTCAATAAAAGTATTTTTATTAATAATAAAACGCGAAAAAGAGGTTTGTTAATTCAAATATCTGATAAGTAAACAAAACGTCTATATTTCCCATAGCATATCTATAACAAAATCATTGAATCTAAATAACAAATTAGTGAATGTCGTAAGCTTCCATCATCACTCATTTACCTAAGATTTATGACTGCCCTGTTGTTACCATGATGACGGTTTTACGAAGTACGCAGAAACAAGCTTCCATCACACCTAATCAAGTTCATCTTGTTTCTATTTATTTTCATTAAGTTTTGATTCTATATATTACTATGATGAACTCACAACATGACCCAGTCCTAATCAATCGACTAATAGTAGTCTTTTGACTTTAACTGGACAATTATTTTTTGTACCATTTTAATTTACAAGTATAATATATTCTAAGTAATTAATTTAATTGAAATCCGAGAAATGATGAATAGCGCTGTAGTTTATTTACTAAAAATAGTATTGAATTTTTGACAACGATATCATTCGTTTAATTAACCCTCTTTGCTGTTATAGTCTATAGATGTATAAAAAAACGTTTTCCGTAGAATCTTTTTGTCATTTTCTCCCGCCGCGTAGACGATTTGACAGTTTTAAAATCGCTTTCTGTAGAATGGTGTCTACATAACCTTAAATATAAAGATTGTGATTTCGTCAATTTTGGTCGTCATATTGCTTTAGCCCACAATTTCTTCAGTTTTTTGTCTTTGGAGGACAAATTTCACTTCACAATTTGTCGCTTTATTTAAATTTTAAATTAGATGAAAAAAAAAATACCATCCACGCTACGCTTTACAATATACTGAGGATCTTAGTGATTGCGAGATCTGGCGGGAGAAATGGCAAAATTCTTCCCCATTAAAAATAATTTAAGTAACCATAATTATTGCTATATTTAAATTCAATAAACAATACATTTCATGAATTAAAAAATTTAAAATACAATTAAATAATAATTTTCTCAGTTTGCATTAAATACATTTTAATTTAATAAGGACAAATTGTTTACTTTGGGCATTAATGTACAGAAAGAAGGATATACGCCGGATGTAGATTGAACATTTCGTGATTTTAGCATACTGTATTAATATATTTCGAAATCAACATTTCGTGTGGACACGAATATCATTACGATAAAATAAATAAAATTAAATTACCTGGATTGTCTCTGAATCTGCGTTGAAATGATTTTAGTTACTAGATAGTTCAAATTACTATACGTGATTCAAACAAAGTCGATATTTTTAGTAATTTTAGTTTTTAATTTATAGAAATCGTTGTTTAACAATATTATGAGTAATATACTAGAGTTGTTTCTAATAAATGTATGTAAATGATGATATTTTTAATAACTTTTTTAAACAATAGGCGGCCTTATCGCTGAGTATAATATAAGTGATAAATCTAATAGCATGAAGTAATAAAATGATGTCCAGTATACGAAAAATTGAAGATTATATTTAAAAAAAAAATCTTTCTTGTTTTTAAAACACTTAGTACATCAAGACTATATTAAAAAAAATGTTATAAAAAAACTTAACAAAATATTTTATACACATATATCATATACTTATAATAGATGCTTTACGTTATGAACTGTTCGAAACAATCTCTCAAACCAGGTCAATTTTCAATAATTTAATATATCATCTTTTCTAACGAAGTAATATTTAGTACAATTTACAGAGCGATATCAAACTGATCTCATCTGATAATAATTAAGAAAGAGAGACTCCAATCAGTTATTCTACACTTGATTGTTTGTGAAAAGATAAACGCTGAAGTCTGCGCCAGTGACCGCAATCGTGTTATAAAATCTGCAATAAATAGACGGTCATTTATAATAAAAGTATTGTGCAGACGTAAGGCACTACGATTTTATCTATTATCAACTAGAAACTTACCCTACTTCGCTCAATTTTTCCTTGAGTAGCAGAAGCCTTTGTGCTACTCCAGGTTATAATCAATGTAATAAATTTCATCTAAATCCATACAGCTGTTTCAGCATTAAGGAGTAACAAACATACACACATTAACAAAATTTCGCGTTTTTTATACATAGTAGTAAAGGCAGTGGTAGCATAGTGGTAATGCGCTCGCTGGGGAAACAAAGTGAAGCGGGTTCAAATCCAGGGTCTGGAACATCTGCCAGTATTCTTATATGTGAATTATTTTCTACATGATTACCACTTGCCTTACTTTTAAGGATAACATTAGGAAACCTGCAAGTCTGAGAGAGCGTAGTGAGTTTTCGAAAGACTTATGAGGTCTACCGACTCCCACTTGGCCAGCGACCTGATCACTCTCATATTGAAGGGAGGCCCTTGCCCAGCAAATTAAAGCATACGCCACATATAATTTTGAGACAGGGATTGCAAAATACTTTGTTCCTTCTTCAACATATTCCCATCTTTTTCAGTCTTTGTGTCAGTTTTCAGTCTGTTTTTTTTTTCTACTTTTGTAAAAATTTTTTAAACGAAAATCTACTTGCTAATAGTGAATAAATGACTTATCTAGTGTATTATACCGGAAGCAACGCTCGCGGATCGCAATTCGCAATTTTAAAACGTCAGTGAGATTGTACAATCGAAATTATACGCATCTTTTATAAAATATTAAGAGCTATTGATCTAGATAGCTCATCTTTCATGTATTATCTGTCTTACAATCTTTATTAACTTTGAACATTTAAATGTAATTTTTAAAACTTGCAATAAACATTTATATAATACAATAAAACAACAAATAAACTGGAACAAATTATAAACAGATATTTTACATTTTATATTAATGTTTCATCGTTATACTTTAGTGTAAACTTAAATCTTCTATCATTTTCTTTGTCTTTTAAAACAATAAATGATGTTGAACAGTTAATATTATTAATGTACAGGTGTATTATTTCTCTAGAGCTTCAGTTCAGACTTAAATAGTAAGGCTACAATCGTTGTCATGTTCAACATAATTTATAATGAATTCAAAGGAAAACCTCGTCAACTCATCTTAATCACTGCATATTCACGTACATAGAATAATACATACCTGACCCAGTTATTTTGCAAAGTCGCTTACATTAGAGTGCCATCCATCCCTTAGGTGGTGGTAGTACTCGAGATATAAGCTCGAGTAATGGTACCATAGTTCAAGTTGCGCACACGCTCGCGCTCCGTACGTACCGGTGAGTCTTATGTGTTCCAAATTAAAACAAATCTAAATTTATTTTCTGCAAGTGGTTTGGTTTAGTGTT
The DNA here is from genome assembly GCA_921882275.1 of Brenthis ino. Classification (NCBI taxonomy): domain Eukaryota; kingdom Metazoa; phylum Arthropoda; class Insecta; order Lepidoptera; family Nymphalidae; genus Brenthis; species Brenthis ino. The sequence continues at coordinate 20,868,184 of OV170229.1, read as the reverse complement.
TTAAAATTAAATATAAGTTTTGAAATGAGTGAAATTAGTGCATAAATTATAATAGAATGTTTTTAATTAAATTGCTAATTTAAATTAAATTTACTATATTTGGGAATAATAAATTAATACTTGTGACACAAGTTATGAAAAAATATAAATCGACGTATTTAAGCTTCTTGGTAAAATTTTCCGCCCGCCCTAGCCAGTGCACGATTTTTTGAAAATACTTCAAGGTTGCAAGGTTTTCTAATTTTCAATGTGTGAAATGTAATTTATACATATACATATATTATATACTTAATATATAAAAATTTATTAATTTACACTATTCTATCTGTGTAGCTTTGCTATTCGAACCACGATTATTTACACTTTTTGGCAAATTTAGGTTTTTATTAGGATTTCCTTACCATTTTTTACATAAAATGTATAAGATTATTATTGTCGTAATAACTTACAATCATTTATACATCTCGACATATATTTACTTTAATGTGTACTTTATTATGCGCTCTTCCCATCTACGTCAAAGTCAGACGTAGGACAGTAACAGAGTAATGTCTAAAACTCTCGTAACACTCGCCTGAATATTATAAAATTATAAGTGAAATTAAGAACCTCATCTAACTGCCTGTACCTATTCCGTTTATAATTTTATATAAAAAATATAACAACAATAATATTCGTAGCATTTATAATAACATTATAAAAAATAATGTAAGCGTATCTAGTAATGAAAATAAAATAAAAAAAATGAAATTTTCCGATAAAGGCAAAATACACTTGATATGCTCAAGAAAAAGGTAAAACAATACTAAGTAAAACAGCAGTATGAGTGAATCGATGAGAAACATGTCTATTGTGCTTTGTATTTTTTCGTTTACTAGTAAGATAAATTCTCATTTCAACCTCAAATATTAATTGTTATTGGACACTCTTGCGTTCCTTTGTTTACTTTGTACCTCTACTGTATGTTTTACATCTATTTTTAGCTTTTACAGCTGTGTCAAACTTATGATTTATAATATAATAATAATAATTGTTTTATTTGGAACCACAAAGGAACCATTTTTTGTTAGTACACACATTAGATACTACAACTTATATCCACTAGGGTTAGTAACAAATACAAATACAAACAAGGAGTGATATTTAGTGAGTCATGTACTTACGAGGCATTTCATGCGAGCAATGATTCCGCATGAGATGCCTCAGAACAGCATCTCTCAGGCTTAAATTCTCGGCTCTCAATTTATGCAAGAAACTTTTACAGTATTGTGAGAATCTATTACAATTATGAAAACCATTTACCTTTAGCTTTTCTGTGGTATCGTATTTCTCAAACGTATTGGGCCAATTTTACCTAACATTTTAAGATTACATATGAATTAATATGAATTGTCTCCGTGGAAAAAAAAAGTTTTCTGTAGGATTTTTTTTGAGAGGGTTGTTGTCTGTTTTTTTTAATCATATTTAGTTTACATTTTTTTTTCTTTTTTACGTGTAATAATATCTATACTGTTATTATAAAAGTTATTATTTATTCCAGATTTAGATTAGGATAACTGAGAGGCACCAACAACATGCTGCGTTTGTCAACGTTTTGCTGTAAGTAATTAATTTTAAGCTTTAAGCGGAATAAGCCAAAAAAGACTAAGGGAATCTGCCCAGTACTTTTTACTATTATTTATAGACAAGGGGCGATTTTCCTTATCCTGATATTTTATTTCTAATAAGCTATATAAAATCTCTTAGCTGTAAGAAATCTCTTAGCTATAAGAAATATGGTAAAACCTTTTACACATAAACATTACAATTAAATATCATATTAATTGATAGCGTCAAAAGCTTCACTAGCAGAAACATAGTAACGTAAAAATTATTTTGAAATTTATAATGAAAAAAATCAAGTATTTTGGAATAACAGATAATTTAGTTAATAATAATAATAATTGTCTTAAACGCATCTTTGAAAGTTTCTTATATACCTACAATAAAATCCTGAGTCGGATCTGTACAGTAAATATTTTTTAGAAAATCTTATTGAAATAGTCATTATTATCGATACAGAAACCGAATCTAAAGTTTTTATAATTTTTTTCTGTCTGTGACCGCATCACGAGAAAACCACTGGACAGATTTTGATGAAAAATCTATACTAAACATCAAAAGTAGAGACGTACCCAAGCGGAGCCAGGGTGAGTCGCTAGTAACATAATATAGTTATTATTTAAAAAAAATCTAAAGAGATCAATTAAAAAAGGAAGAATATTAAAAAAGCGAATAAGTAGGTAATCAACTCATCTTGTAATGCATTGTACCACTTAGCTGTAACCATGAACTAATTTCACTTACTAATTTATTGTGATTTTATCTAAATTAGTCAAAAATGTTTGCAAATTGACTTTTGTATACAGTTATCGCGTCATCTAAACTGCACTTTGTACGATCGCTAATAATCTCTTAAGCACTTAGTTCTGCAGCATCTTAGCGCTCCGGCTAATTTAAAATTTCACAATAATTTACTTGTGTTTTAACTTAATTTTTTATTGACCGATTTTAAATTTAGGGTATACTAGCGACTCACCCTCGCTTCGCTCGGGTTCGTCCCTAGGTACGTTTTAGATTAAAATGGATATAGTATGTTATCCTTAAGAGATAGACATATGCCATCGTGGACTTTTCTGTAGACCTATATAAGATACACAATTCCAACATACATTATTTTGTTATATCTCAAAGGGTATAGGCAGCGTTTTCGTTGAAAGCTCTCAGAGGTCTTACTTTTTCCGACACCTCCAATAAATATTGTTATATTTTAGCCAATGTATACAAAAACTTAACAAATTATAAACTAAAACCTTCCTCTTGAATCACTCTATCTATTAAAAAAACCGCATTAAAATCCGTTGCGTAGTTTTAAAGATTTCAGCATACATAGGTATATAGGGACAGAGAAAGCGACTTTGTTTTATACTATGTAGTGATTACATTAAATTGCATACCCCGCGATATTTTCGCCAATTGTAAACCGATATACTTACCATATATGATTATAATTGGGTAGACAACAATCAAAATGGAAGGGTGGAAATAGTGCCTTGTTGTCCTTTTCTAGTTAAAAATTCATAAGGAGGTATAATGTGATGTTCTCCTAGCCGAATCCGGCTAGGCCAATCTCATTGAGATTAGCCAACTGCACAGGAGATATTATAGTGCTCAAGTGTACGCGCAGACACAGGTGCACACTCTATTCCTATCACTCTCATACTCCGGTGGGACGACCACTCGACACGACCGGTGAGAGTTAAGGCGCAGGACCGATGGCTTTACGTGCTCTCCGAGGCACGGGGGCGAAACACCGCCAACTTACCAACTCCGGGCTGTTACTGAGACTTACTATACAGAAAGACTCAATAACTAAACATGGCCCGACCCGGGACTCGAACCCAGGACCTCCGGGTGTGCAGCCGTACATGCTAGCCACTACACCACCGAGGTGTAATTGCAGATACTTTAAAAGACAACCAAGTAATTTTTCGAAATATCTCCAATGTGCAAATTTGCTAAATTCACATTTTGATAATAATTTTACAACGTAATTTTGATTTTTCTCTTTATCTATCATTGCTTCAATTAGACGTTCTTAATTCTTATCCTCCACTTATTATTTTTATCATAAATTAATTAAGGTTAGAACCAAAAATAATTTAGTATAAGCTATTTTAAACCTAAAATGTATACTTACATGTTATTATGTTCAATAAAAATCTTAAAAATAAAAATCTTTAAAAAAATAATAATGAACATTATCGCCTAAAATACCTACCTAGTGCATTCACTCTAACGAGTAAATCTTAAAAGTAGAGACCGAAATTTAAAAATACCTTTAGATAATTATATACATATACATATGTACAATGTACATACATATGCGTGAATGTATTTAATGATTATGGCTATATATCCAATCAGTATTTATGCATATTATAACTATTATATATTAATACAAATAAATAATAGTAACACAGAGGAATGCACACAGAGCTAGGACATTTAAAGCAATACTTAATGCGTACAACATTAGTACTTGCCACTGAGTACTTGCACTTAGCAAACAACCGTTGCCTACTTTAGTAACAGCGGCATTCAGTCTTTTTGAAAATAAGCGGACTCAAATAATACGCGTATTTAGCTATTGAATGGCTTGTAAACCTTTTTGAATATTTCAAAGTGATCAATTGTAGTTTCGACAATGAAACAGATATATGATATTAAGTACTTTTTTATTTATATTTTACTAGCGACTCATCCTCGATGATATATAACTTATAGCCTTCCTCAATAAACCAGCTGTCCAACGCTAAAACAGTTTTGTTAATTGCATTTATAGTTCCTGAGATTAGCGCGTTCAACCAAACAAACAAATAAACGCTGCATATTTATAATATTAGTATAGATGTTGAAAGTTACTTTATTTTTCGATGGATAAATATTTAACTTAAAATAATTATTTTTTAGCTTTTAATAAAATATTAAAATTTACATTATAAATTATACCTACCTAAGTTTTAGGGTCAAAGTGTAATTTTCGATGACCCTTCAAAATACAATCTTGATTAGCTCTAATAATTATATGTTTGTTAGAGACGAGCACGTTCAATCTAGCAACAGGTTACTATGATATTATCTATATGCGAAACATAAATAACAAATAATCAAAATTTTCCATAAATTTTAACCATATGGACATATTGGTTATTGCAGATGGTATAAATATTGTTGAAATTATTTTATAAACGAAGTAATTATTTATGAACCGAAATAAAAAAATATGATTTTATTTTGTGACCATACAATACAAGTCAAATACGTCTCTACATTCAAAGATTTCACAATGTTCAAATCAGATGTCTGTATCTAAAATCAAAATATTTTTAATTTATAGTAAAAATGTATATTAACACTTATAACTCGAAAACTGTTGGACTGATTTTTATGATCTCTGTTTGGTTGGACTTGTCTTCACCCCAAATAGCAGAGTAACTATTAAAACATCGGAAAAATTCATGAAAAAAATGAAAAATATATATATATATATATATTCCATACTAAGCGTCAAAACGTACCTAGGAATGAACCTGAGCGAAACGAGGGTGAGTCGTTAGTACATATATAAGACAAAGTCGGGTTAGTTACACCACTTATAACTCAAGAACGGCTGGACCGATTTTATAATTTTTCATTTGTTGGATTTATTTCGTTGTATATTGTATAAAAACAACAGAAAATATCACGAAAAAAATATTACATGACTAACGCTGGTTAATATTTATATATCTAATTTAAAAAAAAGTACCCGTGTCGCTAGTTTATAATAAAGCAACAGCAAATAGTAAAGGTCATCTTTAGTCTGGCGCGTTTTGAAAATGAATAACAAGCAGCACTCTCTACTCTACAACTCGGTATAATAGTTGAATGATTTTTTTCACAACTTGAAATATGCCAGTCTATTTTCCTGGTTTTCCAGAACATTATTATATACCGCGAGCTCAAAGCACGAATCCACGTGAGAAACGATTATTTTCATCCTTTACTATATTGCCACTTGTCACTATTAAGTATCTTACTTGACTCATATTATCGCTTTTGAAGTATACACAATAAAGAGAACAAACATTTTTATATTCCCATCAACTATAGATATTAGAAACCTATACACCATATACGCCTATTCAACGCTCTATATAACCTTAAGTGCCTTATTTTCAAAGTACCAGTAACCAGATACTATACATACTTAGCTCACTCTACACGGGATACAATTTAAATAGTCATTACAAATATTATAATTCGTATGAAAGCTCAAATGGTTCTTAGCTTTCAAATGAATGTTACATTTATAACAAGAAATTAGTTTAAGCACTAATTTTCTGAATATATGTATTACTATCGGCTCACCATTAAATCCATCCCACGGGAACCGTACATTTTTCCGGGGTAAAAAGTAACCTATGTGCTGTTCCACACTGTGCCAAAAATTCAGATCCGTTCAGCCGTTCTGGCGTGATTGAGTAACAAATATCCAAACATCCAGATGGATGTTTGGATAAACATGACAGAAGTTTAGATAAACTTTCACATTTATAATATTACTAAGATGTAATGTTAATCTGATAAACATTCAGTACATAAACTAGACTAGACTAGATATATTTTTAAAAATAATAACTCAATCAATACAATCATTTAAAGACTAAATACGTAATTCTAAGGAATAGATATATAAGACAAAAATTTGCAGCCAAGGCTTAGCAATTCAATAAACATGCTTGCTTCATTATATATACTCGTAATACCAGCTATTACCATACCAAACTTCAAAATCCACCCAGTAATTTTCTCGTGATGCGGTTCCAGGCAAACGGATAAATAAAACTTTTCAAAACTATAGATTCGGCCTCTGTATAGATAATAAAGAATATTTCAATAAATTTACCCACACAAAATATTTAATGTAATTTAGCTCAATTATAATTATGTTATATATCTAATGTAATTAGGCCAATATAGTTTAACAGTTCTATAATTTAGAACGATTCTATAATTTAGAATAAAAAAAATGTTTAAGTTCTGTTATTATAAAGATGTATCATGTATCTCAACATTTTAATTAAAATAAATCTAGGGAATATATAATAATTGATAATATTTTTGATAACATTATTGTAAATTGCAATATAAACGTCAAGTACTGGGCAGTTTCCGAGGGACGTTCATTACGATTACGACAATTTTCCCATTACGCTTGCGCAAGCATCGAAGCTGGCCGGTCCCACGCGATGTCATCTGCAGCCTATTGTCCCAAGGGGAAGAAATTAGATAAAAAACGTTAATAAATACTAAGCTAATTTGTCTCATGTCGCAATTCGCTTAAGTATTTTTAAACAACTTCAATTGACCTCAAACGGAGCCTTGAAAATACATATATGCTTATTCAACTCCCTAGCTTTAAGTTGTTGTTGTTTTTTTTTAAATATTAACTTATGAACAAAATCACATCTTTCTCACTATCAATTTGATAAAATGTTATAATATAATAGTAAAAGTACTTTCTGTCAAATTTCAGTGTTACTGGCAGTAGCGGTTGCGCAAAGTGGGTATGAGTACAATAAACCTGGTAGACCTTTTGGCTCCGTAACACCGACTACGCCTGGTTACCAACCGAGTCAAACAAGCGGTTATCCTGGCTCACCTACTCCTTCTCCTTACCCAAGTGGTCCGCAAAATGGTGAATATCCTGGAACGGGGTCAGGTTCGACGCCTAGGTACCCGTCAGGATCATCTAACTATCCTAATAATGACCAAGACTATAACTATCCAGAACAGCAAAACAGACCAGACTACCAAAGTGGGACTCCAGGACGTCCTGGATTTGGACCAAGTGCACCCGGTTACAGACCTGGATCATCTGACACATCCGGATTCAGACCTGGATCTCAAACTGGCCCAAGCTTTAGTCCTGGATCTCCTGGCGGACCTAGTTTTGGTGTAGATGATACAGGTGCATACGAAGGCGGCGATTTTTCTGCTATTCCTGGTGAACCTGATATAGATTATCCTATACTCTCAGTAGTTCCTCAGACATCTTTTAGCTGCGAAGCCCAAGCTTATCCTGGGTATTACGCCGATGTTGAAACGCGCTGTCAAGTTTTCCATGTTTGCGCAAACAATATGACTTATGACTTTTTATGTCCTAATGGAACTATTTTTTCACAAGAATTTTTTGTATGCGTATGGTGGAACCAATTTGACTGTAATTCTGCGCCAAGTTATTTTGAACTAAATGCAAATCTTTATGATTATTCTATTACTGGATCCCAATATCCTCAACACGGTGGAATACCTCAAGGCTCTTACCCTGGTAGTAATGGACCTCAAGGACCATCATCTAATTATCCTGGTACTACAAGCCCTCAAGGGCCATCGTCAGGCTATCCAGGTAGCTCAGGACCATCTACTGGCTTCCCAGGAGATAATGGACCCTATAGACCATCCACTGGTTACCCAGGCAGCACTGGACCTCAAAGACCATCTTCTGGTTATCCTGGTAGCACTGGAGGTCAAGGCCCATCAGCTGGATACCCAGGAAGTACTGGACCGCAAGGCCCTGTTACTAGTTATCCTGGAAGTACAAGACCACAAGGACCATCTAGTGGCTATCCAGGTAGCTCAGGACCTCAAGGCACATCTCCTGCATATCCAGGAAGTACAGGACCACAAGGACCATCAACTGGATATCCTGGATCACAAGGCCCTAGTTATCCCGGAAGTAGTTCACTACAACCAGGATATTCCGGACAACAGGGATCTGGAACGTATCCAGGTTATCCATCAGGCCCAAGTTCATCAGGAACTTACCCAGGATCACAAGGTACAACAAGTTACCCTGGTACCAGGCCGGGAAGTGGCCAAGGATATCCATCAGGTAAACCTTCCGGGCCTAGCTTTCCAACTGGTACTACAAGACCAAGCGACGGCAAATATCCAAGCTCTCAACCTAACAGAGAGTACCTCCCACCTAGACCCTGATCGATGCTTCCACGTAAACTATTGAAAGACTTAGAAACTAACATAAAGGCGTTAGTTTTAAGAAAATATCATGCTGCCAGAAAATACTTAGCTATACTTATATTTTGCTGATATCAAAAAACGTTGACGAACAATATTGTTGGTGCTGATATATTCAGCTAGAATTTAATTATATGACTAATATTTAATTTCAGAATAAATATAATGTATATTTCAAAATACATAAAGAACATAATATACATACAATACTATGACTACAGACATACAAAATTGAAAACGTAATATTATTTTATATGTAATGCTACAGTGAAAGTTACCATACGTGTTCTTAAAGTACAAAAAATTATATGATTTCTTAGAAGCATCATTTATTAGAATAATTAACATTTAGGTATTATGTAAAGTATTATAAAGCATTTCTTTTTGTAAATAAAACAAAGTAAATAAACATTCTTTGAGCAATATAATTTCTTTTATTTATATTATTATTTAAAGTTTATTCATTTTCTACTTTACGAGCTTTGCGACGATTCATATCAGCTATCTTGCTACTAAATCGCCACGAATTTCTCATCATTAAATTTTCAATATTTGTCATGTCTGTACAGTGCAGAGGTAAATTGTTTCCATCAATAACAATCTTTATAAGGCCTCTATGATTGGGCATGCTTATACTATTTTGATACAATATTACTTTGTGTATTTTTTTAATTGATATGTAGGATAAGTCATTGTAAGCCAAATTCAAATAAGCAAGAGTCATATTTCCGAGAGAGTAAACATAGTTATCTACAATTTTTATGCTCTCTGGATGAAAAGGATTCTCATAAGGTCCTAAAATTTCTGCAGTCATCATCTCTGCCTTTGTTTTAAAAAAGTCTTCAGTTGCACTTGCTGTACTAGGCCTTTCTTTATCTTTCTTGGCACTGCTTTTACTTCTAAGTGTTGTAGTTGACGTTTTGCGTCTTTTAACTGAAGATTTACGACTAATTTGACTGATTTCATCAAATGAACTATTTCGACACTCAGCTAAATATTTTGCATATAAAGATTCCTTACATTTAAAATACTCAATGCGTCTTTGTCGCATATTTAATATTTCATCATAGCTCAAAGAGAATTCTATTAACACGTCTAAAATGTATCCGGCACCGTCATCAGTAATGTGGTTGTCAGCTAAATTTAAATACCGCAAATGTCTATTAGTTCTCAGGGCATAAGCTATATCTTTCGCTCCCTCATCTGTTACGTGGTTGGACGATAGATTTAAAAGCAATAAATTCTGTCCAGAAGCTGTGTAACATAATTTCGAAGCAATCAATTTACAAGTATCGTCGTGTATGTTGCATCTGCATAAAGATAGATTTTGAAGGTTCGTACCTTCTAAAAGCTTTGAATAATCAGCTCCACGCAAAGGGGATCCATCAAGACATAAATCAGTGATGGTTGATGCTTTTAGGATTTTACTTAACTCATATATGGTGTATAAATCTATATGTGACTTCGTTATAGTAAACTTTGTTAAGTTTCTGTAATGCGGTACTAATAAACCAATAATTATCAGCAGGATTCTAGGTATTACCTTGGCTTGGCATATACATATTTCTGTCAAAGTATTGAAATGGTCATATATCATTGTGATTGTTATAGAATTTGGAGGTAAAGAGGTCGTGGAAATCAAAGACGGAATTTCATCAGATATTACGGTATCGGCAATATTGGATGCCTGTGATTTAATTTGAGCATCTACGTCCGTACGCTTATGTTTAGCTTTACTTTCTGGTTGCTTTAAGGACTTGTAGTACTCGTCTAAAAAAATAATGAAATAAAAAGAAATGAAAATAAAAATAGAACTTCAAAATATATACATAAATATTGATTTTCTATTGGCATGGGGTTTTTCGGTTCACCAGGAAGACAAAAATGGTTTAAATAAACTTCAATAGGTACATGGCGTTACAACTTACAATTATTATTGATATTGTACAATAAATAATAAAAAAATTAACTCAAATATAATACATAAGGAAAATGAAATAAAGCAATCTTAAATTAACTTCCGTAACTGTACGTAATTACAACATCATCTATACTGTTAGAAAATAGTAATTTAATAAATCTGGCCAATTTGGAAAAACAAAAACGTATTTTTAAAACTATTTAAAATATTTATAAAAGTACAAAATATTGACCTTCTTTAGTTTCCTTCCTTATTAACACTGAGTAAGGGCAGTTAAACTTAACACAAGCAACAAGTAATATATTATCTAAGCTACAAACATCAACTTTTGGTTCCACAAAACCTTTTGTAGATCTCAAAGAACGAGTAGATCTTATAGAACGCACGCTTTTAGTTGCTTTTAATGGCTTCATTTTCAATAAAAAAAAAATTGTTTAAATATAAAATAAAGATATATAGGAAATTGTGAAAAATAAATTAATACAAATCAACAATTTATAATGTTAGCAAAAATGACAATCCAACAAAAGGATTGTTATTAAAAAAGAATCTATTAAACTGTGACTTTATTGACTAAAGATTAAAAACCTATAAAAATAATAAGTAGGTTTACTATCTATATGTAGTACATAACTTTATTTACCCAGGAGTTCGCTAAGAAAATCAAATGATACGGTTCAAACTCTGAGCCTCGCACGTGGGCTTTTTTTATATGCGATTTTTTTTCAAAAGGAAAAAAGATGAGAAAAGGTCCTATCTGAAAGAACCCAAATAGTTTTTGAAAAATATCTGAAACCGCCAATCTGCATTTGGCCGTCGACTATTCACTATTGTCTGAACCCCGTCATGCCTGTAGCCAGCCCTGGATTTACACTAGGGACACTCGGGGTTAGTGCGTGCGGCGGCAAATTTTTAGAAGCGGCAAAATTCAGAGGGTGGGAAAAAATTTTCTTCACGATATCGAAAATGCTTTTTTTATTTTACAAAAAATAAAAATAAAAAAGATTAACTAGTAGGTACATTTTTCGGAAAATTGATATCATTTATTAATTATTTCTTTGCATTTAAAAAAAAATTATATAAAATTAACTTTCAACATTATATTCAAAATTTCGATAATAGGCCGGCATTTTTTACTATGCCCAGCGGTGGCGCTAAGGTTAAATCCGGCACTACTCCCATAAGAATTTGCCCAAATATGGTCACCATGCCCAAGTATGACTATAAAAATATGGAAAAAATAGTTATGGAATAGTGCAGCCTCTATTCCATAACTATTTTGAATGGACTAGGAGGTCTAACAACCTCTTTCACCGAATCTATATCAGACGATGACTTATTATCGTTGTTTTTGTTACTTATATACATATTTACGCAACTTTAATATTCAATAGAAGCATATATAATATTATTTAACTTTATAGACCAATCGGAATCCGCTTACTTTTAAAAGATTTTTTTATTGAAAACCTGAAGTTTTATGATTTTAAAATGTTAGCAGGTAGGTATATAAGGAAGAAAAATTCGTAAAATGCCCCCGATGCCCAGCTACCCCCGAGAAATGGGGGGACACAAAGCGTTGAAAAATAGTTATTTCAATTTCCGGTTTACTGTGACATTCTATCGAAAAATGTTTTCTATGATAAATATGATTCACTTTGGCAGTATTTTTGGGGCAATTTAAAAGGTTTTTTTTTGAGTGGACATCTTATAAAATCAGTCAGTCATTCCGGACTTAAAAATAAACACCGTAAATTCATAATGACTTTTTTAATATTCTATTTTAATATGAAGTTTACAATACACTCTTAGGTGAAAGCTTTTGGTGCGAATACTTTCGACTTTTTATTAAAGTACATCCTGTACTTTGTTTTAAACGATAAAATTCTATATTTTTAGATATAGCTAATTCTAAAAGGTCTTCTATATTCTTAAATTTGTTACAATGCTTAGGAATTTTATTACCGTCTAAAACTATTTTTATAAGTCCTTTACATTGAGATGGTTTTTTTAATTCACTTTGATATTTTAATACATCGTAAATTTTAAGCACCGAAAAATATTCTAAATTGTTAAATGCCATATTCAATGAACATAAAGTGATATTACCTATGGAATATAATTGATCATTTTTTTGTATCGTATTATGATTGTCGAAAGGATCTTTAAACTCCCCTGCAATTTTTTGGACATCTTCTCTGCTTGTTCCGTGATCGATTCTTCAACAACGGCAAAATGAGTGAAAAAATTTCCAACATTTTTATCATATTTTGAAACTGCTAATTTTAAATTTTCCTTTTCCTCATCTCTTAACTGATTTAATATTTCTAATTCACACTTTCTACGAACTTCTTCTTTCTTACAGAAATATTTAAGTTGTCTTTGCTTAAGTCTTAATAATTCATCTTGCCTTAAACGAAATGAAAGTAGATGTTTCAAAATATTATTAGCACCTTTATCAGTGATATTGTTGGCCGAAATGTTTAGATGCAATAAAGTTCGGTTATTCCTTAACATATCTCCTAAATGTTTCGCACCTACATCGTTTATAAAATTTGAAGCCAAATTAAGTATGAGAATAGATTTAGAGGCGGGTTTTTCAAAATGCAACAGCTCTGCTAACATTTTACAAGCCTGATCATTAATTTGGCATCGACGCAGGGAAAGATATTGTAACTTGCTTATTTGTTCCAAAAGAACGTAGTAATTACATTTTGGTAAAAAAGTATCGTCAAGGCAAACGTAAGTTATATTGGAATATGGTAACATATTACTTATTTCGAGCAATAAGGTTCTGTGTAGACGTCCTTTTATCTTAAATCTAGATAATGTTCTATGGTAGGGCAAACAAAATTTTATCGCTTGAATAACTTTCCTTGGTATATCAAAAGAGCTACCTAAAAACGCTATCTCTTCTAATTGATTTCTAGAATTGTAATAAGCTATCAAATTTAAAGTATCCTCAACTTCAGCGTCAGTAAATGTTGATAAACTGCTTTGAGAGGGATTTTCTTTACTTTGGAACAACTGGGTTGAATTAATTTTAATTTCAGATCCTTTTAATTTTGTTTTATTTGTATTACTATATCTTTTTGTATCACAAGGCACATTTTCTTCTGAAAAATAAATGTTTTAAAAGCTATTCATTAAAATTAATATTATGGTAAAAATTATAAATTTAAGTAATACCTGAACTAAATCTATTAATAATAATTAATTTTGGAACTTGTAGCTGCAAACATAGCCAAGGAAAAAATTGCTCGAAGTCAAATGGAGAAAGAATGCTGCTAATAGTAAGTTTTGTCGTTTGCGAAACTTTAGAACCTAATCTACCTTGTTCATATGATCTTTGCCTGATGGCTTTCATCATAAGATGTATAATTTTCAATTACATACAAATAATTGATTGGTATTGAAAATTTCGTATAATTTTTTTTTTAATCGAGTTGGTTTTTAAATGATTGACAAATGCTCAATGCCATCATGCCATGATGCCATTTACAATACCTATGGCAGACGACAGTCGGCACCATGGATGACAAATAAAAGTCGCTTAGATTATACATTAGCTTATGTATAGTTTAAGTAAAAGTCGGCACTCGACACTCGGCTAGTTACGACATGCAACAAACAAACAATTATATTATCTGTGATTGAAATTATACGAATTACAAAAATGTAACACTTATTTATTTTAAACAGTATTTAGACATAATTATGTAACAAAGAATAATTAATTTATTTAAAGTTTAGTAGTAACTATTAAGTATATTATTATCCAAATGTTACTAAACATTATTTTAATTTATTAGCTGACAAGTGGCAACCCAAGAATAGATTGTCAGTGATGTCATTTGTCATATTACAGTACGGTTGTTTTGCCTTTTTTCTGAGTCGTAATCGTTTTTTATAAGGATCCACAAGTTTTAAGTTAAAAGCGGTACAAAACATAAATAATAGCAAGACAAATGAAGTTTCAGTGGTAAATAAGTGTTTTTGAGGACTCATTTTTTGGCGGCAGGGTCGTTATTGTCGATAGTGAATATTGCGTATCATGTAACAGTGCTCTTGTGGTTTATTTTGTGGCCGCTGCGTCTATTTTCGACTTGACAGTCTTCCTTTAACGTACGTGATCTTATGTTTTAATACTTAATTTACATATCTGACGTAAATAAATGTTTGTGAATGATTTAGAACTAACCATCTGTAAATTTAGTAACTTTTAATGTCAAGGTCCAACAATGTCCTTACTTGTTTCTCATCATATTTCTTTATAACTCGTTATACATTCTTCTCTAAATAGTAAACGAAACTTTCGAAAAATGTAAAAGTGGACACTTTTTAAACATCAACATTAAACCAGTTGCAATTAAAAAGTACTCAAAATACTCCAAATCTATTAATGAAAAAAAATTACGAAATGGATCTCACTATTCTATTATTACATATTCTCACACAGGTTTTATCTGATGTTCTTGTAATACAGTATGTCATTGTGTAGAGTTCTTGTTTTGGCTGATAGTGAAAGTTTTAACCACTCAGCCAATTGTATTTCAAAGTAGTAATCTGTTAAAATTGACAGCATGTCGCTCCATAATAAGTAATAAATTTATTTTTAATAGTTAGTTTTTTCAAAAAATGTCCTTGCTAAGGCTGAATAAATCAAAAATTAAAACAAATAAGAATTTAAAACAAGTAAATATCAAGGATCTTCTCTTTTACAGCATATAGTCTTTAGATGTATAAAAAAAATATTTGATTTTATAGCAAGCCATCTCAAAATGAAAGTTATCTTCAATATAAATTGATTTTCATGATGTATTATTTGAAGATACCTTTAGATCTATGCTGTCTATAGTTTTTAAACAGTTGTAACAATAGTAAATTTAAAAAAATTAATACTGATAAAAAAGAATCAATTTTTAACTTTTAAAAAAAAGAATCAACATCTTTAAATTGAAAGTAAACATGATATAATTTGGAATAGATAAAATTGGTTATATAATCCTCTGATATGATAATTTACTCATCCGGTCAAGAATTATAATAATTAGAGACCGAATTTGAATTTGCATATTTAAGCCATCCTCAGTGGTAATAGCATATTTTACCTAAGATCTAGTTATGACGCATATTATCGGTACATTTACAATATTTTTCTTAAATAATATGAATAAAATAAGTGATAATATCGCGAATCCGACCAAATCTAATAGTCACAAGTTGTTACTGATATTCTAAAATATGATTATATTAACAAATCATAAAGCACAACAAATATATATACTTCCTTAGTCAAATGTTTCTAAAATAAACAAATGAAATACTGCATCTGTGTAGATGTGATGTGTAGTGTGATAACTATTTGGTATCCATAACACAAGCTTCGTAGCTTACCATGGAACAAGATGGTGCTGTGTTAATGTCCCAACATACTGGAACTTATGCATATAAATCATTTCTTCCCATATCTGCTCTCTTCTAAATCGAACAAAGATTTAGGACCAGCAGCATAAAGTATTTGTTAAAGTCCACTTATTTACTCTTGGATATAACCAATGACTTATAAAACTTAAAATAATAATAATAAAAGTGATTTTAAAATCTAGTTTTTCTGTGTAAATATTGTATATATTTAGCCCTTTTTAACGTCCCACTGCTAGTCACGGGCGTCTCTTCAATATAAGGGGGATCAGCCTATAGTTCACGCTGACCCAGTACGGATTAGCGCCTCGCTGACTTCACATAAACATATGTATGGACAAATGCTAATTACGTAAAATAAGTTGGTAAATTGATTAACAGGAAACAATGAAATAAATCAACAAGATGAGTTGGTTACGCACCACATCCAAAACGCTGGCGCGTCAGTTGTCGCGCTCTCTCGACCCGCGCCATGATTACGAACCCCAAGCCTGCTACAATTCGTTTTGTAAGCATTGGCAGCAAGCACACGACATCATACAAAAATCCCAGGTGACTGTCACTTTTTATATTTTTTTAAAATTTAGAACATATCTGCTAAAAGTAAATACTGCTTGCAGATTTCCTTATAAAATATATTGTTATAATATGTACAATCTTCTTGGATATCGTCACCTATTCCTATTGACAAGTATTTAGGGCTAGGTTTTATTAAAATTATATTTTAATTGAACTTCCTTCAAGTTTCCTATGGTAAGTCCTGGTTTTGGCATAATATCTTTGCGCCTTCATCAAAATCGGTTCTATGGTATACCTAGGCGTAATTGAATTGCAAACACCAATACATACCTAATTAGAAAATAAAATGTATAGCTTCACTATTTTCTTTGCGAAATAATATAAGTGAAAATCAAAAGGCCCGCTATATATACTTCTCTCGATTCTCAGTTATCTATACATATAATAAAACTAGCATTTTATTATATGTATAGATTGTAACTAAGCCGAATCTGTACATGAAATATTTTTTGGAAAATCATATTGAAATAAACATTATTATCGATACAGAGGCCGAACTTATAGTTTTTAGAATTTTTGTCTGTCTGTCTGTTACCGCATCACAGAAAAACCACTGGAGGGATTTTGATGAAATTTGGTATGGGTATAGCTGGTTATCCGGGTCAATATATAGGATACTTTTTACCGCGGGAAAACATCTCATTTCTGAGAAAAAATACAAATCTGCAATGTAAGAGTATACTAATATGTAAAACCTAAAATTCGGTTTTTGGTCATCTGAACGCGAGCGGAGCCGCGGGCAATGCTAGTACTATATACAAAACACAAATACATAGGTACATAATATTATATACGTTATGACCGAAAGTTTTCCCCACCCACGATTGATCAAATATGGTATACACAAGTGTTTATTAATTAACATATTAATACTATTATAAATTATTAATACAATAATAATAATTTATAAACCGGTTTGTTATTTGTTGTTGGTAACCTCAATTAAATAATATATGTTCAATGACTTTAGACTTATATCATTGTCTTTGTATAAAAATCCTTCCGAGGATGTAAGTGAAGTCCTTATTCTGATGCCCGATCGATACGGAAACTTGAACCGAGCCCATATATTAACATCTGTCACACACAGTTAATTAACATAATATCGCTTTTCAAAACAATACTGAAAATAAAGGCGTCGTTGAAATGTATAATGTATATCAAAGAACGATACATAATGTTAGATATTTATGTAAGTATTCCATACTAATATTATAAAGAAGAAATATTATTTGTTTGTCTGTTTATTTGTACCGAAAAGGCTCCAAAACTACTGAATTAAATTAGATGATATTTGGTAAGAAGATAGTTTGAGGTCCTGGGAAGGACATAGGATGGTTTTTATCCCGGAAGTCATCCCTTATAGGGTTGAAAATGGGTATGAACGTTTGTATGGGGAAGCAACCTAGGGACGAACACGAGCGAAGCGAGGGTGAGTCGCTAGTAGTAAATAATTTAGAAGTGCATAGTATATTCTCTATACTCCAAAACAGCTCATCACGAGTATGTGCATACGTATATTTATAATTAGTTTTAGCATTCAGCTCCACTCTCGTGATAGGTTCGATATAAGCTATCAGCATTCTAAATTTCAATCAAATCCGTCAAAGCGTGAAAAAAACACACATTATGCGTGTGTGTGTTAGAAACTATGTTATTTATAATACTAGCGACTCACCTTCACTTCGCTCAGGTCCGCCCCTACGTAAGTTTTCACGTTTAGTATGAAATAGATTTTTCAATTATTTTTTTCGTGAAATTTTCCGATGTTTATTATAGTTATACTGCTATTCGAGGTGAAGACATATCCAACAAAACAAAGATCATAAAAATCGGTCCAGCAGTTCTCGAGTTATAAGTATTTTAACAAATCCGACTTTGTTTTATATATAGATATATATTAGTGTAAGGTATGAACTGTAAAATAATGTCTTGAGTAATAAACTTTGTAATATATTGATAGAGAAAAGTAGACTTTTCAGTAAATGTAAACAGTCTTATTTATTATAAATTAGATTAGGCTTTTTCTGTGACCTTAGGATTCTGTGGGGATATTAGTGTGTAGATTTTTTTTTAGTAGAGTCGACCTTAAATTTACCAAAGCGAAGGAAAAAAGAGTCTCTCGTATAGTACGATATAGAGGAATAAGAGTACAATAAAAACGACAAAACGTTGGGGAAATATCAAACGACGGTCACCATATAATCGTAAGACAGACAATTTGCAATGACCTATAATTTCATTCTAGCCCCAACATCTTCATGACGACGTCCTAGGAGTAGTCAATCACCTCGAACAACTAACGACACTGCTAGTATTAGAAGCAAGGGCAAGAGAGATCAATCGTATGCCCGCCCCGGCCGCCTGCCTCGAATACTTGCTTAGTGAAAATCTCCTGGATAAACTGTACGAATGGGCGAAATGTACTGGAATGTAAGTAATATTTTTATGATAAATAGTAGGTAGATTTAGTTTCAATTCATAGGAAAATGGACATTTATATTTGAATGTTTTTAAACTTAAAAAAGGTAAATTAATATTTAAGTATAAGAAATACCTAATTTTCACCATCTTGGAACAACTAAAGTGGTGTTATTGATGGAAGATAAAGTTTAAAAAAATATATAATATAAATCACAAATGTATGTCTGTTCGAAATGTTGTCAATGGTCAATGATTGTCGAAAAATTCCAATTTTCATGGCTAGTTTTCAAGTTAGACACTGTAGTGCCAACACTTGGCAAGTTGCAGTTATGCCGGTCAACCCTATAGTCTTTTCCCGATTGTGATGCAAAAGTAAGTTTGAAAGTCGGGAGCGACGGCCTGCATAGACACCTTCGTTAGACGACCACAATATCTAAAAATATAATCTCGAAATAAATATTGTACATTGACAATGTGTTGCCAAAGACAAGAATACTTACGAGCCGTTCAATTTGGTCATTACTCAATCTATGTTCAGCTCAACAATGACAAATGTTTCCAAAGTCTGATAATGTTTGTCTGAATAATTTGTATAGAAATTTAAATTCCATAATTATTTTTTAATGAGACGAATATCGAGGCATTGCCTACTATTGTGTATACACGGGTTCGATTCCTGCTTAGACTGGATTTAATAAACTATAGAGTCGAGTCATTTGACCCGGTCTCGAAAAACTAATTGAAGAAATCAATATCCTCTCTACATATAATATGTAATTCACATTTAAATTACTTTTTAATTAAAAAAGTTAAAATTAATTATTCCATTTTTTAAAACACTCCATCCAGGTGTTCTACTTGTTAAAAAATTAATCATAAAAAATATGTTTGTTATGAAGTGAGTCAAAAAAATATTGAGTATGAAGAATATGTAAATATTTATTTACTTTCCAAGTACAATTAATTATGTTGGTTCCTGCGTGAATCATTCGCCCACTGAATGAATACTGAATGTCTCTGAGACCAAATGCGATAACAACTTGTTATCAGAACTAGACTTGACGTATAGAGTTACGACTTAATTTGTTAAATGTCCTACAAATAAATATGCTATCTAATTAACTGAATTAATGTTGTTATGTTTATGAGTTAATATAATGAATTTATTTTGGTAAAACTTTAAGAAAATTTTCGTTATTCTCGAAAGCTTTGTTTCTATTAACAAACTAGCGACTCACTCTAGCTTTCTCTCTTCTCTTTCTCGCTAGGTGATTCTTTTAATTGGCATAACTTTTTCATTTATGAACCGCTTGAAATAAAGCATAGGTATCACAATACTTTAGTGAAAACTACACCCAAATCGGTTAAGCTATTTCTGAGATTAGCGTGCACAAATGCACAGACAAACAGACAAAAAATAATTGTTTTGGGTTCTAAGACAATTATAGTTAGAAGACCCCCAATAATAGTTTTTTCTCAAATATCTTCCACGTACAGACAGCGATCAGTAACAATTTTATTATATGTATAGATAGCTTATAAATAAATAAGTAAATATTTAAAAAAATTAGAACGTATTTAGTATATAAAAGTAATTTTAGAAATGTTTAAGTGAAAATAACAAGGAACGGGACGAAACAGGCCGTGACAATTCTAAAAACATTTCGTGCAAACTTAAATGTGAGGCATGTCTTACAATTAGCAGATAATAATTAATAAAAGGTCAATAGCCTTTTTGGTTTTCATTTAAGCGATTAAGATATAACATAAATATATCTTGAAATGAATTAGCTATGTCTCGTACCTAGTGTTTGTATCTACAATCGAAATGTTCCAAATTAAAACATAGATTTTTTTATTTGTTTAAATAATTTGTAAAACGTCCCTTGAAAAACCAGCTCCCGGATTTCACACCCTTGACATTTTCATGATCAAATAATTTTCAATTCAATATTTCTTTCTTCGCTCGGTCGCGTCCCTCGGTGTGTTTTTATTACCATATATTTTCTTGCTTTATTTCAAAACGTTTAAACAGAACACGCAGATAACTTAACTTAACGGTTTTTTCGTTTTCAGGTCAGTAGTTACAGAATTCAGAGATTACCCCTACATCATAAATTATAAACTTACAGACATACAAACATCCTCCCTTTACTAGCGACTGAACCTCGCTCCGCTCGGGTTCGTCCCTAGGTACGTTTTAACGGTTAGTATAGATTTCCCAGAGATGTGATATTTTCCAACAGGAAAAAGTATCCCATATGTTGACCCGGATAACAAGCTCATACCAAATTTTATCAAAATCAGTTTTTTGTGGTTTTCTCGTGATACGTTCCCAGACAGACAGACTGACAAAAATTGGACCTCTATATCGATTAAATGATTGTTTCAATAAGATTTTCCAAAAAATATTTAATGTACAGATTCGACTCCGATAGAATTTTATTATAGGTATGTATAAATATTAGTGTAAATAATAAATAATTCTTCTTTACTACTTGATATACATATTTGGGAGTGTTTGTAAAGTAACTACGATTAATATATTTAACAGGCGTTTTATGTTACACACAAAATGATGACATTACTGGCGGAATGACAATAACTCTATGCACCTGATTCAATAAGGAAAACAATAATACAGACACTGAATACTAACACGCGGTGTCTGCAGTTGCTTCATCTTATTACTTCACTCAAGATGCGTTTTTATTTCAGCAATCTATGCACAATATCTTAGACGAAGCGGTATTTTTTGTGTTTTATTGGACGACTAGAATTGCCCGCGTTTAGATTCCCAAAAATCAAATTCTTAGGTTTTACATATTAGTATACTTGTTGACCCGGATAACCAGCTATCACCATACCAAATTTCATCAAAATCCCTCCAGTGGTTATTCTGTGATGCGGTAACATACAGACAGACAGACAATTTTTTTTCTTTATTTATTATCTTTTTATAAATAAAAAATCTATCCGTCTTTGGTCCTTTAGATCCGCAATAATTAAGGCAAAAATATATTTAAATATATTTCCATTGAAAATCTTCTACCAGACGTTTTCATGTGAAGCGAGCCAAATATAATTAATTAATGCATAAACTGCCCTACTTACTGCTCTATTATATATATACGTATAATGTACATGTCTCTTTGTTACAAAAAAAATATATTATTGTTACCTTGTTAGGCTATAATCTACGACACATCAACTTGACTTGTGTAAAATATTTGTTGGAAAGTGATATGAACGCCTGTATTAGAAGCTCTATCATTAATAAAATATTAAAAATGAGATCTATTGATAATGGTTTTAGCGTGACGCACGAACATACACGGTCGTATTACTATTTTATTATTAGATGATGCATATGATTAGTCACGCGTTGATGAATAGGTATCAATCTTGCGTTTTGATTGAGGTATACAAAATGTATAAAAAATGGGAACATTACAACGGTTTCAAATATCAATGGTCTGAAGTATCGAACTTCGTGCGATCTTTATGAATGTTTAATATAACGAGTAACGTTTTAAAATACATTGGAATGTATTTTAAAACAAAATTACAATTTGTATCAATATTTGAAGTTATACTTCTTTTGGCACGTTTGGAAAAAAATATGGGGGTAATTTTTTTACGATGCGCGCGCACACCGACAGCCAAAAAGCGACATGATTAAGTTAGCTGCATTCCTTTTACAAATAGAGAGTTGTGACTTGTGACATACTGGATGAAATCTTTAGCTATTTTTATTCTGCTACGCGAAAGAAGTATAACTTCTTACGTGCATTTAAGTGCATACATAAGTACACACACACACATTTTTCTTATATTCATTTTCGTATACCACTTCCCCTTGTTACTTATAATAGTTTAAGTATAATTGTCTTAAACAATTTTGTTTAAAGGCTAAACAGTACCTTTCAATTTGGTAGTTTTACAAATTAATCGACATATAATTATAATTTTTTCACAAGCAAAGTTAAAAGATAATGAGATATCTGATGCAATGTATGAGTATGTATTATAATTTAATCGATTTTTTAAGCTTTGCAATTTTCTTAATACAATTCATAATCTTTCTTATTATACACACACCATACTAAAAATCGTATCAGTCAAAGAAGATAAAACCTTTGTTGGCGTTGTCAATATCCTGCCCTTGACTTAACTTGTAGCGCAAAATAAAACTATTTCATTTAAATAGAAGACTATCAAAAAAAAACAGTACTTCTGGTATTTTTTGTTTGTGTAAGTGTCGTCTATCCATTCACAAAAGTCTCATTGTGCGCGGCTAGTTTGTAAAAGAAATAAAATGGCGGCGGGTGGCTAACGCTAGGTTCCATAGAAAAGTGCCGATTAAATTTCGGTTTTCCTTTTGCTTAGTCTGCTTATGATTTTTAATTACTCAATCTATATATTTTTGTGCAAATGATGAAGCTAATTCAATATAAATAATATATACCTATCAGTTGAGTATTTCGCATCTTATCATGTGACCAGTAATCGTAACACAGAGTTATTAATTATTGCAGACACTCGAGATAACGAAAATATAATAAAATTAATATAAATCATAAAAATGCAGTAGGTAGCTTAAACAATTTTTACCGTTGAATCTCCGAATAACGCCATGTCGAAGAAAATCTGTTTAATATTTTACATAGTATGTTCGAGTAAATCTGCTTCGAGACGTACATTAAATTATTATTGTGTACTAGCATTGCCCGCGGCTCCGCCTGCGTTCAGATGACAAAAAACCTAATTCTTAGGTTTTACATATTAGTATACTCTTACATTTCAGTTTTTGTATTTTTTCTCAGAAATGTGATATTTTCCCACGGTAAGAAGTATCCTATATGTTGACCTGAATAAGCAGCTATCACCATACCAATAATCATTAAAATCCCTCCAATGGTTTTTGTGATGCGGTAACAGACAGACAGACAGAAAAAAAAATCTAAAAACTATAGATTCGACCTCTGTATCGATAATAATGTATATTTCAAAAAGATTTACCAAAAAATATTTAATATACAAATTCGGCTTGGTTAGAATGTTATTATGTATATGTATAGATGATGCACTAGCTTTTTAATAGTTTGTTCTTTTTATTTAGGTGTAAACGTAATTATTAATATAAATATTTATTGGCTTCATAATAACCGCCCTATATACCTAAGAACCCAATGGGTTTGCGTTTTACACCTTGCTAAATCTCTTGTTAAAGATTAACAAAGAATAGTTTTACTATCAAACATTGACTTTTAGACTATTGAAGTAATACATGTACACTTTATTTTTGTTACAATCGATTTTATGAGATCTAATAAGGATTTAGGGCTACTTTGTTCGAATGAAAAATTTAATGCCAATTTTAAATCTTAATATTAAGTAATATTATATATACAAATACTATAATAATAGAAGAACGTGAAAACTAAAGCAATTGAGAAATAATGCATTGTTATTACAGATACGAAAATGCAGTACGATTAGAACAACTCAAGCTATTTGGAAACCTAATCAACCATTACAGTTCGCAGGTATGCAAAGTTTTATTGTATGCATATATATATTTTTTAAATTATTTTATTAAAAAATGTGATGATTCTGAATTAACAACAAAAAGCCTTTGAACTCGTGCATAAAAATTCAACTAGTGTTTTAACATAATATATATTTATATATACCACCTGCAAAGAACAACATTGTAATATTGAGATAATTTGCTAACCAGTTATATTCAATTAAGATTTTTCTGTATATTATTAATTGTGCTGTTTTTTTTATAGGTTACAATGCATTTACTCCTTTTTTACATGTTAGAATTTAATTTAGTATTATAATCTTATTTTACCAAATTCCTCATTTTACGTGACGTTTTGAGGCACGTTTTGAATACAAGAAAATTAAATTGTTCAATTCAAAACTTATTATAGACATATTACATAGAATATTAGATATTATTTGTATGTTAAACTTTTTAAATTACAAATTACAACAGTACTGAATTACGGTATTGTTCCTTACAAATGATGTCGATAGTGCTTACCAGAATTCGAATAATAATTTATTTTCGACAAATCAACATTATCAGTTGATTGAAGCTAAAATTATGTCATTAATTTTCAGGTGATAGCAGCGGAACCATTTCTGCGACCCTTGTTGAAATTGCTCCAAGGATTCAGAAATCAGATACCACCAGCTAATCTTGAAAGTAAATATTTTCTTTTGTATCTAATGACTTTATCCAATAAATACAATATATTATATATTAAAACTTTATAACTATGAATGTTTTCAGTATTCTTTTTATTAATAACTAGCGTTTTTACGCGGCTCTGTCCTCTTATAAATGCAAAAAAAAACATTGTGAGATAAAAATCAATTAAACAAACAGACAAACTCATCAGCTTTATATATTAGTATAGATATAATTCGATTGTATCGTCAATTGGTTCATTGAAGACTACCTGCCTTGCATAGAGTAGATTAACTGCATCCCACGTAGTATCCGACGGGACTTAACTTTTCTCCGTAATCCGGTATTTTTTTTGTCGGGACGTAAGATGTTTTTTTGCAAATTTTATACAAAGCGCTTTTTCATTACCATTCTTAGATAAGAATTGAATTATTAGATTTAGTGATTAAAGATTAGCTAATTTTAAGTATGAGTTTCTTTAAAATAAAAATAGTTTTCTATTAAATTTGGGAGGTATTTAAAAATGTATGGTAATAATCATAGCAAATTATACTATGATTTATTGATAAATGCTCATCTCTGCTTTGTATCTAAATATACTTATTTAACTTTTCTGTTAGAAATTATATGAATAAAAAACCAGTTTCGGACAAGTCCTTTGTTTCTACGGGCCATGAACAAATTAAAACCTGCAAGGACAATAATCTGGTCTCGGTTACTGGTATATTTAAAATACGCAAATATTTTTTTCGGACTATTATTATAAATTATCGGAATACTATTACAGTACTGTATAAAAATAACAGCGGTAGCCCAGTGGTAACACGCTCGCTTGGAAATCCCGAGTGATGCGGGTTCAAATCCCGGGTTTCGCACTGATATTTTAATGTGCGAATCATTTCGAACATGATTATCACTTGTCTTACGCTGAAGGAAAACATCGTGAGGAAACCTGCATACTATCTGAGAGAATCTAGCAAGTTTTCGAAAGACCGTCCGAAAGCATTTAGCTAGCGTGGTGGACTATGGCCTGATTCCCCTCATATTGAAAGGAGGCCAGTGCCCAGCTGTGGGAATTTAAAAAGGGCTGTACACATATACATACATTATATACTATTATACATTTAAAAGTGTGTATGTGTGTGTCAGTTCGAACGAATTGAGAGCAAGTCGTTAGTTTAATAATAAATACTTTATAAAGCAACATTTATAATCTTCTTTTTCAGGTCAACTTGTCACTGTATTAAATCAGCTATGCGTAGTGTTAATGCAAAACATGAGGTTAATCGATCTGTTCTTTTTAATGACGGAAACCCAAAATGGTTCACAAGCTGAGTGAGTATGGAAATTGTTTTTATTTAGCTTTAATTTTTTTTAATATAATAGTGATGTTCATATTGTGTCAAAAATGATTATTATAATTTATTAGCGTCTACAATATCTTTGTCATAGATAATTGTACTTGTACTAAAAATTATTTTTTACTTTTTAGTTCGGTTCATCACTAAAGCTTGTTTTTTTATTTTTTTTAAACTATAATTTATTTTCTATTTTTTAGTTTGATCTGCTATAAAAGCGTGTTTTTTGGTTTTTTAAATATAAATAAATAAAATAGATAGATACGTTTATTATTGTATTGTCATCAGTCCTTGTTAAGTGGGTTAAATTTCAAGTTAATCGGACGTTTTGAAGTGGGTAAAAATCGCGTTCAAAGATTCTGTTACATAAATAGATACAGATGAAGCTAATAAAAGCGTGTTAAAATTAAAATGGTTTCTATTTAATTTAGTTTCATATTTTTATTAAAAGAAAATGGTTTTCTAATAATTATTATTTTTTGACGATGTAAGCTTAGCATTGAATTTTTACATAATACATTAATCAACAATTACAAATATAATATAGGTATAGTTATAATTTTATTTGTATATTTTAATCATTTCTATTTTACATAAATATTATTATTTACTTATGGTATTCGTTATTTAATCCAAATTTATTCATTACAGATTTATAATCGGTCGTCTATTACTATCGTCTGTGCATAGAGAGGGTTCCGCGGGCTCAGTGGCGAGGGACGCGTTTCTACTCTGCGCCAAGATGTCCGCCAAGTGTCCGCCGCTCGCGCACTGCCTGCTGGCGGGCAATGCTTGTCCTATATTAGCTACAGGTTGGTAGAAATTGGTAGAAAATAGTAGCAATTAACTTTAGTAGCTTTTAAATATTATAATATTTAAAAGCTACTAAAGTTTATTATAATTTGATTGTAATTCGTATAATTTTAAAATGTATTCATTTTGTAATATTTTTTTTATTTTATGGTTGATTATAAAATAATAATAATAATGATGTCGGTTAGGTCTTAGCAAAAGTACAGTTTTGCAATTGTATTTAAAAGTTTTTATAAAAATATATTTTATTGTACATCCCAAAAAAGACAAATGAAATTTAGTTGCAAAATTCGCCAAAAGGTTGCCCTACCTGTAAACAGGTTATGTTATATATAACATAATAACTACATAATGCATGTAATCTATCTTTTTCAGTCGCCAGTAATCTGTACTAATGTTATAAAGAGGCAGGATTTGTTTGTTTTTTCAGACGCGCTAATCTCAGGAACTACTAATCCGATTTGAAAAATTCTCTTTGTATAGATAGCCCGTTTCTTGAGGAAGATATATCATCCCGGAAAAATGTATGGTACCCGTGGGTTAGACTTGTTTTTGTCTAGGGACGAACTCCCTAGTATACTAATACGATCCCCGTGCTTAGGTCTGAGCGGGCTGTACTCGCTGCTGCCGCGCGCGGCGGCGGGCGCGGCGCCGCGGCTGGCGCCCGACGACGTCAACCGCGTGCACAAGCTCACGCTCTTCATCGACTCGCTGGAGTTCTGCAACGCCGTCGCGCAGGTACACCTGTACACATGTGGATGATACCATTCTAACTGCCACTTTTCCATTAAAAATACTTAATTCTGTAACCGAGCTTTTTTTGTTTTTTTTTATGCATATTTTTATTCTATGTTAAATATAGTAAGAAAGAAAGTGCAAAAGGATTTTGCTACAACAATTAAATATTGAAAATTAAGTTAATTTTTTCCGTTACTTACATGAATTATATTTGATAGAAATTCTGGAAAAATATTAAAATTATTAAATTATATACATAGGACATGACACGGTACTGAAGTTTAACTAAAATATTGCAGGTTTTCTTTCGATAACAACTTGAATTATACATTAATACTAACGAATTATGTCACTGAGTATTGTATTGATATATTATTTTTATTTAATCATTTATTTCAGGCGATATTTACAAAAAGATCTTAAATATGTAAACAGAGACCCATAGTATAATATAAACCTTAGACTAACATATATATTAATTATAACTATATGAAAAACCGATTGGTCGTTTAATAATCATGTATGACCAGTGAGAGTAAACAATACAGGACATGAAAAATTACAGTTGGAATCACCACAACTATGATGATCAATCAACACAACAGAAAATACACGAAATTTTGTATCCTCCAATAGAATTATCGTCTTTCATTTCTTTTTAAGCCTATATTTGCTCGATGTAGATGTAAAAAAAACAAACAAGATTTTAGTGCACAGCGAATATATTAATATTTTTTAATGACTAAATCAATTTCGGCCGAAAATAAGACTAAAGCCGAAGCTTCTTTTTCGTTTGCGGCTGAAAATCTACTTTCATTCGGACACTAATTAAAATTATATACATTTTTCAGGTAGCACATCCGTCCATCAGAAAACATCTACTAGATTTGCTTTACCAAGGTTTCTTAGTGCCAGTAATGGGTCCAGCGCTATTGCAGGTAACATATACGTACATATATAAATATGGAAGTGGGTCGGTTTGTGTATCTTTTCATTGTGTTTTCTTAACTGCATGTGGGTATCATGAATGTGGTTAGGTTATATGATTGTTTTTATATAGTAAGTATGATGGACATTATTTATTGTTAACAAAAATCAATCTATCCCACGGGAGCCGTACATTTGTTCGGGATAAAAAGTAGCCTATGTACTATTCCAGACTATAATCTATCTCTGTGCCAAATTTCATCCAGATTCGTTCTAACTTTTTTGACAAATAGTATAAATAATATATTAAACATGTGCACTGGTTTTGTGTTGTATTGTCTGTCAGCTTTGCATGTTTCAATAATAACTAATTATACTTCGAAAATTTTATATTTATCATTAACTGTTGCTCCTATTGTTTATTTACTTTTACTTCACTATTTTCAATTCGAAGACATTCTTTAATATTAAGCCATTTAATTAAGACTTTAAAAAAAAAAGACAATTTGAGTGTTGCCATATAAAAGCTCACATGTCTATAATGTTAATATTATTGTTATTTTAATATATCAAATTTATTTATGTATTTTCATAATTTTTGTATGTTTATTTTATATGAGAATCATGGGTTTCGTGACACGTGTGGTATTGGTCATAAGTGGTCTATCTCTATAACGAAGGTTATTGACAGATTCTATCTAGGAAAAAATAAAAATATGTTTGTCCGGACGTTGTACGATAGAATAAAAAATATTTTTGGTCATGATTCATGAACATTTTTACGTATTCGAAGTGATTAATATTTTCGATATTGTCTCTTAGACCATTTAATTTTTTTATATCTGTAAATAACATTTCGTTATAGAGAATTTCACAATTACTTTGGTATGGATATCCATCATGCCAAGTTTCACGGTTCAGTGACAGTGTATTGAACCTTTGCCTTTTGATCATCCCATAGTCCCTTTGTCATTTGTATCACTCGCTTTTTACTCCAACCATTTTGTGTTTTGGGCTCATTTACAGTGGTGGTGTTATTAATTAAAATTCGATTCAATTTATTTAAAAAAAAATCATAATATTAAGTAATTAAAACGTTAACAATGTCATAATTGAAATTGTAAAAAAAAATGTTTCCAGTATAGTCCCGTAACATATTCATAGTATAAGACTAACTAGCACTAGATTGTTCGTGCATATTCTAACATAACAAAGCACACGCTTAAAAAAATAACTTTCAGCCTGAACTAACTGAAATTCCACATACAATTAATCAATCAAACCAACATAATGTTTGTTTTAAATTTATTATATACAAAAAAAACCTACACCATAAAAGCCCATTGTCCCAATAACTGTCACTCGGCCGCTATCTACTCGTGCCACGAAACACGATAGAAGAAAGCGGGGCCTTTGCAGAGCGAGTGCGCGGAGCAGGCCACGGCCATGACGTACCTGGAGCTGCTGCTGCGCTGCGTGTCCGCCGGTGGCCTGCTGCGCGTCGTGCTGCACTTTCTGTTCTCGTATGAGTACGACGGGGTGAAGGTTATTGATGTATTGCTTGGACGGTTGGAGGGGAATAGCCAGGTTAGTGTTTGAGAAAATGTTTATTTTTTGATGTGAAACATCTATTGGTGTGTCTGGACGGTAAAATCGCCTCTTAGTGTGACGGCAAACGGCGTGACACAGTCATGCCATTATGCCTTTTGTGTTCGCGCGCGTATTCTATACGCGCTACGAAAATGCTTACATTTATATTTTATTTATGAGTACATTTTATATTTTGTAATTATCTTTATAATTAAAAATAATAAGGAAAATTGATGTTATTATCGGAACTCTATTTTTTCTTTATTTTACTTCATGTTTCGTTATAGATTTTTATTAATTATGAATTTGAATATTGACATAGATGTTTCACATCTGCCGGGCGTCCCGTGACGACCAACATTTTTAATTTTTAAACTCACTCTAAAATACCTATAATAAAATTTGAATTCTCATATATTTCAAAGTCTCTACTATTAATACTATTTTATGGTTTACAATTCGTGGTTACAATCAACAAAGTAAATTAGGACTTTTTTCACTTTTTATCATTTTTTTTCTACAAAATTGCAGCTTTCACTCGTAACGTTATGCCTTATGGAAACACTCATCGACTTAAACTGCGAAGATGTCATGATCGAACTTATATACAAACACCTAATAAATGGCAATCATCTAATGGCTGTGTACAGAAATAAGCTAACCGATCCCGAGCCATATAGGGAAGCTGCAGTATCTTTTCTGGGCCTCAGTCCCAAATGTTGTTCTAGACCGGTAGAAAAAACGAAGGAATGGGTTGATGAGTTAGCCCTCAGCGGGCGCCGGGTGTTAGATTTTAAAAGAGACGATGACAACAGAAGGATGAACGGTGTTCACGGGGAAATAGCCATGAACAATCTAGTCCATGAAGTTAATTTTGATTATGGAGTGAGTATTTTTTATATTTAAAAAAAAAGTCCAATATACAATATTTTTTTCTATTTGCATTTCCTTTATTTTTGTATTTGTTTAATTCTTATTCAAAATAAAGAAATGTCGTAAAATATACATATTTTATTCATTATTTAAATTAGTATTAATTTTATAATTTATTGACTTGATTTTCTCACCTATCAGAATCCGAACGAAACGTTATACCACAATTATCACGCGTACCTCTGCGACGCGCGCTACGAAATTGTATCTCGAAGCATTGCATGTGTGAATTGGAGCTTTAAATACGACTCGATACCGAAAAGAGAGGCAAACAATAACACTAAAGAAATGAAAGAGATAGACACACAAATACCTTTGAGAGAACAAGACAGCCTTGTATCGCTCTGCACCAGTGGATATAATACGTTGAAAACAAGCGATACTTCAGAAAAGGAACCTCATAGTTTAAACTCTTTGAATGAACTAGTAGAAAATAAAGTTTCAGAGAAAAATTCTACAGGTGACGAATGTAAAATAAACGAATACGATGCAATAAAAAGTGATTCCGAGAAAGAACACCATAGCTTGGGATCTTTAAGTGATGTAGATCATAGTAAAGTGTTAGAAACTCAATGTAAAGAAAATGATAAGAACAAAACTAGTGATGAGAAAGAACTTAGTTCGAGTTTTTTGAACGATGTTAGTAACAAAGAGCAAAATGAAGTGAATGAAACAAAAGATCATGATAGTTTAACGTCTATAGGTGGAAGTAGTGAATACGATAGCTTTAGGTACAGACTTGATGATAATGAGGATGAGGGTTTTGCAGAGGATTCTTTTAGGAAAAACTTTGCTAAGAATGACGTCAGTTCAAGGGACGTGAGAGAGTACGATGAAGTATCCACTATAAGGAATTGGCGTGCCAGTGCCGAATCTATTATCGGTGAGTATTTTTTTTGTAAGTCAGTTTGTAAGTTTCATAAAAAAATAATACTTTTTTAGATTTACTCGAATATTTGACATTTTAAATAAAACTATCTTTTTGGATTTATTTTGATTGTTGGTTCCCGCCGTTTCGCATGCTTTACAGCAACCATTTGATTGATTTTGTAAAGCATTAGAAACGTCGGGAACCAAAAATCAAAATAAATCCGCGAAAAAATCCGAAAAGATAGTTTTATTCATAATTAAATTTAAAAATTGCAGTGTGCTCCAAATAGGTGATGTTATAATCCTTACTATTAGATACTGTTTTTGTTTTATTTTTCTTTAATTTTGAAATTCTATACCTAAATAACTTTTGCCCGTTGCAATGTTAACAAGGAATTTAATTTATTTCTTATTTTTGAACTTAATTGATAAACGCTATTTATAGATAAGTTCAAAACTTAAATGTTCTTGAAATAAAATGTAAAGATACAAATTAGCCTATGCTATATGGATATGGCCTGAATTTTGAATCGCAATTAATCAAATCAACTCTTATATGTATATAAAAAGTGCCTGCTTTTTTATATAGAATTTTTGTATAAACTAAAAAGATAACAAAAATATTAATGGACGGTAGATTGGGTTTTGGTCTGTCGGATTAGCTGGCTTATAATCCTAAAAAAAAAATAGAACTACGTGTTCGGATTTTTTTTCGGCTTTATTCAGAATTTTTGTCCACGGCTTTTCGAATGCTTTACAGCAATCATGGTCACAGGAGAGACACTTTCCCTTCTGTCCGTAAATCCGAAAAGATAGTTTTTTCTTAAAATGTCAAATATTCGCGTAAACCTAAAAAGTATTGCTAATAAATTACATTACGTTTCAGGCCCTCTTCTACACAGGCTACTAAAGAAAGCCTCCAATTTCCTAGAATCAGATGTAGCGACAACATGCAGAGTATCGAGCATACTCGGCAAACTGGCGTCGTTGCCTACTCCCTTGTTAACCGCCATGCTGCTGTGCCCCGGCTCTGCTTTACAACCCAATGTGCCTTCATTATTCCAAGTAAGTATTATAAACATGTACATACAATAGGTACATTTCAATTTTTTTTGAACGGAACGCAAATTCTTTTACTGAAATAAAAGTAGCCTAAGTTACTCCTTATCATCCACATCAACTGCCTGCCAGTGAAAGTCCCTTCAAAATCAGCGCATCCGTTTCGGAGATTAGCCGCAACAAACAAACAGACAGGCAGACATTTTTTTTAATTGTGTTTATCTTATAAATACCGTATATAATTCCATATGCGTTTACCAAAAATCTGTTATTTTGACATTACAATCAGACACTTTTATGTTTTTTGTATCTGTATAGATTTGCCCTACTTTTGACGACACGTTTCAATCACAAGTTTCTATGTTTCAATTTTAGTACTTATTTAGTTATTAATGCTACAAGGTTCTATGTTTCATTAGCTACAGTTTTGCAAAAACAAACCTCTAGATAGCGGCACTTTAACTACAAAATATTCAATTTTACATAATTCTATATTGTTTTTTTACGATAACAAAATAACGAAATTCTATGTAAAAATTACTAAACTTCATTAAAATTAACATAGAACCTTGTAATAGTCAGCCAACTAATTTATTATGTAGTACGTTCTTTGTTGTGTGTAAGCTACGGAATATTTACACCCATTATAAAACATTTTTTACACCTGTGTAATGGCTCATATGATATTTTTGTAAAGAAATTAAATATTCAGGATTCTTAGCGTATCCCTATTTTATAATCTAGATTTATAATCATTTTTTACCATTTTTATCAGATTTTAAGTAGATTAAAAGAAGAGTTGGACGAACTAACCGACGGTTTAGAAAATTCAAGCGAATTAGTGGACAAGGCGAGAGTGTTTCTCATACAGCGGGAGATGACGTTAGCTAACTCGCGTGCGCAGACAAATGACGAAAGTAAGTTTGTTATAATCTACATTTTCATTCATTTAATTCCAGGTCCAGTAATAAAATCAAAAACCATTAAAAATAACGCAAAATGACGAATTTACGATTTCACGAAGAAGCCCCTCTAAAAAATCTCCTAAGATATACTCACAATAACTATTTTTATCTATAGAAAACGTGCTTAGGAACGACCAAAGCACTTATTTGATCCATTTCTAATCAATGATAATAAGTAATAAGTTCTTTATTTCCAAAAGGTAGTAAGTACATCCAGATATTTGCTTAACACTTACTAAATCTAATTTGGTACATACAAATATTTAAAATATAGCATCTGCAGCCGAACTAGGAGACCTGTGCATCAGCTGTCAGCGCCATATCCCCACGGTTAGGTGACATAAATATTACCAAAAAAAAAAATTACATATCAACTAAAGATATTAATTAATATTACTAAATATGTCATTCCTCTCTCTTAAGATGTGTAATGCATGACTGTAAGAAGTATTTGTGTAATGTGTGTGAGCAATTAAAGGAAAGGAGTGTGTATTGTGTGTCTGTGTATGTGTGTGTGTGTGTGTGTATGCGCGTGCATCGATATCGATCGATCGTGTAATCAATGATGTTGACGTAATATTATTAAAATATAGATAATCAAAAATCCTAGTCATGTCCTGAAAGAGTAATAATATGAAACTATTTTTTTATTAATGGAACGGCTTTGAAAAGGATGACATTCTGGATTTAGATATATTGTGTATATGTTACGATATGATGAAATTTATATTATCTCGTATCTCAATATATAAAACAAAGTGCGGTTTGTTACAACACTTATAACTCGAGAACTGCTGGACCCATCAAATCAAAATATACTTTATTCAAATAGACTTTTACAAACTCTTTTGGATCGTCAATTTTACATTTTAAATTGAAATTAAATATCAGTGTAGTCAGTCCGTTAGGAAGCTACCACTGGCTCGGAATGCAGTTTTCTGCTGAGATTTTTATGATTTTTATGATAAAGATCATAAAAATCTCAGCAGAAATGGAAAACAAAGGTTTTGTTGGATATGTCTTCAACCTGAATAGCAGAATAACTATTAAAACATCCGGAAAATTCAAGGAAAAAAATGAAAAAAACACCATACTAAACTTTAAAACGTACCTAGGGAAGAACCTGAGCGAAGCGAGGGTGAGTCGCTAGTAAAGCGACTTAGTTTCACTTCAATCGACGTCCCTAGGTACCAAACAGTAACCTTTGTATCACTCCAGGACATAGTCTATCTGTGCTGTGTTCAGCCATAACAATCGCACACACACGCACACATACATAAACTTATACAAAGCTGCCTACCTGCACTTGGCCAGCGTGGTGGACTATGGCCTGATCCCCCTCGTATTGAAGGTAGGCCCGTGCCCAGCAGTGGGTCGTTAAAAGGGACCGAATACATATAAAAATTGTCCAAATGTCAGGTCAAGCGCACGCACAGTCGCCGCGCCGCGACGAGTCCCCGTTCCGCCGCGCGGAGAGCAAGCGACGCAGCTTCTCCTCCAGCCTCTCCAACATGTTCAACAGGAAGACCTCATGTAAGTATATGTAGGAAGTGCTCACTTGAATCATTTGCCTATATTTTTTTTCATGTAATTAATGTTTAATTCATTCTAGCTACCTACAGTTATTTCCGATTTTCTTTAACTTGAATATCAATAGTTGATAGTTGTCTTTTTCTAATCAACAGCAATAAGCTACGTGCGTGCTTAATTTTGCCATTAGTTGCTACAAATAAATAAATTAACTTGGTACTTTGGTCTTGGTAAGTTACTAGCGAATTACCGTCGCTTCGCGTTCAAAGCCTTTTAAGCTTGAAGAAGTAATAAACATTCTCATACAAGTTAGATTAGATGTAAGCAACTTACACTTTGTCCAAATGCTCATTAATTCTCTTAAGTGACAATACCAAAAAGATGCCTTTTCCGGGTAGTAAACTCCGTACGTATACGTATTTCTAAATATCATTATCTGTCAGTTTAATTTGATGTAAGACTCATTGCAAACTAAAAAGCAGTAGCATCGTCATACAACTACCTAAAAGAGAAGAAATATTATAATTTATGTTATTTTATTTTTACAAAATAAACGAAAACATAGAGATAGATAAAAGTTTTTATATTACAGTATCGCCATCACAACAGAACTCTCAGAGTCTTCAAAGCTCCATGTACAACTCCAATTCCCCCTTACAAAAGCGTCCAATATTCACCCAAGAGGCTTACTGGAACCAATCCATCACATTACGGTCCGTCCTCAACGCAGTTATACTCGACGAATGGCTCAAAGAATTATCAGCTTTATGTGAAGAACAAGCGTTACGACTTTCCGCAGATAGTTACGAAAACGATACATACATACGGACGGTGGCATTATGACTGTTGGCCAGTGCCACTGATGGCAGATTTAAAAAAAATAATGTCATATCTGACACTTTTGTCTAAGGCCTTCAATTATGTAAATAGTTTTTTTTTTTATTATTGTCAAAGTAGCAAGGTTTGTATATGGCAATAAATGTTTTTTACACTTACGTGTAATGCCTTATGTAAATAGTTTGTAGTTAAATAAAAATAATCTTACTTAGGTACTGTGCAAAATAGACTCGAACTGTGGTCTTATGACTAATGATAGTAGCCGACATTTTTTATAATTAATAAAATATATTTACCGAAACCTTATATCTGTATGCGAACGCTTTGTTATGAACAGACAAAAATAACTATATATATATATATATATATATATATATATATATATATATATATATATATATATATATATATAAAATTATGTACCATGTCACAGAATAGAAAGTAAAAAAATATAATATAATTTATGTATAATTCCGTCTAATATCTTCTGAAACCAGTCTAATAAAAACTTTATTAGAATACAAATGCTTTGGTCTAGATTAGTGATAGCATTTTTATTATTTAGATCTTGTCAAATAGTTTGTTGTACAATAAATTATAATAAAGGTATCATAAACAACTCTTGTATTAGTAACAGAAGCATTTGTATTTAAAATTAAAACTATATATTTTTAATTTTTTTTCTATAAAATATCTTTTTTTAACATATGGAATAGTTTAGTTGCCTTAGGTGTACCTAAATATCACACTTAATTGTAAGTACCTAACTTTATATTAGCAGTAGATGCAATCATAATTTTAATCATCAAATGCCATGAACGTAATTTTGAACTGTGATTTGTAATGTTCAAAAACTATAATTGGATTATAATTTATTATATATAAATTTAAACTATTTTATAATGAACGTTTTAGGCTAAAACGGTGTTTGGGCCTTTTCGGGTCAATAGGGTTGTTCCCTCTAGGTATAGATAAACGATCAGAACTTTTTTTAACAATAAAAGGAAGAGTATCGATAAGGTCTCATTTCGACCCCGATAAAAAAATATGTCATACGATTTGATCTTTTATTTACACATTCTGAAAATAGACTGTGCCTGATAAGAAAATATATTTATGAAAAAAAAAAACACAATTAATACTACTTGTGAGATGCGTAACTTTGGTCTAAATGCAAATTTAGGCCTTATCAATACCTTTCCTTTGTCCGAAGGTCTTATCTCAAGTTGAAGCCTACAAGTTAAAAATGCAGTTGTTTTATCTTTAATTTTTTTAATACTAAACTCGCATTATTTGTAATAATATTTTATTAATTTAATACATTATAATTTAATTTTCTAATTAGGACAATTTAATTCTTATTATAATAATTCTTATTAGTTTTATATGTTGCTGTGTTAATTTTATAAAGATTTTTATTTTAATTCTCGACCTATATATTGATGTATTGAATAGTTTTTTTTTTTAATTTTAATTTTCAATTGAATATTGGTTATATTCGTACAACGATTATTGTTTAAGTTACTTTTATTGTTTCAATTTTGAATTATTATAACAAATGCCATTTTATACTAATAACTATTTTTGAAATGTATTTGACATTGTTTCGTTTGATTAACAACTTATAAAATTATAAAAATATGTTATAAAATTTAATGCGCAAAACTAAAGAGTCATATCTTTTTAAGTAAATTAACGTCCATGTCCGTCCATTGGATGAAATTATTCTAAATTAATGTCTTACATAACTATACAATATGTCAAGCAGAAAAGCGGAAACCTCTTTTAATCTCTTTCGTTCTTGAAATTGGTAATAGTTTGCCATTGATAAATAAATAAAATTTTGCTTTCCTTTTTCAATTTAAGATTTTGTAATTTTTGTATGGATATTGTAACTACAAGTTAGACATTTTTGCAGAGATATGTTCTATTTTTTTAGAATGTAATATTAATCTTAATTAGCTTTTTATACTATTATACAAAAAACCAGTACCACTGAACATTACTTGCCAATCTTTTCAAATAACCTAAAATCAAACTAAACTTGCTATTTGTAATAGAAATAACAAAAAATAAAATATATTATTATCTGTATTCTTGAAATAAAATGATAACGCCTATAGTGTGTGTTTACACTAAAAAAACTTAGTCAATTGTCCGCATATTACATGTTTAAGAAAATTATTTGCACAATTTATTCGTATTATAAATTATTTTATAAAACTTCATATACTTAAATAAAGTTATGAATGACAGTTTTTTATATTCTCTAAACCCAACCCGTTTTTAGCTTTATAATAGGGCAGGTAGCATAGCAACTTTTCTAGTCATTTTATACCGACTGAAATTCATGACATTCAGATACACAATTAGCGCCTCAAAAGTGTCCTTAAAAAGAAGTAAACAATTTGGATGACGAAATTTAAAACGTACGTTGTTTCATTTAAAAAAGTACTTTATGTGGTGTGAGTAATATCGAATTTATGTTTAGACTATTAAGAGGCCGTATGCGAAATCAAAACGAGCGAAATTATAGGCAATAGAAGCGCACACATACACGCGCAGAAGCGCTCTGTCGCGTGTGCGTAAATCTGACGTCGTCTGGCGATTAAACCGTTTTGATCTTTTAATATTTTTTTATGAGTTTTTTTACTTTCACTCATGGATTTGTAAAATTCAATATTACCAAGAACTTTATTAAGTAATAAATTAGGTACCACATCCTCATTGTCTTCTTTCCCGTCAGTCACCACACTTGTTCCGTGGTGTGATGGTCAAATTATACTCCAAGTCATTGTTACTCTTATTTCTAAAGGTTTAATGCCTTTTTTACAGTCTCCTAATGTTACTGTGTCTCGTATAATAATTGCAATTAATTCTTACTTTATAACTATTATACCTAAATATTTTTTTGAATATAACAATTGTGGCCGTTATACCTAAATTGCCACACCAATGTTTATGTTGCTATATTTTTTATATATATTGTAACTACAATATGATGACTATACGACTAGATATCGGTTCGGGCGGCGTAAGAAATCCGCCACGGTAAATATAAGCTCACTTGCAAAGTGAGCGTATATTTTGATTAGTTCTATTGAAACACTGCCAGCGTAAACACGTACACAATGCCGCAATGTGTATTTTAAAGTTGCAAAAATAATGCGCGAAGAAGAAATTTTTCGGACAGAATGTCTTATTTTCGGTAAGTTCACGTAGATTAAGTCAATATTTTAAGATTTAACCATGAACGAATTAGCCACATACGTTCATGGATTTAACCTACGAAATAATATAAAAATGAAATTTTGAACAATTTTAAATCCGCTAAGAACGTTGGCCCAGGTTGGCCAATACATACGCAAATTCAAAACAAAATTTAGCAAAACAACGATTTACCTCACAAAGCAACAACGGGAAAAAGTGCTTTATGTTTTAGATTTTACAATAAATATTGGTATAACTTTTCACGCTTTTTAATTTCTGAACTGATACTTAAATATTACTTTTACTGTCAAATGTCATCTGTCAGAAATTAATTCAGCATTTCTAAGTTTGTGCATCAATTCGAGTTCGAGAGTCGACATTTCCCAGTTTATAACTATACTCTTTGGTCGACATTTGCCATTACTCATTACAGCTGCTTGCGTTATTTATATTTTACATTATGTTCACATTTTGAACAGTATTTTTTTTTCTGTCCCAGTTACGAACGGTAATTATTTTCCGCTGTAAGATTGTAAAATGCGAAGTTAAATGTTTTATTTGGATTATATATTATAAAAGTGATTTAAAATGTCTTCATTCGTAACCTATCGTAATGATAGTACAGTGAATATTGTTGAAGCAACCACGAAGGATAACGTTACTTTTTATCAAATCGTAATTAAAGTGGGGCCTGTGCAGTGGAACGTATTACATCGCTACAGTGATTTTGTAGAGCTCCATGAGAAATTAGTCGTAGATCATGGTGTGGCAAAAGATTTATTGCCCCCAAAGAAAGTTATACGCAACAAAACACCGAAATTTGTAGAACAAAGACGTGAAGCTTTAAATGATTACTTAAAAAATGTTTTTAAGTACTTGTTGCTCACTATGCCTTCAGAATTTGCTCACTTTTTAAATTTTCATTTGTATGATATTTTCTTTGTGTTACAAGAGTTAGCTAAAAAATTGTATTTGGAAGGTGACAAGTTATTAGAAAATGAAAAGTCACATAAGTTTAGTTTATTACAGGTAAGTGTCATCATAATCTGTCAATATCTTATTTTATTTATTAACAGATTGGCATATTTTTTTAGTTTCTGCTTAAAAATGTCAAGGCTAAAAGGATTAATAGTCATAAAAACATGTGGCACTGGAAATATCTAGTACTTTTATTTCATTTTTGATATATATCAGAAATAAAAGCTGTAGTTAAAATGATAATTATAAATTTTATGTAGAAAAAATGTACTAATGTATATTAATTCAACCATTTTTTCTAGTTGCATGCCATTAGTGAAAGATTTAAAATGGCATGTCCACCAACAGAAAAACAAGATCAGATGTATGACTTTAGTCATATCTTGGATTTTTGCTCTCAAGTTGGCTCTCTGAGTATTGAAGGCAGCTATGAAAAGTTGGGAACCAGCAACATTGTACCTAATGAACTACATTTTGATTTGATACCATTTAAATCATTGGTTGATCTAAAGATTCTTGGTGTTCCTATGGAATGCATACAAAGTGTTGGTAAGTTTATTTGTTTTTCTTCTGAAAATCAATAAAAATCTTAAATTCATTCACTGACTTACAGACAAAAAACAGCCTAAACCACTGGATCGGGAAGAATGAAATTTTATTAAAAAAATTTAAACCTTATATTTAATACTAAAATACTAGACTTGCAATGAATATTCGGCTACTATTTGGTATTTAGCCTATTTGGCTACTTTTATCCTATTCAGCTGAATACTGAATATCTAGATCCTATTCGGCCGAACACCGAATACTTAAGTAATATGTTATGTTGTAATCAGATAATAATAGGGAATATGCATGTGATGTAATGAAAGGTCAAATGTTTTTTTATAATCTTTATGGCTTTTGAATTAAGGCTACATTAATATTTTTTAATGTACATAATTTCTTTTTGATTAAGAAAATATTTATTTAAAAGTACAAAAACAAGTGGAAAATTAGAAGCAGTACAAAAACAAAC
This sequence comes from Brenthis ino, assembly GCA_921882275.1. NCBI lineage: Eukaryota > Metazoa > Arthropoda > Insecta > Lepidoptera > Nymphalidae > Brenthis > Brenthis ino. Next base: position 20,826,180 of record OV170229.1, on the reverse strand, counting down.
GCCATTGGTCAGACCGAATATGACATCAGAATATATCATAACAGCGCGATTAGCGATTTTGTCGCTTGCTAATTGAGTCGTTATTTCTGTGTATATCATACTGCGAAGTCACGACAAGAGCGCGAAATGGCGAGCGCTTAAAGTATCCATAAGGGTATATTTTAATTTTTTTATACTAAATTTTATTGTTTTGGAGCTAGATATTTTTTTACAATAATATAACGATGTAAAATTATTGTATAAAAATCTAAAAAAGAAATGCATATTTCCTATTGGTAAAATAAAAATATTGATTTATTTTATAATAATACTAGCAGAACCCGCGCCTTCGCTCGTGCTAGAACTACAAAAAAATATATAAAAAGATGGGTGTGATACAAACTTTAATCCCCTATTCCCTTACAGGATGAATTTCGAAAAATGCTAAAACACGTATTTATTTAATTGTATTGAAGAGCATTTATATACACCAAGTTTCCAGTAATTCTGATAATAAATATTTTTTTGGGCTGTATTATAACGTGTATTCCCATGGGAATGAGGTAATCTACCGCGGTAAAAAGTAGCCTATGTCACTCCAACTGTCTCCACACAAAAAGTCACGCCAATCCTTTACTCTGTTTCGACGTGAAAGAAGGACAGACAAACAAAGAAGCACACTTTTATATTTATAATATTAGTATGGATATTTTTCTTATAATCATTAAAGTAGTCATAAGTACATAATGACCTTCTTTATTACAAAAAATAGTTAAAAAAACTCAAATGTCTATGCACTTGCATTATCATAATTAAAATTTAGAAGTGGAAGATTATGATGCAAAAAGACTAATTTTTCTGCATTTTCAGGCAGTAGTTTACTCCTAGACAATGCCAGATTCAGAGAAAAGACACTCTGAAATCTGAATAAATACTATTTTCTGGCGCCAAACAAAAAACAAACACGGAGATACAATTTTTCCCGCCACGCGCTGACCGAATACTTTTACCTAAAATTTGCCTATTCGGCCAGAAAGCCCACCGAATATTCGGCGTACGGCCGAATATACTATTCGTTCGTTGCAAGTCTATAAAATACACATACATATATAATACATATAATTTAAAGTTTAAACATAATATTTGTCATAAGTACTTATAATTAATATCTTCATAAGAAAATCTATTATCTTTTATACAGTTTTTTAATCATTTACATTTAAGATGCTTGCTTTATACTGTTGTATGATTGTTTTATGTTTATTTTCCTCCTTTGTAAAGAGTGTATAAATAAATAAAAAATGGAATTTTAAAAGCAATTTATTTAAATATTAAATATTGTAATTTCATTTTACAACTTTAATTAAATTTATAATGATATCTAATAAATAATAATACTTAATTAATCTTAATTATTTTCTTATAAAATTTGCTTATTTGAAGTGAATAATTATTAAATATAAAATTTCAGGCAGTCTACGTGAATCATTAACAAGCCTGTCAGTACACATAGCCAGTGTTGTGTCTTTAAATGAATTTCTGCTTGTCGATGTTTTGCACAAAGATCCATCTAGTCTAGCTGACACTGTGGTAAGTTATGTACCTATTTATTAATTTAATTAACTTAAATTCATTTAACTCAATTTTTAAGTTATTAGTTTTATCGTCATACTAGCGACTCACCCTCGCTCTCGTGTTCGTCCCTAGTTACTTTTTAACTTTCAGTATCGATTTCTCAGAGATGAGATATTTTCCCGCAGTAAAAAGTACCCTATATTTTGACCCGGATAACTAGCTATCATCATACCAAATTTCATCAAAATGTATCCAGTGGTTTTCCCGTGATGCGGTAACAGACAGACATACAAACAGAAAAATAAAAAATATAGATTCGGCCTGTGTATCGATAATAATGTCTATTTCAATAAGATTTTTCAAGAAATATTTAATGTACAGATTCGGCTTAGTTACAATTTTATTATATTAGTATGTATAGATGAAATATGCAGCAGGACGCTGGGTGACACCTGTTTTTAATAAAATACCAAAGTTTGTGAGTGTTTATCTACTGTGCCTGCCTATTCATATTGTAAGGCTACAATGGATTTGAGAGAAATTTTGAAATAGCTTAGATTAAAACTAGCTTTTTTATCAACATGCCTACCACGCGAACGAAACCGCGCGTAAAATCTAGTAATAAGTATTTTTCTATGATACCATAGTAATTTTTTCAATTTTTAGAACAAAGTTAACTGTAAATATGATAAAAATTCAATATAGACTGTGTGCATGCAAGTGCCTCATGTTGTGATTAGTCATTATGTGAATTAAATAATAGCTAGCTATCGGCATATTGAATTAGGTTGTGATGACATTTAATAGGTTACTCGTGTTCGCTTTATCTAATGAAGCTCATTTGAATAATAATCACTGTTACATTAAGTAAACACTCCATAGTAAATTGTATATTTTATTAACTTGCTACAAATATACTATTAATTATTTCTAATAATGACACTACTTGCAGAGAATATTAAACAAAATTATTATAAGCCATTACAACTGACTCGAAAGGTTGCAGGTTCAATCCACACATTAAGCAAGAATCGTTTAATTCATGTATTTCTATGTATATACATCCAAGATTTTCTATCATGTTATTAATTCTTTTAATTTTATTTATTTCAGATATGGAAAAAACTGAAGACAATAAATTTTGCAAGCAACAGCATAAACAAAGTAGACTGGGCGATAAAATTGGTTCCGAAACTGCAGCATTTGAATCTTTCATCAAACAAATTGCCAGAGCTCTGCGATATATCGTGCCTTCATGACCTGCAAGTACTCAACTTATCTATGAACCGATTCGTTTCATGTGAAAATTGGCACGCGAAAATAGGAAATATAGTTAAAATTGACCTATCGCAGAACAAAATAGAATCTCTCCAAGGGTTTTCGAAATTGTATTCATTAGAAAGCTTGGACTTGAGTTGCAATGTAATAGATGATATAGAGGAAGTGCAGTATATTTGTCGTCTGCCATGTTTAGAATATCTATGGTTAACAGCAAACCCCGTGGCATCTTCAATAGACTACAGGGTAAAAGTTATAGAGCAATTTAACGCGCGAATGTCAGAAATTTGCTTAGACAATGAAAAGGCATCGGAAAAAGAACTGGACACAGCTCGGGTTTTACAAGCTTTAAGGATAGTCAAAGAGGGTAAGACTCCAAGTTTCTTACAAAGTAATAACAGCAGTCATAGTTTTAATAGAAGTTGACATATAATTATATAATTTTTTTTAATTTTATATTAAATAATTAAACAAATAGTGAATGTAGAATAAATTATACTATGTATACATATATAAATACCTGGTTTTTGTTACACCGTAACAATATTTAGATATTTTTGTTAAATACATTCAGTTATTATTAAATGTGCAATGTATTAAGTACATTCCTAAATATGTAAATAGTTTTTTGTAAAAAGTAAAAGGGTAACCATAATGCTTTTATAATGTAATATATTCTTTTTATTTAGAACAATTTTATTCATTATTTATATAAACAAGCATTACATTTCACTGTTCATATTTTATTCTATAAACACTTAAGGGATCACGTTTTAATGTTGGATCCTAAACAATAGTATACAGGTGCTGAGTGTATTATGTATTTATTCATAAGGCAGTTTTGATGATAGAATATGGTGCAATGTGATTACCAATATTGGTAAATAATTGGTAATATAATAATTTTTTACATTTTTTCTATCGTCAAATTATCCGGAACATCATGTATTGCAATTGAATAGTATTTTAAGTGAATGTCGTATTGACACATTAATGTGATAAAATTAAGCTTTATATTATGTATATTATATACTTAAAAGTAATAAATGAAGACCAATAACACATTTGTTGATAAATTAACTGCTAATTTTGACTTTATATTGTAAATGTTTTAAACAATTTACTTATATTTGTAATCAGTATACTTTTCCCATCATTTTCATCCAGACATTGACAATTAAATCCTTTATAAAATTAGTTTGACACATTGCAATCTGAATTGTTAGAATGAAAGGCATCATTTTGATGAAATATTATAGGATAATAGTATTTATTATACTCTTAAGTATTATATTTGTGATTGTAATATAAGAAATATTTCTAGCATACCTTTGACTCTAGAGGAGTTAAAAATTAATTTATAATAAACTATGTTAATTTAAATACCTATATTTTTATTTCGTTAAATTGTCGCTATCTTTAAGTATGTGTGTGTGTGTGTGAAACATCTATATTAATATTAGAATTCATAACCTATAACGAAACATGGAGTAAAATAAAGAAAAAATAGAGTTTCGATAATAAAATCTATTTTCCTTATTATTTTTAGTAATAATAATTACAAAATATATATGTATTCATAAATAAAATAGAAAAAATGTAAGTATTTTCGTTGCGCGTTTAGTATAAGCGGGCACACACAAAGGGCATGATGGCATGACAGCGTCACGCCGCCGTTTGCCGTCATACTACGATGCGGTTTTACCGCCAACGCGAACCAATAGACATTTCACATCAAAAATAATTATTTCTCCCTATCCTAAAGATTTCTCAAAAAATCCGAAAAGTATAATCATTCGTAAAATACACAAAATTATATTTATTAAATAAAACAACTAATAAATTTTTTTATTTATATTTTCTTTATTAAGAAATAAGCTTCAAAAGAGTCAAATCATGAACATAAAGTATATTCTAACTAATAAATAATAGTTTATGAAGCCATAAAATTAAGACAAACTCGTAGCTGTTTAATGGTGTCATAAATATATTTATAAAGTAAATGATTATAAATTATTGAAATTATATGAAAGGTGAATCCTTTAACAAATGACAATACAAAATGTTATAATTAATTAACAATACAAACTCTTCCAAGACCAACAAACCAGTCTTTTGCATTATTTTATACTTAATATTAATGTTTTTCATAATCAAATAAGGCAATTTAAAAGCCATGAAGTTCATATAAGAAAGCCATGAAAATCTTATATAAGTGATGATTTTAACTAATAAGATATATGCAAAAACTAACTGCTCAATATTAACTTTAATCAATTTATAATACAGTTTAAAAGCAGTTCACTGAAGATATGCACTTAAAATTATCACTGGCTTTTCATAGTTACATTATTTAATTAGATTTATTATTATTGCTATATAATTAGCCTAGCTTATAAAAATAAATTTACACATATGTATGATGTGTATAACTAAATTAAGATTATACTAATGCTAATTTTAAATAAAATAGTAAATCAGTATTTAGTACATTTTGTTGGGATATTTTCAAAGTAATCTATACAGATAAATAAAATTGAAGTGTCTTTTTCTAATGTCAAAAAAATTATATACGGTAGGTACTTATAAGAAAAACACAATATTTAAAACGAACGAAACGGCTGGACTGATTTTGTCGGGACATTCACTGGCAGATATCTGATGTTGTAAGGAGTGACTTAGGCTACTTTTATTTTAAAAAAGGATTAGGGTCCCTCAAAAAAAATACAACGATACCTAGGACGCACCTCCGCAAATAGAGGGTCGTGACGTCACTGGTATGAATATAAAAAACCAAAACTTTCGAAACACAAATCAAATATATTTTAAAAAGATTTAATATAAAATAACTGTAATTAAGGCAGTGGTAGTCCAGCAGTAACGCGCTCGCTTGGGAAAACTAGTGAAGCGAGTTCAAATCCCGGGTCTCGCACCTCTGATATTTTCATGTGCGGATCATTTCCAACATGATTACCACTTGTCTTAACGGTGAAGGAAAACATCGTGAGGAAACCTGCATGTCTGAGAAAACCTAGCAAGTTTTCAAAAGACATGTAAAGTCCGCCAACCTGCACTTGGCCAGCGTGGTGGACTGTGGCCCGATTCCCTTCGTACTAAAGGGAGACCCGTGCCCAACAGTGGGACGTTAAAAAAGGGCTGAATAAAACTGTAATTATTTACAGTATATCTTTATTTATTACCTAATAATTACTAGAATATATATATGTATATCGAAGCAGATGACTTCTTAACTCTGTCTCACTATTCATTTATATTTGGACGAATCTATTTATTTTATTATAGCATATATAATATAATACAACTATAATAAACTCAATAACTACACTTGATCCGATCCGGTACTCGAACCCAGGACCTCCGGATGTGCAGCCATACGTGCTAAGCACTACACTACCGAGGCAGTTACATATAATTAACAATTAAATTAACTATTTAAAATATATAGATTTGGTTATAATTTTTAATACATAATCTACGTAGACTACAGTAACGATTTTTCGGATTAAAATAATAACATGGAGTGCAAAGAAGAGCTGTTGAAGCCGTAAATGATATTATAATTTAACAATTTATAATACCATCCTCGAGTGATCGGGAACTATGTGCAATTACAAGACATTGAACTGAAGTTATTATGCCGTATTATATATGTTAGAGAATAATTAATAGAAATAACAACAACAACATTTTGCCATGTTTAAAAAAAAATGTTTGATATTTTATACACGATTCTGAGGGTAGTTGAAAGACGGTACTTGACAATAGCGTTTGACATATTTGAATTATAACGTGAGTCAGAACGTGAGTCAGTAGTGCAAATGAGCTTACTTTATTGTGAACACTCGACTGTGGCGCACGAGCATACTGACCATGGCGGACGAGAATCGCGATAGCGTAATATTAAATCCATCGACATCCGTAACATATAGTAGAAAATATTAAGAATTCATTGTTAAATATTATAAAGTTCATACGACACACATAATTTTGTTTGGCTTCATTTATTTTATCTCTATATTATTCAATTAGTTTCAATTAACGTAGATCTAAGTAACGACATAAGTATAATTCTTCCAAAAAATCTAAAAAAAGTATACAACAACGTAAGTTCAAGAAAATATATATTTTATTAAATGCATACATTACGCAGAAAGAATATGTAAAAATAAAAAGAAATTAAAATATGTTGATTAAAAATGTAAGAAAAAAACAGTACTTATAGCAAATGTAATAATAATAATAGAAATAGTGATGTTTGATGAAGTATGACGTCACAAAATGATATTACTAAATTACGAAAGCTTAAAAACTAACTGCCTCTTATATTTCTATATGAAATATTTAATCTGTCTTTATGAAGGTATGTCGGATAATACTTTTGTTAATTTAGGATATATTTTTGCTAGAAATATCTGAAACCTGAATGTTATAATAAAGATACAAGGCTGCTAGTATAAGAAGTACATAGATTAATACACAGTTCTTTCTGAAGTCATCAAAATCATCCCTGAGATAAGCATGTCCAAAAATATAATCATCCAAAAAAAAATCATCAAGCTCTATGTTAGTATAGACATTGTAATTTATATATTGAATTCATTGAAAATAAGTAAGGCATGTAGTGTAACAATTTGTCTTTCTAAACATGCGGCTTTGAATTTGCAGCGTTTTCACCTTTTTAGCCTCAAAACAATACTAGCAGCCGACCCCGGCTTCCCATGGCTACTTTTTTCATATACTTTGACACGCATTTCATCCCAGGAATACATATAAACACAAACTTAAAAGGCAGGTAATTTTTTCATATACCTACCTATAACTCACAAAGAATTTTTAAAAATTCAGTACCTAAAGAGGTAATAGTTAGAAATTTATTAAAATCCGTTATTTTTAAACGCGAGCAGGGTCGCGGGCGAGTGCTAGTTCATAATAACTTGTTGTCAACGGATTCAGAACGTGCCAGTAAAGGATATGACTTCACCATTGTCACATATAACATGTTACAATAGACATAGATAATGGACTGAGTAATATACTCATAAGTAGACCACTCTTTAGAAAGAGATGACGTGAGCATGCGGCCAAAAGGTACCTGTCTTTTAAAAAAATGAATTTATAAATCCTATTAATGTTATCAATGTTAAAGTTTGTGACGATGGCCATCCATTTGATGTTTGTTACTCAACACAATAGAATGACCGAATGTATGTGGATAAAATTTGGCATAGAGATAGAAGTCTGGAATAGTACATAGATTACTTTTATCCCGGAATAACATACAGTTCCCGTGGGATAGATTTGTTTTTGTTTAGGGACGAACCTCAAGCGAAGCGAGGATGGGTCGCTAATGAAATAAAAAAAAATATAACACTGTGATAGAAAAACGATTTGTTATAAATATCTATCTTCATTTATCGTAAATTTCAATTAATACACATTCTGGCCGCACACTCGTTTCGTCTCTTTCCGACATTTTTAGCTAATAGCTGGCAAAGAAACAGTCCATCCCCTATATCCATGCCCGTTAGCCAGATATCAGTGTGGGCAGCGTGAAGTGCCACCTGGCGTCGGTGTCCTGGTAGAGCGGCGCGCGCGCGCGCACGCCGGCGGCGGTGGGGCGCCGCGCCGGCTCCTCCGACAGCATCAGCTTCAGCACCTCCGTCTGGAAATGGAGAGTCGTTGTCAATTACTGTGCTAGGTGTATCTATTTGTGTACTTTCAATCCAAAGTTTAGTCGTTTTAGCGTTACATAACAATTATACACATACATACAAATTTTCATTTTTATATAAGTAATTCTTAAAATTTTATTACATGTGAAAAATTGGCCTATATTAAAAGAATAGCCATACATTTCATAGGATAGGTAAAGCTTACACCATTTTCTATTGGATCACAAATTTGTAAATAAATTTGATTAAGCTCTTTTTACATTTTAATCTAACGATTTTTTCTATTTGCATGAAAACCGTATATAATTCTTTTACTGAAATCTTTTATACGCCAATAATAAATAGTCTTCATAAAAACTGAATTGAATTAAAAAAGTTACCATCCCAGAGATAATGTAAGACAGACAAACAAACAAAATTTAGATGTTCTGCTAATAACCATATAAGTTAAGCTGGTCGTTTTTATGTTCAAAATGAACATGTACACGGTAGGTAGCCGAATCTGTACATTAAATATTTTTTGGAAAATCTTATTAAAATAGACATTATTATTATACCTGTGACCGCATCACGGAAAAATCACTGGAGGGATTTCGATGAAATTTGGTATGACGATAGCTGGTTATCCGGGTCAACATATAGGATACTTTTTACTGAGGGAAAATATCTCATCTCTGTGAAATCTATACTAAACGTTATTAATATAATATTAGTAATAAACACATTCATCATACCTCATTAGGATATTTCATTTGAAAATCTTCAGAGTATTTTCCGCTTTTAGCATTGGACAAACAAGCTGTCCTCTCCGCTTCAGTGGTGAAGGGGTATAGCATTTCAAAGAGTATCAAACCAAGGGAATAGATGTCCACTTTATAATTATATGGACGACACTTGATCTGCTCCGGTGACATATATTGAAATGTGCCTGCGAGAAAAGAATTTATTATAATTAATATGTAGATATATGTGATATTTTTTTTATAAAAAAAAAATTGTAAGGACGATGGGAAATTTTAGTTTGATTTGTTGCTAGGCTTATTTGATTGTATTATTTAACAACGTTTAAAATTCAAATGTGTAATTAAAAGAGAATTAATTTTTTCGTAAAATTAATTTTCAACGTTTTTTTATATAAACATGTTTTCGGAAAAGATATAATGCGCTTTATCAAAAAAAGACACATATTATAATATAGATAAACTTAAAGAGCATAACCTTATCTAAATGCGAAATTGCACCCAAATCGTTACAACTGATGTAGACGAAATAAATTTATATACACACAGGAATTACTTATTTAATAAGATATATTATTCCAGTTAGTTATCACATCAACATGTAATAAATTTATTAATCCAGTCATTCTGCTTACGATCAAGCAAACCGTATTTGTTTACCTCCTATATAAAATATACCAAAAAAAATGAAAAATAATAATGGCACATATTCTCACCAACTTTATGGGTATGTCTTGTATGTATGTCAGTATTAGCGCTCGTATCTCCACTCGAGTGCGAGTCCGTCATGGCGGTGGCGAGGCCGAAGTCGCCGACCTTCACTTTACCGTCGAGAGAGAAGAATATATTGCTTGGCTTTAAGTCTCTGTGGATGAGACCCATTAGATGTACGTATTCTACTGCTGACACTATCTGACTGAATAGCGTCTTCACCTGGAAACAATCACGTTTGTTTTATATAATTAATTAATTATTAAAATAATTTGCTTCCCAATACAATTTTCATCCCCATTTTCACCCCCTTTAGGAATGATTTCCGGGATAAAAAGTATTTTATGTCCTTCTTAGGGTCTCAAACTATATTTTAACCAAATTTCATCTAAATCGGTTCAGTAGATCCAGAGATTACCCCCTACATCGTCACAAACTCACTATTAGTTCAGATTACCTATGTGTTACTTTAGCACACATATGAATGCTTGGTTTCGCACTTATAATAGTAACCTGATAATATTAAAATTTATAATTTGGCAAATAATGAAAGCCTTTGGACAAATTTTACCACCAGTAAGTGGGTCCGTCTATTATAATTAGAACAGTAATGTCCACATGTTATCAGTCATATTTACGAATTTAGAAGCATAAAACTCTGCCATTATTTTAAACAAATAAGTGACTTAAAAAACATCTATTTGAATTTAAAAGGTCTATTGAGATATGTCCAATGTTCAATATTGCTTTCGAACTCTTTCCCCTTCTTAGTTACATTTATGGATTGCCTATTTTTGTAATACGATTACAGGATTATCTAGCGGTTTACATGAACATGATGTAGCTCAATTAAGAGTTTTAGAGTAAAATGGTCGTGATAATTATAAGAGTTTTTAAATGAAACTACCTTTTTAAATTTTTCCGCGGATCTTTCTCGAAACGTCGGGGACCAAAAATCGTTGTAAATCCGCGAAGAAATCCGAAAAGAACATTTTATTTAAAATCACCAATATTCAGGTAAATGTAAGAAAATATGTTTTATAAAGGTTCCGAAAAAGGTAACAGTAATATTACAATGAGAGGCTCACATGGTCGCAGCGCGCCTCCCACGTGTGGTTGGCGCGCAGCCAGTCGTGCAGGCTGTCGCGCCGGCACAGCTGCATCTGTATGTACAGGTACACCGCGCCCGCGCCCGCGCCGCGCGCCGGCCGCGTCACCAGGTCCAACGACCAGTGGCGCGTGTGGCCCTTCTGCAGACAGTATTATGGAAAGCATTCATTCAATTATTGTAATATACATCTATACATATAATAAAATAGTAACTTAAAGAAATCTGTATATGATTTTGATTTTGTATCTGATTTTTTTTAAAACAATTATTGTAACGTATACAAAATATAGAAACTAAAACAATAGTTATTAAATTTTTTGTCTGATCATTCTTACATCTGTCTGCGTTATACGCAAAAAGTACTGAACCGATTTTAACTAAATTTTGTGTAGTGAATACTAATAAGTTATCACTCGAGTAATAACTCGAGTCAACATTTAGTACTTTAGTATACCTTTCACTACAGGATAATCTTTCATTCCCGAAGGAAAACACAAAAACTGGTTCCATCGAGTGGTCCTTAGATATTTACATGCCTAACGCTGGTTCTAAACGCAAACGCAAAACTATGTAGTAGAAAATTATAGGTATTAAAAAGCCTACCGAAAAACCTGCAATAGCATATATCTATCTCATAAGGTACACTCACAATAACTATTTATATCTATCTTAACTGCCTCGGTGGTGTAGTGGCTAGCATGTACGGCTGCACACTCGGAGGTCCTGGGTACGAGTCCCGGGTCGGACTAAGTTTAGTTATTGGGTCTTTCTGTATATAATTCTCAGTAACAGCCCGGAGTTGGGAAGTTGGCGGTGTTTCACCCCCGTGCCTCGGAGAGCACGTAAAGCCGTCGGTCCGGCGCCGACACTCTCACCGGTCGTGTCGAGTGGTCGTCCCACCGGAGTTTTTTTTTTATGGGACTAAGGGGGCAAACGGGCAGGAGGCTCACCTGATGAAAAGTGATCACCGCCGCCCATGGACATCTGCAACACCGCAGGACTTGCAGACGCTTTGCCGGCCTTTATGAGAGTGAGAGGAATAGAGAGTGCACGTTGTGTCTGCGCGTATACTTGTGCACTATAATATCTCCTGCGCAGTTGGCTAGTCTCAATGAGATTGGCCGCCGTGGCCGGTATCGGTCAGGAGAACATCTTATATCTATTTAAAACATACTATGGACACACCCGAGCGAAGTGAGGTGAAGTTGCTAGTATTATTAAATATTACTCATTCTCAGTCTCAATTTTATAAGTATTGGAAAGATTTATATTATTTTAGAATTTAGAGACGAGGTAAATTTGATATAAGGAATAAAAACTTGCACCGGCGCTCGGCCTCGTCTCGTCGGCGCCGCGTTAGGTTTGTAGGGTAATGCTTATGCAGTGGTTATGTTGGCCATACGTAATACACTCATAAGCATTTAAATTCAAAATATTATCATATAAATAATTTTGCAAAAAGACTAATAATACCATTAAAATAAGTATATAAAATATGTATGTATGTTATGAATCGTGTCTAAAAAAGATGCAGAAACCAGCTTTTTATCAGTTACAAAATTAATCACAAATGTTTACTACCTTTTTCTTTTTACTGCTGCTATTGTTTTCGTTGAAAGTGTCACACTCTTTCACCTTTTCCAACATTTTGTTAGACATGTCTTTCCTTGCTACGTCATGACTTGAAATGTCACGAGACGACGTGACACGCTTGGACGTGTCATGACTAGACGTGACATGTTTGGATGTATCGTGGCTTGACGTGACATGCTTGGATGTGTCCTGGCTTGCCATATCTTTTTTCCCCTGTGACATGTCAGATAGGTCTGCTGTATTAGCAAATACTATGAAGGAATCATCCGCACTTGGTGTTATTTTTGGCGGAGATGTGACATCATTGCGAAGCGTTCCGGTTAAACGGGGCTCCTTTGAGGCGTCCTCATCAAATATTATACTGAAAGATTCATTGCAGCTGCTCGATCTGGAATATTTTAGAATAGTAAAAAAAATAAAAAAATAATAAGTAATTTATATTCTGTATGATGATGATGATAGATGTTAAATTTTCTCTTCATATGGATAATTATTACAAAAAATTTCATCATAAACAACAACGATGTAGCTTGGCCCAAGTAGTCTAAGAAAAAGTGCCATCACAGTTTTTCTATTTAACGTAATGAGTTTTTATACTATAATAACAGAATAATTAAATAAGAAATAAAAAAAAATTAAGAACGTGCTGTAGGACAATTTTAAAAATCTATTTCTAAATTAAAAAGAGATAGGTCTAAGGCGATGGCGCTGGGTCGGGCATATTTTGGGAATAGAGGAAGGGAATACTGCACAAGTGGCATTAAATGGCAGCCTGCCGGTCGAAGAAGACCTGGTGACCATCTAACACCTGGTCCATTGGGGCGGACCTTAGGAGGGTGGGAATCTCATGGAACAACCATGTCCAAGCAGTAGCTTAATATAAAGGGCGTACAAAGCTACTGCCGCAACCCTAAGTCACACGATATAAGTACGTATTACGTGTAGTTCGACGGATAATAGGATAACATCATCATGATCATTAAAATAAATATGAACTAGCGACTCATCCTCGCTTCGCTCGGGTTCGTCCCTAGCTTGCTTCCCAATACAAACTTTCATCCCCTTAAGGGATGATTTCCGGGATAAAAAGCTTCCCAGGGTCTCAAATTATCTTCTTACAAAATTTCATCTAAATCGGTTCGGTAGATCCAGAGATTATGCCCTACAACCTCACGAACTCACAAATTTTACCTCTTTATAATATTAGTATAGATACACAATGGTCACCTAAGTCGTCTCGGCTCGGACAGCCTCTTCTCATAGTCCAAAGCGTCCACACAGTCGTCTATGGGATTGTTCACGTTGAGCATCACACTGTTCTTCTTGGTGGGAGACTTGGCGGCGGGCGACGCCGGGGTGTACGACGTGTATTCTTCTGATGGCATCGTTTCACCTTCTAATTGACTGTAGGACGAGAAATATTAAAATTAAAATGGCGGTTTTTATATGCTTATGGAAGTCACTTTTTCCATAAATCTATGGTATTTTATAGGTTTCACTTTTAGAGGTAGAATAATTTTTTTTTAGGGTTTTGAATGTTGACAGTTAATAAGTAACAATTTCTAAATACATGTATATGGGATTATCTATTTAGCTCTTTTGTTCGCTGCTACAAATGTTGCATTATTTTTTATAAAAATAATTATAATTCTATGAGTAAGTATTTAATTAAATTAAAGAAGATTTTTGAATTGAAAACTTTAAATATACAAGACCATTATCATAATGTGGTAGTACTACTATGTCTGAGTAGTATGTACAATTTGTTTTAGTTAAAAGGTCGATTGTTATATTCCTGTACAGGATATATAGTTAAACACAGATTGATAGATAGATAGACAGATAAACAAATAGGCCGTCCCAGTTAGAACTGCAGTACAATACAGTTGTTACAAGAGTTTGGAGTGCACAAGTTAAAATATTTATATGTTTGAACTACTGAAATTGCAGTATAATTTTGACGACTCTAACTTACGACATCTGTTCGGCTCAGCGTCTTCGTCTTCGGCTTATCACCGCGAAAACCTAATGCGCAAAGTAAGCAAAACTAAAAATGTACGTGAATCCGTACACAAATAAACAGACAGACAGAGAGATAGATACATAGTGACCTGATCCAGTACTGGTCGCGCGCCCGCTGCCCGCGCGGCGGCGGCTCCTCCAGCCAGGAGTTGAAGTAGCGCACGATGTGGTCGTGCTCCAGCATGGCGAGCGCGCGCACCTCGCGCAGCACGCGCTCGCGCGCGCGCTCGCTGCGGGGAGGGGGTTGCTTTGTTTATTGGCTTTTTATTTGACGACACGTTTGGCTCAGTCTATGGTGACCCTACTTGCTGTGCCAACGGTAGCGGGTGTGAGTCCCACTGGGGGCACTCATTTTTGTGATTAGCACGAATGCTTGTATTATATTTATAATATGTACGTATTTAAAGTTTTATATATGTACTATCTGGTATCCATAACACAAACCTCGTAGCTTACCATGGAACTAGATGGTGCTGTGTGTTAATGCCTCAACATAATATTTATTTGTTTATATTCGTTGACAAACAATATTCTTACGATGAATGAAACATCGTGAAACAACCAGCATGTCTGAGAGAACCTAACAAATTTTCGAAAGACATGATCAATCCGCCAACCCGCACTTGACCAGCGTGGTGGACTATAGCCTGATCCTCCTCGTACTGAAAGGAAGCCTGTGCCCAGCAGTGGGACGTTAAAAATTACTGAATTCTGAGACTAAAGAAGTTATTGTCATTAATGTGCGATTGATTTAATTGATTTTAATGTCAAGGTACTATTCTACATTCATCAAAAATAAATCTTTATTTTTAAGGTGACTTGAACTATGAAAATGTAATTAGATTATATGTGATCGTATTTTGATACTATATCTATTATATTATACAGCATTCTTTTTATATCACAATGGCAGGTGAATTTTAATAGTAATATTAATGTGTACAGGATAAGTACCTTATATAGGTGAATTCTTATAGTGATTATTTATTTATTTTTTAATTTGAAATTTCAGATATAAACGATAATAATTGCAGAAGTTAAGGAACTATGTCGTAATTATTAAACTTAAGTATTAAATTTAGACAAAAAAAATTGTTTTTATAAATATTATATAAAAATCAACTTAGACATCTATATAATAATAAAATACTAATAAATCAAAATATTATCATTGAAAAAGATAAAAAATAATATTTCTTACTGTTTAGGCAGCGTTATCCTCTTCACAGCATACGATCGGTGGTCAATATTGTTCCTTGCCTCAAAGACCACCCCGAACCCTCCGCGACCGAGACATCTCAAAGTCGTAAACTCATTCTCATATCGAGCCACATGAGAATATTCATTACTAATAGACGGCGGTCTCTCATAATGCCTTTCAACGACTATATATTCTTGATTCATTGGCAGAGGGGTCGGTGCTCTGAATCTGGGCGCGAAAAATCTTGGCCAAAACATTAAATTCATCAAAATGGCGGAAGATACGGCTATCAATAGGACCTCTTTCCACCAAAACCATAGAGAATAGACGTGTACATGTACATGGTGGTGGCTGGGCTGGTCGTCACTATTGTTTGGTAGGACTATGTCCGGTCCCTCAATGGTGTCTTCAGATACTTGAACTGCTTGGTCACATGTGTCTTGGAGGTAGAGGAAAAAGCCTAGGTTTTCTGTAAAGGAGAAACTTTAATTTTGGATAGATGGTCTTACCGTCAAATCAACTATATTATCTCAGTGACTAAGTCACTAAGCCACTATATGACTAAGTCACTAATTCACGGTGACCCAGTGAATCAGTAATCCATTCAATTCACTAGTAGTGACTCAGTCTATTAGTGATCCAGTCACTTGACCTGTGACCTGACAACTTAGTGAATTAGTGACTTAGTGGATTACTGACCAAGTGATTTAGTGACAGTGAATACTAAGTATTAACTAGTTACTTATGAGAGATACACTTGTAAGTGTAATGAAATTTACCAATTGATGAGGTTCTAAAGGTTTTTAAGTTTTTCTAAGGACAACTCGACAGTTCTCGTGTTTTCCCATGGGAATAAAAGATTTTCCTGTAGTAAAACGTATCTTATATATTGACTTGAGTAATAAAAAAAGTCGCCTTTTTTCAATTCTTACTTGCACCATCTATTATCCATTTTAGGACAAAAAATCTAAGTAGAAAATCTGAGTAGCCCGGATTAGCGATGTACAAATATTTTTATGGCACTCACTATCTGTACTATTATAGTATTATATGATCATACCAAAAAAACTACGCCATTAGCAGCAAGAAACATTTTATATATATATTTTCTGTCATGACGTCAATCGTATATGTTAAAAGTTTGTATGTTTGTTAATAATTGGTTCGTAACGGCCTAAAAAACAGATTATAGTGAAATTTAGATATTTTATTATCTGGATTAACAGATAGGCTAAATTTTATTCTTGTACCTACCAAACAAAACCACGGGAAAATTATCTAATCAACATCTGTATAAATATTATAAACGTGAAAGTTCGTGAGTATGTATGGAAGTTTGTTACTTTTTCACGCCAGAACGTCTGAACGGATCTAGATGAAATTTGGCACAGAAATAGACTATAGTCTGAAATAACACATAGCTTACTTTTTATCCCGGTAAAATATACGGCTCCCGAGGGATAATTTGTTTTTGTTTTAGTAAAATTAAAAAATAAATAATAAACTTACCAGTCTTGCCAGTATTCCCGTGTAATGTTATAATTGCTAAATTAGTCGGGTCAGGAGATGAAAGGGCCGTGTCACTCTCTAAGAGAGGCCTCGCTTGCTTCAACTTCCATGGCACTGGTTTTATTGATATCGAAGTTTCTAGTTTTTTCGTGTACAGAACACTCTCTTGTATGTATAACTGGAAGAAAACGTTAAAATATATAAAATACTAGCGACTCACCCTCGCTTTGCTCGGGATCGCCCCTGGCTTGCTTCTCAATACAAACTTTCATCTACATTTTCACCCCCTTCATCCGGGATAAAAATCCTATGTCTTTTCTAGGGTCTCAAACTAACTTTTTACCGCGTTGGAACTTACTTTTTGGTCCGCGATGAACTCCGAAACTACTTAACCAATCTAACGTTTTTTTAAACGTATCATTTGTTCCAACTTAAAAGGAGGATAGTTTTTTCGCTATTATTTCCTTTTTTTATTGCAAAATTAACGATTTTCACATCCGGAACGAGATTTAGGAGAGAGAACCTGAGAAACAGCTATACTAAGCTAGAATTTCTACTTCCAAGCTAAAGAAAAAAAACTTATAAGTGTGCCACAGCAATGCTTGGCCGGGTCTGCTACTATCATATATGTTTTATAGAAGTATAGTATAGTTATGACTTTGTTCATGTGTGCCTTTTTATTAACCATCTTCATAAACGGTAGGTACTTAATTCAAGTGAAGGTTTTTGTGTGCAAGTTACATGATATAGGTATTAATTGAATTGATTGAGAACCGACTTTCATTTTATTATTTTTTCATTAATAATTAATTTTACGTGATTTTGGATTTGTAAAAAAATATTATTAGACCATCAAAAGACCTACTTACAATATAAAAAAAACTGTACACTAAAAATTCACACATAAAATCAACGATAATTATGACTTGCATACATTATATACACAAATGAGCTTAATCTTAAAATAATAATTTAAAACAATTTCAAACATCCATCAACACAATATTTAAATCACCTGTGTGTTATGGACTCCTAAATACAAAGATGGCGACGTCGCAGTATTCGCGTCCGTTATACTCTGCGCCGCTTCCCAGAGTACGTCCATATTTTCCAACAAACCACCTTGCAATCTCCACATACCGGCCACCGGTGATTCAAGCTATAAATAAACATAAAAATATAAATAATATTTTTTTATATAAATAAGTGTTGAAAAAAACTAGAGATATAATATTGCTAATAACAAAATTTTACGCATTAATATTCACTCGAGCATTTGCGTTCGTTTGAAACCTTATTAATGTTATAAATGCTCAAATATATTAGTTGGTTTATTCTTCTCAAAAGTAAATATCTGTAGATATTAACAACAGTATGTATCTACAAAAAAATATAAAATTATTTGTACAAAAAGGGAAATTACAGTACCCTGCAATTTAAAAAAAACGCACAATTTGAAATTCGAATTATATATGTAGACGGGACGCCCAGCAGATGTGAAACATCTTCTACATTAATATTAAAATTCACAATTAATGTCACCTATAACGTAACATGAAGTAAAATAAAGATAAAAGTAATTTAGTTAATAAAATCAATTTATTTTCCTTATTATAATAATTATAGACTACAATAATAATTACAGTATACGCGCGCGCACACACAAGGGAGTCGAGAGCCGTGGCGTAGAAGGGGACATTATAGCATGACAGCGTCACATCACCGTATGCCGTTATGCCACGAGTCGGTTTTAGTGCCAAGGCATGCTTAGATGTTTCACATCAAAATATGAAAAAAGCGTTTCAATTAAAGTGTCAAATATTCGCGGCAATCTCCAAAAACAGCATCTGTTTACCTTGTGTTGCCATAGCAACGCGTGCGAGCCGGGCCGCCGCACGGCGACCACGCCCTCGGGCAGCGCCACCGCCAGCGCCGCGGCCGCGCGCGCGCCCCCGCCGCCGCCCGCGCACTCGCGCCGGCTGAGCGCCAGCTGGTGTTCCGCCACACTGAAGTTCCATCTGTATGGATTAAAACAAACGATTTTCACCATTCATTATTATTTAATTATTAATACTTTCTTAAATTTACGCGAATATTTGACATCTATATAAATAAAAATCAATACGCGCATAACTCCGGATCGACTGCAACAAATTGGGTAATTCTTTTTTTTTGTTTGTTATTTATTTTTATATTGTCAGTTTTTTTTTAATCTCATGATCTGATTTACATGAAATTTAGTAAGAAGATAGTTTGAGCCTACGGGAAGGACAAGGGGTACTTTTTATCCCGGAAATCATCCCTCGAGGGGGTGAAAATGGGGATGAAAGTTTGTATTGGGAAACAACCAGAGACGAACCCGAGCGAAGCGAGAGAGAATCGCTAGTTTCAAATAAAACTATCTTTTCGATTTTTTTTCGCGGTCTAATTTTTTTTGGTTCTCGATGTTTCGAATTCTTTACTATAATCATGGTGATCATGGTGACCATGATTGCTGTAAAGTATCCGCAATCCGAAAAGATAGTTTTATTTAAAATTACATTCTTAATTAATATTAAATTTGGTCTTTTTCTTTATTTTCGTCCAATGGTTGCCTGGAAGAGAGTGCTCACGTAGCGTTAAGGCCGCCTCTTTATGTCACGTTTTATGGTGCACAATAAAAACATATTTGTGGTTGTAATATTATTATGACATACAGTAACTTAACAAAAATACACAATTATACAAAGGAGGTCTAAATCCAACTGTTATCATATTCATAGGTAACAACGACATGCATAAACAGTTACACGGAACAAATAAAAATTAACTAAATTAAATTAGTCATCATGCATTGATCGATTTCGATGATGTTTTAGTGAAGCTATAGCAAGTGTCATAACTGATTCCATAAACTTAAAAGTGTACATTTTTATTTAATAATAAAGAGAGAATAACTAATTTATTACTATATGAAAAAATCATTAATCATAAACGACGTAGAAAATCGTATCTGCGTAATGAATTAAGAGATAACGAAGCATAAATAACCAATCTATACTAATATTATAAAGAGGCAGAGTTTGTTTGTTCGAACGCACTAATCTCAGGAAATACTAATCCCATTTGAAAAATTCTTTTTGGATAAGATAGCCTGTTCATTGAGGAAGGCTATAGGCTATATACCATTATGTTACTACCCAAAGGAGCGGACTAGTAATCATAAATGTGAACAAATCTGGCAGACTTCTATACATCATTGTAAAACTGATGTTTATGGTCAAACAAATTCAACGCGGGTGAAACCGCGGGGCACCGTTAGTAAACTATAAATACAACAAACTTTTTTTTTTTTTTTTAACGTTGTGAAATGCATTTACGCACGAGGTGTGGGACTCACCGGCAAAGCCAGTACTACCCACTAAAACCCAACGAAACCTTCCCCCGTCTTAATGGGGCGTCGCAGGATCGCTTACGCATTCAACTACGACGCCCCGACGGCAGGTCTGCCGAAGCAGACCACAACAACCACGGGGTTGCTCCACAGTCCACTCTGCTATCAGAGAAGTACCAGGAGCAACCCGCATGGTACACTGCCCTCCGAAGAGGGCCACCTCCCACCGCCCACCGAGGTGGGCCACCTCCCTGTGCGTTTCTTGGCTTCGCGCCCGGTTGGGTTGCCGGGCACTACTGAACCCCCCCACCACGACAAGGTGAACGCACGTTGGGGGGGCAAAAAATACAACAAACTACTTAACTTGATATTAACATATTTTTTATTGTGATATCAAATATCACTTTCTGTTTTCGAACTATAATATTTTTAAATACTTATAAAAAAACTAACTGAAAAATTAAAAAAGGACAAAGGTTCAATTCGTATGCAAAAAAAAATACAATTATTGATAATAATTATAAGTCTATTTTAAATTAAACCATCTTTTCGGATTTTGTCACGGGACCGATCATATTTCCTGTAAAACATTCGAAACATCGGGAACCAAAATATTAAAAAAAAAACCCGCTACAAAATCCGAAAAGATAGTTTCATTTAAAATGTCAAATATTCGCGTAAATCTAAGAAAATATCATATAAATCTATTTGTACATCTTTTTATAAAACATGTCAAAACAAGTAATTGATAATATTTTACCCACTTTTCGGTACCAGATCTCGGTTCCAAAGCTCTCACTGTGCTGGAATGTCGTCTCAATACAATTATATCGCGGCCGGCACTCGCGGTTTCTTGTTCACTGTTACACCCACTGGAACTACATTCGTATATAATTTTGCCAGTGTGCGCGTCTACACCCACCCATAGCGTTTCTCGAGCGCCTAACAGAAAAAATAAAACACAATTTTATCTACACAATATACAAATAATAAAATTATAACGAGGTCATCATTATGTTTCAAACAATATGATGAATTGTGTTATCTATACTTATTATAAAAATAAGTCCCCCGGCCGCGTCTTTCTGTCCTCCTGTCTGTCCTCCTGTCTGTCCTCCTGTCTGTCTGTACGCGATAAACTCGAAAACTACTGAACGGATTTTTATACGGTTTTCAACAATAGAAAGAGTAATTCTTGAGGAAGGTTTAGGTATATAATTTATTATGCTTTTATGTAAATTAGCTGAAATACGGCGACAAATGTTGAAGAGGTCGCAAAAAATCTCGCCAAATGGGAACTTTCCACGCGAACGCCGCGTAAACTAGCAAAGATACAGTTAAGTAATGTACTAGAGAATTCAAAATCTATAAAAATGCTACAAAAAAGTCCGCGATAGCATATCTCTATCTCTTACGGTTGACTTACAATAACCACTTTTATGTTAACATTTTTAATTAAAAACATTACGTTATTTTCAAAGTTATTTTCTTTAGTTCGGTATTAATCCTTATCCAAATGAATATTTTAGTTAGCTTAGTCATTTAATGCAGATTAAAATTGCTCTTTACACTAAATCAATCAGATGAATAGTTTTTGAGATATCGTTGTTAGAAGTAATTAGTAGCGAAACATTTTTAATGCTTGGCGAGCATTGAGATGCCTACGGCGAGTCCATCCCCTCTGCCCCGCATCGCTCGACCG
Source organism: Brenthis ino (assembly GCA_921882275.1). Classification (NCBI taxonomy): domain Eukaryota; kingdom Metazoa; phylum Arthropoda; class Insecta; order Lepidoptera; family Nymphalidae; genus Brenthis; species Brenthis ino. The sequence continues at coordinate 20,803,693 of OV170229.1, read as the reverse complement.
CCTGCTCAAGCTATATAAACCGGGCGATGTAGCGCGCGATCCTAGGATACTTTTTACCGCGGGAAAATATCTTATTTCTGAGGAAAAATACAAAAACTGCAATGTAAGAGTATACTAATATGTAACACCTAAGAATTTAGTTTTTGGTCATCTGAACGCGGGCGGAGCCGCGGGCAATGCTAGTATTAATATGTCCCTATATATAATGTATTTATGTTATGCCAAGTGCCTCGGTGGACTAGTGGCTAGCATATACGGCCGCAGATCCGGAGGTCCTCGGTTCGAGACCTGGTTAGGCCCAGTTCAGTTAGAGTATTTTTGTCACGAATATCTATATAACTCAGATATACATATATATAACTCAGAGTTGAGAAATTAGGTATTTCACCTCCATGCCTTGGAGAACCACGTAAAGGTGTCGGTCCTGCGCTTTAACTCTTATTGGTCGTATCGAGTAGTCGTCCCAACGGAGCATGAGAGTGACAGTAATAGAGCTGCCCTATCATATCTCAGTCATATCATAAATATAGTCCCAATAAAATTAAGCACCGTGGCCGAATTCGGCCGGAACGACGTTATTATTATTTTTTAAGTTGTAACAGATGCCAAATTTTGTCGTGGTGAGGGGGCTCAGTAGTGCCCGGAAAACTAGCCGGACGCGAAGCCAAGAAACGCACTGGGAGGTGGCCCACTTTGGTGTGCTATGCGGGTTGCTCTTGGTACTTGTCTGATAGCAGAGTGGACCGTGGAACAACCCCATGGTTGTTGTGGTTTGCTTCGGCAGACCTGCCGTCGTGGTTGAATGCGTAAGCGGTCCTGCGACACCCCATTAAGACGGGGGAATTCCGTTGGGTTTTAGTGGGTAGTACTAGCTTTGCCGGTGAGTCCTACACTTCGTGCAGGAACAAAAGTTTTTGTTGAGTGGAATACTGAAATCTGTTTGATTAGGGATGGATGTAAACGAATGTTAATAAAACAAACTATGTGTGTAATAATGTTAAATAAAATTTAATTAAAATGTTTTTTGCAATTAGAATTTTAATTTAACCAATCAATATTATTCATTTGATTAAAGAATACAACTTCGACAACTAAAGCTTTTGATAGATTCTCGCATGAAGTATTGAATACATATTTTATTTATTGAGTATATCCATACTAATATTATAAATGTGAAAGTGTGTTTGTTTGTTTGTCCTTATTTCACGTCAAAACGGGGTAACAGATTGGCGTGATTTTTTGTGAGGAGATAGTTAGGAGTTGCGTTTTATCGCGGGAGTTTATCTAATTCCCACGGGAAAATACGTTATAATAAAATCCAAAAAATATTTGTGATCAGAATTACTTGATTTTATATGTAGTTTTAGCGCGAGCGAAGCCGCGGGTTCTGCTAGTATTTAAATAAATGGACATATTTGATTTCATAACTCAATTTACAAAACAGATAAGATATAAAGTGCAAATATCATGAAGGTAAATTGTATCATTTTTAATTCTACCTTATCATAAAATTATCTTAAATGTTTAAAATTAATTAGGTAGATATTAAGAATTTACAAAATATGATAAATTTATTTTGACTGATTTTTAAGAAGTTGGAGGTTTGCTGTTTTTATATATTTTCATTTACACAACATATTTCTCATATCTAAAGTAAGAAATAAATACTTTATTTCTTTTGAGCATCTAGTACAGTAGAACACACAAGAATAGATAATGTACATTATAATAAAATTCTGAGTCGAATCTGTACATTAAATATTTATTGGAAAATCTTATTGAAATAGTCTTTATGGTTACAGAGGTCGAATCTATAGTTTTTAGAATTTTTGTCTGTCTGTTGGAACGCAACATGAGAAACCACTGGATAGATTTTGATGAAATTTGGTATGAAGATAGCTGGTAAGCAATAAATTATACATTATCTAATAGTGATTTTGACCCTAACGAAAATTTTACGGCGTATAATATATGTTCCGATCTAAGGCATCATAGCTCCCAAAGGATAGATCACCTATACATAAAATTTCTACCTGTACATAAAAACACTCATACAATAAAATAAGCAATAAATAACAATAATGATATAATAATCTATTGAACTAACAACAATATGTCTAAAATGTTTTTTATTTTAAAAATCACACAAAAACATAACATAAAAAATAAGCGCATGTATTTTCTACTAAGGACTGTCCTTCGCTTTGCTCAGGTTCATACCTAGGTGATTTTTTAAATATACTTTTTTAAATATACATAACTTCTTTTATTTATGAACCAATTTAAATAAAACAAAACTAAATATTAAATAAAGCTTGTCACAATACATTTGTAAAAACCGCACCCAAATTGGTTAAGTCCTTTCTATAGCGCGCACGAACGCACAGACAAACTGACAAAATTTTTAAAAATCATTGTTTTGGGTTCTATTGCGTTAATAAAGACCACCAATAATAAAAATTTTCTCAAATATCTTTCATGTACATACAACGATTATATGTATAGATAAGGCATTAATAAATTTCAACTTACCAGCAATAACTAAATCATCCGAATATTTGAATGATGCCGAGAGGAGTTGTTCAGCATTAAATGGTAACGGTTCAATGGAGTCTCCACTTAAGCTATACAAAGTGCCACGGAGAGATGGCACTAGTCGAGCCCATTTACCATCAGCTGTTAGCTGTTGAATAATATTAAAGTGATATTATATTTTTAAATATAATTTACATATAATAATTATAATAACACATTTATTGTTATTCAAAAAAAAAATGAAAATTCATAAGTATTTATATATTCTTAAAATGGTTTTTTAACTATTTTGTTGATATAAAACAAAAATATTTAATTGAGACTTAAATTATTGATCATATTATATTTAAAAAAAGGCAAGTGTAATAAAGTGTGTAAGTCAATACTTACTTTCAATAATTTCAATATAAAATCATCAAAAAATTGTATATTTCATTATTTTAAAAAGTATCTTATTACTAGTATATTTAAATATATTAATAAATAGTAATGTAAGATAATTAACCAACAAAAACAAAACAACAATTATTATATTAATTTATGTATTGGTCTTTAAGAAGATTATGTTCAATTTAAACTGCCTTCACAGAAGAACTACTTATGAGTGATAATTCAATTATATAAATACTTTTGAGGAAAATCAACAGTAGGTTTTATAGTTATATAACTTGAATGCAAAAAAAAATATATTTAATGGTTGAAATAGTATGATCTGGGTATGATGGTGGGTGGGAAACAACGAAATAAATATAAATATGTTGAGACATCAACACACACCACCATCGTTCCATGGTAGTACAAGGCTTGTGTTATGGATACCAGATAGTTGATACACTACACATGTATAACTTTAAATACATACATATTATAAATATAAACACCTACATGAAGTACAAACATTTGTGCTCATCATACAAATGAATGTCCCCAGCAGGACTCAATTCCATGACTGCTGCTACAGCTAGTAGGATCACTACAAACTAAGCCAAACGTGTTGTACAATATACTTTATTCCTAAATATTTTTAGTACATAATAGGTACTATACATTTTTATAGGTAACTAATAATAATAAATGAGTTTTTAAGCAGAATACCAATAAATATTGGTTTACTATTTTAGTATTATATAACAACTAAGCATGTATTGTAAAGAAATTACCTCAACTTGATGTAAATTTGATGACAACAATGGTTGTGTTTCCAAAGTCCAAACTATAATTCCATTTTCGGTAGAGAAAGCTGTAAGCTTTCCATCAAGAGAGCTGACTATCACCAAGCTGCAAAATTAGTTTAAAACTTAATATTTGAGGACATACAGCAATAAACCATTTTTTTTTAAGTAAAGATAATAAATACTTTATTAATCAAATTTCAATTAAAAAAACACTAAATTTCCTTAAAATCAAATATATATTTTTATTTTAAGTATATTTTGAACTTAGTGTGTTGATGAGTGATGAGTCATACAGCATAGAAATCTTAAAAATACTTTCACCAATATATTATAGCTATTTTTTATAATTAAGTAATTTACATGAAATAAATATGTACAGCATAATAAAATAAAAACCTAATAAATCTTAATATTTGATTAAATTGTTATTAAATTTAATCATAGCTTATGACAGTTATTTACTACTTTTTGTAAACATTTCATGAAGACACATTTGTGAAGGTCACGATTTATTAGATTAGTGTGTACAAACAAGCCTACCAAGTTTACAATTATCCAAATTCTAGAAAAATCTAGATTTATTGTATAATACATATTTGTTATTACGGTAAACTTTGTTTACAAATGCGTACTTTTTCCTTTACAATAGATTCTATTATCTATGTACTATATAATACTATTAGATTCAGTGTTTGATGCTCCCACTCACTCGTTAAAAGTTGGAATATCCTTAGCGGCATGAGGATTACAAAACGGCAACTTTTGAACGGTATCATCGGCACGAAGATAAGAAACAAAACAAGTGGTAAGCACGAGTACGGCTGTCAAGGTAATTATCCGCCAATGCCAATCCGACATATTATTTCTGCTAAATTAAGTGTGAACATCTCAACCTTCTTCATTCAGGTATTTATTTATATTACGAAACTTTTGTGAGAGTTACAGAAACCGTATAGCAAACAAACACTCTACACATAACACAGTACACTCCACAGATGATCACTTGACAGTTGACACTTCCACGTAAACTGTCAACAAATTAGCGATCCAACGAGATGTCCAAATCGATTGTCTCGATTTTTTTCATTCTTTTGTCTATTCTCAAAAATAATTGCTCTGCGCTTCTGTGCTAAAATTGGCGTTTTTTGCATCAGTATTTTTGCATTAATGTAATACGTCATTTTCAATATTATAAGTTTATAAATCCCTTATTTAAATATATTTTTATTTTTTAGACATTATGCTGAGATAAATATTTATTGGAACATTATTTTGCTTTAAAAAAGGCATATTAAATAATTTATTTTGCAGTTTATTATTATCATCCAAATTCTAATTTCAATACAAATCAAAACGAATATTTTGCATTTTTCTCCAACCAGATGGTGCGATCACTAAAAACCTCAGTATATTGTAAAGCTCTATATCGCCGAAGGTTTTTTTCATTTTATTTAAAATTTGATTAAAATGACTAATTATGCAATGCCAGAATGCAAAAAAAAAAATAGATATCATTTGTTTCCAAAAGATAAAAACTGAAGAAATTGTAGGCTAAAGCAATAAGGCGACCAAAATTGAAGAAATCACAATGTTTATAATTAAGGCTAAGTGAACATCATTTTACAGAAAGTGATTTTAAAATTCTTAAATCGTCGATAGTTGATTTTTTTTTACTTTACTGTATATTAATTACAGAGTTTAATACAAACTTTCATCCCTTATTTTACCTTCTTATGGGATTGCTTTAACCGATAATTTATTCAGATTTTGTCTTTTGGGAATAAATTATATCCATTTTCTTTGCATCGTGTCACTGTAAATTTATCATTTTAATTCAAATTTAAATACAATGAAGAAAAAAACCCTTTCAGGCTATAGAGCTTTACAATATACTGACTGAGGGTCATAGTGATTGCGACATCTGGCGGGTGAAAAAGTTAAAATTCTTCTAAGCTATGAATGGATAATAAAAATCTCTACTCCAGTCTGTGGTCTTCGCGCGCTTTTTGACAATACAAAAACATGTCTTGAAGTTTAACGGAACGGGCGGCTTAATAATTATTAATTAATTTCTATATAAAACTGTAAAAATAGTGCTATTTTTACTTTTAATTTTACACATTTAAGTTATTTTAATAATGGTTAGTGTTTTTAAGTCTTTTATAGTAATGTGCTATTGTATTGATGAATAGAAAACTTAACCAAAATCTTATTATATTATCGAATTAAATTTGAACATTTAAGTTATAAAAGTCTTTTACGTGTTTAGAGTTCTCCAATACCCGATACACCGGACAGAGATGGTGCCCAATCTCGTATGACATCACCAGCTCGAGAGTATGAAATGTTTGAAGATGAAGGTGCCATTCTGGGTGACAATGCCGATGAAGAAGAGGAGGATGGAGAGGAACTTTTTAATGATAACATGGAAGCGTAAGCTAAACTAAAACTTATAAATGAACATTTAAAAAAAACAAATCATGTAAATGATAAGATTTCATAGTCTTAAAAAAGAGATCATTTATATTGTAGGGAAGAGTACCTATTATGAACCATGAATATAATAATGATGCTAATTTCATAAAGCATGCAATAAACTACAATTCAAAACTTATTTGTTTTTAGTGATTATCGTCCTATGCCAGCATTGGATAGGTATGATACTGAAAATCTGGATGATGATGATTATGATGCTATGTCCATTGAAGATCGTGTGGCAGCAGAAAGAGAACTTCAGAGGAGAGACAGAGATGAGGGAAGGATGAGAAGAGATGATCGTGATTTATTATATGGTAAGCAGACTATTCTGTGACAATTAAATACCTCAACATTATATTCTAAGTAACACAATTATTTTAGAGTAATTTTGAATATATTGATACCTATAGATGAATCTGATGAAGAAAGTGGAGATGCTCCCCGTGCTAAGCGTCGCAGGGCTGCAGAAAAGGCAGCAGCGGGAACAGATGAGCGAGTTGAAGAAGGAATTGAAAGTATTGAGAATTTGGAGGACACTAAGGGCTACTCTACTAAAGAATGGGTATCCATGTTGGGCCCTAGAACTGAAATTGCTAATAGGTAAGAGATAGCTATAATAAAATGTCAGTAGTAAGTTTGAAAGGTAAATGAAGTCGTGTCATTGGTTTTGTCCTTTATTATTAGTGCCTAACTCGTGGAGAGCTTAAGAATTTGAATAAGTGGTAATAAACAATTTCTTAGTAATAGTATCAATTTATTTTTTCCAAAATATATTGACTTTCTATGTGGGTATGTTTAGATATTAAAGGGGACTCGAGGCATATTGCATCAAGTTATTTTAAAAAATGAATTCTGGGCTGCTGAGTGTGGTCCACATCATAGTCTATTTGCATACTAAATGTCATCCAAATCCATCCAGCCATTTTACCATGAATGAAACAAACATACAAACTTTAACATTTAAAATAGTAGTCCAATATTTTAAATTATTTCTTAATTTGTTACTAGAGGCTCACCCTCGCTTTTCTCGGCTTCGCCGCTAGGAAAATGAAAAACCTATCCCACGGGAAACATATATTTTTTCGGGTTAAAAAGTAGCCTATGTTATTCCAGACTATTATAATCTATCTCTGTGCCAAATTTCATCCAGATCTGTTCAGCCGTTCTGGCGTAAAAGAGTAGCAAACATCCATACTCACAAACACAAACACATTTATATAGTAGTAAGGTACTGTTTATATTTCACAGGTTTAAAAACTTCCTGCGGACCTTCACAAATAGCAAAGGCCAGTTTGTATACAAAGAGCGTATACGACGAATGTGTGAACTCAATCAAGCATCATTCCACGTAGAATTTGATGTATTAGCTCGCAGAGAGCAAGTTCTGGCCTACTTCTTACCTGAAGCACCTTTCCAAATGCTACAAATATTTGATGAAGTGGCTAAAGAGATTGTACTGCAAATATTTCCTAGTTACGAGCGTGTAACATCTGAGATACATGTACGCATAGCTGATTTGCCATTGATAGAAGAACTGAGAACATTCCGGAAGCTTCATTTGAACCAGTTAGTGAGGACTGTGGGAGTAATAACAGCGACTACAGGTGTGTTGCCGCAATTGTCGGTTGTGAAGTACGATTGTAATAGATGCGGCTATATTTTGGGTCCATTTGTTCAGTCCCAAAATTCTGAAGTTAAACCTGGTTCTTGTCCTGAGTGTCAAAGTGCTGGACCTTTTATGGTAAGTTGAATATAATTAAAAAGTTCTTTTTTAGAAGAAACATCTTATACAGTGTTATGTTACATACATAGCGTTGAAAGCCATTGGTTTGATTATAATGAGCAGGAAATTTGATTAGTCCAGACTCATATTAGCTGTTCTATTAAAACTATATAAAAAGTCAAATATTTAATTATGTTATTAATAATCACACACAAAATAATTACCATAATTACATTATATTTCTAGGTGAATATGGAACAGACAGTGTATAGAAACTACCAGAAGGTTACAATACAAGAATCTCCAGGTCGCATTCCAGCTGGTCGTATACCGAGGAGTAAAGACTGCATACTACTTGCCGACTTATGTGATAGATGCAAGCCCGGAGATGAAGTGGATCTCACAGGCATATATACTAATAATTATGATGGCTCCCTCAACACTGAACAGGTTATTATTAATATCTATGTATAAATATACTTTAAAAAAATTTGCACTCTTAACTCCAAATTGTAGAGAATTTATTACTACTATACTTTTAATGAACTAAAAACTATGTTCCCTCAACAACTTTTACTCTTTTTTTTAGTTCACTTTTTACATAGTGGTTTTTTTTTGTAGTTTATTATATTTTTTAATTCCAGGGATTCCCAGTATTCGCAACAGTCATCATCGCAAACTATATAGTAGTGAAAGATTGTAAGCACATTGTAGAATCCCTAACAGATGATGATGTGGCTAACATTGTTAAACTGTCGAAGGACCCGCAAATTGGAGAGAGGATTATTAAAAGTATTGCCCCCTCTATATATGGGTATGAATATATCAAACGCGGCTTAGCTCTAGCTTTGTTTGGCGGAGAACCTAAAAATCCAGGTAATTTTTTTTCTATAATTGTTATTATTGATTGGAAGGTAAGAGTTTTTATATGTAATTTTGTTCTTTAAGAATGATTAAAGTATCAACTCTTTATTGTTTTTTTTTGCTGACAACTTTGTCATGCTTTCTGCATCTACAGTACCAATATTTTGGTTTAAATGATCTTAGTTATAGCTTTATTATTCATATGAATGAGTGAATATGTTTTCTTTTTAATTTTTATTATTTCGTTTTCAAACAAATTGTTATATTGTAGGTGAAAAGCACAAACTAAGAGGTGACATTAATGTTCTAATATGTGGAGATCCCGGTACGGCTAAATCACAATTTTTGAAGTACACAGAAAAGGTATGTCAATATGATTATTTTTTATTTAATTTTCTACTTTCAAAACAAATAAGAACTTGTCTTTTTGTGTTTATTTTTTGTGAAATATGAATGTACTTTATTATAAATTTATTTATTTATTTATTTTTAATGCTGCCCTTGAAGATGGATTAGATAAACAATGGTAAATTTGTTTTTTTTATGTATGTCATTTATGAAGAAACAATTTTAACGTGATTTTAATTTCGATATACTTTTAAGACGAAAAAAAATTATTGTTTAAGTAGGAAGTGTAAAGAAAAACATTCTTTTATTTTTTCACAATTTTGGCTTTAAAGTAACATCGTTATTAAACAAAAAATGCTTCTTTTTTGTGCCCTTGTATCTAAATCTAAATACATTCTTGGTATGTTTTTTTTAGTGTAAATATTAATGTAAGTTGACCTCCACTATGTTTAAGTAAAATAACAGGTTTACCAAATGCCCAAAATTAATAATAAATTAAAAATCTTTTCGGATTTTTTCGTGGATTTATTTAGATTTTTGGTTCCCAATGTTTCAAATGCTTTACAGCAAGCATGGTCACGGGAAAATCGTTTCCGAAAATCCGAAAATATAGTTCTATTTAAAATGTCAAATCTTCACGGAAGAAACTAAGGTTTTAGACCCACTCATAAAATTATACAATGATTTCAAAATAACAAAAATGGCACCAAAGTACCTTAGATTTTTTTTTTATTTTAAAGATTTTTATAATATTAAATGTTAAATTTTAAAAATTAAATTCAGATCGCACCTCGCGCCATATTCACGACGGGGCAAGGCGCCAGCGCCGTTGGTCTCACTGCGTATGTGAGGAAGGATCCTACTACAAGGTTCGTATTGATAATTGTGTTGTTACTTAGACACTTTTTATATAAATTAGGTGAGAATTTAGGTTTTTAAAAACCAATACTTTAAAAGAGGTTAAATTAGAAGTGGACTCCAAAAACAAAAATGAGAGTTTTGTCAATTTTGTTTTTGAAGTTAAATTAGTATTGATGTGTAAACTTTGTATTGCCTGTTTCTTCTTCTATTTAGATTTATACATACTCTGTAACTTCTGAAATGACTAATATAATTCAATTCTTTATTCTGTGGCTTTAAAGCGTGCCAATTAAAAGCACATATCTGATATAATTAAATAATTATTTTACTGATAGCTTAGTCTATTTTTAATTAAGCCATATAGTGTTCTTTATAAAAGCCTCTAAAACCAGTTATTTATATATTACCCAATATATTCCAGAGATTGGACGTTAGAAGCGGGTGCATTAGTGCTAGCAGATAGAGGCGTGTGTCTCATAGACGAGTTCGACAAAATGAACGACGCAGATCGTACTTCCATACACGAAGCCATGGAACAGCAGAGTATATCTATATCTAAAGCGGGTATTGTCACGTCGTTGCATGCGAGGTAAGGATGATTTCTATGTGTATACATTGTATAATAAAACAAAGTTGATATTTGCGTCTGTCTGTTTCTCCGCTTACTTCTTCTAAACCGCTCAACGGATTTTGATACGGTTGTACTAATGCTATAAATGAGGTAGGTTTGTGTACATGTCACATGTAAATTGTAAAAACCGTTAAATTATAAATTGACTAGTGAAAGTATAACTACATATATTATACAAATATATTAATGTATTTAATATATTGAAAACAAACATTCAAAACGTTTTCTATCAATACAACAGTTAAAAGTAGTTTTAAAATTAGATAGGTAGGTCTTGACCTACAAAGAATATACATAAAAACGCGTATTTGTTTGTGTCCATCTTTTACTAAACCCATTATATTAAGAAAATAATTTACCAATATAATATATCGCATTTACCATAATATTTACCACAGTGTTCTATCTCCAGATGCTCGATAATAGCAGCGGCTAACCCGATAGGCGGCAGATACGACGCGTCGCTGACGTTCTCGGAGAACGTGAACTTGTCGGAGCCGATCCTGTCGCGCTTCGACGTGCTGTGCGTGGTGCGGGACGAGGCCGACCCCATGCAGGACGCTCATTTAGCCAAGTCAGTGGTTTTCGTTTTAACTTGGTAAAACTTTTTTTGCGTTTATATTCAACTGGTAAAAAAATAGTTTTATTCATATTCATTAAGTATGAATTTGTACCACAATAAAAAATAAAAATAAAATGCTTTTATTAATAAATACATTACTTGAAAACAGATGAATTGAATTAACGATTTATTTTTTAAAATATGTATGTTCAATTAAGGATTTTAAGCGAAAATATTGGAAGTATTTCGCGGAATATTAGGAAATGTAGGAAAAAATAAATTTTTCTATAAATTTAAAGGACATAAGTTCAATGAGAACAAGACGTCTGTCGAGTCAGCTGGACTAAATAATTTAAAAAAAGATATAACAGAATTTATTAACTCCGCAATTAAAATTTGTGTATTTTTGTGTGTAATGTTTTAATATTTTATCATTTCTTTTTCTGTTTACTAGGTTTGTAGTAAGCTCTCACATCAGACATCACCCAACACAGCGCGGCACTGCACTGGAAGACAGCACTCCGGACAATGACTTCATTTTGCCACAAGATCTCTTAAAGAAGTATATTGTGTATGCCAGAGAAAATGTTCATCCTAAGTTACAGGTTGGAAACTATATTACTTTTATATCTAACATCATTTTTTTAAATTGCTAATATAGTTTATTTAGCCCGTTTTAACGTCTCACTGCTGGGCACGGGCCTCCCTTCAATACGAGGGGAATCAGGCCATAGTCCACCTCGCTGGCCACTAAGGCGAATACTAATCAGTATTAGAGCAATTACAAAAGCACTCTAATTCTGTCACTCTTATACTCCTATGGGTTGATAATTTGATTTTCTGTATGAGAAATCACTCTTCATTTTTTTAATGGCAACCAGTACGTTATAAATGTAATGATCAGCATTACAATATCAAATTTAATTTAATTTAGGAATAAAATTATATATACTACTTATCTATATGTACTCATGGTATAGAGACAGAGTTAGTTACTCAGTAACTATTAATACGATGTGAAATTTTTTTTTGCATTAGATAGCCCGTTTATTGAGGAACAATATAGGCTATATATCATCCCGGAAAAATGTACGGTTCCCGTGGGATAGATTTGCTTTAGTCTAGAGACGAACTTGAAGCGAAGCGAGGGTGACTCGTTAGTCTAGGATGGATAAACCCACTAAAAATATAACAATATACCAAATGTGTATACATTTTTGCTATAGAACATGGATCAAGATAAAGTGGCGAAAATGTATAGTCAATTGCGTCAAGAATCTCTAGCTACTGGCAGCTTGCCCATCACTGTGAGGCACATTGAATCTGGTGAGTGTTGTTTAGTTTATTTTTCATGAGGCTTTCTTACAGGGACGAACCTATATATTGAGTTTTCTGGGCTGCATTCCAAGGCCCCTAAGATATAACGGGCTTCCTGTTCAATACAATGGATAATATTATACTTATATTATATTATTTATTGAACTAAAAAAGTAGTAAAAAACATGGAAAATAACGTGGACAAAAGTGGACTTATCTCTAGAGGTCTCTTCCAGTCAACCCATGTATGTGGGAAATAGTGTTAAGTAGCGGGGCAGAAATAGAAAGTGCAAAGAAACAAATATTGTTAATTTATAAAATAAAAAAAATTAGTAGAATAAAATAATAAGGTTATTTATGGGTTTAAGGTTAAAGGTCACCTTTTAAGGTTGGCCTTATAACAATCTTAAGATCACTTAAGTATCATACAATAGCTTTATTTTAATTTCGTTTAGTTTTAAAAACAATATTAGGCTAATAAAGTTTGATTACATATTTTAAAATTTATTATTAACTAGCAGAACCCGCGGCGTCGCTCGCACTAAAACTACAAAAAATTTCTAAAAATGTATTTTCATACAAACTTTCATCCCCTTTGAAAAATGCTAAAACACGTATATATTTAATTTTATTGAAAAGCATTAATACCAAGTTTCAAGTAATTCTGATCATAAATATTTTTTTGGATTGTATTATAACGTGTTTTCCCGTGGGAATTAGATACTCTCCCGCGGTCAAAAGTAGCCTGTCACTCTCCAGCCTTCCAACTATCTTCACATCAAAAATCACGCCAATCCGTCACTCCGTTTCGATGTGAAAGAAGTACAAACAAACACACTTTCACATTTATAATATTAGTATGGCAGTATGGATATTAATTCCATCTGTATAAATATAATAAATGTGAAAGTTTGTGAGTATGGATGTTTGTTACTCTTTCGCGCCAGAACGGCTGAACGAATCTAGATAAAATTTGGCACAGAGGTAGACTTTCCCGGAAAAATATACTATTCCCATGGGATTGATTTGTTTTTGTTTGTCACAGTGTGAGTTGCTAGTTTCACATAAACATCAAAAACAAATCTCTGAATTAATCGTAATATGTACCTGAAGAGATTTTGACAGCTGTACTCTACTCACGGAGTGAAACACGCAAATTGCTTTCTCTGTCCCACATTACCATACAAACTGATAAAGACAGAAAACCGTCTAGCTCCGCCCACTGACACTTGCAACTGGTTTGAAATCATAGGGCTTGTTCATGTTGCTAAGCTTTAGTAATGAATTATTAATAATTTGTAATAAAATAAAATCAACATTAAAGTAAAATCAACTGTATTTTTAAATATTTGTAAACATTATTTATTAATTTTCTGTTTCCGACGTATCACCGTCATCTCATACATCATACATTGATAGTAAATCAGGTAACTACACGAGAGACGTTTGAACGGTATGAAATGCAACGACGGACTAATTATGACTTGCATTGTAATCGCGGCCTAAGCGTCTTATCTGCAACTAATCACGTGGAAGCGCAAAATCTCAGTGCTTGGTTCATTCGGCGAATACAATATAATTAAATAAAATATATCTTCAACAGTGATCCGTATGAGTGAAGCGCATGCACGTATACATTTACGAGCGCAGGTGAACGAGGAAGATGTTAATTTGGCAATACGAACCATGTTAGAGAGCTTCGTTGACACACAGAAATACAGTGTGATGCGAGCTATGCGACAGGTGAGATAAATAAATATGTTGGGACATTAACAGAATATCATCTAGTTACATGGTCTGCTGCGAGACTTGTGTTATGGATACCAGATAGTTTATACACTACACATATATAACTTTAAATAGATACATATTATAAATATGAACACCCGTGACTGGGGTACAGACATTCGTGTTCATCGCACAAACGAATACCCCCAGCGGGACTCGAACCCGCGACCGCTGGCACAACAAGTAGGGTCACTAGAAACTGAGCCAAACGTGTCGTCAAAATTAACTCTTATAATCAAATCCTTGGAGTAAATTACATGTAATCAATGCTCGCAACCGGTTAAAAAAAAGGTAAGGTAATTAATTCATCACTCGTTCATTAACCAGTTAATAAAAATGGTTTAGTAAACCGAAACAATAATGATTAATGGCTATTCTTAAGAGAGATTATACTTAGGTTATGATACTGAAATTAACCGGTTGATTTATTCATGAGTGAGATACGTATATGTATCCTTCTACTAAGCAATTCAACATTAGCAAAGATTCGCCAAATGTAAACGCACAAAATCTCATTTTAATCTGTTAATTTCTATCCTAACTTAAATTCGTCAAAAATCTTTTCTGGGGTTTGAACCGGTTAAAGACGGAGCCGAAATCTTAAACCGAAAAAACCGGTTTCAAAATTGAACGGGTCACAGTGCCCTACTTTTAAATGATATAAACAAAGCAATAAAGTTAATTAAAGCATGCCAGAATAAGACAACCCGTGTGGTTGTTTATACAAGTAAACACTCCAGTTAACAAAATTATTTCTATTACAGACCTTCCAGAAGTACCTGTCCTACAAGAAAGACCACAGCGAGCTCCTATACTACATTTTACGACAACTTACAATGGACCAGCTTGCCTACATGCGGGGACTTCACAACCATTCCCAGTCAACCATTGAAATATCTGAACGAGACTTAATAGAAAGGGCCAGACAAATCAACATTAGTGACCTAAAACCATTCTATGAGAGTAGGATATTCAAAATGAATAACTTCAGCTATGATCAGAAGCGAAAAGTAATTATACATACGTTGCTTGATGTGCCCAGCTCTTCGTAAGGCTTTAAAGTGTTTTTTTGTGATTGTTAGCTTTGTGTTAAGTTTTTATGTTTGCTCTCAGTCAAATATAAGTTTAAAAAAGCAGTAAATCATTGTACCACATATATGTATGTTCTATTACATACAAAACCTTACAGATTTTCTTGAATGTAAATAGATTTAAAAACAAATGTGTGTGTGTGTACTTATGTATGTACGTAAGAAGTTATACTTCTTTGGTGTAACAGAATAAAAATAGCTAAAGATTTCATCCCATATGTCACAACTCTCTCTTTGTACAAGGAATGATAAATTAATAAAAACGAATATAATTTTTCTATCTCCACTGATATAAAACACAGATTTTTGAATATTTGGGAAACTATTTTGAATATAGTTACGAGTTTTCACGGGAACTGGAGATACATATCAGCTAACTTCATCATGTCGCTTTTTGGCTGTCGGTGTGCGCGGGCATTGTAAAAATTTGACTCTTATAATTTTTCCAAACGTGCCAAAAGGAGTATAACTTGATAAATAGGCAGTCATGGGGACTGCGACAGTAGCATGTCGGTGACGCGAACCCATAACTTTTCCCTCTACCAAAACAAGTTTTCTCTTGTACTGTTATAGAAATTAATAATGTTGAATTCAACATCACTGACAATTGTTTTTTTTTAATGGAAGATTATTTCAATAAAACATTGTTATGCAATCTTTTTATATATTATGTATTTTTCACTTTGAATTCAAAGGATTTCTTATATTTTGTGATTTTTGTTAAACTTATACCCACCAATTGCCACACAATTTTTATAATAATTGAATTATGTGCCTTAGCTTAGAATAAGTACAAACTTTTTTATAAGTTCAAATTACATTATCAAAGTCTAAGAGCCAGGTTCAGATATAGGTTTTATATCAAATGTTCAAAATGTCTACTTTTAAACTGGAAATCTTTACTGTATTAATATAATAAAAGAATATAAATAAAATATGTAAAAGTTATTCCTTTGCATGTACTTCTCACGAGTTGACAGATTAATTTGTGAAATAAAACCAGCTCACCAGTTACTAATAAAAAACTGGCTACTTAAAAAAAATATATAGAACTGATGAACATTTATTATCTTATCACATATGGTGCTTCTTCACAGCAGTTAAAAATGTTAGATAACATTACATAACATTCTTTAACACAAAACTGTTTTTAACATTCTGTAATATAACTATTGTTAGATGTTTTCAAAGCCACACTGATAAAACCACTTAAAACTACGGATTAGTTTGGTTCTATATTTAAAAAAGTATATTTTTATGGTTTTTTTAATAAAAGTTACTAATTTTTACATTTTGTTTCAAATTGTTAACATATGTGAGAATAGAAAATATTTAATAACTTTTGTTATAAAATGTTTTTTTATCAATTAAATGTTCACTATGCTTCCTAACAAATGTCGACTAACATTTTTGAACTCGTGTGTGGAAGCACCATTGCACAAAGTATAATAACAAAACTAAAATTAAATGCAAATACTTTCTAAAATTATTAAAAATAAACACATTTATGTATAAAATCTGATTAATGTATTATTTAATAATTTGCATTTCTTTATCCGTGTAATCTTTGTATGTTGCAGCTCTTAGACTCCTTTTTACTGTTAATTAAATTGTGAAATAAAAGAATATAATGACTTATCCAAATTGTTTAATTCATTTTATTTCGAAATTCCATATTTTCTTAAATAAATAAAAACAATTTAACTTCAGAAACATTTTACATACAGTCTTAAATAGAAATAGTAAAATAGAGAAATACACCATCTACTACAATAGTTATATTTTTAAAACTACAATATTAGCATGTTTTTACAGCTTTTAAAATTATATATTCATCTTAAATTATGTCATAAAACCCATTAAACTAAAATAATCGCACAAAATATAAAAGAATCTATATTTTCGTACAAATTAATCTTATTTACTGTTAAACAATAAATATATTAACTTACAACAATTTTTACACGCCTAATATAATTAACATAAACTAAGTCACAAAACTAAAGTCTCAATTATTAGCCGTAAAGTAAACACTAAAATAACCATAAACTTTCAATTTATAGCCAGTATTCAATAAAGACTCATAGAAATAATCGCTTATTCTAATTTTTAAATGACCAGCATCTTGAGTTACTGGCGAAAATCTTAATTATTTGTAGTTTTCTAACAAAGTATGGAAAGATAGATATCAGATATAGGAAAAGGATAATGAAAGTTCCTACAACAGACATTTAAGTTACAACAATCACTTTAAAAATGTTAGTTTATAGACATTTATGTGATATATAATGTAACAGCTACGACATCGAGTTGTGACTATTAGGCTAGATCAATAAAAATAGAAATATTTAGGTTATCAGAGTAAAACTCTCAACTAGAAGTTCAGAATGGAATCAAGACATTCTAATTACACACATATAGTTAATATATTTTTTATCGTAGCTATAAAAATAAAAGATAGAATCCAGAATAAAAAAGTCTTAAGCACGAATTAATAAAACAAAAGGGAAAAATTATCAAAACATTAATACACATATAATTAAAAATAAAATCAATTCACTTTACAGCTTCAAGCCATTACCATTATAGGACTTTGAACATTAAAGGTAAGATATACTATATTAATTAAAATACTCTCAAATAGGAATAAATTAATAAAAGTAACCTGGTTATTTAACAGTCGCTACATGACTCAGACCCGCTGCTGCTACCACTGCTGCTGTCACTCTCTGAGTCACTGCTGCTGTCACTTGAAGAACTGGAGCTCCCAGATGAAGAATCTGATGAACTCTCTGACGAGCTACTCCCCGATTCAGAGCTGCTTGATTCACGTTTCTTTTTATTTGGTATCTTGCATGTGCCATTGCTATTGTAACAAATAAATTGGAATAAGGATAACAGTATCAATAAAACTGAAATATAAAATTTGATTTTATAGTTAAGATTATTATTATTATCAGTTATAAATTTAAATTATTTTCCATCTACCCTCAATCCAAACAATATACTAAGTACCAAAATTCAGTACTTCTGTACATTAATGATAAACAATGTTTATAATTATTACTGTGCACTACTAATAAACTGTATAAATTAGGCAAATGTGATATTGATATAAATAAAGTAGCAGATATTTTAAATAAAAACAACAAGAAAGAGGGTAGAATATAATTTGTATAAAATCATTGGCCAGGAGTGTCTTTTGGTGTTTAAATCTTACCTGCAGTCATTTCCTTGCTTTGCTTTTAAGTTTTTCTTTAGTATTTGTGATCGGGATGGGCGCACCAGCAATTTGCGTTTTCCCTTGCATTCGTAGCTCCAGTGGCCATATTCGAGGCATTTCTGACAGCGTATGCCTTGCGGAAATGCAGCCGCTAACGCTGCCTGCCTGCATTAAACGTAAAGAAAAATTTATGAAAATAAAATAATTGTAAATATTTAATAACAATTGAGCTAATTCTGAGAACTATGCTTACTTTTTTCGTTCAGCTTGATGCCTGTTGTAGGTGCCCAAAGTCATTTTGATCTAGAATCGAGTTCTGGGTAGCTCAAATCAAAGTCCTGATCGACAATTGTCCAGCAACTGCAGGTAGTTACAAATAACTAACAGAATATTTAAATGAATGTCCTTGTCCTCTGTGATCGCAATTAATTCTAATTTCTCATCCGAAATACACAGCTATATGTCAAGCGTGGCCATCACAAAATTGTCAAACTTGAAACACACCATTCATAATGATACCTGTCAATAAAAAGTTATAAATAATAATTGATTGTCAAGAAAAAAATAATTTATATAAAAACAAATTATTATTCGTATAATATTATATTGTAATTAATTAAATTATTCAAAATACCTATATTTTTCGTAAATTTATGTATTCAAATTGCACACAATATAATTATTTTGGTTAATTTTTAAATGTTATTTTTGAATAAAAATAATTTATCGATAATTTTTTTTATTAAAGTATTTATACGTACTTACAAGCATTTATTATGAGTTAAAAATGCTCTTTTAATTAATTAAATTTACTCTACATCAGACTCCATTGCATTCAATAAAATTTTGATTTTTGGATGTCAATTGACATTCAATAACATAACCTAGAATTTTTCGATATTTTTGCATTTCTAATGACAAGAGAAATAATTTTGTTTTCTATAATTAGCGAAAAATGGCGAAATATATTGCTCAAATAATAGTCTTAGGAGCTCAAGTCGTTGGGAGAGCATTCGCGAGAGCTTTGAAACAAGAGTTGGCTGCATCACAAGAAGCTGCAAAAAGAGCTGGTGGAGGTCAAGAAGGCGCTAGAAGAGCTGCTGCAAATGCTTCAACAGGATTAACATTAGAAGAAGCTATGCAAATTCTTAATATTGAAAAATTAGACCCGGAAAAAATTAAACAGAGTTACGAACATTTATTTACATCAAATGACAAAGCTAAAGGTGGTTCCTTCTATTTACAATCAAAAATTGTTCGAGCTAAAGAAAGGATAGATACAGAATTAAAAAGTAGCCAATCACAATCAAATCAGACACCACCTAAGGCTACTTCATAAACTATAATTATGAAACTAGAGGTTTAGAATGTTAATATTTTGTTGTAGATATTTAGTAAAATCCATTTGTTTTATAAAATATTTATTATATCAAAATGGACACAATAGTGACTAGAATACATCAGTCTTTATACTATAAAACTTGATTATGTATAATAGTTATGGCAGTATATAATGCATCATAGCAGATATGATTTAGCTTATAAATTGCTTAAGCATGATATGAAAACCAATAAATTTCCCTAAGCAATACATTTAGTGTTTATTTTAGTGTATATATTTCGTAATAAATTGGCTAATTATGTCAACATTTTGTCTTATAATTATAAATCTAGCTGATTCTACTCCTTTTAAATGGCTCCAAATTGTTATTACAATTGCGTCAAATTAATACAAAGTTAAAGTTATACAGACACTTATTGAAATATTTAAACACACCTCATGATTATTATTATTAACCCAATTATTTGGAATTAACTTAATTCTTAAATGACTATTATTATAAAATTACATTGTGTTAATAACAAGCAAATACATAAAATTCAAAGCATTCTTCAGTATAAATGCTCGCAGTAAGAAAAAATGTACCTCAACACCATATATTATGAATAGAATACTTTCTTAAAACTATGGACTTTCAGAGGCAAAATTATTACATAACTATGACTAGAAAACTATATAAATATGGAAGCATTTGAGCAAAAGAGGACTGTAATAGATTTTTTGGTTAAAAATGACTTATACCTAAGGTTTAAAAAGGTTCAAAATATTATAAAAAACCTGTCTTTTCCAATTTTGTTCCCAATGCATACTCATTGTTGTCCCATATCCATATGATTCCATGCACACCTTACAATATACAAAATGAAATAAATTATAAAAATAAATGTCTTTTACATGGTAACTTTTTGACTAGAAATATAAGTAAAATATAATTGTAAATAATTTATAAAGCTTTTTATAATAAATCTTTGTTTATATAATTATTAGGATGGCAGTGTTAATTGCAGCTGGAATAATAGAAGTAAATAATATCTTGCGCTTGAATATAAAATCTTGTCATGATACATGATGCTTATATTTGCATCCTTTTATATTGCTAAGTTAATTTGTAGCAATTTTATTATAGAAAGAAATTAGATATGAGAAAGATTATAATATTTTCAGAACTGCTAATATATCAGGCTGTCAGTGCAAGAACAGCCTAACCCACATTAAAAAAAAGTTATAAGTTGTCTACAATAAATTTAGTTCAAAATAAAATAGACTAAAATTCAAAAAGTCAGAAAAAGTCTAGTTAGCGTTAAATGAAAAACTATAAATAAATTTTAAAATATATGACAATATTTAAGAGCCACTTTTCTCCAAAATAGCCTGTAGTTTAGGCTATGTTTGCACTGACAGCTCATGTAGTATTACTTATAGAATTAAGGTTATTAAACAATTAGTATTAAACAATTTGTACTGAAACTATATTAAAGTATTATGAAATATGATAAACTTAATGAACTCGTCTACAATGTTCTTTCTATAATAACAGGACTACTTACTACACAATATATTATAAGTATGGATTTAAGTGCCTTTTACTATTTCACATCCATCAAGACAACTACTTCATATGGGCTACACTCGGACATACCTAATGTATTGCAGAGCCAGCCATAAAAGCCTTTTTCAAAATCACATACATCTTTCCACCAGTTAGCGCCACTGAAAGTGACTTGTGCTATCCCAGCATATAAACCGAGCCCAATAGTAAATATTGCTATCAAAAATGGATATGACAGTATTACTATAGGAGCTAACAACATCTTTTTGATGCAGCTCAAGTCTTCGGTAACATGAGTAAATATGTTATACCAAGCCATTGTACCCATGTAAAATGAATACATAGCTGATATAACTGCAACAAATGGTATAGAGACCAAACTGAATAAAAATATGTGTGGCCCATTGTATAAAGAACATTTGGACACATCCATTTTATTGTATTCTTCGGCAACAATGGCCGCTTCAATAATTTCCAACTCCTCTCGTGAAATATTCAGTTTAACATCTACATTCTGTCCTTTCTTTTTACCCCTTTTTATTGTTCCAGTCATGGTTAAATATCCATCTTTATTTTCAGATAGTGAGCATTCCGGAGATATAGATCCTTCAGATTCAATTCTTAAAGCTGTAATTTCAGTATCATTATTGTCTCCTTCCATAATGCCTGGTACAATATTTACACGCTTGCGTCTTTTAGCACTATTTTTCAGGCTGTCTGTCAGAGGACCCATTTCAAAGCTATTCTCTGATTGAGTTTGAGATAAGCTGTTTGGGGTGGCACATGAGCTTTCATAGTTATCAGAATTTAAAATGCGGCAACTGCGTTGTAAATCATTATCATTGATTTCTTTCAAATCTCCATGGCTGGAGCATGCATCAGAAGAATTTTCATATATGGGAGATAAATCAATTATTTCTCGGCTACTACTTATAGTAGAAAGAGCTTGGTACCCATTTTTCTGTAAACTCTGAGGTTTTAGATCTGACAACAAATTAATTTCATTGACTTCCTCATCATTTACATCATTGATGATTGGCAAATTTATTTTCATGTTAGATTTAAGCCCTTCCATTGTTGAATGTATAATGCCATTAACAACATGTTCAGAAACTGGTGAAAGTCCATTTTTATACTTTGTAGGCACATCGGTCTCTCCAGCACCCTACAAAGAACACAATAAAATATTATACTTAAATTTGATTTCATTTTAATCGTGTTTTTAAATACATAAAACTAAGCGGGCAAATTAAAAATAAAATAAACTTGTACATATTCAAAACAATATCATTAACCTGACCTACCTGAACTGTTATTATATGATCGACATGTCCGGCAATTGCATTGGGCTTCTTTCCATTACGTTTTTTAGGCAAAATAAATAGTGGTTGTTCAACTTTTGCCATGATAAATTCGTTAGCAAATAGTTTGGTTTACTTTAAAAATATATCAGATGCCAAAATGCCGACTCCTTATTAAATCGTATAAAACTTTTATATCTTTCATTCAAATTTCAAAATGAACCACAATAGTAAGCCAGATCCAATCAATATAGTTTAGTAAGCTTATTTCATATTGTTGTTTTTAGAAAATAAGCATTTTAGAAAATGTAAGAATTATGAAAATTGAAAATTATACCACCATTTTCATTGTTTTTCACGAACTTTTTTGTTTGATGATAATCGGAAACCTATACGAACAAATATTTTTAATATATATTACCGTAATACTACTACTATTTAACATATAAATTATAAAATCTATAGAAGGTTTAGTTCTTGATTTTGTAATTAGTGCCTAAATAAGGTTTGTAAAGTAATTCAATTAATTAATACAATAATATTAATTATAAAAAGTGATTCAGTACGAGTATCAAAAGACTATAGATAAAATAAGGGGCAATAAAGATAAACATCAATGTCATAACTCATATCTTGGAAGAAAGGGCATTTTTTACTAAAATATTTATTCGTTGGTGCATTGTATATTGTGTTTTATATTGGAAGTACTAAATCTATATTCATAAAAATGCTTAAGGTATAATTTTTATTTGATATTATGATATATTATGTCTGCACAACATTTATAAACAAAAACCTAACCTCATAGGGACTCGTGAGTTTGGTTACCGGAGGAGCTTCAGGACTTGGAAAGGCTACAGTGGAGAGGCTTGTACAGAATGGTGGAAAAGTGGTCATTTTAGATATTCAAGGAACAAGAGCACAAGAAGTTGCGAAACGTTTGGGTGAAGATGTTCATGTTACTGTTGGTTGTGTGGGTAAAATTTTTCTTTAGTATTTTTTATTACTTAAACTTTACATTTATTTTACGAAAAATGTAAATATATGATTAATTATTATAAATTTGAGTATTTTACATAATATTGATTGTTTAGTTTTTATGATATATATATATATATATATATATATATATATATATATATATATATATTAAACTAGCATTTCCCGCGGCTCTGCCCGCTTTCAGTTGACCAAAAACCGAATTCTTAGGTTTTACATATTAGTATACTTTTACATTGCAGTTTTTGTATTTTTTCTCAGAAATAAGATATTTTCCTGCAGTAAAAAGTATCCTATATGTTGACCTGGATAACCAGCTATCACCATACTAAATTTCATCAAAATCCCTCCTGTGGTTTTTCCGTAATGCGGTAACAGACAGACAGACAAAAATTCTAAAAACTATAGATTCTATAATAATAATGTATATTTCAATAAGATTTTCCAAAAAATATTTAATGTACTGATTCGGCTTGGTTACAATTTTATCATATGTATAGATCTATATTTATTTTTAGATAACAAAAGAAGAAGATGTTAAGAAAGCTTTGGATGCAGCTAAGTCAAAATTTGGTCGTCTGGACACATTGGTAAATTGTGCAGGATATGCACAAACGAATCAAGTATATAATTTTTATAAGGATAAAGAATGTGAACTTGATTATTTTGCAAAATGTGTTAATGTAAGTTATATATTTGTTCTTTAAATATTATAAATAAATATATTGTTTATTATATAAATTATAATTTGAATGTCATAAGCCTTATGTAATATCATATTTTATGAAATTTTAAATATTTTACAGGTAAATACAATAGGCACATTCAATGTAATAAGGCTTGCAGCTGGATTAATAGGTAAAAATGAGCCTACAGAGGATGGTCAAAGAGGAGTTATAGTTAACACTGCATCAACAATAGCTTATGAAGGTGATATAGGTCAAGCAGGATATGCAGCATCTACAGCAGCTATCATTGGAATGACATTACCTATAGCTAGAGATCTGTCTTCTCAGGGAATAAGAGTCTGTACTATAGCACCAGGTTAGTTGTGTTTTTTAACTTTATATATTTATCTGGGTTCAGTTTCTTACTATTTTTCTAAACTAATACTGTGAAATAAATTTTAGTACTACTATTGTTAATACTTTCTTAGATTTACGCGAATATTTGACATTTTAAATAAACTATCTTTTCGGATTATTTCGTGGATTGATTTTGATTTTTGGTTCCCGACGTTTCGAATGCTTTACAGCATCCATGGTCACGGGAGAGACTGACTACTACTGTTGCTAAATAGATTAAAAAAATTAGTATAACCAAATTCATATTTACATCCATAATCTTAAATGCCTCTTGTGGGATAGAGAGCTTGACATCTATCATCCCTTCTCTCACTCCTATGCTCAACATTCTTTCAATATAAAGGATATTGAGAACCAAGCAATTGGCAAGTAATTACCAACTTTAGTATGATGGAGTATTGTATTTTATCATATTTGACTGCCACGGTGATCTAGTGAGTAGCATATATAGCTGCAGGTCCAGAGGTCCTGAAATTCAAAGAAAAGAAAATTCTCAGTATCAGCTTGGAATTAACAGACACTGAAACGGAGTCGAAGTACAGTTCCATCGGACTTTGAGAGTGACAGGAATAGAGAGTGCACATTGTATCTGCTCCAACACTTGTGTACTATAATATCTCCTGCGTAGTTGGCTAGTCTTAATGAGATTGGCAGCCGTGGCCGAAATTAGTCAGGATGACATTAACATATTTATCTTCAAATTTAAGTAAGATGTCTCATTAGCAACAAAGAACTTACAGCTATATGTTCTAAGTTTGTTTTGACTTTAAATACTATCTCTTATATATTATAAAGCGACTCACCCTCGCTTCGCTCGGGTTCGTCCCTAGCTTGCTTCCCAATACAAACTTTCATCTTCATTTTCGCCCCCTAAGGGATGATTTCCGGGATAAAAACTTTACCTCTTTATAATATTACTATAGCTATCCCAAGAAAAGCATTTGTATAATTAATAAATATAAAAACTTTCAACAAGTTTTAAAGGTCATCTTTAGAATGTAAATTTAATATTTATTTTTACAGGTACATTTGACACTCCACTAGTGTCATACTTACCAGAAAAAATGTTAGAATTTGTCAAACGCATGACCCCCTTTCCTTCACGGTTGGGTAAACCAGAAGAATACGCACACCTTGTGACATGTATAATAGAAAATCCTATGCTAAATGGTGAAGTAATAAGATTAGACGGTGCCCAAAGATGGTTTCCACTTTAAACAGTAACTTATAGGCATAGTTTTATTTATAAGTATAGTTTGTTGATTCCATTAAAGATCTTTGTTATAGTAATGTGTGTTTCATTTTTATATATATTGAGGTATCTATAAAATAATATGTTTTGAATACCAATAACTAGCGACTCATCCTTGCTTTGCTCAGGTTCGTCTCTAGGTACGTTTTGTCGTTTAGTATGGAATAGTTTATTTTTCCAATTTTTTTTTCTTGAATTTTCCCGATGTTTTAATAGTTATTCTGCTATTCGGGGAGAAGACATATCCAACAAAACAAATATCATACAAATCGGTCCAGCAGTTCTCGAGTTATAAGTGTTGTAACAAACCCGACTTTGTTTTATATATTTGGATTATTGTATTTTTTTTGTATCACGCTTGTATTATAAAATTGAAAGTGTGTTTTTGTTACATCTTTACTCTGTACCTTAACGGATTTGAGAGAAAGTGAAATGAGATAAATATATACTGAATTAATACATCAAATGAAATCATTAAGTTGCCATCTCAACATTGTGAATCTATAAGACACAACATTCTAAACGTTTTTTGCCTTTACATATACTATTTTTTGATTATAGTTAACACCTATAATTAAGGTACTACGTACTCTATCTATTCTGTTTTCTGTGTATGTTATAATGTGTTTAGTTCATACTTTGTTTGTGGTCTAAAAAATAATTAAATCTCATCCATCTAGTAATGAGTATATTAAAAAAAACTTGTTTGTTTTTAAATTTAATCATGTAAAATAATGTAAATATAATTATATTCACTCTTATTTTTTTTTTCATTTGAAATTGGCACATGATTTCTCTATAAAAAACTTACTTGATCGATAAAATTTTATACAAAGAGGTTGTTAAATAAAAATCACGATAAAAATAAATAATTATTATATATATATATATCTATATATAAATAAGAATGTTAATTTGTAATAAAATTACGAGTTGATTTTTGGTCCTTCAAAGCCGAACAAGATTCAGAACTTTAACCATACAAGCAATAATAATAAATGATAACATATTTATTTCAATTGGTTTGTCTCGGTCCTATATTTACTGCTCTATCGGAGCGACATTTGTGGCATACAATGCGCATGCGCAGCGGGATGCCGTCTCATGCGTTATTTTATAGCACTTATTATACCCTGCGATGTTACTTGCGTGGTGATCAAATAAAATAAAGTTATTCAAGGATATTTTTCAATAAGTGTAAAAGAATTCGAAAGTAGTTGAGGTAAAAGTACAAATTTATTAATATTGTTGTAAAGTTTTGGTTGCATATTTAGATAAGCACTAAAACTGTTTATTATTTGTGCTACAGTTACATTTAGTATAGTTCATATCAAGTAAATTTCTTAGTTTATTGAGATACTCTGTTTATAGTTTCGCTTGATACATTATTGAAGTAATAGTACAGAGAAGAGATCTCGATTATACCTAAGTACCTATTAATTCTGAGGTGGATATTCTGACACTTGAAGTCAAATTTTGCTTCCAGCATGAAATCATATAACAAATGATGATTCAAACTTTTATAAATTAATTTATACGAAAAAAATTAAAGCGACTTTAAAAAAAAGTACTGAAAATTAAAAATAACTGAATGGGAGTTTTCATTTATTATAGGTACCTAATCATATATTTTCGAAGTCGGTGCCAGCCAGTGCAAAGCAAAGCAAATCTATTTCGATACGTATAAATACATCATAAATAGTATAATATTTTAACTATAGTAATTAGAGTTCATACCTTGTTATATTTACCTATTAGATATTCATATCTTAAAGCTTTGTCGGCTGACACCGACTTGATTAGGTATCTATAGTGAGAGAAAACTCCCATTCATTTAATTTTTACTTTTTAGTATTTTTTGAAGTCGGTTCAATTTTTTTTAATTACTTGTATGATTCGTAATTTTTACTTTTAAGTAAATACTGAAATAGTTTTTGTAATAAGTAGTAATTACAAAACTATTTCAGTTTTAGTGACACGTTTTAGTCCATATCATAAAAACTACAGAACCGATTTTAATAAAATCTTTACTATTTCCCAAGTTGAAATAAATGTAAGCAAATAAAAAAAATCCGATTGCTATTTCGGAGAAATACCTACGTGGAAAAAATCAACACAACAATTACAAACAAACAAACATACATACACCTATAAAGTTTTGTATATTTGTTTAGAAGCTCTAATAGATTATTATATTATTTTACAGTTCCAATAATATTACATACATTGACGTGTAGAATTGATAACCTCCTTTTTTTTGAAGTCGGTTAATAAACTTTGTTTCTTTGCATGATCTAATTTAGAAATAGGTAAAATATTTATTCCATACTTCTGAATTTTTACACAAAATAATACTTACAAGTTACAACTTTAATAATTTTTCTCAAGCTACAGACTTCGTATTTCAAAAGGACCAAATTGCGAAAAATTATATTGTGCTACAGTAAACTTGCTTGGCATGTGAAGTCACGCGATTTTATATGATACCACGAGTAGTTCCTGGCTGTAGCTTTGCAAACATTAATAATAATTTTTATGTTAGATATATGAAATACTGCGTCTCTAAGCAAGACGCTTGTTAGAAAAAAATAGGAAATAATTTTTGTTTTCATATATATGAGACGGTCTTTTGTCAAATTAATTTGCTAAAAAATAAAACTATTACTCGTAGTATTCGAAGTTTATTGCGAACATAATAAATTAAAATAAATCAGTGTTAGAAACTGCGGCCCTTGTTAAAAAACAGCAAATAAATATAAATAAAGGTATCTATTATATATCTCATCCCATTCCATCCATTTTAGAAAATACTATTTTCATACTTTGATTACTAATGCAATGTCATATGATGATACTAAAATTGAATGTCTACAAATTGAAGGTTTCATTTTAAACACTTACAATATACCTCTAACATAATTTACCATTCAGTCCTCAGCTGTATCATTCTGTGTTTTCCTTTGATATTTGAAAAATCAAGTTGCTTTCACTTCTTATCCTCATAATAAGCGTAATAAGAGACGCGTGTAGAAATAAATTGACAAAATTATAATATTGAGTTTTTGATTGGGCTTCATCAAACTTGACAACATTGGTCTAAGTTCAAGGCCATAAAACTGTACAAGAACATTTTATTTTACTAGCATTGCCCGCAGCTCCGCCCGCGTTCAGATGACAAAAAACCAAATTCTTTGGTTTTAGATGTTAGTATACTATTACATTGCAGTATTTGTATTTTTTCTACGAATGTATAACTGTAGACTGTAAGGTTTTATTTCATTATTATATAACAAAATTTAGATATTTTTTATAATTTATTTTATATAGGTACTTTTTTTTTAAATATTTCTTTATTAATTGGCCAATAGAAATGTATTATAAAAAAATGGGCACCATGATTTTTTTTCCACGCTTTTGGTTTGGGCGAGTGACGTCTTCTCGTGGTTAGTGATGATTCATAAATTGGTTGTAATACTAAGAACTGTAAACCTGATGGAATAGAAATATAGAAACACAGTACATCTTAAAGTTTTATTTTTACCCGACTGCAAGGAAAGGATTACTAAAAAAATATATTTTATTTTTAAGTGTTTTCAGTGTTTTAAATTTATTCGGTAAAGTATAGTTTTTAGAAAATTCTAATATTATGAAATAATTTAAGGAAGATATTATTTGCAAATACATAACATAAGACTGAGAATCTTGCATAATTATAATTGTATATTTATTTATTTTTAAAGGCTTACTAACTAAATTTACTTAGTGACATGAATTTAATTCTCTATTATCTATATAAATGACCAAAAAGTATGCACAGCTTTTTATAGAAATATTTTTTTTATATAGTTAGGTACGATTTTAGTTTCCGATTTTGTTTAGCGTACATTTATTAACTTGCAGCCGGAGTTGTTTAGAAGCAATATATTTCTCGCACTACAAAATATTTTACACCGAAGCTACCACTTGAGTTTACTAACCATAAAAAAGATTGTACAATATTTTTAAAGGTAAATTACGTCTGACATAAATATTCATGTAGACCCCACGTAATGTCCGACGCGATGCATCTTTTTATACATATTATAAGCCGTGTTTTGGTCTAGAAAAACATAGTCTACACTCTATAGAAACAAATGGCGGCGATTATGATGTATAATGCACTACTAATATAGTATTTTTATATTCATGTACGTACAAGTTATTATACTTTAAACAATATATTATCTGTAGAGGGTTCAAAATAAATTTTATCTTCATCGAAATCAAGCGACATTGAAACCGAAATGTAAAAAAAGGAGCATCCGTACATTTACTTAGATGTATATTTATTTAGACCTTATTGTTTACATGTTAAAGTTCTTATTTATTTGATCAGGATATATATAATAAGAGAATCGCAGAGTCATCAATCAAAGTTGTCACATGGAACATACAGGAAGGTTGGTATGTCACATTTTGTTATAATCTTTCGGTCTATCGTATGTTTGTATGTATGGCTATGAAATTATACGCATGTGAATGCCTCACACATAACTTTATTTTACACTCTTGCACTGTGTAGGTTTCTTTGCTCTGTCTAGAATAAATATATAGTACCTGGACCACAGTTTTTGGTCAAAAGTACAATTTTCTTTAAAAAAAAAACTAAAAATTTGAAAAAAAAAACAAACATAAATTATACCTTTGTATCCGACCGGGTACAGCAATTCTTGTGTATATATATATATATACACAAGAATTGCTCTTTTAAAGATATAAGATAAAAGCATGATAGGAGGTACTTAATTGTACGTTGTTTACTTTTTTCGTGTATTACGCTTACAATTTTGGCTATCGTGAACAGATTTACGTGGTTCTTTTTTAGGGTTCCGTACCCGAAGGGTGCCAACGGTACCTATTACTAAGCCTTCGCTGTCCGTCCGTCCGTCTGTCAAAGGGTTTATAGGAAAAGCATTAGAGAAAATTATAACAATTATTCATATGATTATACCATTCTTGTTATAAAAGTCTACTCTAATTTAGTAGTTTTAAATTTGTTAAATCCAAAAGAAAGCGGTTCCTACGTTACAAATTTTCTAAATCAGAGCAGTCTTTGGGCTAATTTTGGTTGTTGCGAAAGTTTAGTTGTAAATAAAAAATCTTTTTCATTCAGAAATTAACCAAATCGATATTTCAAGAGATTAAAAATCAATTTATATAGCTAACGATGTTAATTCAATCTGCCATACGGTGTATAACAATTTATCGACTGTCTACACTCTACAGCATCATTTTAGATGATCATTAAAGTTATCTGATACATAAGTAGCGTTTATGTCATATGATATCGTTAACTATTTTATAATATCGTAAAGGATCTTTTTCAATATTACTTAGTAAAATGCAAATAGACAATAGACATAAACTAGTGCTTATCAAGTTGGATCTTCGAAGACAATAATATACAGCTGCTAATAAGATTAAAAAACTAAAAATATTTTATATGATCTTAGTTTTATAATTTTATCCAATCTAAGTAATTTTCTAAAATAGATTTCTATAAGCTTATTAAAAGCAAAAACATAAAAGGCATTGTTTCAAGTCATTAAAGCTTCGATGAAGGTGAATCTTCCGAGTTGACAAGAATGAAATATTACGTGCCCATTCTCGATCCACCTCGTAATTGGATTGTGGAAATAAAATAAAGGACGTAGAAATTTTCGTACTCTTGAATTTTATTGTAGAGCACAATATGTTGTTGATTAGCGAATTTGTAGAAAATATAATTTTGACTTAAATGTGCAAACGTTATAAGCC
This sequence comes from Brenthis ino, assembly GCA_921882275.1. Classification (NCBI taxonomy): domain Eukaryota; kingdom Metazoa; phylum Arthropoda; class Insecta; order Lepidoptera; family Nymphalidae; genus Brenthis; species Brenthis ino. The sequence goes on along the minus strand of OV170229.1, from coordinate 20,771,773 downwards.
TAATCTATACTGGTATTAAATAGTTTTTCAAAAGCACTTTAGAATGTTTTTTTATGAATATATAATTTTTTCAAAACATCTTCTGAGGGTCTCTAGTTACTTTTTCTAATTAATTAATATTCCGCGGTCTATATAACAACATAAGTTTTATGCATTTTTTATGTTTATTTGCTGGTCCATTACTGTATTAAAGTAAGACAATCTAATAGTACAAATATTGGTAAGGATATTAGTGTTTAAATTCGCTAAGAAGTTTCCACCCTCACTGGAATGCATTATGCGGTTCCTTTGAAAAGTGTATAGAGTTTACTGTTTGTATGTAGAACAAATAATATGAGATAGTAGATAACCTACTCGTTACACGATCGCTTGGGACAAAGTAAAGTGGGCTTAAAGTTTGGTCCCACACGTTTAATTTATATATGTACACGACTCACCTTGCTTCCCCATACAAACTTTCATCCCCATTTTCACCCTCTTAAGGGATGACTTCCGGGATAAAAACTATCCTATATCCTTCCTAGGGTCTCAAACTATCTTCTTACCAAATTTTATCTAAATCGGTTCAGTAGATCCAGAGATTACCCCGTACAACGTCACAAACTAACAAACTTTACATCTTTATAATATGTATTAGTATAGATATTAATATAGATGAATTTCTCTATATGATTGGCTACTACATGCTAACACGGTGAAGGAAAACTTCAAGAAAACTTAAGCATGTCTGAGAGAACCATCTTTAGTTGTTAATATATTCTGCGTTGATTGGCTACATTGGCTGAAATTGGCCAGAAGGACATTAATCTATATATATATATATATATATATATATTTATATTTTATATTTATATATATATATATATATATATATATATATATATATATATATAGTCAGGAGAGGGTTCTTTTGAGACCCTGGGAAGGACATTGGATACTTTTTATCTCGAAAATCATCCATTAAGGGGGTGAAAACGGGGATGAAATTTGGTATGGGGAATCAAGTTACCGACGCCGACGAACCCGAGCGAAGCGAGGGTGAGTCGCTAGTATCTAATAATAATCAATACAGACAATTCTTAGCCCAACTCTTATACAATGATATGCTGTGCAGTAATTCATTCCCTCTTGATCCAATATTTAACAAGCGTTTCCTGCTATTTTATTTCTTATCATTAAATTCTTTAGTACTAAATGAAACTATGTGTTATTAGAAAAAACGTAACTGTCAATTTTTCACGTCAAAATCCTGCCCTACGTGTTGCATAAAATTATCCTACGCTGTTCTTGGTAGCAATACTCCAAAGTTGCTAACTGTTCATCGTGATTTTTCTTAAAGGCTAATATAAAAGAGGCTGTATGTGGAGAGCAATCTATGCTACAAAAGGATGAGGGTCTATTATATAATTTAAAAGGAATACATTGCCGCTACCACACACATCGTGCAAGCAATTTACCACTAATTGTTGGAATAATTACAAGAAAATTAAGCCTCGTTATCTCATGAACGTGTAATTTAATACTTGTTGGTTTTTTTAGTTTAAATTGGCGTTATGTCTCGAAATTTCCAAATTAGACCGTCATATTTCTCAGTAAGGATACTAACGCGTTAATTAAATTGCAATGTTTGCTTGTTGTTTTGATAAACTTATTAATGTTATACTTTGACTGCCGTTATGTAGTTTCATTATTTTGGTATAACAAATTTATTTAGTTTAATTAACCGGCTTCAAAAAAAGGGTTTCAAATCGATGCGTATGTATGTATGTAATATTATTGCAACTGCAAAATATGCATATACGATATATAATCAATTAGGGCTTGCGAACAAATATACAAAATTTTATATGTGTATGTATGTAATATGTATGTATCTATGTTTGTCCACACATTTCTTTTATTATTTTATTAACTTAGCATAGAAATAGTTTATGGGTCGATGAGCCACTTGTTACTACGAGTATGTATTTGGAAACATCAAGTGATTCTGAAAAAAATGGGTGTTTCGTACACCCCATTTACCTGTCAGATTTCTTAATTCAAGCTTCATTAATAATATTATTGACTACTAGCAACTCACCCGCGCTCCGCTCGGGTTCTTTCCCAGTTACGTTTTAACGTTTAGTATTATAGATTTTCAGATATGAGATATTTTCCCGCAGTAAAAAGTATCCTATATATTGACCCGGATAACCAGCTACCATCATACCAAATTTCATCAAAATCCCTCCAGTGGTTTTTCCGTGATGTGGTAACAGACAGAGAGACAGACAGACAGACAAAAATTCTAAAAACTATAGATTCAGCTTCTGTATCGATAATAATGTCTATTTCAATAAGATTTACCAAAAAATATTTAATGTACAGATTCGGCTTAGTTACAATTTTATTATATGTAAAGATGTATATTGTATATAATAAATGCAATTTATTAACGGTTCTATATTCTGATGGTCAGTTACTTACGCTAGACACGTAACAATGCTACTAATCTAGATGGATTATAAATAACTTATTGTATGCCGACTTGTGCTGTAGCTTTACGACACACGTGTTCATAAAATGGCCAAATTTTATTCAATTGGCAAAATAGTAATTATCGTGGATATTGCTTATGCAATATTTGGAATAAAACATTTTTTACGTATAATTAAAATACATAAATATTATATGAATAATTTTTTTTTATATTTTTTTTTAACTTTTAAACCGTTTTGGTTATGCAGACAGCAAAACATACTGTCTCCTTCTTCGCCCTCTCTATGCAGTAATACTGACAATATTTACTAAAATAGTTAAATAATATGAGCGAAGCCAGGCAAGTTGCTAGTGGTCATTAAAATGTTCCTTCGCAACTTGTAACGTATAAAATCTTGTTTTTTTTTTGTTTTTACCTGTAACCTTACCTAACATTGTGACGTGCTAAAATATATGTCATTATTAATTTTTTCACTAAATGATGCGTTCTCTAGAATTTAATGTACAATTTATTTACAATAAAGAAAATTATAAATATACTTAATAATATATACAAAACAAATGTTCACTAAGTCGAAAGCTTTTGTTAGGCTTTTTTCTATAATTAACTAGCTCACATGTAAATATGTTGTCAAATACTGAAAGTCGATTTGTATTTGGAAGTTACAATATGTATATTCCAACGATAACAACGATTGTTGTTGGCTTCTTGTAAGTCCTGTAAACTCCTCAGTTGTTAGATACAATGTATGAACCTATACTTAGAAGCGCTTGCTATTTAATGGTAATATCTGTATGTCACGAAAGTGCCCTGTACTAGACTGGACGGTTACGCAACGTGTTGCATAAGACAAAGGACCGGGTCAGACAGAGATTACGATGACTTTTTAAACTTATTGTTCCACACGCGAACGGCGAAGTGTTAGTGACCTTTATATGACTGCCGATTATATATTTAAGAGATATTAAAAATCTTTCTTTACTAAGATTTTTTTCCAAAATTTACCGTTTTTTTTCTATAGATCTTAATTATAAACAACTAGCGAGTCACCATCGCTTCGCTTCAGATTCGCTCCTAGATAAAAACAAATCTATCCCACGGGAACCGTACATTTTTCCGGGATAAAAAGTGACCTATGTGCTATTCCAGACTATAATCTATCTTTGTACCAAATGTCATCCAGATTCAGAGTTCAGCCGTTCTGGCGTGAAAGAGTAAAAAACCCATCCATTCATCCTTTCAAATTTTTACATTTATGATATTAGTATGGATCATCGTGTCAAATTTATCGAAAAAAGACAAAAATAAATCATTCTAACATAAATCATAATGCTTATCAATGTTTTTGATCCACTTTTATAAGGAAGATTATGGGTTTTTAAGTTTTTTCTGTCCTATTATGTTTTTATATACTTTTGTTGATTGTAAACCGATTTTCATGATTTTTTTAGTATTAGAAATATATAAGGTAGATAGAATAATTACATTTTATTTGATTTTAAAGCCGATGTACTATTTTAATGAAAAAGTAATTATAAAATTTTAACACTAACAAAAATAAACGTGTGTGTGTACTTATACACGTAAGAAGTTATATTGCTTTGGCGTAACAGAACAAAAATAGCTAAAGATTTCATCCCATATGTCATAACTCTCTGTTTGTAAAAGGAATGCAGTTAACTTCATCATGTCGATTTTTGGCTGTCGGTGTGTGCTCGCATCGTAAGCATGTTACTCTCATAACTTTTTCGAAACGTGCCAAAAGAAGTATAACTTCGAAAATCATTTAACTGATGTATACTTGTTAACACAGTACGCTTCCATTATTTCCGATCATTGATTTAATTATGTTAATTCTACATTTACTTAAGTCATACCCATCCCGTAAAGGCGCGACCGGTTCTCTTGCTTATGCTCAAATTTAGTCATTATCTTTGAAATGTTTAAGCAGATAATGAAGCAAGCATATTTATTACTTACCTATCGGTGCATTCTAATTATAGTGCACTGTAGTTATACTTTGACCAGAACATGCTAAATTCAACACGTCTCTATAGCTTACGATATTTTATAGACTGTGATTTTCACATATTGTTAATATATTAGCGTGGTTTGTAACAAAGGTTTTTTTAGTGTATATTTATTGATAATCTGGTGGAATGTGCCTGATTGGATAAAATCAAAGATAACGTCTTTGTCAATAAAAAAAACATATTTTTCCTGAAAAGAATAAATTATCTATAATACGTTACTTTTAATTTAGGTACGGCATCAATATATTTTAATTTGATTTACACAATTGCATTGTTTTGTATTTATTCCACAAACTAGCGACTCACTTCGCTAGAGTTCATCCCTAGGTACGTTTTAACGATTAGTATTGAATAGATATAGACTATATATGTGATACTATGATGTATAGCCTACATTACAAGCCTTCCTCAATAAACGGGCTATCTAATGCAAAACAAAAATTTTCAAATCGCATTAGTAGTTTCTGAGATTAGCGCGTTGAAACAAACAAACTCTGCCTCTTTATAATATTAGTATAGATTTGTATTTATTTTATAACATAATAATTGAAAATCAGCTTAAGAGAACAAGCGCGGAGATGTAACTAAAAACTATATAAGTCAATATAACATTTATAAAACTAACAACAACATCGTAAAACTTTTGTCCCCGCGTGTATTGTCTGTTTGTTTAGGGTTATTGTTAATTATGTATATTTTGTTTACTATGTGAGTGGCTAAGGCGCTGTGGGCACGCATTAATTAGTATTTGTTATTTGTTCAAACTTTTGTGTTTGGTTATAACCGATGTAACTCTTAATCGTTGTTTTATTATTATACGGTTGTTTAATTATAGTACGGTAAAAAATATCCTTTATGTTGACCCGGATACCGGCTATCATCATACCAAATTTCATCAAAATCTGTCCAGTAGTTTTTTCGTGATGCGGTAATAGACAGACAGATAGACAGACAGACAGACAAAAATTCTAAAAACTATAGATTCGGACTCTATATAGATAATAATGTCTATTTCAATTACATTTTCCAAAAAAACATTTATGTACAGAGTCGACTTAGTTACAATTTTATTATATGTATAGACTAGCGACTCACACTCAAGATGCATGATGCTATGTGTGTTGTTATATGTATCAATTTCTAGATGTACATTTTAATATAATGGAATGTACAAAAATAAAAGTATATTATTCTGTTTAAGGCTTGTAGATATACTTCCTGTAGTCATCGATTTTATTGATATAAGTGCACCCGAATAAGTTATTATCTGAAATATACTTAAATTAATCGTTATCTGATATCGAGTTATTCGAAACTTGTTAACTGAATCGATGTTAATTAATATCGAGTTGATTAAAATAAACATATCATATCTTTTTTATTAACTTACTAAGTGTTTGATGTTTGTCTTCTAAATATATTGGACATTTAATTAATAAATATAATATTATTATTGTATTTATTAGCTGTAAAACTAACAAGAAAGTCTTTAATTCAGTTTTAGCTTAAAAGATAATATTTACAGGTCCAATTCACTAATAATAATTTGTATAATGAATTATAGTAAGCTCAGGTCAGTTAATTACAAGGTATCTATAGCCGATGGTTGTTTATAGTGATAACGTTATTGTGCCTGAAGGTCTCTGTCATGATCTTCCTTTTTCATGGCCCAACCATGGTCTCCTGCCATAAAGGGCTTGTCTAATTATTCAGGGAACGGCAGAGCAAAACATAAAGAAACTTCCTTTGGTAATCCAATTAAATTATAGCATTTCAACATTACAGTATATATATATATATATATATATATATAGAATTCTCTTTAATCATTTATATTTATAGAATCAAAATATGTCATGTCGATATATTTTTTACATTTGTATTCTTCTACTGTTGTAGAATGACGTGTTGTCCATATTTTACAAACACCTAAACACGCTATACATAAACTTTATCAATCAAATAACTAAAATACTTTATTATTAATGAAAATATTAATATTAAACTCGTATATTGAATTTATATGGTTTCTATGTTTTTTTATATTATTTTACTTATGTACTTACGAAATGATATTATTTCATTATACCTACCTACCCATTATGTAATTAGCATATAACACGAAAATATATTGTCAATTATCAATACAGTCGATGAATTGTTCTGGGCAATTTTGATTTCAACATATACATACAAAATTGTAAGGTGCTGTGTTTATTGAAGCAATCAATCCACCATGAGACAGATCGTAAATTATGGGATGCCTATGGGCATCTATTTTATAAGTCGTTGCTTCATAGTGAGTGTCCGATTACTTGTGATGTAACCGATTATGTTGTTGCATAAAAAAGATGTAAAGCCTCATTTACACGAAGCTATCTTTTTACCTTCCATACACAATGTTAAGCCAATAATGACGATACGTTTGGCTCATTTGCAGCGACCATACTTGCTGTGCCAGCGGTCGCGGGTTCGAGTCCCGCTGGGGGCATTCATTTGTGTGATGAGCACGAATGTTTGTACTCTAGTCATGGGTGTTTATATTTATGATATGTATGTATTTAAAGTTATATATGTGTAGTGTATCACTATCTGGTATCCATAACACAAGCCTCGTAGTTTACCATGGAACTAGATGGTGCTGTGCATTAATTTCCCAACCTATTTAAAAAAAAAATGATAATGTATCAATAAGCAATAGTAAATAATTCAACATAATTTACTTGTAATGTACTAAATTTAATACTACTGTATTAAAATATACTATACATATATTTATTTTTCGGTACGTAAATATAATTCCATATTTTTGTCTGTATTTTATTAAGTACTAGCGACTTTGTTTTGCTCGGGTTCGTCCCTAAGTGATTCTTTATATTGACATATTTTTTTTATTTATGAATCAATTGAAATAAAACAAATTCTAAATTGCGAATGAAGTTTACTAGTTAGTAATTTGTAGCTACTAAATGTTACGTGAAGTTTTAGGTTCTATTGCGTTATCGAAGACCCCGAATAATACTTTTTCTCAAACATCTTCCATGTACATACAGCGATCACTTACACTTTTATCATATGTATAATAAAAGAAGATTCCTTGAGTATTACTGAACTTAAAATCCGTTGTATTGTATTGATTGTAAAATTTTGTTCTTCACAAGTAACAATTTTAATAAAACACAGCTAGATTTTATTTCAATTGACCGAGAAGATTTAAAAATACGGTACAGTACATATGTATAATTTGTCTTACAAAGAAAGGGTGGTTGGTGGTCATTCTATGTTCAGTGGTGTAATTAAGCAATCAAAGTCATTACTAGTATTATTAAATATCGTTAAAGGTATCCGTAATAAACAATTCAGAATAATCAACATATTTGATTCTGAACGATCTCTTGATTAGAATGGATGACGGAAATAATAAGAGATAAAACTTTTTATTCTTATTCTAATTATAATATGTATCAGACTAAAATAAAGTCATTTTAATTTAATATAATTTGTACAATAAAGAACAATGCTAAGTGTAACGGGATTACACGTAAAAAAAGGTTAGCAAAAAAACGATATTGGGAGAGTCATGTCACGTCACTCGTACCATTGTTCTAGTGATTTAGTACGATGATGATAATATAATCTTTTATCTAAAATTTCATCATTTTTAAGTACTTATGAGTTTTAAATTAAATGAATCTATGTTATTGCGGGACCGAGTATTTTTCAATTAGAAAGACAATGTTTAGAATAAGTCAAGAGATATATAGAGCCTATAAATTACAAAATTCTATTCTAATTTTTTTTTTCTTTTTATAATAAATAATGTATGACGAGAACTAGTAACATAAGATTATATTAAGAATTAATAAAAGTAAAGCAAAAAGGTATAATTTTAGAATTGTAATTTAATACAAATAAATAATCATCGTCATGCCGAACTCTGTTTTTGTTGCGACTATTTATTTATCATATTCTTGCCTCTTGCCAAAGTTATATTAATATGTATTACAATTTTAGTAAGTTCACAAGGTTTTTTTGTGACTGCGCGATGTGATACATTTTTGGGAAGGCTTATGTCATTTATAAATAAATCACATAATATCACAAGTTGAAATCACTGGTAGCCCAGTGATAGCGCGCTAGTTTAGAAAGCCAGAAAAGAAAAGTTCAAGCCTTGCTTGAGTTGGAAATCATCGTAAAGAAACCTGCTGCTATCTAAGAGAACATTTATTATATATGAAGTTTTCAATCAAGATATGTGAGGTCCACCAACTTGGCATGGACCACCAACATGGCCAGCAACGTGGACTATGGCCTGATCACCCTACCACCAAAGAGAGGTCCAAAGCCAGCATAGGGATGGTTTAAAGAGCTGAATAATACATAGATAACACTTTAACATATTATAAAACTGAAAACCAACACTAAGGATACAACAAACAAAAGAGAATAATATATAGCTTTAAATAACATCAAATTTAAAAATAAAAAGTTTATTTTAAAGTGAATAACATTTCTTTGATGCATTCGAGCTTTAATGTTATTTTATTTTTATAAACAAAGTTATATATTATTGTCATTCATTGTGTCATCATCTAATTACTTTAATTATAATAAATAAAATAATAAGCAACGCCAAAGCCAAAAGCTAGTTTAAATTCTATTATACTCGTATTCATGGAGAATTAATTTAAGTAGAGCGTCTCATAACAAGATAATGGATATATAAGCTTATCATTAGACAATGGTAATGCATCTGCATTAAGAATTGCCTTAAGGAATATTAACATGGATCATGCAAATGTATGTTTGTTTCTGTTGTTTTGTATGTTTTTAGTATTTATTTTCTAGTATTAACAATGAATGAATAGTAATTAAAAATATATAAATGCCTCGTATTATAAAGTAATATAGATTTGTATACATTATTATTATATTAGTTAAATAATTATATATTTGAAAGTTCGTAAAGGTGTATGCTTATTATTTTGTAACGCAGTAACAACTCAACATATTTGAATTAAATTCGAAACAGAGATAGGTTATATCCGGGCTTAAGTAATAGGTCTTTTTTCGACGAACCTTCCATGTAAGCAATACATGGTTAAACTTAGAATTCAATTTCTTACTCTCAATAAAGTAGTACCCTTTATTTTTATCCTTATATAAAAATAAGCTATTTCCAGTTCGAATTTCACTCATATCTATGAAGAAGCAACAACATTAAGCAACTATACTTTTATTATATGACACTTATTATTTACATTTATAACATTAGTGTGTAAGTCATAATGCCATTATTCCCTTATTATTTACTAGCATTGCCCGCGGCTCCACTCGCGTTCAGTTGACCAAAAACCAAATTTTTGGGTTAACATATTAGTATACTCTTACATTGCAGTTTTTGTTATTTTTCTCAGAAATGAGACATTTTCCCGCGGTAAAAAGTATCCTATATGTTGACCCGGATAACCAGCTAGCATCATACCAAATTTCATCAAAATCCCGCAATAAATAAATAAATAATGCGGTAACAGACAGACAGACAGACAGACAAAAATTCTAAAAACTATAGATTCGACCTCTGTATCGATAATTAAGTCTATTTCAATAAGATTTTCCAAAAAATATTTAATGTACAGATTCTCGGCTTTAGTTACAATTTTATTATATGTATAGATATATACATAAAGCTGAAGAGTTCATTTGTTTGTTGTTTGTTTGAATGTGGTAATATCTGTATTTAATAGCCCAATTTAAATATTATTTTTTGTGTTTTATAACTTACTTATTTTTTTTATTATTAAAGAACGTTATAGGCTATTTTACATCACAATACGACCTACGAGAGCGATTAATTATACTAAATTAAAAATTACGGTTGGATTCGGGACAAAACACTTTTATAAGCCCCGTTTTAGCATTATATACCATAAACTCGTAATTTTACAATATTGCACAAAGCCAAAGGTTTCGCGAAAACATGATGAACTACGTATAAATCTACATATTGTTGGTATCCATGGCGAATCAGATTACCTGGAACGCGTCCGTCCATATCTAGTAGATAATGGCATATGCGCATCTATGGAGTTGAGCACAGTAAGGCTCGGTCTGATAATGTCATTACCATTATTGCATGAGAAACTGTTTCGATTCGCCCCATATAAAAGACATCAACGAACTCAGTTGTTGTGCATGTTGATAATATTACTTACGAAGTGTTAGACTAGAATAATACAGATTATTATTACATTTATAAAGGCATATATTTTAGAGCCATTATACTTTTTATTCTTATAAACAAATTGGTACTTACACTAACTTATACATTTAATTATATTAACTTTTATAAATTTTGTTAATTTTTAAAATCGAAATATAAGTCGAATTTTAAGCTCGAGCGGATTCCAATTATATGATTCATTTTTCTCTTATTTTCTTTTTGTAATTAAACCACGAATGTTATAAATAATTCTATACATAAATTCTTCATTATCTTCACCTTATCTCAAAGGTATATCGAAACGGAATACTCAAACAGTACCTGATTTCCGTTTCTCGCTTTATTTAACAAATTAAAGTATTTTTTTAATTGAAGTCCGATGCAGTGGTAGTTTTCCAAGTCGGTGATATTCAACCGAAAATTCTTTGTAATAAGCTGTAAAATGTTTTTAAGGAATACTAGTTTTTACCCGTGACTCTGTTCATATTATGGCAGGTAGGTCGATAAAAAATTAACTATGTAGATATACTATGTATTTCTATTCCACTGTAACATTTAAGCGTGAAGAAACTAACTATTATTGTTATGATAAGTGTATTATATAAGTCAATTTTGGAATGCCTTAAAACATAAAACTTTCTTACTTTTAAAATTTACAAATAAAAATAAAAATTAAAAATAAAGACTAATTGTATATATAAAGCGTGTAATGTTAAATATTAATCAATTAAAAACAAATATAAGGAGAATTGAACTTGTGACCTCTCGCGCACTAACCGGTATAACTAATAATATGCAGATAGCAATATGACGGTTCGTTGGTAATGTTACAAATAGTTTTAATTTAATGCATTAAATAAACAGTTCGCTGTATTACCATCTATGTATGTAATAATCGATGGAGAATGTTTTAATTGGACCAATGATTGATCCACCGGCTCCGTGACGTCACGTTAGTGACACAACTTAGTTTAGAACATACGATACGAATAATTTGTTCTAGAAAATATGTTTATTTATGATATTTTAAAATTTTAATCTGTGTAGAAATACAATAAATAAAAAAATGTTTGGATTTAGAAAGTACGATATTATTAAATGGCCTGTTTTATATATTTTATATTCACATCATTTGTATAGAAGAGCCACGAAAAATTGATTAATTTTAAATTCAATATTAAGTAAATTTCAAGACAATATCTTACATAAGCAACATTTTTTTGAAACATATTTATTTTTAATTTTATTTAAGAATATGTGCCATGTCTTTTGAATAATCGTAGGTATGTCGTAGTGTTGTAAGTGACCAGTAAATAAACGCATGTAGGTACGGCGTACATGAATGCAGCCGGATGTGCTTTCGGTGCAATTTTTGTAACCATTTGCGCCACTTTAAACTTAGCGATAAGTGTGTGATAAATTTTAAATAATTACTGTTGATCAGATTAATGAACGCAACGATTTTATAATTTATAAAGCAAATTAATCGGTGTTTTAGTTAATTAAAAGTAACCGTTCTTTTGACTCTACATGTATTCACACTTAATTAAGCGCTTTGATTTTACAGTAGGTACGTAAATATACAAAAAATCCGTATATAAATATTCTTGTAATAGTAACAGGACTAGAGATTTAAGATTTTAAAGGAAAATTCACAGGATCAAGCAAAAATATTTTTGTATAATTTTCAAAAATCATAATAATCTCTTTGGTCGTTAGTATGATTTAAAATTAACATACAATATTTTTCACATTAATCAATTAGTAAAGTAGATTAAGCACGAAGAACGTATTAAGCTTACGTAATGTAAGCTAGACTTTACCAGTGCTCAAAGAAGACATGATGAAAGAATTGGCAGATATAATAATAATATTGTTTATAGTTATTAATTAATAATGAAATTTATTTTATTACATCTTTTGGTAGCATATCAGTTAGTAAATAAATAAATAAATATGTGGAGACATTAACACACAGCACCATCTAGTTCCATGGTAAGCTACGAGGCCTGTGTTATGGATACCAGATAATAATAAGCACGCATAACTAGAGTACAAACGTTGCCCCCAGCAGGACTCGAACCCGCGACCACTGGCACAGCATGTAGGGTCGCTACAAACTGAGCCAAACGTGTCGTAATAATCAATATGTACACACTACACAATATGTAACCTTCATGCTGTTTCTTGTGTTTATAAAGCAAATAATGTACTAGGTACTATCTCCACAATTTAGCCGTTTTAACGTCCCACTATTGGACACGAGCCTTCAATACGAACACAATATCTACAAACTTAAGGTAGACTATTATTTTTTTAATAATAACTGATAAAAGTTTTACACTCATTCGATTGTTAAAATCTTGGCTTCTTATTTAATTCCCACACTTAAATTATGAAGAATGCTCTTAAATAAATCGACATAATAGTACACTATAAGCATGTCGCCTTCATATAAGACTGATATATAAAAGGCGGTTTAAAAATAGGATTGTTTAGAAATAACTACAATACCACAGGCAAAGATGAGCCAGACACACTTTTTGCATTCCAATCGTATTACCCATATAAGTAAATTTATATCAGAAATGGCATCATTGAGAACTACTCTTAGTTATTATTTTATAGTTTTCGTTAAACTAGATAAAATTGATTTGATTTCCTAAAAATATATATTTCATTTTCGTGGCTTTTTTAAATTAATATAAACATAATAATTTATATATTGTTACTAAGTATTTTATAAACTGGTAACATCTAAAAAAAGTAAAAAAGGCAAGGAATGAATTGACTTTTTCTGATCTTACCAATGATACTGTTTGAGGCTTATATTTTATAATTAGCATAGCATATTTAATTCTATAAAATTAAATTATTATATTTCTAATAATCTTTCATCTGTGATATAACCCATACAACATCACAATCTATGGGAAAGTTATTCTTGGAATGAACGATAAGAGCGTACTTCCTTTGGCTTCTGTCTCATTCTGACGCTAACTTTTGCCAACAATTGGAAAGAGATAGATTGACTTTGGAATGTCCCTTTAGAATTTTATTATTCATTGAAAGTAGCTTGTATATACCAAGAAATTGTGTTATTTGTAAATAAAAGCAAATGTAGTGGAAAATATGCCTAATAATGTATGAATGTAAGAAACATTCAATATATTATTGTTTTTATTCTGAGGTAAAGAGGTTTGAAATACATATACAAACGTAAGGAAAGAATATTTATATATTTTAAAGCATGTTATTACTATACTAAAATAGTAAATATCATCATTTTATAAGCAAATTATAAGTAATTTGTACTCAATTAGGTCTTCTTTGGTACAATTTAGATGAATTTCAAGAAACTTATGTTAACCATTGATCAATGTTGTTAAATATAGAGACCATCTCTCTTCAGTAAATAAAATTCTGTATAATAAATCATGTACTAAATTGAAGTCATAAATATCTCTCAATAACAAATAAAGAAACTAACAATCATAACAAGAACTCTGGAACAAAATATATCTTAAATATGCCTCGTTAAAAGTAAATAAAGGTTACATCGGTTAGGTATATCAGTTACACGGGTTTTTGTTTAAATCATCAGTTTAACAAATTATAACCTTTCTGTGGGACATCCTCATATTCGTCAGATGTACTATTACATTACAACACTACTTCAATCTCATCACTTAAATCATCATTTTTATTGCGTTACAAAATAACTAATCTAGAAGAAAAAATGATTATTGGTTTTTAAAGGCATATTTATTTTTCAAAAAATATGTAAAGAAAGCATACTATAATATACTACTTAGTAATAGATAACATTTAAAATAATTTAATAAAATATTCGTTTATACATCGTTTATCGTATTCGCATCTCAATCGAAACATATAAACAACTAAATTTTCATTTCAAAACATATAAAAACTTTTTGTTAAAAAAAGGCAAGTGACACAAATGAATTAGTGACGTTACACAACAAGCAAAGCCTACTATTTCTATATAACGAACGATACGGTAACATCTTTTACCCGACCACTAAAAGTGTATATTTTTCTATAAAACAACTTCAAGTTTTGAGAACCTCTCGAATTGGGCAGGTTTTTACCTACACGACCGTAATTTTGATCTTTAATAATTCCTCAGTAAAGCCACTTCAAGTTCTGCAAATTAATACGACGTAGAGAAAAATCTATCTGTCTCAGTGTGATGTATGTCACAAATGTGGTTAGACAAGGATAGAGCATTGAGGCTTGAGTCTCCCTAGCGGGACATCGACCAGCAGCTTTCTGAAAAACTATACCTGCATGTCACAGTATTGTAACTATAAATATTTTTTTAATAAATTTTTTTAAATACATATTAACTTAGAGTGATATTATACATACTTTTAATCCAATTTACTTAAATATTATTAATAAGTTAATAAATTTGAATTATACAATACTTATATACTTTTTACCTAACATTAAATCACAAATGTTAAAATATAACATTTAAATTAATAATAAAAAAATGTTAGAAAAGCTCAGAAAGCTACGTAGTTACAATGCTTTACCACTGAGGTTACTTGCCCCGTGGACATCGACAAAAACCGTGCAGCCTACATCCGTGTGCGTGTTAATGTGTACACACGCACACAAGCACACCGCATACCGACCGCGCTCGCGCAGAGAAACTGTGAGTTTTGCATTCAACACTCAGTTGTAAAGCAACTTTTAGGGTCATCAAACGCTTTATTGCGACCCTTTTTGACTTTATCGTCAAAATTCTTTCTAATACTATCGAAAGTATCAAAAACCATCAACTTTAGAACATGCGCCATTAACCGTTGGAAAAGTGTTACTTGTGAACTAAGTGATCAGTTATAAGTGAAGTGTGGTGATACAAAGTGTGCCATGGAAAGATAATATGAAGATGTGGAAAAATATTTTTTATGTGAAATCTGTTAGGAAAAAGGGGAGCGGGAAATAGGTAGGTCCTATTTTTATATATATTGACACGCGATTTCGTATTGTGCATTAAGGTGCTACTGTTCACTGATGAATTCCATGCGATACCAGTTTATTCGAGCAAGTTATGTGCGTTGCAAGTTAAGATTCAGCTTGATTAATATGAATTTGTTTTGTATATGTTTATATGATTTTATGCTTATTTTAACGTTCTAAACGATATCTTACTTCATTTACGAGTAAAACAACCTATATATAGTAGCACGCTAATGAACATATTCTTTATATAAAAATTTAATTACTAGAATTATTATTTGATTACTTTAAATATATCTATATCACATACGTTATATTAATACATTAAAAATTCAAATATTATGTATGAAAATCATGAACATAGTATATACTATTCTATATAAATTTAACTTTACAGTACTGATTAGAGCTTTTGATGTTAAAGTCAATGACATTAGAATATATAACTTTTTAATTTTAAATAAATGTATTCATTTAAAAAAAACAACTAAAACGCTTATAATATATGCATATACAATATAAACAAATAAAAAAGTAGTTAAATCAAAACC
This sequence comes from Brenthis ino, assembly GCA_921882275.1. NCBI lineage: Eukaryota > Metazoa > Arthropoda > Insecta > Lepidoptera > Nymphalidae > Brenthis > Brenthis ino. The sequence continues at coordinate 20,755,495 of OV170229.1, read as the reverse complement.
AAAAAAAAAGCTTAAACGTTAGTCTCAATAGATTTAAGATATGGTTGTTTGAAGCACATGGACTAACCTAAAAGTCCACTGCGAGGCAAAACGTTATTATTAAGGAATTTTAACGATGGATTGTTACTTTGAAAGGATATGTAAATAAATTCTTCCTAGGAATGCAGCCGTCCAAGCAAATTGATCTGTATACGTGATAGAGCGGCATGTGACTCGAATCCGAGCTACACTCATACCATCTACACGATTTGTATCCATTTGGTTACAATAATAACTAACGTTCCATATTATTAATTTTCTTAAAATTCACGTAGAGTTGTAAGTAAACAGGTAGAGACCTGTTTAATCCTTACGAAAGTTATAATGCCTTTAGATTAATTAAATGTTATCTATAATAAATACATATATCAATAAAACGATGCTAATAAGATATCTATATTTTGATTTTATCCAATCTATTATAATATATAAGGAAAGTGTTAAGCGAAATTTATAATCATATACTTATAAATATTACAGGCTGTTAGTATAATACATATTATGTATTTATATAAGGTCTTACAACCGATTTACTTTCAAATACTTGAACGATCCATTTAATAAGCATAATAAAACATTATAGAAATATTTAAAAAATATTTTTGCGTTTCAAAACGAGCAAAATCGAGGACAACGGCTACTTTTTTCTTATAATCCACTTGACTCGATTTCTTATCTCACGATCTAAATCCCCACTAATGGCGCCCATATACTAATGTCACGTCAGAATCTACATAGCATCTAAGCTATTTATGTCAGTTTTTGTTCGAACCAAACTGACCTCCACGACTATTATGGACATTACATCAACTTAATTAAATACTCGAAATCCAGACAGTAAAATGTAATAAAAAGTTAATTGATATCTAATCCTTACTTATATTATAAGTGCAAAAGTATGTTTGTTGCTTTGTTTGTTTTTTGTGGTTAACTTTTGCATAGACATTATCACCATGCAGACTATACAGTATTTCTTGTCGGATATTGTTCCCTATATAAAAAGTCTGTGTATAGCATCTATCTAGCACTTCAATATTTATTATTTTAACCTTCATATATGTTCAGTTTAATTTGGATTAATTTTTTTTAGTGAAAACCAGAATTTAGACTAAACATCGTAATTACAGCCGAAATATAACTATTTTGATATATCTCTAATCTCTACAGATACACAAGGCAATAAGTGTAACTTTTAAGCTAGAAAGTACTGACCGATTAGGTTATCAACAGCAAAACCAACATGTAATATCAGATGCAAAATCGTGTAAGCAAAATCTTGTATTTAATAAAGAAAGTAAGATTAAACCTTAATACGAGTACATTAAACGGATGCAATTTTCAAACTGGTGGTCTTATTTTAACAGATATGTACGTGTTACTTTGTTGCAACTTCGTTACTATGTTGAGAGCAGCGGTTCTAAACCTTTTTATTTCTGCTTTATATGTTTGATAGACTTAAAAATAAGATGAGATACTCAATTTAGGTTTTCGTTTTTTTTATTACATTTTTTATTACACGATATGTTCGTCTATTGAGGACTGATTTTCATGTTTTTTAATCACTAGGCTATATGTCAAAGATGAGCACATTCGTATTTAAAATGAAACAGAAATAAAAAAAATAATAAATAAACATGTTGGGACATTATCACACAGCACCATCTAGTTCCATGATATGCTATGAGGCTTGTGTTATGGATACCAGGTACTTGATACACTACACATATACAACTTTAGATACATACATATTATAAATATAAACACCCATGACTGGAGTACAAACATTCGTGCTCGTTACACAAATGAATGCCCTCAGCGGAACTCGAATCTGCGACCGCTGGCTCAGCAAGTAAGGTCGTTACAAACTGAGCCATACGTGTCGTCAAATTGCACTTTAAGAGTGGTTTTTTTAAATTGAGTTACTGAGTGCATCTTTTACTTTAAAAATACTATTTATTGATTATTGATGATATAAATAAAAGCTTTAAATTATATGTATCATGTACACATGTCATGTACCTATATTAAAAAAATATAATAATGAAAAAGGTTTCATTGAATTAAACTATCTTTTATATAAATAGCTTTTAAAATTCTATAGTTCATTATGTGATTTCGTTTTGTTTTATTCATTCATAAACTGCAATAAAATAATGATTTTCAAAATATATATTTTTTCTAAGTCCTTGCTTATATTATAAATGTAAAAGTGTTTGTTATTTTATTAATCTTTCTCTCTGTTCAAAGGAGTAATATTTTGACGACTTTTTCTATGTAAATACTTTATAAGCTATCCAGTTGTTTTCGTAGCATATTGCAAAAAGTCACTAGTAATTATCAATTCACATAAAATTTCAAATGTATTAGTTCCTAGTCAGCGAGTGAGTCATTTATCGATATACTAAATTCCAAAGCGATTTGAACACCTATGTCTTAGATTTTATGAAATGAACTCCGTACTTACTTTTTGTAAGCGTGCTAATCGTAAACTGAATTGCACATCGTCTACTGCATGTAATTTATTTAATAATATAATCTTTATTAAGCGTTTTCCAATAAAATATCGTTTTATAACATATGTTTATGTTGATATGTAACACAGGAGTAAAATATTGTGATTTTGTAGATTTCAATTCTTTTGTATTGTATGTATGTTCAGCCCTTTTTTTTAACGTCCCACAGCTGGGCACGGGTCTCCCTTCAATACTAGGCGGATCAGGCCATAGTCCACCATGCTGGCCAGGTGCGGGTTGGCGGACTTCACACGTCATTTAAAAACTTGCTAGGTTGTCTCAGACATGCCGGTTTCCTTACGATGATTTCTTTCACCGTTAATACAATTGGTAATCATGTTAGAAATGATTCGCACATAAAAATATCAGAGGCGCGAGACCCGGGAATTAAACTCACTTTACCCGGTTTTCCAAGCGAGCACGTTACCACTGGGCTACCACTGACTTTATATATTCTTTCAGTTAATATACAATCCAAGGTATTCTTGTAAAATTTCAAATTGTTAGATAGTATGAGCAGAGTGATAGATTTATTTATCTATATAATACAGTGATTAGTAAGTTATTCGTCCTTATTGATTCATCAACGTCCAGTCCCAAAATGATTTTTTAAATCAAATTTCAACCCTTAAAGGGATGAAAAGGGCTAACAAGTTGACATGTAAAAAATTGCTAGGCGAAGTCAGGCTGAAAACCAAAATATAACTACTCCCAATAAGACATGTTTCCAAGTGCTCTAATAATAATACTACTTAGTATTAAATATACTAATAGATGTGATAAAGAAAAGGAATTTGTGTCGCCACTAACTTTCACTTGAAACATTGAAACTGATGAGTGATTATAGAAAATATTGAACTTGTATAATTAAGAGTAACATTATATGCATTGTATATTACAAAGTTTTCATTTAAAAAGTGACAATAAAAAAAAACACTGCATAAAAATTAGACTTAGTGTTGTCAGATCTTTATTTTCAGATATAGAAGTATTAAAAATATGTACCAAAATAGAAAATTGAAGGGGTAAAATTATTCTTATTTTAATTAATAAACTTCAATGCGATAAATCGAATTTTTAGATTTACTAGTACTAGCAAATTATCCAATTAATACATATGTATATTCAATTTTTCTTAATATATTTAGCCATTATATAAATAAAGTAAATTAAGCACAGGAATTACCAAATTATAAAGTACCTCCTCAATTAAAGAGGCAACAAAGGCTAGAAAATAGAATACTACAAATGGATTACAAAATACTAAAATCTCAATCAAAAGGCGCGTTTATTATAAAGGCATGTAGAGCTTCTTACTATTTCTTTGACTTATTCGCAAATGCATTAACTGAACTCTTACCTAAAGTGTTCAAATTCTGCCAACATATTCCTTTACTAACATTTCAGATGACCAAAAATCAAATTCTTAGGTTTTACATATTAGTATACTCTTACAATGCAGTTTTTGTATTTTTTCTCGGAAATGAGATATTTTACAGCAGTAAGTATCCTATGTGTTGACCCGGATAACCAGCTATCACCATACCAAGTTTCATGAAAATCCTTCCAGTGGTTTTTCCGTGATGCGATAACAGACAGACAGACAAAAATTCTAAAAACTATAGATTCGGCCTCTATATCGATAATAATGTCTATTTCAATAAGATTTTCCAAAAAAATATTTTATGTGCAGATTCGGCTTAGTTACAATTTTATTATATGTATAGAATAGCCTATGAAACCGCTAATAATTATGAATATTTTGAAGTTCATCAATAAAAAAGTGAATAGGCATAGCAAAGTTTGTATATGTATTTATAGTTCGTAAAAAATAAAGCTGGCATCAAAAATAAAGCAAGCTCCTGGTATATTATAAAATAATTGCTTTAACAAAATAAACATATTTATAAGTCTATGTAACTTATATATGCGAGGCTAAATGATTTCACTTCAAGATTTCATAAAATTTTCTAGTAAACTTGTTTATTAGCGTGGAAATCTAAACTAGATATGAGTGATTGATAAAAAGGATATTATAAAGTTTCACGCCTCTTTCCATTAGGAGTTTGTATGTAATTAAAGTAAGCGATAGCTGTACTAGGGAAAAAGTAGGTGAACTTTTGTATAAAATATCTATTCAATAGCATATTTGCAATGGTTATTTTCGCTTAAAAGCTTTTTTAAGTCTGCAAAAAAGCTCCAATCAGTATATGTATATCTTCTTTATATACGTTCAAGCCCAAATACAGGAAATGTTTATTAATAATATAGCACCTATCATAAATCATTCATATATCTGTACTATACTAATATAAAAAAGAGGTAAAGTTTGTGACTTGTGAGTTTGTGACGTTGTAGGGGGTAATTTCTGGAACTACTTAACTTAAGATGAAATTAATTAAGAAGATAGTTTGAGACTCCGGAAAGGACAAAGGATACTTTTTATCCTGGAAATCATCCCTTGAAAGGGTGAAAATGAGGATGAAAGTTTGTATGGGGAATCAACCTAGGGACAAACCCGAGCGAAGCAAGGGTAAGTCGCTAGTTTTTTTAATTTTATTAAAACCGCTTAGATCAATTCAGATGCAAAGTTTCGGTTGAAAATTAGGGTGCTTTTTCGATATTAAGTCAAAATAAGGAGAAAAAATAAATATTTAAAATAAAAAAAATACAGGAAGTTTGGGACATAAAAAGGCAAGTTTTTACCAAATTTTGTGAAAAGAAGTTTTTTTATAAAAGGTAAAAATAAAAAACCAAAAACCTGGTTATTTGAAAAATTTAAATGAGTTTTGAGGTTATGTAAAAAAAGTGTAAATGCAAATGTTCTAGATTTTTTATTACCTACAACTTTGCCATTTAACTTATTCCATAGGACTTGTAGTTTTGGCGGAAATCGAGATAAGCCGTTTTTACCCTTAAAAACTCACCCCCTCCCACTTCCCGACCTCAGATCGCCCGTAAATTATTTTTCCTTTCAGTTTTATTATATTCTCTTCCTTTTCCAATGGATTTCATCCTACTATTTTTTTTTAACTTTTTATCATTGTCAAAGGCTTCAGCCCTGGGGTATGTCTTGTAAAAACGACTTAAGTTCTACACCGTAGGCCGCGATCATGTTGAAAAAGATTCGCATATAAAAATGTCAAAATTGCTAGACCCGGGGTTTAAGCCCTCTTCATTTTGATTTCCCAGGACCTATCAAGGTGTCATGAAAAATAGAAATTTTGTGAAGGTCTAAAAGTAATGCAATCATCGAGTATAAAATATTATATTTTCTTGTTACATGCTCTTACAAAGTATAAATGGATGGGAGGCTTTAGTCGTCCATCATGTTCCTGTTTGTTCATACGGTGTTTGAATAATTGAGACATCTGTTCTGCAATATTAAGCGAATAAAACTACAAATTGTAAAGCTATTACTTTATTATTACTTTACAATTTATATCATACGGTTATTTTTTTAACAAAGTAAATATTCTAGTTTCATTTTATCAGAAATCTATATGTTATAGAATTTGGTCTTAAGTACTTTTAAACTAATTTAAGTAAGTTTTATTTTAAAATATTATTGCATTACATTTACATTTTAAAATAATGGTTTTTTTATGTGGGTTGTATGTATGTGGATTTGTACCTTTGTGGCACTATATATATATAAGTATATTGATATTGTGTGGATGTCTCAAAAGTCTTCAAAAAAAATTGAAAAATTGAAAAATGCCAGGATATGAATTCATTTTGTTATTTGTGGGTGGGCTGTCTGTAACAATTATAATAGAATACCTTTAAGACATCTAATACCTTAGTCTCTCCCGTGACCATGATTGCTGTAAAGCATTCGAAACGTCGGGAACCAAAAATCCAAATAAATCCGCGAAAAAAACCGAAACGATGGTTTTATTTAAAACTAGCATTGCCCGCGGCTCCGTCCGCGTTCAGATGACCAAAAACCAAATTCTTAGGTTTTACATATTAGTATACTCTTACAAAGCAGTTTTTGTATTTTTTCTCAGAAATGAGATATTTTCCTGCGGTAAAAAGTATCCTATATGTTGACCCTGATAACCAGCTATCATCATACCAAATTTCATCAAAATCTGTTCAGTGCGTGATGCGGTAACAGACAGACAGGCAGACAGACAGACAAAAATTCTAAAAGAATTAGATTTTTGGTCATCAAACGCGGGCGGAGCCGCAGGCAATGATAGTTCTGATATAAACGCTTAATATGCGCTAAACAGTCGTTTTTAATTGGCAAAATGTTAAATAATTGATTGGAAATAAGTAATTTGTTTTACACTTGGTAAAATGGACTTATCTGGATGTTTGTAGGACACGTCGATCTATTAGGGCTGTAGGTGGCAAGTATCTTTATCTAGCGGGAACAAGGTGAAATTTATCTAATTAGGAACGACGCTAAAACTAATTGAATTCATTTATTGATAATTTCTATACTGTGTATTACGTATCCAAAATAGCTTTTATTTAGTAGATCAATTTGAGTAATAAATAGAAAAAAATAGTTTATACTAAACTTAGTTTAACTTATAAACATATATTTATTATACAACTATGTACTTAGTTTAACTTAAAAAATATATATTTATACTATCCACTCACCCTCGCTGTGCTCGGGTTCTTCCCTAGGTATATTTTAACATTTAGTATAGATTTCTCATTGATGAGATATTTTCCTTCAGTAAAAACTATCCAATGAATATGTTGACCCGGATAAATAAAAAAATAAAATAAAATAAAAATAGTTTTTATTTCTTTCTTTTCAATTTTACGTTCGAGTCTTCCCAGCAAGTAATCCGAGGATACTTGTGTTGGGAATGGCCCGCTTCTTCCCATTTGCATACTCTATGATTAAAGATAACCAGCTAACACCATACCAAATTTCATTAAAATCCGTCCAGTGGTTTTCTCATAATGGTGGTGTTACCAGACAGACAGACAGACAAAAATTCTATAAGCTATAGATTCGATGTCAACCTCTGTATCGATAATAATCATTTCAATAAGATTTTTCAAAAAAATATTTAATGTTCAGATTCGACTTAGTTAGAATTTTATTATACATAAATATTATGTTTATTATTATTGCTGAAATGGTTTTAGCTGTATGTACTTATTCTAATTAGACTGTGAATGAGGCAATGCATGAGTTTATTATAAAAGCACTCTAAAATTATCACTTATTATAATAACGTTTTCGCCAATAATATAAATAAATATTATAAATACTATAAAGTCGAGCAATTCCTAATCTGACTATCCACAGGTTCCGTAGAGTCCTAAAATTGTATGGAATTGACATTACACGTCTTTAACTAAAATTATGTGATTGAAATACTTTGTTCCCATTTTTTGAATTATCTATAAAAAATAAAGATTATATAAAGATCTATTATCTAAATATATTAGTATATTTTGTGTTATAAATATTTTGTTTTCCACAGCATTTTTTTAATATTTTTTTCCACAAAAGTTGAAAAACTAATGACTTTATTTTAATGTTTCTTACCATTACATTACACATATTTTTCATTACAAGTTTTCTCGATTGTAGGTGTATTTATCAATTTGAAATTTTAAAAATGAATGTGTTTATTTTACTGGGTCAAGCGAGTCGTTGCCAGAGTATTGAAACTAGCGTATTCATGTCATAACAAGTTAGAAAGCTTCTTAGATAAAACAGTATATTCTTTTCGACTTAAGAATTAAAGCTAGTTATAAATGGCGCTCTGTGACGGCAATAATTTGTTTGTTAAACAGTTTTGTAATGCTTATCAAGTTTGAAATTCTTGTACGATTACTATTCTTTTATGATATTCATTAATTGTATTAGCCAAAAAGTTTATGAATTTTTTTTGGTCAAAGCCTTTGTAATTTTGATCGCAGATCTCAAAAAAAATTATAGTAACTAACGGCTTACGCTCGCTCGGGTTCATCCCTTGGTGTCTATGTGTTACTTCAGGTCATAGTCTATATGTGTACTAAATTACATCCTAATTTGTACTGCCGTTTCAATGTGATAGAGTAACAAACATGCACATACAAACATACACTTTTTTGTATTTATATTACTACTACAATTATTCTTCCATAACATATTACTATTTTTAATTACACATAAATCTACTTTCATAATCTATTGAGAAAGAATGTCAAGTGCTTGTTTCGTATAAAATTTCTAATTTAAAGGCAGGAGAAACGCGTCTGTCTAGTACGTTTTACTATTATTGTACTTTCTTTATGTGTAAAACAGTGAGAATTTATTGAAATCGTCACATATATATATATATATATATATATATATATATATATATATATATATGTGATATTCAGTTATAATAGATTATTTCAAAATAATTTCTTTTAGTAAGAATATATGTATGTATAAATTTATTCTTTATTCTACGATAACTTTACGCGATGCTACCGTATATTATGTCCGATAAAAAGATTAGTAAGAAAATTAATGGTATGATGTCTTCTAATTTAAATATAGGTCATTAAAATTCACCTTGCGTGGCAAAACTCATTACTTTACTCCACACGCTACTCGTGGGAACGTATAATATTTGGAAGCTGGTTAACTACAAATCTTATTTTCTGATAGATCTTATTATTATAGCAATAGAAGCAACAATACAATACCAAGTTTAGTGTTTTGCTACTCATTAGATTCGTATGAGATACGCTTATTTGCTTTGGATCCAATGCCTTTTGTAGCGTACACCAATTTATATGGCGTGAAAGAATTGATCGGTCAAAGTTCAATAAATCTCGCTCAAGTACCTCAAACGGGATGAATAATGAAATTTTAATGTTTATCTCGAGAAATAAATAAGTAGGTTCAACTTAAAAGCGTTAAACTAAATGGAATCAAAATATACTTTATTCAAATAGACTTTTAAAAGCACTTCTGATTTGCCAATGCTTACATTTAATGTTAGTGTGGTAAGTTCGTGAGGAAGTTTCCATAAGGGTTTCTTGTGTTAGGCATAGACAAAACTTAAAAGGACAGGAAATTTTTTTTAAATACAAATTGGATTATCAATGGTAGATAGAGGTTTTGGATGAAAGTCGTCGTATATGCTCAGTGCCGAATTTAACCTTAGCGCCGCCCCTGGGCATAGAAAAAAATGCCGCCCCATTATCCAAATTTTGAATAAAATGTTAAAAGTTAAAAAAAATATTTTTTTTTTAAAAATGCAAACAAAAAATTTATAAATGATATCAGTTTTTCGAAAAATGTATCTACTATTTAATCTTTTTTTTATTTTTCATTTTTTGTGAAATAAATTAAGCATTTTCGATAACGCGAAGAAACATTTTTCCACCTCCGAATTTTGCCGCCCTGGGCACTAGCTCCGAGTGCCCCTAGTGTAAATCTAGCGCTGTATATGCTGTTTTAATCCCGATAATCAGATCAATAAGATTGAAGTGTCTGTTTGAAATGTCAAAACAGCTTTTTACTAAATGCGTATAAAATTATAGGGCGGAGGCGCGGGCAATGCTAGTCGTCTCTAAACGTCAACAGGGATGTATTTATGGAGCACTTACAATATTCAAACACATTAGCGGCTATTCAAGCTGAGTTAATTATTAAATTAGCCATTATATATATATATATATATATTTATATGCATGTGATAAAATATTATGTGTTACATATTGTAATATTTTGATGACAAAAATGTGGGTTTTATATACTCTTCTCGTAGTTTATCAATGGGTCTTAAAAGTTGAGCTAGTGTTGTTTTATAATTTTGAGAATTTCCTTTAGTCACTTTAGAGTATAAAGATACGAATGGGTTCTTTTAATTAGCTAAGTTACGATAATGTATAAATGTGTTCAATATACGTGCCATCTTCACTCACTTGTTACTTACATATTTCTATATCGATAATGAAAAAAAATACATATGTATAAATTATAAAAATGTTTGTTTGTTTGTTTAAAAAAAAAGTTTTATTTTGGTGCGATTTTTGCGTGTTATGTTTTACGTTTTTAAAAGGGTGGTTTGTTTATTTTGGGCTAATAAAGTAGAAAGGCATTTCGAATAATCCAGGACACGTTGACCCACATTCATCGGAAAGTACAGAAAGGGTTGACATTAAAGGTCAAACCATTTATTGTAGTAACCATTGTTGTATTATTAAAGGGTTTTTAATAGAAATATATAAAGTAAATCGGAAATAAAAAATCTACAAAGAAATAATAAATAAAAATCATAAATATAGGGGTTGGGGTAAAAGCTTGATTTTCTTTTACTATACAACGAAATAATTAAAATATTATATAGATAGATAAAAATTAGACGCACATATCACATATTTGACCGACAAACTATCTAGCTCGAGCTAGAGCTCTTACCTTAATAGGCATCGAGACCTTTGCTAAGCAGGAAGACAGTAACGAGCTATTACTATTAGTATACTTTCTTTATCGTGTCGTACTTTGTATTGGTTTAAACTGTATAGGTATGTATAAAGTAATTGTTTAACTATATTTTCTTAGTTTAATTAAATTTTCTTGTTCTTGCTTTACAGCTTACTAAAGGGCGTAGATGAGAGAATATTTGGAAAAATTGATTAATATAGTATATTAAATTATATGTAAAAGAAGGCTAAATCGTGCGTAAGAGATAATACAATATAAGCATTATAAACTTAATGGAAAATAAATTATTTTTCAAAAAAAACATTTGTCAATAATCTAATTCATTTACGCTTAATATATTTTCATAAACACAAATACTAATAAACAATTAACATCAAAGGGATGAGAACTTTGATTGAAAATATATAGTAGATAAGATGGAGAAGACTTGGACAGTTAAGAATATGAAGGTAAGTGTCTACCTTCATCAAGTCCATATTCACGCAGAGAATGGTCCCTGACACTAAGTTTAAACTATATTTTTTTATGATGGCTTAAAAAGTTGATTAATGTGAACAGAGTCCATATATAAAAAGTAATTATTAATCAAATACGGTTTCGATTTATGAAGAATTTGGCTATACAAAGCCGCGGGCAAAGTATAGTGTATATATGAAAATAATGTGAATTTAATCAGGAATATTTTGTTCCTATTAGGAAGAATCAATGTTATGTAATTATACCCTTAGAATGATTCACTGTGTGCTGAATCATCTTAATAGTTATACTCGCTTCAATTGTAGCCTACGCTTCGCCTGTCGTCATGATTTATTGAGACACGCAGCTCTACATAAATACACGTAAAAGTATAGCGAGTGTCTATGCTTTTCGAAATGAAAATAGATATTGGCACCACAAGTTGCTTGTTCGAAAAATTCTGAAATTATCATTGACTTTTTAAAACCAATCATTACCAAATAAATTATTTTATTCTTAGGGGAGTAGTTTTTATAGGTTCACAATTGACGATGATGTCACGTAATATACTCCCAAAGAAACAATGTACACACGAATTGACTTTTTTACGTTGTCTTTATTTAAATGAGTCTAAAATATTCAGAAGAATAACATGTAAACTTATTATACTTAGATGCATCGATAAAAAAAGTACTAGATACACAATCAGCGACAAAAAATGTACTCACCAATGAGCGCCCATTTGAATTTTTGAGCGCGCTTTTAATGTTTTTTTTTGTGAAAACAACTTTAAGCATTCCATTTAAGATAAGAATAATTATCTAAACACAACTGGTGATAGTTTGAAGAAAACTTTTGTATGGAATTGTGTACCTAATAATTTTTTGATCGTTGCTTAGATAACTAATAAATAGTCCATTCAAACTGTCTCTGTGCAACATAAAATTTTAGAAGTACTGTCTGCCTGGTGGTCGAAATTCAACAATAATAATCGTTATTGAAAATTTGAGAAAAACATACCTATATAAAATTAGACTATTATTAAAAGCTATAGTTACTGAACGAAAATTTGAAAACAAAAGAAAATTGTCTGATCAACATAAGAGAAAAAGGTACTGTTTTGCCTTTGCCTATTTATATATTAGATTTTATTTGAAAAATATATAACTAAGTAGTCTACAGAAATAATTTACGCTGAAAATATCATTATGTTGATACTCATCTCGATTACCGTCTTTGGTTATCGTCAAACTCGATGTAAATACAACTATAAGGTTTTTCACAATTATGAGCATTAGCGATTACAATTGAATGAAAGATTTAAGTTACTTGAAAGACAAAGTCACAATAGAAAAACGCTTAAAATTGATTAGTTTGATGTATGAAATTGAAAAAAATATCACCCATACGCGATATTGTATTTGCAAATCTTGTTATCTCGTAATCATTGGCGAAATTTTAATTCTGGCTGGATTTAATTTTAAAAATTTCATTTTGAAGCAATTTTAATGCAATATGTTATTACCGTAATCAAGTGTCAGGCTTAATTAAATAATTTTAATTACATACATTAATTAACAAATGAAGGTATTATGCGATATAACGCTTTATACAGTTATCGCCTTTAACTCCACCGGCTCTATGCACTGTATTAGGTGTAATTTTATTAAGTCCCGTAATGGTATTAAAGTGTCACTTTATGTCACCGTTGATTTACGACGCCAATTCACATTCTAGACGATCTAGACTCTACTAATATGGTATTTTGAAATCAAGTTCTGTTAGCAAATAATTTAGTACATTTTTTAAAAAAATGCTTGCAAAAGTTTTTATATTTCGCAAGGTTTTAAAAGTGTTAATATTTTATACATTTTTCTAGCTAACATTTCAAGTTGTAAAAGAATGTTTATAAGTTAGATCGTATAATATCATATGAATACCACAGATACTTCAGATATTATCGCTCAATTAATTATTGTTACATATGCTTAATGCTAATATAATACTCTATCTTTATTTTTATCTTTATCTGTTATTATGGCCTCGCTTGGATCATTTCCATAATTTGACATTTTTCCTGCTTAAATTTTTTTTTCAATAGCTTATTCAAATTTTACTTAGCAAAGTAAAATTCTTTCTAACAAACACAACTCCTTTCAACTCGTTTCACTTGATTACGGAATGATTTTTTATAAGTATCCTATACTCGTATCTTTTCTCGTAGTTCATAGTATCCATACGAGGATAGAACCTTTGCGGCATTGCCATTTATACCATCGCCATTTTTTATTTCTAAACTAGCGACGCACGATGAAACTGCCAACTGGTATGTATCTATAAAAGATATTTAAGAAGAAAGAAGAAAATAAAACTAAGAATACGAATCGGAAAATGAACTAAATATTTTTGTGTTTTGTTAAGATATGGATTAGTTGATACTTAATTTAAAAAAAAGTTGTTTTCCTGTTTTTGGTTGCATATCGTCAATAAAATTTTCTTTTTTAAGGATTTTTATTAATTTTTTCCGTTTTTTAAAATAATTAACTATTATTTTAAGTTTAAAGACTGACTGTTACAAGAACTAAATGTTTGTAGAATTGCTCATAAAAATGTCTGTAAACTGTATTGTGTGTACATTAGTAGCGGTTAGAGGATTAACTTAGATACCGTTCGCATTTAACAAATAACTTAAGATATTATCATTGCATGGTATGCATTATTTTACGCTATTATATATTACATTAATTTTAATCTTAGGAAGTACTTAGAGGTTTCTAAAATTTTTTATAGTAAAAGCTTCAAAGTGCAGCTTTTTATTAGGTTACCATAAAGTTTTCATTAAATAGCTTCACATTGTGTTTGTGTTTGGTGAAAAAAAAAAATTCCTCAATATTTGATTGGCTTCTGGCCCGTGAGTTTTTTATTTATGTAGTGATTGTAAATCAACCAGTTAAGTCAACTGTAAAAACTTTCATATACATACATATTACATACATATAGCAAGTAGAAATTAAATTTTAAATTCCTAAATAAAATGTATTATTCTTTTAGCGGCTTACCCTTAAGCTTCGCTCGGGTACGTCTCTAGGTAGGTTTTAAATTTTTTGAGCGGAACCCTAATTCTTTTTCTAATATAAAAGTAGTTTAAATTACTCCTTATAACATCTGCCTGTGAAAATCCCGTCAAAATCTGTCCAGCCATTTTAGAGATAAGCCGGAACAAACAGGCTGACAGACAGAAAGTAGTATATAACTTCATCTGCATTTAATAAAAAGCTGTTATTTGGACATAACAAGCAGATAGACTCGATCCCGCGATTGCTGGCACAGGAAGTAAGGTCATTACAAACTAAGACAAGCATCAATAATATGTATGGAAATTATCGTGGGTATAGTAAAAACTCTTTAAAGCTTAATCGTTATTGAATAAATGTTTGAGATTCATAAGTTACAAACAGACAAATATTAATTTTAATGTAATATAATTATAATTAAATATAATTTCAATATATCAAACATACAGACCGCATACCGTATTTCGATTTAGTAGCGAGACCGTTAGACTGAATATCTAAAGGTCCCTGGATCGATCCCAGGTTTCGGCATAAATTCCAAATTATTGGCTTAGCGTATTTTGTTTTTATCTCATATTTATATATTTAGAAACCTCTAACTTTTTTACCAGGAAGTATCGGCCAATTACTAAGTTATCGGCAGCATATATATTTATATGTATTTTTTATATAAACGAGATACCTAATTCAACTTTCTCTTCAAAACATTAATTTTGATGTTATAATAAAATTTGTGATCAAACACCACAATTTTGCCTTGAAATATTCCACCTACGTTAAAATTAATGCAAAATTTTCAAAGTGATAAAGACTTTTGAGAAATAGACTTATTTTATTCAATTGCTAAAACATAGTTTTATTGGTTTGATAATTAATTAACTAATTCATTACCTACGTACGACGTTTAAAAATCACTTCAAGTTTTTTAACATTCTTATATATGTGTATATCGTAACGTTGTCCCATACATCTTGTCGTTTATATATTTTGCCATTTATACCAAATTATGTATATATTTCAATAAAAGTTCCTTCAAAAAGCTTATAATTATGTAATATTAGTATCATAAAAAAGAAGCTTTTTTTATTTACATTCAATAATAACAAATGAAATGAAACATAATCTTAACCAAGACATATATAACATAAAGTAAATTATTTATAACTACTCGTAAATCAAGTTAGTGGCAAAGGATAACTATAACTCTACATGACACAATACTATATTACCTAGGTAATAAATTTTAAGAATTGAGAATTTTTTTCGAAACTTTCTTTTTGTAAACAAGGGAGAAAAGTTATCACTATTTTATTAAAGCGCAAATTATACTTATTGTTTCAAATAGGTAGTCGTTGTATCATAAAGAAATATAATATGTAAATGATTATTTCTTTGATTTTTGACCGACTTCAAGGACAAGGACTATGTTTTTTTTGTTCTTATGAGTCATGCGATATTTTCTCCTGTAGGGAATCGATATTTATTTTTTAAAGAGTGAATTATCCCTTATGGATGATGGTAATAGTTCCATATAGGTAGATTTTAAGAAAATCCATACGTGTACAACACAGTTCAAACTTAACCCTATTTTGGGCTTCGCCGCAGTAGGGTTATAAACCCCCCCAACGTGCGTTCACCTTGTCGTGGTGGGGGGGCTCAGTAGTGCCCGGCAAACCAACCGGGCGCGAAGCCAAGAAACGCACAGGGAGGTGGCCCACCTCGGTGGGCGGTGGGAGGTGGCCCTCTTCGGAGGGCAGTGTACCATGCGGGTTGCTCCTGGTACTTCTCTGATAGCAGAGTGGACTGTGGAGCAACCCCGTGGTTGTTGTGGTCTGCTTCGGCAGACCTGCCGTCGGGGCGTCGTAGTTGAATGCGTAAGCGATCCTGCGACGCCCCATTAAGACGGGGGAAGGTTTTGTTGGGTTTTAGTGGGTAGTACTGGCTGTATTACACCGGTGAGTCCCACACGTCGTGCGTAAATGCATTTCCCAACGTTAAAAAAAAAAAAAAGTAGGGTAATAAAAATCAATGTTACCAATAACCCTACATCCAATTTGTGAGATTTTCTGCGTACGCCGCAAAGGTACCTGCCCCAAAAAAAAGATTCATTCATACATCTCCAGGGACACACTCGAACGAATATAGGGTATGCCGTGCCGCTAGTGTATATATGTATGATATATATATATATATATATATCATACATATATATATATATATATATATATATACATATATATATATATATATATATATATATATATATATATATATATATTCATTAGGAGTAAATTGCTTAGGAACAGCTTTGCTTCATAAAGCAGATGGCCCGGACAGTTGCAGATTGCGAGTAGCGTTGCTAGCGTACGAATGCGGATGTTCCGCGGTAGCTCAAAATGCTTAAACTAATTTGTGTTTTCAGTTATTATTTGTTTATACCCTTTAAAGAAAGTATTGTTTGTTCATAAATTGAGTTCTAGTACTTATTGAATCAAGAAAATTATAGTTTCAATTTTAATATTGAAGAAAATTTGTAAAAGAGTAATGAACTTATTTTATTATGTTGGTTTTTAAGTTTATGTAATTTCCTTGTTGCTGTAAAAATTGCTTTGAAAGTGTTAATAGTTTTCGTTACAACCAAGTAATGAGTTAAATATAATTTTTATATTATAATTTTTAACAACATAAAGAAGTAATAAATTAAAAGAAGCTACCTACATATGTATATAAAAATCGGTCAAGTGCGAGTCGAATTCGCACGCAAAGGGTTCCGTACCATCGTACATGGCTTTATATTAATATGACTTGTACTTTATTTATGTAGTATATATATATTTACATGTTGGGACATTAACACACATCACCATCTAGTTCCATGGTAAGCTACGAGGCTTGTGTTATGAATACCAGATAGTTGATACACTACACATATATAACTTTAAATAAATACATATTATAAATATATTAACTTCGATGATCGCATACGAACGTCAAAAAAAATGTTTATTGTATTTTTATTATTTGTTATGATAGCGGCAATAGAAATACATACTCTGTGAAAATCTCAACTCTCTACCTATTACGGTTCATGAGATACAGTTCTCTGACAGACGGACGGACGGATGGACAGCGGAGGATTAGTAATAAGGTTTCGTTAGCACTCTTCGGGTACGGTATCCTCAAAAGGTAGTCATGAAGCCGCGGCGTAATCCTAGTTAATATATGTCGTTTTATATGACAGCAGCAGGCTTAAAATATGAGAAAACGTTGCCATAAAATGGTTTGGTAACAAAGTATATACATAGAGATTTACTCAAAACTATTATAGCGAAATATACATATGTATATTACATAAAAATAATATTTTGCAATAAATTTCCTACATAACACAGGTAACTGGGAACATAAAAGTCCATATAAATTGTGGCTATCTAAAATTTTATAGTCATCTTATTATACTTAGTACATAAAATGACAGGACGATCGTGTATAATGAGCATATGTTATCTTACAGAAGTGTTGGCTTAAAATGTAAAATGGAGTTTTTTATTATAAACTCGTTCGAATATGGTCGCTTAGCTATAATTGGCAGTTATTACTTAAAAATAACAATACTTATTGTTCTTTACTAAGTGTGTGGAACCAACACCATGAAAGACCTAATAGGTACGAGCTCTTGATCTTGAAAGAATAGCATAATTTTTTTCTCAAACGATACTCGAATTCACGATATTTTGGTTAAATATATACTTATATACAGTAAGACGATGCACTTTAACATAACTGCGAAGCAGTAAATTTTTAATAATATACTATACAAACATATTTTCAATTTTACGTACATACTCGTATATATTTAGTCTGCGTGATCATTCAATAGCCAGTAGCATCTTGGCTAGATATGTAAATCTCAATTATTATATAAAAATAAACAACGAATCGAAATAAATTAGACGATGGAAGCGACTTAGGTTTTATAAAACATCATGAAACATCATTTCTTTAATCAAATTGCACAAATCTGGATGATCAGTCAAGATTCACATTTCTCAGAGCATCAAGATCAATTCTAATTTTAGTATAAATATGTTTGAAAATATGTGTTTATTTTTAATCAACTTTAAAGAAAGAGAGTATATTTTTATTAATTTGCTTTTAAGTGATTTTGAAGTCTATGTAGCTTTTTTAATTTAATATATCCGATAAATTGTGATAAATATCTATTCCTGGAAGATATATCATCGTAATATCTTTACATTAAAATGTGGCTTTGGCGTGCTTCATTTACGCTTCAATATTATCCTCGGGGAAGTATGTAAATCTAAGGATAAACCGTCTATCAGTACTTCAACGACATAAATTATGCGCTTGTTAACTTAATTCAATTCAATTTACCTGCTCAAAGTGGTTACATTTCATTTTTTCTCATGAATAAAACCATTCTGCGTTGGTTTATTTTAAGAAATTAGTAATCAGTTTTATATATATAAATAAAAATTAATTTTTATTTATTTTTAGAGGTTGTTTGATACCTATGTAATAAAAGCCATTCATAACAACTTTCATATTATTGATCACGCAACATTAAAACAAAATAATATTTGAAATTCTTTAAGTATTTACTATTTAAATAAAATCATTAAATTATAAAATATTTTCGTATAATTTTCAAATTTCATCTTTTAAACTGTAAAAAGAAAAGAGAGGTGGTGTGATACATAGAAATTCATAAGCACACGCTCGTGTCTATAATAAAGAACACAAAAGGTAATAAACATAGGTAGTATAGGTGTTTAAGTACTCATACTCTGGTGTAGTAGAATCACTCTATTACTCGTTGCTAGCTACGCTACATGGATGATTATCGCCGGTTCCTAACAGCCTATCTTAAAAATTCTTGCTAGAGATAGAAATTTGACATAAGCTCCAAACAAATTGTGTTAAATTATCGCTAGTAAGAAATACCACAAATAGAATAGGTTAATAGGTACCGCCATATGATGATGATGATGATGATGTTCTCCTGACCGATTCCGGCCACGGCGGCCAATCTCATTGAGACTAGCCAACTGCGCAGGAGATATTATAGTGCACAAGTGTACGCGCAGACACAGGTGTACTCTCTGTTCCTGTCACTCTCATACTCCGTCGGGACGACTGCTCAACACGACCAGTGAGATACCAGAAATATATATTAAAGTATATATATTTTATTATTACAATATTTTTGTAACTGCCAGGAAGCTTTCCAAACATGCATGCATGTATGTACTGTGGACCGTATACAAGAGACGTGATCATCTTTTTTGCATAGAAGTTGATACGTTTATCATGAATTTTATTTTCATTACGTTTTCGTATTTAAATGGAGGTTTTATTTAAATGAAATTTACTAACTATACTTATCTCATATATAGCAGTAATGGTGGCTTAGTTTGTTCAAGTGTGGCTTTTTGTAGAACATATGTACATATATGAATAGACAGAGTAAACTTATAGGTGGTTGTTGATGCCATATAAATGTCAAGAAAATTTTCTACCCTAATAATAACAAAAATATATTGCTAAGAGTAAAATAATTACATTTGAAGTGATTTTGAAGTCACTATAAGTTTTAGTTAAATTTAGTTTTTAATTTTGATTCTTTATTTCATTTTACTTTTCTTTCTTTTTATTTATTAGCTATATAAAATATTTGAAAAAAATTTATAATAGAAATAAACCTGCAGTAGATCAAAACTGGTTAGGTCAAGATTGTTAACTAAAAATATACAGATATACTGCGTGGAGTACGTAATATATTTATCTTGGTTAGTAAAATAATATATTTTTTAATAAGAAAAAATAAATTATTGTAATTATATCTATACTTAAATATATATTAAGAAAAGATATATAAGAATAAAATTATTTAATCTATACTACATAGTATTATAAATGTGAAAGCTTAGATGTTTGGATATTTGGATGTATGTTTGTTACTCGATCACGCTAGAATCTCAAAACGGATCTGGATTTATATCCTTAACTAATATTATAAAGGCAAAAGTGCATTTCTTGGCTTATACTCCTTTTACAAGAGGAAGCAAATTGTATCGTGGGAAATTGAATAATTCAGTAGAATATAAGTTATTTGCAAAAATCTACTTAGAGATAGATACTATTTGTATCTATATATCTATATAATCAAAAATGAAACGTTTGTTCGTAAGCGTATTACTTGAGAATGGCCATATCGATTTGGCGGTCAGAATAAGGTTTGTAAAGGAAAGTTTGGTAAAGTTGTCCAAGAATTTAAGAAAGGAAAGTCTAGTAAATAATAGTTTGAATCTTAACATAACTGTTATGGAAATAAACCTATTTGTCATACAAATCTCGCCCGCCATTGCATATTGAATAAGTCAGTTCATGGTAGATGAATATATGTAAATCTGTGTTACGTTATAAATAATACAAGTTTATTTTACAAGATAGTTATCTAAGACTGCGATAAATTTCAAACACATCGTGGCATCTAAAGGTTGAATTGTACGAGATGTCACGTTAACAAGACCATAGAGAATGCGAAAGCTAAAACATGAGTTTTCTATATCTATAAAATGTTTGTGCTTGAAGTAAATTATAGTTTTTGTTCTATTAATTTTTATTTATATAATAATAATTAATGCTATTTTGCATTTATTCTATACTAAAGACTTACCTTCGCTTCGAGTTCGTCCCTAGACAATAGCAGATCTATTCCACGGGAACCGTACATTTTCCGGGATAAAAACTAACTTTTGTGTTATTCCAGACTATAATCTATCTCTGTGCCAAATTTCGTCTAGATCCGTTCAGCCGTTCTGGCGTGAAAGAGTAACAAATACTTATCCATCCTCACAAATATTCCCGTTTATAATATTAGTATGGATTCGTTTCCATACTTTTGCATAAAAATAGTTTATACCAAATAGCGCCGAAGTGATAAAGTAGCTAGGCAATCACTAATTTCTATCACTCATAACTGTTTGAGACAACTTAATGATCAAAAGCTCTTATACATCGTACATCGATTTTGTAAATTACATTAGGTTATATACAGTTTATTTTTGAATAAAAATAAAAATATTTATGCATCTAACGCAATAATAATATATCTTTTAGTACTAACTATATTGCATTAAACTTTTATTTATATAATAATAACTGGTTCATTTAAATAGTGAGAAAACAGTCAATTTAAATACTGTAAAGTTCATTATAATTATATTTATATTCCACAAACTAGATATGCGTACGACATGCATAATAAAATCTTAATGAAGTGCCTGTGAGATAGAGCTGGGTTCATCAGAAATGGAGATAATTTTTACAACCTTGCTTCTGTAGATTAAATCCTCAGTCGACTAACTTGGTGATATGCAAACAAGTGTCGCTATTAATTAAATATTCATATTGTAAGTGTGAGTCAGTAGTGAATTTTTGCATGTTTTTATTTTCCCTTTTAATTTTTGGGTTCAATACGAAAGGTTCTAGATGGAGCCTTAAAAATAAACTATAACTAACTAAACTGATACTGTCCGTTCATCTGTTTGTATATCCTATCTTGAAAGTACTTGTTATTTTACCGTAATATAGGTCATATTAGGTAAAGTTATTTAAAACTAGCTAGGTTGCTTCCCCATACAAAATTTCATCACAATTTTCATCCCCTTAAGGTTTGATTTCTGGGATAAAAACTATTTTGTGTCCTTCCCAGGGTTTCAAACTATCCTCTTACCGAATTTCATCTAAATTGGTTTAGTAGTTGTAGTAAAAAAAATATATATATTTCCTCTTTGTAATATTAGTATACAAAAGTCGTATCGCAAGTCGAAATATCCGTAGAATATGCTTTGTTTTCTAGGTAAGTACGTTGCACAAATACATACATATACTGTACAAGTTTTCATCTCTAAGTCTGACTTGACCGATTTTTGTTTACAAGATACAATATTTCAGAAATATTTTTGCAATGGTACAAATTTACATTTTATTGGACGATTGTAAAGGTTTTATATGTTATCTTTTTTAAAAACTTAAGTGTTCACTTAGCTTCTATTTTTAGTATTTCAAAATCAACAACAAGACAAAAAAAGCTAATAATAAAATAATAAACCTTTATATAATTTGTATCAACGCTAAAAGCTTTAGACGATGTTATTATTTTAACATATCAGTATTTTAGATATGATCATTAAGTTAATATTTTAATAGCGTAAAGGACATGACGTTGTTCACATTTACAATATTTAACAGATCTATGATGAATATTTTTATATTATTTTATTTATATTAAACTTTTTGTATATACTTATGCGAAGAAGGATAAGGAAAAAAAGAGAAAAATAGTTATCAAAAATAGGAGATAAAGTTCCGACAACCGATATAACCGATTTTCAATTTGTCTCTTTTTTATCAGTATCGAGTAAAGAATAGAGGAATGAAGTATCGAAACATTGCATATTGGGAGGTGAATGTCAAATACCTATTTACTTTGTATTTTAAACTAGTCCACCAATCCGCACTTGGCCAGCGTCGTGGATTACGGTCTGATCCCCCCCATATTGAAGGAAGGCCCGAGCCCAGCAGTGGAGCGTTAAAAAATGGCTGAATATATGAAAAAATTAAACTAACGACCTCTGCCGTAGTAGATAATGCTGGTCAGTTTCATCACGACATTCAAAGTAATAAGAACCAGCAATTTACTAAAAATAAAAGTGTTATTTTGTTTAATATTTTACATATTCGTAGGTACGGTTATAAGTTTTATTTGATTCGAGTTACGTTAACATTTTATATTTTTATGGTGTCATAGACACCGAATGACTGGTATGTAAATGTTACAATGATTTATTTCGGGCCACAATATGTCAAACAAGTTTATAACGTGGCAATGTAAGGCCAAATTTTGAAGCTTATTAATGGGTATCGTATCTTATTCATTTATGTTAAATTAGCGGCTCTCTCACACTTCGCTTGGGTACACCTTTAGGAAAACAAAAATAAACCTATCCCACGGGAACCGTATATTTTTCCGGGATAAAATGTAGTCTATGTGTTATTCCAGACTATAATCTATCTCTGTGCCAAATTTCATTTAAATCCGTTCAACTGTTCTGGCGTGAAAGAGTAACAAACATCCATACATACTCACAAACTTTCTAATTTATAATATTAATAATGCGGATTTCTGAATAGATGATCTGAAAGAAATTACATTTAAAAAGTCCCGTTTCTATCGAAATGTACATCTGATATGTATATTAATAGATACTTTTAATTCATATTTATTATAATAGATTCAAGATACTTTTCATAGTAAAAAGATGGATAAAAAACTGTCATACGTCGGATCCTGTACTAAAACATAATGTCTCGTACTGTACATAATACACAATTTTTCTCTAACAGAATAATCCCAGCTATAATTTATTAGTAAACTTTTCAGTCTATTCGCTAAAATGTTCCATCGCTAATATCAACTGAAGCTTAAATAATAAACGTCAATTTCCATGCTTCATACTTATGACGACACGTTTGGCTCAGTTGGTAGTAGTGATCCTACTTGCTGTGCCAGCGGTCGCGGGCTCGAGTCCCGCTGGGGGCATTCATTTGTGTGATGAGCACGAATGTTTGTACTCCAGTCATGGGTGTTTATATTTAAAATATGTATGTATTTAAAGTTATATATGTGTAGTGTATCAACAACTATCTGGTATCCATACCACAAGCCTCGTAGCTTATCATGGTACTAGATGGTGATGTGTGTTAATGTCCCAACATATTTATTATTATTATTATTTTTGAAGTTGTACTTCTTTTGGCACGTTTGGAAAAAATTATGTCAGTAACATTTTTACGATGCGCGCGCACACCGACAACCATAAAGCGACATAATGAAGTTAGCTGAAACAGAGAGTTGTGACATACATGATGAAATCTTTAGTTATTTTTGTTCTGTTACGCCAAAGAAATATAACTTCTTACGTGTGTACATAAGTACGCACACACGTTTTTTTTTATAGATTAAAAACGGTCTAATCTTATACAATATAATCTATACATATAATAAAATTGTAACTAAGCCAAATCTGTACATTAAATTTTTTTGGAAAATCTTATTGAAATAGACATTATTATCGATACAGAAGCCGAATCTATAGTTTTTAGAATTTTTGTCTGTCTGTCTGTTACCTCATTACGGAAAAACCACTGGAGGGATTTTGATGAAATTTGGTATGGTGATAGCTGGTTATCCGGGTCAATATATATATGATATATAAGATACTTTTTACCGGGGGAAAATATCTCATTTTTGAGAAAAAATACAACAAGAGTATACTAATATGTAAAATCTAATAAATTGTTTTTTGGTCATCTGAACGCGGGCAGAGCCGCGGGTAATGCTAGTATAGTAATATAAGTTATTTCTAAGTATAGTAGCAGTTCCAAGCGTACAAGTTTCATAAATGATTTTGCAACTGAGATTGAAGTTAATCGGTGAACGGGGAGATCGATGCAATATACCAAATAAGGTATTAGACTATTGTTGCAAACGCCCGCACGCAATCACAATTTATAAATGACAAATTTCCCTGCATAATTTTAATAGAATTTGAAAATATTAGTGTTCGATATTGGTTTAGGTCAGTTTATATGTAGACGTTCGTAGCCTGTGTTCGTGGATTCGATTCTGCTCAGTGTAAATTGGTCAACATTTATATATTTCATTTGTTGACAATATGGAAACGTCTAAATTTATTTTGCTATAATAAATGCAACTCATTTTATCTATTTTATGTTATGGTAAGCTTTTTTTTGTAAGTTATGCGATTTCTTTTTGATCCACCGCACCCAATAAGGAGGTGGTACTTAATTTGTAGTATACCTGTATTTCGTTTTTGTTTTTTTTTAATTTAATAAGGAAAGCTTAATATTCTATATTAATTTTTATTTTATTAAGATTCGCCAGTGATAATTGCAATATTACAGTAAAAATTATACTCTTTTACTATAGTACCTAGTTCTTATAGCTAAATGAATTACCCGTTAAGGTGAATACCGCATGGGAAAATATGTGGAGAATTCTATGATCTAAAGAAATTAAACAAACAAAACCTACCAAACAAGTCGAGATATACTTAACAAATCAAGGAATTCAATTATTTATTTATAATATATTTTTATAATATTTTGGGAAACGTGAGTTATGTAATCCAACACGTGGGCTAATAAGATATCCTTCTCGGAAGGATCTTATACTTTTGAATGTATCGTCCTTTTTAGATCTTTCTTAATAGGATCTATTATTATAAACAATGTATGTGTAAGACAATTCAGTTGTAACAGATAGCAACCAATTACGCATAAATAGTTTAAGGGTCCTTTTTGTGATCGGAATACATTCACACTACCGCATTCATGTTCCTATAAAACCTTAGAAAATAAGATAATTTAATTAGTTGTACTTGTCCTTTCGACGAAAAACGTTGTTTCATTACAACCCACGTCCCGATCTTAACTCGTGTAAATATACAATAGTTTTCTTTGGAACCGATCTAGTCTAGTAAAATGAATAAATAGGATTCGTATTCACATAGTATGTCTTTTTGTAGCCTAAAAAATAAAACAAAATGTCTGCTGCCATATAATAGAAAGTAACATGAGGTTTTAGAATTCCATAAGAAAATAGGGTGTCGGAAATGATTACAAATTGCGAACTATAAATCATGTCGCGGGTTCGACCTCTGTACGGGTGAACGTTTGCATTTGCCACAGATGTTTGTCCCAATCTGATTAAGACTAAATGACCAGCAAATATACACTCACCGCGTGTTTGGAGCCTAAAATTGAAGTAAAGAGATTGGTGGTGAGGCATTACCTTAATAGAAATATCATTAAGTTTAAGTTCTAACTACACACTTAAAAAAATAAGTTTTTGTATTTCTATTATTTATTAAACGATAAATATACAATATACATCCATAAAACTTTTTAATTGGTTTAGCTTACAGGAGTAATAAATTTTCAATTTAGAGTTTTATTTATCTATACAGATAATAAAATTGAAGTATTTGTTTGTAATGTCAAAATAACAGCTTTTTACTTAATGCATATAAAACCATATACGGAACTATAAGTACCGTATATCATTTCATATGCATTTAGAATTTAGAAATTTCAAACTTTAAAAAAAATGATTGTCTGTCTGTTTGTCTGTTTGCTCCGGCTAATCTCTGAAACGGCGGAACCGATTTTAACAGGACTTTCGCTGGCAGATAGCTGATATTGTAATGCGTACTTTACGCTATTTTTATTTTAGAAAAAAATTAGGTTTCCGCTCCAAAAAATTAAAAGCACCCGAGCGAAGCGATGTTAAGTCGCTAGTATTCTGCGTAAAATTATTCCACATTGTTGAAAGTTGTGTAATCAGTAATAAAGTTCACATAAACAGTGTATAGTTAGAATTAGAATTGGGACGTGTTGATTGGTTTTCCAGTAAAGCGATTCGTGGTCGCTGTACTAAGGTTTCAAGAGTAAATTGAAATAGAAAGTTGCTTATAGCTAGAGTTATATCTATTCTCCTTGTTCTATATAAACCAACGTTTGGCTTTTTCAGATGGTTGCTTATATTATATTTTGTAATACACGTTGTTTAAATATTATTAATAATTTTATAAGGTAAAATAAGAGGTAAACCTCTAAATGAAAGATATACACTATAAACCATATAATACCCTATTTTGTAAACATTAATATTTTTGTGCTTTATATTTCGTCCATAATCCTAAATTAATCTCACGTCCGAAGATGGTTGTTTTTCGGTAAATATTGTATTTGCTCAAAATGAGATTTGAAATTATTACAAAAGTTATAGGTCATAAAATTCTTTACATAGGTTTTAAACTATTTATCATACTAGCGACTCACCCTCGCCTCGTTCGGGTTCGTCCCTTCTTAGGTTTTAACGTTTAGTATAGATTTCTCAGAAATGAGATATTTTTCCGTAATAAAAAGTATCCTATATGTTGACCCGGATAACCAGCCATCATCATACCAAATTTCATCAAAATTCCTCCAGTGGTTTTTCCGTGATGCGGTAACAGACAGACAAAAATTCTAATTACTATAGATTTGGCCTCTGTATCGATAATAATGACTATTTCTATAAGATTTTCCAAAAAATATTTAATGAACAGATTCGGCTTGGTTATAAGTTTATTATATGTATAGATGATCAGTCATTCTTGAGTTAGAGTGGAGTGGAAATGCTTAGTAGCCCTATATAGGCTTCAGTAAACAATATGTATGTTGTATGAAGTTCTCCATCTTTTATATCTTCTATATAAATAAATAAGGAATATTTTTCATCTATGCGTTCCTAAACCATCGATCAGATTGTGATAAAACTCTCGTGAATTATACTGTATATGCTTGCAAAGGTTCTACTGTAATAAAATGATTTTTTCTTTAAACGTTTGTCTTTTATGTATTCGTAAACCATACATGCCTAGGGATATATCAGAGCGAAAAGAGGGTGAGTCGCTAACAATTTCTAAAGATCATGATTATTCGTTGGATCCAGAAATAATTTACTTTTGTTGTAAACATCGTCTAATTATTGCACACAATCACAATCACAAAACTGTTATATCACGCGGCTCGGTAGTTTAAATGTCACTTGTATTTACATCAATAAGGATATTGCAATATCAGCTGCGTGTTGCGAGACAAAACTGACTTCAAATTATTCTAGTTCCACTGTCTAGCCAAATGGCTTGATAACTGCACTCGATACTATGTATTATACTTACTAGAATTATTTTAAAATCAAAAAATATTGATTGTACAGTAACAATTATTGAACACTAGCGATACACCCTCGCTACGCTCAAGTTCGTCCCTAGGTACGTTTTAACGGTTAGTATGAAATACAAATCTTTGAATTTCTCGGCTTTTCTGTGCTATAATATGCATGTAATATACATATAAACCTTCCTCTTGAATCACTCTATCTATTAAAAAAACCGCATCAAAATCCGTTATGTAGTTTTAAAGATCTAAGCATACATAGGGAAAGTCAGACAGCGGGAAGCGACTTTGTTTTATACTATGTAGTGATATCATAAAGTAGTATTAACGAAATCTGTAAATGAAATAATTTATAACAATGACTGATATCCATAACACAAGCCTCGTAGCTTACCATGGAACTACGTGTACATACGTGTGTCACCATTTGTTCTGTTAAGACGTGTTGTTGCTCACTATATTAAAAAGTATATTCTTTTTGTATCTAAATGTTAGATGTGGCTTATAAAAGTAATAAGTTAAACTGTGGGGTTTATTGTGACTTTTTACTAAAAAAAAAAGAACATAGTGAACAGTTAAAAGTGTTAAAATCGTCATTTTATTTACTAAAAGTGCAAGTTTAGAAGTTAGAATAACACAAATACCCCCTTATATTATTATATTGAAGCGAATAAAAACTTGTCGAAACACCGGTAGTGCAATTTCATCATTCCGAATAGCCCTGTTCGTAGTCTCTTGGTGTTAACTGTAGATGCTTACGCCGGAGTTGGGAGTTCAAATCCACGCGAAAAATATTTTAATTTAATAATTTATCTTTTACAAAGTTAAAAATGACCAATGAATGCCCAATCTGTAAAGGCAATATCTTGGTAACACAAAAAAGGATTAAGTGTTCTAAATGTCAAGCACATTATCACTTAGAATGTGTTGCATCGAATAATAACAGCAGCGTAATATCTCCCGAACACAGTGGATCTGTACGGCTTGTGCCTCAAATACTCGAAAAGGCAGCAATAACTCAAATACACCGAAAGATAAGCAAAACTGTTTGGAAAATAGTACACCGCAGGTACAGTCTACGTCACTGATATCGAAAGAGGTGAAAGAGATAATAACTAACTCTTTAAGCGGTGAATTTAAAAAAATTCGTGAAGAGTTAAGTGTTTTACAAAGCATTAAGGAATCCATAGATTATTTCTCTAATCTATACGACAGTGTTAAGCAAGAATTAGAGGAAGCGAAAAGTGAAATTTTGAACTTAAAAAAGGACAATTGTGAATTAAGAGACATTATTAATTCCCATAGCACTGTTATAAACAGTCTGGAAAAGGAAGCAAGAGTAAGTAATATAGAATTACACTGTGTACCTGAATTTAGGAATGAAAATCTTGTAAACACAATAGAACAAATAAGCAAAGTAATAACGTCCCGTTTCTGTGTAAACCTCGTATCTACAAAATCTTAATTTTCAGTAAATCGATAAAAACGTTTAGAGTTACTTAATTTTCATAAAAAGTTATAACTAATTTAAAATTTATACTCTTTATTTATCACCTTAGAATAATTAAACATCATTTTTGCTATCTGCATCGATACCTTGTTGTTATTATCAATTTAACGTAGATACGAGTTTTTTCATCAAATACCCTGGTAACTTTATTGCAGATACGAGGTTTTGAAATTAATTTTTTTTTTCTATAAGATCATTGGCGAAAATTTTTTTTATGCAAGGCTTTCACATTCAATTCATTATTATTTTATATTTATTAATTAAAACAAATTCATTTGATTTTTATTTAATGTGTTATAAATCATATGATTACTATTTATAATATGATTTAATTATTTTTTTCAAATATGTTTACAATTTATTGAATAATGTACAAATTAACAGCAGGATAATCTGAAAAATAAGTAATAAGAAATAACTTGAACAATAATTTTATTTCTTATTTACTTGATGTGAAATAAAAATTCAATAAATGATTTTTATTTAAAAAAAGAAATTTTAAGTATTTAAATAAATAATACTTACTTATGGTTTATATTAATACTTATATGTATTCATATGAATAAAAAATAAATGTCAATCAACAAAATACAGTCAACTTAAGTGTGAACATGTTTACAAACATTCAGTAATAAGACAACAACGCCATCTTAACGTTTTCAGCGATACTTACGGTAGATACGAGGTTTTTGAATTCGAACATGTAGATACGAGAAAAATCAAAAGCCTCTAAAAAAAAAATCTATCAACATTATGAACATTGCATGTTTTGTTTTACGTTACAAGAGTGCTAAGGAGTGATTTTCGCTAAAAATCTCAATTTCGAAAAAAATGGAGTTACGAGGTTTACACAGAAAGGGGACGATAAGTGTTCCTTTAATTGAAGGTAGCATTACTAAATGTACAAGGGTTGCAAAACAAAATAAAAGCTCAGCTCGTCCTCGCACCGTAATAGTAAAGTTTTCAACTCCACTTATACGTGATCGATTTTTGGCTGGTGTTATCAACTATAATAAAAAGAACGCCGAGGACAAACTGAATACATCGCACCTTGGAATATCAGGGGAAAAGGCACCTGTTTTTGTGTCTGAGCATCTAACTTCTGTATCTAAGGACATATATGCAGCAGCAAGACTCCTTGCCTAGGAAAAACAGTATCGCTACGTTTGGTCACGTAACGGTAACATATTTCTTAGAAAATCAACTGCGAGTGACGTAATATTTGTAAAATCCAAAGACTTTCTAAAAACTTTAGAGTAAATTGTGTTTATAAGTTTTTTTTATTTATTTAATCTGTTAAGATTTTTTGTGTATTGTTTTTTAATAGTTTTAATCTATGCTGAGTAGCTTAAGAATCTTGTATCAAAATGTAAGAGGTATTAGGACAAAAATATATGATACTTACCGTGCCATACTTAATGATAATTTTGATGTCATTATTTTTACAGAGACATGGCTTAATAGCAGTATTAACAATAACGAATTTATAGACGAAAGGTACGTGGTATATAGGCGGGATCGTGAATCTAGTAATTCTTCAAAAAGTGATGGTGGAGGCGTTCTAATAGCTGTTTTAAATAAAATTAAAAGCTACAGGGTTACATCTTGGGAGACTGCATACGAGGATCTATGGGTAAACCTTACGATTGATTCGACAATTATTTCTATTTGCGCGGTGTATATTCCATCTCCGTTAAAATATGAAGTATTAAAAACTTTTATACAAAATACAAAAAAACTAGTTATTCAACAACCTACAACCCTAATAATTGGTGATTTTAACATACCAGCACTGCACTGGGTATTGGACGGTAATATACCCACAAAGTTTACGGTGAACCACACCAATTCGGCAGCTGGTTGTTTAATAAAGGATTTTATGTCTCTTACAAGTTTGACGCAAAGTAATGGTATTAAAAATATGTATGGTAAAATGTTGGATTTAATATTTACTAATATTGATAATATTACGGTTACCAATAGTTACACATGTGTTTGTCCGGTTGATAATTATCATCCTCCATTAGATATATTCTTAAATCTGAATACAGTTAAAAAACTTTTTGAACCAATTACTTTTACTAATTATAATTATAAAAACGCAGACTATGATATTGTAAATACACATATTCAAAATTTAGACTGGGAGTTGTTGTTTTATAATTGTAGTGATACTGATAAAATGGTCTATATTTTCTATTCTGAATTACGTAGAATAATAGAGATTTGCGTGCCGAAAAATAGTAAAAAATAATAAAAACTATCCAATTTGGTTTTCACACAATCTTAAAAAGCGATTAAAAGAAAAGAATAAGTACAGATTATTATTTAAAAAATATGGCAATCCTCTCGATGAGATTGAATTCAAAATTCTCAGAGACAGATGTAATGATCTTATAGATATCGATTATAATAAGTACATTGAAAACGTAGAAAATAACGTAAAGGTAAATCCAATGTTTTTCTATTCCTATATAAAAAATCTTCGTAGTAATAAATGTGATTACCCGGCTTTAATGACATTAGATGATTGTAATTTTACTGGAGGAGTAAACATATGTAATCAATTTGCAAAGCATTTTTCAAGACAATATGTTCAAAACGCCAAGATTTCTAGTGATACATCCTGCACTAATTGTAATGATACATGCAACTCGCTTTTATCAGAAATTACCATAACCGAAAATAAAATACTAACTCAAATAGAATCTCTAGATATAAAGAAGGGGCCTGGATCTGATAACATACCACCTATTTTTGTCAAAAAAACTGCATCAACACTAGTAAAACCACTTTATCTGATATATCAAAAATCACTCAAAGATGGCAAATTTCCCTCTTTTTGGAAAAAAACGAGAGTTGTACCTATTTTTAAAAGTGGAGAGAAAAAATGCATAGAAAATTATAGACCCATTTGTATTTTATCAGTTTTCGCAAAAATTTTTGAGTCATTAATTTGTCCTTTTCTCACTTGGCACACGAAACCCATAATAACAGAGAGTCAACATGGTTTTATAAAAAATAGGTCTACAATTACTAATTTGGTAGCTTTTGTGGAGGATATCATAAAATCATTAGATTCTAATACACAGGTTGATTGTATCTATACAGATTTGGCGAAAGCTTTTGATGTGGTTGATCACAACTTTTTAATTCAGAAGCTTTATAAATATGGGATAAGCGGGAAATTACTTAAACTAATCGAAAGTTATTTGCAAAATCGAGAAATGAATGTTGTTTTGGGAGGTTATGAGTCAAATACATTTTTTTCAACTTCCGGAGTGCCTCAGGGATCGAGACTTGGTCCTATTTTATTTGGAATTTTTATCAATGATGCCGTAAATGTTATACATCATAGTAATTTTCAACTTTACGCAGATGATCTAAAAATTTATAGAACAATAAAAACTATTGAAGACTCGGTTCTTTTGCAACAGGATTTAAATAGATTTGCCATTTGGTGTTCTGAGAATCAAATGAAAATAAATAAATTTAAATGCCACAGCATAACTTTTAGTAGAAAAATAAGTGATATTAATTACAATTACAGTATAAACGGTTACCCTCTTAAAAAAGTTACTCAAACACGAGATTTGGGTATTATTGTTGACGCAAAGATGAGTTTTATTCCACATATAGATGATGCTGTAAGCAAATCATTAAGGACATTAGGGTTTATAATTAGATCTACTAAAGCCTTTAAAAAATCTAGTACATTAATAATCTTGTTTAATGCATTAATAAGAAGTAAGTTAGAATATTGTACAATAGCTTGGAACCCATATTATCACACGCATAAAAATAGATTGGAACGAATACAAAAGAAATTCTTAAAGTTTTTATCTTACAAAGACCGAATTAATAATGAAGTAAGCAATTATGATGATTTATTACGACATTATAAAATATTGAAATTAATTCATCGCAGGGATATTGCTGATCTCTGCTTTTTACACAAAGTAATTTCAGGAGATATCGATTGCCCTAGATTATTAAAAGAACTTAATATAATTACTCCTAAACCAAATGCAAGAGTAACTAATGCTCAAAGTTTTAAATGTCAGTTCTCGAGAACGAATTTAGGTTTAAATGCCCCACTATGTAGAGCTGGAAAATGTTATAATAACTTACCAAAAAATGACTTTGATATATTTTATGACTCCTTACACTGCTATAAGGCTAAACTGAAAACCTACTTTAGGAACTTATCTCAATCAAAAAACCCCTAATACCTTTTACATAGTAAATTATTATCTTAGTTTTATATTTTTCCCCATTTCTTTTTTTATTATTTGATTTGGTCATGGTTTGTATAAACATTGTTTTCTATCTATGTATTTACGATTTATGTAATATCAAAATTTAGTTATATTTTTGTTAAAACTTTTTTTTTTTACAAGGATATTTTGTTATTTAAATGTTAGAGTTTTTTCATTTCTTATATTTTTTTTTGTAACATAAGTGAGCAACAACAACAACATTTTTCTTAGTTTAACAATTATTTTATACATGTTAAGTTAGCCTGTAATTGTGATATACTTTGTAACACTTTCTTATGTATAACTATAATAAGTTAAAAAATGTATTCTTAGTATATAACGTAGGCTTCCTAATAAATAAATAAATAAATAAATAAATAAACTAGATGGTGCTGTGTGTTAATGTCCCAACATATTTATTTATTATTTATATTTATAACGATGGAAGCGAGGGTAAGTCGCTAGTTCGTTATAAAGTTGGATATGCACATAAGATGTGATCTTTTAAACATCCCTGACACGAATCGCCTGTGCGGTGTAGCATTATACTGCGAAATTTTGTACGAAAAAACGGATGCTTTATCCATTTCCTCACTTAAAAAATTCGATTGGAAAGAAATGCGATGAGTTTGGAAAGAAATATTAAGGTACGAGACTTTAATACCAGACTTTTAATAGCTTTATGTGCTTTTTATGTACCTAGGTATTATATTTAACAATAATAATGGCTAACATTTTAATTTTGTGTATAGTTTGCTTAATTTTGTGTGTTGTTTATTTACTTCATTTTAAAATGTGTCGTGTATAAAGTCAATAATTAAAGAATCGAAACTCGAATATAAACTTAAATAAATATTGGACCATACTAAGATTTATTCCAGTATTAGTGTGAAATTGATATATGGCTATATATTATAAGGCTTTTATATTTTATATTTAAAGGAAAGGGATGTACTATATAAGTAATAACTGGCTTCAATGACTGTTTTATGAGAAAACTTAACTTTTATGTTGGCTCAGGTCATGTTTTAAATACAATTACTATGTTTAAAGATACTAAAAAATTATTAGAAGAGAAATTTTATTGAAAGTAATTGCTAGATTTTTTTATGTTTTTTTTTTGTTTTGTTTTTTATGTTTTTACGTTGAAACATTAACACATCTCCATCTAGTCCCATAGTAAGCTACGAGGATTGTGTTATAGATATATAGTTGATACACTACACATATATAATTTTAAATAGATACATATTATAAATGTAAACACCGAAGACTGGGAGTACCAACATTCATGCTCATCACACAAATGAATGCCTCCAGCGCGACTCGAACCCGCTACCGCTGGCACAGCAAGTAGAGACACTACAAACTGAGCCAAACGTGTAGTCAAATTGTATTTATCTAAATCTTTTTATTTTAGATTTTAATAAGAAATATTGCCTAAAAATGGTGGCCGAATTAGTTACTCGTACACCAAAAAAGCAGAGATAAAGAATTTTGGGTCTAATCGTAGGCGATAGGTATATCCCAAATGTTTAAATCCATACTAATATTATAAAATGTAAAAGTTTGTGGAGATGGATGAATGTTTATTACTCTTTCACGCCAAAACGGCTGAACGGATCTGGATGAAGTTTGGCACAGAGATAGATTATTATAGTCTGGAATAGCACATAGGTTACTTTTTATTCCGGAAAAATGTACGGATTCCGTGGGATAGATTTTTGTCTTTGTACTAAATATATGTAAATTATACATATACAGTAGTGTATGTATAATTTATGTACAGAATATATTAAGTATTTAGTGTTTAGTTTTACGAACTAACATTACACGTTTACTTAATGGAGATGGCTTTGAAGTATAGAAGGATACTTAAAAACTAATATTGAAGTTAGCTTCTAAACAGTAAAGTATAAGAGTGATTATTTCTCTACCTTATTAAACGTGTCGATATGAATGTATTTTCAATGCACAAATCTAATCTTTACATAGCTATAATATCTACTAAGCCGAATCTGTACATTAAATATTTTTTGGAAAATCTTATTAAAATAGACATTATTATCGATACAGAGGCCGAATTCATAGTTTTTAGAATTTTGGCCTGTCTGTCTGTCTGTCTATGACCGCATCATGAAAAAAAACAACTGGACAGATTTTGATGAAATTTGGTATGATGAT
The DNA here is from genome assembly GCA_921882275.1 of Brenthis ino. NCBI lineage: Eukaryota > Metazoa > Arthropoda > Insecta > Lepidoptera > Nymphalidae > Brenthis > Brenthis ino. The sequence continues at coordinate 20,719,214 of OV170229.1, read as the reverse complement.
AGCTGGTTATCCGGGTCAACATATAGGATAATTTTTACTGCGGGAAAATATCTCAGCTCTGAGAAATGTATATTAAACGCTTAAACGTAACTAGGGACGAAACCGAGCGGAGCGAGGTGACTCTCTAGTTGTTGTCTTGTTCTGGCAGTTATTACTCGCCATAAACTTGTCATATCTTTATTGAATACTGCAGTTTGTGTCAGTAACTAAATACTTTTTGTGTATGATTTTTCACTTTTTACTTAAAATTTTAGCGCACAGTTTTAATATTTGAAGGTTTTAATATTAACAATTTGTTTAAGAAATTCTTCCCTACATTCAAAAATCTTATGGTTATAGGTATACTTATAAGATAATTTTAACTCTGGGAAAATAATGATTTTTTTCAAGAAAAAATATGTATGTACATAATGTATAAAGGTCATTCACCGTTTAAATCTAAGCAGCAATGCTAACTTAAAATCACTTTAAATGTATTAATAATAATAAATATTGTATTAGTATTAGGATTTTGATTTATTATACGGTATAGTGGTAGAAAAAACACACTCCCAAACAGATCCCTTTTATGAAATCGGTCAATCGATACAATTTTATATATTAAATGTTATTTAAAGGCTGTGTTCATATACTAAAATAGAATATGGGAGAAACATTTTAACATCGACTCACAACGGCTTGTTTATTCTAATTTTCATACGAAGTTTGTTGACAAGTAACAAAGTAAGACGTCAGTCACCGGTATGGAGCAGTGTCTCGTGTAGTCCTTGTCTCGTGTTCGCTTGACGATGACATAAAGCTTTGGTTGGTCCTTTATTATTAATCTATACCTATAATAAAATTGTAACTAAGTCGAATCTGTACATTAAATAATTTTTGGAAAATGTAATTGAAATATACATTATTATCGATACAGAGTCCGAATCTATAGTTTTTAGAATTTTTGTCTGACTGTCTGTTTGTCTGTCTGTCTGTTACCGCATCACGACAAAACCACTGGACAGATTTTGATGAAATTTGGTATGTTGATAGCTGGTTATCCGAGTCAACATATAGGAAACTTTTTACCGCGGGAAAATATCTCATTTCTGAGGAAAAATACAAAAACCGGCAACATAAGAGTATACTATTACTTATGTAAAACCTAAGAATTTGGTTTTTGGTCATCTGAACACAGGCGGAGCCGCGGGCAATGCTAGTATATTATATGTATAAATATTTTGAATTTGTGAAAGTTACTGAAATTGGTTAGTGAAGAGATTATTATATTATATGTTAGTAATTGTCAAAATATTTAAAATTAAAAACAAAGAAGTATAAATTAATTATATTTCTAAATATATATATTTTCTAATTTTAACCCTCAATAACCTATATATTAGTTAAATATAATTTACAAAAACAGTGGATTTAAAATATATTCTCATATATTGAATTAATTTATCGAATAACTTTCTAAACAAGGTAGCGGTTTGCTCGCTTTATTGCTATTTCTATTTATTCATAATAAGATAATTATTATATTTCTCAAGGTTAGCATTTTATGTAGAAGAGATTACTCTTTCAAGTATTGAGGTTTAATGTTTTGATTGGCGCATTTATGTACTATGTCATTTCCGACTTCTATATTTACAAAACATAAATTTAATAAAGGAATCAAATGAGGTTCGTTAGCATCTAATTAAGATTGTAACAAAAGGTAACAAAGAAAACCACCTGTATTGTACTACATTGTTAATATAATGGAGAAGTTAATTATGAATACGGGATTTGACCGAATCTACCTCTGAGTACCCTATGAAACCCTTATGGTAAGATTATCTTTCATAATAGAAAACAGGCTTAATGAAGAACCCTATTAGAATATGAATGAACTTATACTTGAGAACTATGTAAATGAATGGATGTAAGAATGAATGAAAATGAATGATTTACTCGCCTATGTCGAGTTGCCTTACAGTAGCCTATGTGCTACTCTAGGTCATAGTCTATGTGTGTACTAAAATTCATTCAAATCCATCCAAATATTTCAGCGTGAAGGAGTAATAATAATTCAATTAAAGTTTAAAAATACAATTTTTCGCATTTGTAATAGCACCTAGACCTATGTATAAAGTTTGGAGTTTGCTTTTATTTTATGTTAAACATCTACCTATACATATAGTACAATTCTAACAGAGTGGAATCTGTATAATATCAAATATTTTTTTGGATAATCTTATTGAAATAGTAATTATTTTTTATATTAGAAATTTGGTATGATGATAGCCGAGTATCCGGGTCCACATATAGGATACTTTTTACTGCGGGAAAATATCTCAGAGAAATCTATAGTAGGTAACTGTAAAACGTAACTGTAGCGAGGGTGAGTTGCTAGTAAAGACATATAAAGTATTAAAATGACGTATAATAAATATTATGTATATTTATTATATAATTAAATTTATCTTAAAAGTGTAGTAAAATATGTACATAAACCAACGTCTTACTTCGATCTTTCCAATCTAGTTATGTAATTAAATTTTAGTACCTACTCTTCATGAGAAAAGGCGTATATTAAGTGTAAATTATGACAGTAACTGTACTTAATAGTTAAATTGTAATAAAATAATTGATTATAAACTTCCTACTTAATATGATAAATGGAATATTTAAGTTTTAACTGAATTGTGTGAACAAACGTAAGTACCTAAATATTAATTTCCGAATCGTGACGTGCTTTGTGATGCAAATTGCAAAACGTGTCATACAACTTCTATAGAAAAAGTATATATTACTAGCAGAACTATCAAAAAAAACTCTAAAAAGGCAGGTTTCATCAAGCTCATATTCCTCTTATTTACCCCCTTATTGAATTTAGAAAAATGCTAAAATACGTATTTATTTAATTGTATTAAAGAGCTATAAAGATTAAAACCAAATTCCAAGTAATTATGAACGTAAATAATTTTTCAGGTTGTATTATAACGTGTTTTCCTGTGGGAATTAGATAATGTCCCGCGGTAAAAAGCCTATGCTTGTGTCACTCTTCAGCCATCCAACTATCTCCACACAAAAAATCACGCCAATCCGACAGACAGACAAACAAACAAACAATCACTTTCACATTTATAAAATTAGTATTAATATGGATTTTACTATTTAAAAGTATTTAATTTTATAGTTTGTACTAATATTAGTATTTCTCATAATTATTATGACGTATTCTAATATAAGAGATACTCTTAGTTTTGTCCTCACTGCAAACACAAAAGCTCCTTCTTTCTACGAAAACGTAGTTGCGTAAAAAAAGTACACTGCTTAGGGGTAATTAAGCTTTTTACTATAGAAAGTACCCAGAATAATTATTTTCGATGATTTTTTTGTATAATAATGCAGGAACACTAGCAAAGTCATATTTTACCTGTTTATAATAACAAAACAGTTCTAAGTAGTTTTTTTCTCTGTTTGTCAACCGATTTTCTTTTCTTTTGTTTAGTAGGAACGAGTATTAACGAGCTTTAGTGTTATTAATGAAAAAAATCTGAAGATTGCCTGAAAATTTCATCAAAATCGCTCCAGCCGTTTTGGAGTCCACAAGGAACATACACACACATCGACTTTTTTTATATTTATGTAGACTAATTATCGTGTGGACTTTGATTAAGGGTGCAGACACATATCTACATATATTTCAAGGGTAAGATAAATAAATAGCAGATAAATTGATCTCTTTATTGTGTAATGTGGGAACAAAGAAAACTGCTTGGCTCCAAGGTTCGTTTAATACTATTTAATAATAGCAGGTCGTACAATATATAGGTACCAGAGAGGCTTACATAATTCTGGCAGGATCGCCATGTAATGTGGGAACAAAATGAGACAACTGTCTGGCTCCAATGTTCGTTTAATACTCCTTATTCATTAATAAGAGCAGATCATATAATATATAGATACCGGGGAGGCTTATACACATACTGACATACACACTACAACTGGAAGCTGATGAAGATGTCATTCTACAATCGTTGTAGAATAGATATCAAAAAACACATTGTAATGACACATTATAATTCTACATATTACATAATGATAAAATTAGCCATTTCAATAATTATAATGCTTAAAATTACGAATCTTTACATTTAGCAGTATGAAATTATAGAGCATAATATTATGGATTGTAGATGTCACAATGACTTTTCTTAAAGTTTTACATTTAAAAAAAGTAGACTTTTAGGATAAAATAGAAGCTTAATAATCATATTATCATGAAGGAAAACTTTGTAAGAAAACCTGTATGTCTGAGAGAACCTAACAAGTTTTCAAAAGACATGTGAAGTCCGCCAACCGACACTTCGCTATCGTGGTGGACTATGGCCAGATCCTTGTAGTAAAGGGAGATCAGTGTTAGAGAGAAGAGAGGAGTTAATAAAAGGAATACAATACATATATATACATACAAATAATCAATGTTTTAAAAGATTACCCAATCGTGAAACTTATACGTTTACTTATTTTTATTTAAAAAATAATAGTTACATACGAGAATATTGCAATCATATATATTAGTCAGAGCACAATCTGAGAAATTGCGCAAGATACGGGTCTCACGATCGCCCTATTCTAGCCTAAGTTTAGCTGTCATTGTGCCAAAATAGGTTCTATTAGGAAACAGTACATGACAACCTATTATACGCTTGTAGTTTATTAGTTTGACGTTTGTTTCATAAATTCAAATTCTAATTTAGATTTTGGCGCCAGTATTAAACAGTCTAGTTATCTATACATAGGTATACTAAAACTGTAACCAAGCCGAACCTGTGCAGAGCCCGAATCTATAGTTTTTAGAATTTTTGTCTGTCTATCTGTCTGTCTGTCTGTCTGTCACCGCATCACGGGAGAACCACTGGAGGGATTTTGATGAAATTTGGTATGGTGATAGCTAGTTATTCGGGTCAACATATAGGATACTTTTTACTGCGGGAAAATATCTCATTTTTGAGAAAAAATACAAAAACTGCAATGTAAGAGTATACTAATATGTAAAACCTAAGAATTTGGTTTTTGGTCACCTGAACGCGAGCGGAGCCGCGGGCAATGCTAGTAAGTCATATATCGACACCTGCACATTAAGCGACCACGATGGAACCACTTTTGCGGCGACAAACGGTTTACATTGTCTACACTAATATTTTATTGAGGTTTTAGTTAAGTTTGTAAGTCGCTAGGTGTAGATGTAGGGGATAATCTCTGTAACTACTGATCCGATTCTGAATTTTTTTTCACTTAAAAGATATTACTGCCGAGTGCTATAGGCTATTTTTTATTCACATATACATATATAAATTACTTTCTTTCAGAAATCATAATAACTTGATCTGAAGTTGATTTTGAATAAAAACTTTTTAACAAAAAAATTGAAAACCGATTCCAAAAAAAGCACTAAAAAGTAAAAAATAACTCATAATAACTGATTGGTAGTTTTCATTTACTATACATACCTAATCAAATATTTTCGAAGTCGGTGTGCTTTGTATCGGCTGGCACCAACACACCACGGTAATATTACAGTGGATATACCGAGTAAAATATATACGAGTATATGGGAATGATAAAATATTTCTACAACCTAACGATTGCATTTGTCATTTCAATACAATTTTAGAAATATCTTACCGAATTATTATACTGTCTAACAATAAAAAAAATACTATTGAACATTTATTAAGAACATTGTTTTTTTAATTGTGTTATTTAAAACTTATCGCCATACCGTTTACGTTTTGTATTATGACGTCTTATACGCCTGCTGATATAGGGTTTATTCACAGCTGTGTTATCTGACATGTTTACTTTTTACTTTCTTAGATTTACGCGAATGTTTGACATTTTTAAATAAAACTATCTTTTCGGATTATTTCGCGGATTTATTTTGATTTTTGGTTCCCGACGTTTCGAATGCTTTACAGCATCCATGGTCACGGGAGAGACTGAGGTGTTACATGTCTTAAAGATATAGTTGTTACAGACAGCCTACCCACAATTAACAAAATGAAAATTGCACCAATTACATTACAATATTTTTAACTTTAAACATTTTTTATAATTTTAATTATAATTGAATATGGAAAATTATTTATTTAATTTTTGCTATTATTTTTATAATTATTACAATTTTAAAAATATTAATTAGTAATCTATATTTAGTGTTGCCATTATTATATTTATAACCATAAATAAAAAATATAAAAAATATAGTATTAATTATTAAAGCCATATAATTGTTCTATGTGTAATTTAAAAAGTTAAAATTAATTACGGATAATCATTTTAATTTAGTTTGCTATTATTTAAAAACAACTTACTAAGCAACACTATTAATATATACTTGTACAAAATTTGTACTTGTACAAAATTTGTACAAGTATATATTAATAGTGTTGCTTAGTAAGTTGTTTTTAAATAATAGCAAACTAAATTAAAATGATTATCCGTAATTAATTTTAACTTTTTAAATTACACATAGAACAATTATATGGCTTTAATAATTAATACTATATTTTTTATATTTTTTATTTATGGTTATAAATATAATAATGGCAACACTAAATATAGATTACTAATTAATATTTTTAAAATTGTAATAATTATAAAAATAATAGCAAAAATTAAATAAATAATTTTCCATATTCAATTATAATTAAAATTATAAAAAATGTTTAAAGTTAAAAATATTGTAATGTAATTGGTGCAATTTTCATTTTGTTAATTGTGGGTAGGCTGTCTGTAACAACTATATCTTTAAGACATGTAACACCTCAGTCTCTCCCGTGACCATGGATGCTGTAAAGCATTCGAAACGTCGGGAACCAAAAATCAAAATAAATCCGCGAAATAATCCGAAAAGATAGTTTTATTTAAAAATGTTTACTTTTTATCTAAATGATTAATAAGTAAATATTATCAGAGCTAAGGCTTAACGGCACATAATGTTTTAGACTTAGAACATAGTCGAGCACCTCGACCAGAGTCGTCGTTGTGGTCTCCTAAGAATATAATAAAAAAAGAAAAATCCTGTTTTTTTAATATATATATATAAATATAAGAATTATTCATATATATATGAATAATTCTCCAAGTAGACGGAGAAAATTAAAATGTTAACCTACTTAAAATGAAATTAACATGCGCCATGTTTCGCTGTAAATTAAGTCAAAATTTTAAAAGTTAAATAATATCTTAGTAGGCTGTTTCTGTCCTAAGCTCTTTCAAAAAATATAATATTAAATATTACCAAACACACACTCTTTTATTATTTAAGCTATTTAACTACTTATAAGAATCAAATCTGTAACCTTCTACTTAGTAAAAAACTTTGTTCAACCATATTTCTTTATAAGTAACCCATTATAAATAAATAGATACAAATATAAATAAGTTGGTACATTAGCACACAGCAGCATCTAGTTCCATGGAAAGCTACGAGGCTTGTGTTATGGATACCAGATAGTTCATACACTACACATATATAACTTTAAATAGATACATATTATAAATACACCCCACCCATGACTGAAGTACAAACATTCATGCTCATCACACAAATGAATGCCCCCAGCGGGACTCGAACCCGCGACCGCTGATACAGAAAGTAGGGTCACTACAAACTGAACCAAACGTGTCGTCATTTCAGTAATAGTTTGACCATAGTTAATATAAAGTTACTTCAAGAATTGATTTATTACTTATAATAATATAATATGTATAGCAGTCAAGATTTAACGGTATTTATAGAGTGTTAGGTTCTAGTTATACAATATTACTTTTTTTTTTTCGGCGGGTAGACACGAAAGAGCTTAGACGCGAATTTAACTGCTCTACTATAAATATTTAAAAAATATATATATATTAAATATATGTTTTAAAGTTTTTATTACCAGTGCATAAGTTGACTATTTATTCACTCTCACACAAACTTTCTTCACTAATTAACCATGGATACCCCTGTTGATCAACTTCTTAAGAGCATGGAAGAGCTCTCCTCAATGTTCGCCACCAGGATGGGGGAGTTTGAGAAGAACTTGCAGCAACCCGGTCCCTCTGCATCCAACCCAACAGTAAAAGCCTTGTCTGCCGAATTCTATACATTTAAGACCTTTGTATGGAAATCACTCGGCATACTCAAATCCCAAGTTGAGCTTGTAGCCCAAGGCCTGGATCGTTTGGAGACACAATCACGGAGAAAAACTCTTCTTTTCCATGGTATTAAGGAGGATAAGGACGAAGACGTGATGAAAAAGGTCATGTCAGTATTAACCAGCCATTTGAAACTTCCAGACGCAAACCCTGATGTTATTGAATCTTGTCACAGATTAGGTGCCAAAAGGGATTCATGTAGGCCTGTTCTTGTGCGTTTTGTTAATATGAAGACTCGAACAACTGCATGGAGGGCTAAGACTTCGTTGAAAGGTACAAAAATAACCTTGACAGAATTTTTGACCAAGTCGCGTCAGGACGTGTTTGTTGCCGCTCGCAACCACTTCGGCATGAAGAAGTGCTGGTCTGCTGACGGTGTGGTAATCGTTCTTCTCCCAGACAAGACCCGAGTGAAGATAAACACCTCAACCGAACTTAAAAAACTCATTGCACAACATAGCAAAAATGACTGATTCACGGGTATCTCTTTGTTTACATCTTTTTAATTTGGCCGGTTTATAGTCTTTAGAACCCCAACAGTTAAGCAGGGTACACATATTTTTCTTTCTGTTTAAGTACCGTTTAAAATTGTTATTTAAATTGTACAAGTTCTAAAATTTACTTGTTTTGTCAGTTGATCACAAGTCACAACTTCAAATGTCATAAGTCAGTTGTCACAACTCGGCACAGATAGTTAATATTTCTTGCAATATTGTTACTCTGTTGGGTTGCGTTCAACATTTGTTAATGAAAACTGTTATGTTAGTAAAAATTATTCTTGTAGTCAACTTATGCCTGAGCATAGTGTTATTTTTTTTTTTTTTGGTTCATTATTTAGTTATTATATAACTGTTTATCTATATTTATATATATTTTATTATTATTTTTTTTTCTACGTTTATCATATATTTTTTTATTTTAATATGGATGAGGAATATTTCTCTTGTTCTTCCGACATTTCCGAAAGTGCGGAAAATAGTATTAATACCTCTTTTTCAGATGTTGAAACACTCGAAGTAAAACTGTCGAATATTTTTGCCACTAATACCAATTCCCTTACCATGGTGCATATCAATGCGCAAAGCATACTCGCTCATTACACCGATTTTCTCACATCCTTTGGTGCTGCCGTAGTCGACTGCATTCTTATCTCTGAAACCTGGTTGAAGCCCTCACTCCCTTCTACTAGTTGCTCGCTTCCAGGTTATCAACTTTTTCGTAATGATCGCACTGATCAAGGTGGCGGTGGCGTAGGTATTTACCTTCGTAGCGGTATTCCTGCCCATGTGGTTGCTCGTTCCAACTCACTTACTACTGGTCATCTAGAATATCTTTTCTTAGAATTATCTACACACCACAAAAAAGTTCTCTTAGGGGTCTTGTACTGTCCTAATGACAAAGTCAATTACTTTGACGACTTAGAAGATCTTCTAGATAGTCTGGTACCGAGTTATGAACATATTGTTTTCATGGGTGATCTGAACACATGTCTATTAAAGAATGATTGTCGGACGCGAGCATTACACAACCTTACATCGTCATTTAATATGCATTTGCTCCCCATGACTAGCCCTACTCATTACTTTCCCAACAGTCGTCCATCTCTCATAGATATAATCTCTGTCTCTAAACCTACTCTTGCTGTTTCGCATGGTCAAATGACTGCACCTTTCTCACACCACGACTTAATTTATCTCGCTTATAAAGTGCGTCCTCCAAAGGTTAGAGGCAAGGTTATACTTCAGCGCAATTTTAAGCATATGGATCTAGAACGCTTGAGAGAGGATGTTAAAAACATCAACTGGTCAGCGATATTATCAGCGAACAACATCGATACCATGGTAGACTCTTTAACTGCTGAACTGATTAAACTGTACGACAAGCATGCGCCGGTTAGGCCAGTAAGGATGAAGCATGCTCCCGCTCCATGGTTATCGCCTGTGATTAAGAGGACCATGGCCAAGCGCGATAGGGCCAAAGCTAGGAACAAAAAATACCCTTCAACTGAAAACCTTGACGCCTATAAAAAATTACGTAACATCTGCAACAGAATGTGTAGGGATGCCAAACGTCGCTATATTCATTCCACGATTCAGGATCTCTGTCAAGCGCAAGTTTGGAGATTCATATCGTCACTGGGTGTGGGCAAGACCACAGAAACTTGTCAAAGTTCTGTGGATCTTAATGCTTTAAATTATCATTTTACCACTCCACCCATAACTTTAAATTCTGACATAAAAACTGCTACTCTTTCATTCTTATCCAATCTTGCCCCCCCTGACCTACCACCATTCGTCTTCAAACCAGTCTCAGTAGATGATATAAAGAAGTGTGTCCGCTCTATTTCAACAAAAGCCATTGGTAGTGACAACATCAGTCTTGATATGGTTCTTCCCGTACTAGAGGATATTGCACCTGTGATCTCCCACATCATTAATTTCTCACTCACACGCAATGTCTTCCCATCAGTGTGGAAGAAAGCCATCGTCATTCCACTGCCTAAAACTTCGAATCCTACCTGTCTCTCCCAATACCGCCCTATATCTATCCTTCCTATCCTATCGAAACTCATAGAATCATTGGCTCATAAACAACTTTACTCTTATCTGTCTCACCATAATCTCCTATGCCCTTACCAGTCCGGCTTCCGCTCTTCACACAGCACGGTGGGAGCCCTGCTGAATATCACGGAGGATATTCGTGGTGCTATGGATAACACCATGCTCACTGCGATGGTCTTGCTTGATTTTAGCAGTGCTTTCAACTCTGTTGACCTTGACATCCTAATTGAAACTCTTCGTGCGGTCAACATTTCTCCTACTGTTCTAGACTGGTTTCATTCTTATCTCTTCGGACGTCAGCAGTGCGTGAAAATCAACGATACATTATCGGATTGGTTAGATCTTACTGCTGGTGTCCCTCAAGGCGGCGTACTTTCCCCTTTGCTCTTTTCCATCTTCATTAATAACATTTCAAAAGTCATTTCTTCTCCCTTCCATCTGTATGCAGATGATTTACAGATATACCGACACTTTGAGCTGACCGAGTTGCATGACGCTATTGGTGCATTAAACTCGGACCTTGCTGAAGTCCAATTATGGGCTGAGTCTTTCGGCCTTCTTGTGAATCCCAGCAAATCACAGTGCATCATATTTGGCAGTAGTAGACTGAGGTGCAAAATCGACTGGACTTCAATACCTCAAGTCCAGTTTTCTGGTGTTCCAATCCCTTATTGTGATAGAGTGAAAAACTTGGGCCTAATAATGGATTGTAACATGACCTGGGTAGCTCATGTCAACGAGGTCAGCAAACGAATGCATCACTCTTTCCACTCTCTTAAGCGTCTCCAATTCTTTCTCCCATTTAGTACCAAGATTATGCTTGCTCAAACCCTTCTCCTCCCCATACTTGACTACGCTGATGTGTGCTATTTGGATGTGACTGAGGAGCAACTTAACAAACTAGAGCGTCTCCAGAATCTAGCTATTCGCTTTATTTTTGGCTTGCGCAAGCATGACCATGTATCAAACTTTCGTGCTCAACTTAAATGGCTCCCAATCCGACTTCGCCGTGATATGCACATCCTTTCCTTCCTCTTCAATATTCTTAACGACCCAAATTCTCCTCCCTACCTTCGTTCTCGTATCCAACTTCTCCCTATCCCCTCACGTTCCAGACGGTCTTGCGTCATGTCAATGCTCGACATATCAAAGAGTAAGACACGTTTTTTTTCGCACTCTTTCTCAGTATATGCCTCATTACTCTGGAACAAACTCCCTAAATACATCAAAAAAAGCCCCTCCATAACTTCTTTTAAAAAAAATTTAAAACAGTACCTTCTGTCACAAATTGGTCCTTAATTTTATCATCTGATTTACTATTTTTGAGTATTCCAAATGCATACGATTATATTTAGACTTTAATATGTATATATATATGTATGTATATATGTATGTATATGTGTATATAGTATGTATAATATGTAAGTTTTTTTATATTTATCATTATATGTGTTTTTTTTTATCTTATTTAATTGTATAATTATTTATAATTTTATCTTAAATTAATTGCACACTTTTAGTCCCGTCATATAACACTATTTCTCACTTCCTTAGGTTGGCTGGAAGAGATCTCTTCTAGAGATAAGTCCACCTTTGCCCACATTGTTCTCTGTATTATCTGTGTTACTCTGTTAATATGCAATAAAGAATAATATAATATATTTCAATCCGTTGTAATAATAGGAATGTCGCCATGTGATTAATTAACTTGCTGGCAATGACTTGTATTGGAGGGAGTGCCTCTTGTAGACTATATACGAATAGCAATTTGTACTATAGACATATACACTGTTTTGCTTTTTATATGACGAGTTTCTTAATATATTGCAATTTATTGTTAAAAAATTTAATAATATGTTTTAAAGAATATTTTACACAATTCTATGCAAAATTAAAATTAATTTAATATCCAAATGATTATACTTTGCGAGTGTCAACGAGATCTAATTTTACACAATTATCGATAAACAATTTGTAGATAGAAGGATAGACTTTTCTTAATAATATATTCTGTTCTCTGTAGCGTATGCATTACCAATGAAACGATATTGATGAAACTTTGGTGTTTTTGTGTGCACACTCGAGACTGTTTTGAACCCCCGACGCAAAAAGAGGGGTGTTATATGTTTGACGTCGATGTCTGTGGCATCGTAGCTGTCAAACGGATGGACCGATTTTGATGCGTTTTTTTTTCATTTGAAAGCCAGTTACCTTGCGGTGGTTTTTAGCTATGTTTGGTAACATCGGTCCAGCGGTGTAAGATTATCAGCTCTTTTCCAAAATGATGTAAGGCATTTTGGCGTATAATTACTCGATTAAGTGCTTCACGCGTGCCAGTGTAATCGTTAAATGACAATTAATTTGCGTAGGGGGTTTTTTAAATTTTTAAATTATATTTTATTATTTTAATTAACGTAGTACTACTAATGTGCGATTGTAGTAATAATATTTTTGGAATAACTTTTAATATGTATGGATGAACGTACTTTACCACAAATTGGTATAACTGGGACGGATCGCTAGTAATATCTTCTATACATAATATAATAAAATTCTAACTGAGTCAAATCTGTCCATTAAATATTTTTTGGAAAATCTTATTGAAATAGAAATTATTATCGATACAGAGGCCGAATCTATAGTTTTTAGAATTTTTGTCTGTCTGTCTGTCCGTCTGTTACCGCATCACAGAAAAACTACTGGACGGATTTTGATGAAATTTGGTATGGTCATAGCTGATTATTCGGGTCAACATATAGGATACTTTTTACAGCGGGAAAATTTCTCATTTCTGCGAAAAAATACAAATACTCTAATGTAAGAGTATACTAATATGTAAAACCTAAGAATTTGGTTTTTTGTCATCTGAATTGGGCGGGGCCGCGGGCAATGCTAGTCTTAAATATGATCTGATTTTTACAAGGTAATCCATACTGCATGAGAAATTCCTTAGTATATTAAAGTAATTAGCATAATTACCTTCACAATGTTTAACATAATTAATTGCATCCGTTCATGTCTTATATAAAAATTTAATTAGCTATCGCAATCAGAACTGTAATTTTACTAAACTAGACAGCAGTAAAAATTTGTGCGTAAGACCTCAATTTATGCATGATTAATGTCAATAAGATGATGACCATAACTATTTTAATGTGTATTAACACCGCCAGGTAAATTTCTAAGAAATTAATTAATTTTCTAAGAAATCTATTGTTAACTGACACGCCGGCGTGTCCGCGCTCGTGGAGGGATTAAGAAAACAGTAGGTACGTAGAGTAAAATCGATATTAATCAATCGATTATAAATAGTTTAAAATAAGTCATTTCTGGTTAAGTTGCAAATAGGTAATGCTCTAACATACACAAAGTACAAGCATTTCGAAACCAGTCACAACCTATTATAATGACGCATTAAATAACTGGTAAGAGTCACCTAAACTAACAATCTGAGCCAAGGGCGTGCGTGGGTCCGTAAATGTTGGCGCCGGCGTTCATCTAGCATAGCATTAACCTAAATAAATTAAGTTCATACATTGACAAGAGTCTTTCACTGTCATACTACCGATTGGATATTGATTTTGCATTGTATTCAGCTCTTTTAACGTCCCACTGCTGGGCACGGGCCTCCCTTCAATACGAGGGGCATCAGCCCATAGTCCACCACGCTGGCCAAGTGCGGGTTGGCGGACTTCACATGTCTTTCGAAAACTTGCTAGGTTCTGTCAGACATGCAGGTTTCGTCACGATGTTTTCCTTCACCGTAAGGCAAGTGGTAATCATGTTAGAAATGATTCGCACATGAAAATATCAGAGGTGCGAGACCCGGGATTTGAACCCGCTTCACTCGGTTTCCCAAGCGAGCGCGGTATCACTGAGCCACCACTGCCTATACTGGGCTACCACTGCCTATGATTTTGTATTAGTGATTGATAAAGTCAATTTATGTTATTACTAAAATCCTACCTTTCCTAAGCCCTTTCACCAGCGTGACCTACCGATTCTGTAATCGGTAGGTCATATTGAAATATACTAAAAACATCTCATTCAGCCCTTTTTAACGTCTCTAAACCCAGTAGTGCTACAAAGCTCCCTTCAATACGGTTAGGATTATTTTATTTTATTTATTATTCATAGTCCACAGCTCTGGTCAAGTACGAGTTAACGGACTTCACATACCTCTCGATAAAAAGCTAGTGGTAATCATTTTGAAAAATAATTAAGACATGAAAATATTAGATGTTCCAGATCTCGGAGTTTGAACCCGCGTTTATTTTTTCAAGTAAACGCGTTATTGCTGGGCTGTTACTGCTTAGAAGCATATCGGAAATATAACATATAAGTGACCTAAAAAAATAAATTATACTCGTTCTTTATGCCGTAAGCTACCTGCGTTACAAATAATTAAACAAAATCTTTTCCGCTGGTAGCAGACAGTATATAAATGGGATTTAAGTTTTGTTCTATTACATTGAAATAAAACTTTTATCTAACGATTTCATATTATAGTATAGTTTTATTATAAATGCGAATGTGCTCGAGTGCTTTTTCTTCGTTACGCTGTAATTTCTTAACAAAGTTGTGTTAAATTTTGAGTAAATATATCTATATATAACCCAGATTATATATATATACACATATATATATATATATATATATATATATATATATATATATATATATATATATATATATATATTTACTTTTCATTAACATTCCTATGATGCGGATTAAATGTAGAAGGTACAGCTCTAAAGTACATTTTAAATTATTTGAGATATTAGTATATAGTCATTCAATATTATGTTCTTTCATTATATTTATATAGGCTCATTATATATATTTATTATACACTCTTGTGATTGCTAGTTGAAAATTAAATATTTACTTTATGTTCATATTTCAATTAGCTTGAAATGCTTACGCAAACATATTTAAAGAAATTGGTTCATATATTACTAGAACAACAGCTCTTTACTTATCTTTGTAGCAATACAATAGTTTTACTTAAGTACCAGATTAGTAAACACTATTTGCAGTATTTTCTGTATGATATGAAAATGCTAGCAACCAGACAATGATAACCCTATTTTCTTATAAAATCACTTATCACGACAGCTGAAGCCAACTATAAGCTCAGACCTGTAGCTCATTGCACTTTTTCTTAATTCCTTACATCTTTATAATATTTTTATATGTTTATAAATAAAATGTGTTTGTTTGTGTAAATCCGTAAATCTCCAAAAGTTTTTCTTTGAAAAGAATGAAATTTTGACTCGTACAAATGTGTTTACACAAAGGTTTTGATGCTATTCAATTTGTGGTTAAACTCCACCCCTATTCGTCATTAAAATATACAAGCGTATTTGAGTACAGAGAATATTTACACGTCCTCCATTTACCAGGGCGGAACTGTGGTCAAAGGTTGATAATAAAATATATCTCTAAGTTCCATTACTGTTACAACTAATAACATTTCTAACTTGATTAATTTAATTCCTATGTGTGAAGTTAAAGGCAGTAAAAAATAAATTAAATGTTATAAAGGCAGGCCTCTAAAGTCTAAATCGATTGGAAATATAAAACAATCGATGCACAATATCTTAACATCGATGTCTCGCTGTCGCAGTTACGGGACCGAATAGCATAAATTGCGAATTCCTAGTGTAGGTGGAACGGTCTACAGGGAAAAGACGGCATTTTAAACCCACAAACGGCAAACCATAGCCTTATTATAAGAGTAATAAGTATGATTTTACCATAAACTCAGCGATTTTGTTGGATTTTTTACTGTTGTTATCGACATCAATCTCGTGTCGTCGAACACTTGAGTGCAATAAATTGTTTTATAATCATAGTGAAGACAGGATTGTAGGCGATGAATGATGTAGCTTGACCGTTTTGTATAATTATATTATCGATATCTTTGCGAATGTACCTCAGGCTATGATAAAATCTATTATTTCCAAAATATAATTATGTAAGATTTTATTATACACTACATTTTGCAAGTAAGAGTGCCACCACCAAAATATATAAACAAAGTTTAGTACGACTACTCATTACAGGAAGATTTAGTTTATCTTTACATTTGCTACTTAACTAACTAATTGAAAAGTATTTATAATTAACTAGCATTGCCCGCGGCTCCGCCCGCGTTCAGATGACCCAAAACCAAATTCTTAGGTTTTACATATTTGTATACTCTTACATTGCAGTTTTTGCATTTTTTCTTAGAAATGATACATTTTCTCGCGGTAAAAAGTATCTTATATGTTGGCCCGGATAACCAGCTATCACCATACCAAATTTCATCAAAATCCCTCCAGTGGTTTTTCTGTGATGCGGTAACAGACAGACAGACAAAAATTCTAAAAACTATAGATTCGGTCTCCGTATCGATAATAGAATCTATTTCAATAAGATTTTCCAAAAAATATTTAATGTACAGATTCGGCTTAGTTACAATTTTATTATATGTATAGACTATATTTTATTTCTTCACTTAAGTATTTTTTAATTTTAAACTATAGGTACTTAATTATCAATTATTCATCGTTATCTTCACGCTAGTTCGTTGACTTCTTTGACTTTAAGCGGTCGGTGGCGCTTCGTATTTTTTTTTCATACATTTTATAGACATGTTTTAACTCAATTAAAATTTGTAGGAACTCAAATTGCCTTGTTTTAATTATACCTTCATAAAGTAATAATGCTTTATAATGCCTTAATTATTAATAGTACAATACTGGCTACACTGTATGTGAACTTAAGTTTGATCCCCAGTCAAAGCTACGAGTAAAATCTAATCTTAGTCTATGAATTCACTGAATTAATTGAATCATAAATGTATTACTAGAGGATGTATAAGAAATTATACTTATTAATCCCAGACAGACTAATCTGTGGCAAAATGTGATTTTAAATTTACTTAGAGTCACCAGCTTGCTATAAAACGTAAAAAATAAAAGTCACTCGCAATGTGCAAAGTTTCGTCGTCGTAAATACTTTCACAGCTTGAATAGTTAAATGATTATATGGTTCGGTACGATAAGTGGTGTTCTAAGTGTTTTACTTCAATTTCCGCTCGTTAAGCCATTCTTGTGTTCATTTTTAGTATCAGCAGATTCCCTAGTTGGTGAATTATTAAAATTTATTTTACACTTTAAAACAGCACTTAAGGCTATTTAAATCGACATAATAATGTAACAAATAAATTTGTTTATCATTTATTGAAATGATATTTATGTATGTATATAAACGTAGATCTCATTAATACAATATGATAACAAAATTTAAATGTAGTGTTTATTTAAAATATCATTCTAGGTACATAAAACGTTTATATGTCGTAAGTATCGTGATAGAGACACTTAAAGATCTTGTTAATACAAATTGTAACTTGCGATGACATCGAACTTTCGGTCTACATAGTTTGAGAACACGCATACTTTGACGGTATACATCGATAGTTTAATACGATAAAATTCCAAGCGCTCATTTATCTCTTTAGCTTCCTCCATTGACTTACGAGTGTTTATTACATTATGATATGAACAATAAATAAAATATACATAACTAGCATTGCCCGCGGCTCCGCCCGAGTTCAGATGACCAAAAACCAGTCTTAGGTTTTACATATTGGTATACTCTTACATTACAGTTTTTGTGTTTTTTCTCCGAAATAAGATATTTTACCGCGGTAAAAAGTATCGTATATGTTGACCGGAATAACCAGCTATCATCATAACAAATTTCATCAAAATCTGTCCAGTGGTTTAAAAATCTAAAAAACTATAGATTCGGCCTCAGTATGGATAATAATATCTATTTCGATTAGATTTTCCAAAAAATATTTAATGTACAGATTCGACTTAGTTACAATTTTATATATGGCTAGAATTACGTTATGTAGTATATAAATACACTCTAATCTATATATCTATTATATACATACAATAAAAGTATAACGCGTAGTGATCGTTGTCTGTACATGAAAGATATTTTAGAAAAACTATTACTGGAGGTCTTTATCAACGCAATAGAACCCAAAACCAATCATTTTTAGAATTTTTGTCTGTTTGTCTGTGCGTTTGTGCGCGCTAATATCAGAAACGGATAAACTGATTTGGGTGCAATTTTCACTAATGTATTGTTGTAAGCTTCACTTAACATTTTGTATTTGTTTTATTTCAATCGGTTCATAAATAAAAAAGTTATGTCAATTTAAAGAATCACCTATCTTATTGAATACCATACAATAATAATAGAATGGGTTATATGATAATGATTTTTATTTTATAGTTTAGGAAGTTATAAGTCAATAAAGTAAAAGATATTAACATAGATATATAAAAAAACGATCAGATAGTGATTTAGCGTTACATACATACATATTTCTGGCTTCATATTGGTGTAATTAAGGATGTTCTCAAATATTTGAATGAGTCACCAAAGATAACAAGATAGAATAAATAGTTTTCAATAATTTATATATTTTAAAGAATTTTTAATTCCCTCTTTCCGGTTAAATAAAATTATTAATGCGTACATATATTTGTGTATAATTTTTTTGTTTATTCTTTTTAATTTGTAGTTTCACAAGAGAAATTCGGTCTCAACTTATATGTATGTACTAGCGAATTACCCCCGCTTCGCTCGGGTCCGTCCCTAAGTACGATTTAACGTTTGGCTCAGTTTGTAGTGACCCTGCTTGCTGTGTCAGCGGTCGCGGGTTCGAGTTCCGCTGGGGGCATTCGTTTGTATGATGAGCACGAATGTTTGTATTCCAGTCATGGGTGTTTATATTTATAATATGTATGTATTTAAAATTATACATGTATAGTATATCAAATATCTGGTATCCATGACGCAAGCCTCGTAGCTTACCATGGAATTAGATGGCGCTGTGTATTAATGTCCCAACATATATATTTATTATTATTTATTCATTATTTTTTTTTGGCGGAATCCTAATTATTTTTCTAAAACAAAAGTAGCGTAAGTTACTCTTTCTAACATCAGTTATCTGCCAGTAAAAGTAACGTTAAAATCAGTCCAGCCATTTCGGAGACTTGCCGGAATAGACGCAAAAATTTTAAACATTGTGCTTTTCTTATAATATGTACCATATATCTTTCATATAAATTTAGTAAAAAATTGTTAATTTGACATTACAAACAGACAGTTCAATTTTATTTATCTGTATAGATAGTTAGTACCGTTTGATTTTAGCCTGAATTTAGCTTTAACAGAGCCGAGGCTCTAATAAAAATATATCCTTACGAATTTAACCATGGCAGCTAATCTCATAGATACTAAGAAACTCTGCAGGACATATTACATTAAAAAAACTCAACTCCTAGCGGTTACTGAACGATTTCATCATAGAAAAATCCAATAACTATATTTGGCGGAGAATAGTCAAACCCAGTACCTCCAAATCTATAGCCCTACATACTAGCCCCTACACCTACGAGGTAGTTGAGGATTATAATATCTAGTTTATAGTATTATTTATTGATTACGGAAATGAATTTAGGCTGAGCACTTAACTGGATCAACATCCGGTCGCAAAGACATTCATTAGGAATTTTTTTCTTGTTAGGTAAATATATGCTAATCTAGTTATTTGCGATTCCGCTAGTAATAAATTAGCGAGTTCTTTAATATACATAGTTAATGTAAAGATTTTAAAAATTAGTGACTTTCATTTATTTATTATATGAAATTATACGAAAATTGGCCATTTACGGCGGAAATATTGACCCTAGATATTGGGATTAAATATAACACTTTACTCGTATTATATCATTTATACGAGAAAGTGTTTTTCATTATATTACTTAAGTCTTTAAATTTATACAATATGATGATGTTCTCCTAGACGATTCCGGCTACGGCGGCCAATCTCATTGAGACTAGCCAACTGCGCAGGAAATATTATAGTGCACATGTGTACGCGCAGACACAACGTGCACTCTCTATTCCTGTCACTCTCATACTCCGGTGGGACGACTGCTCGACACGACCAGTGGGAGTTAAGGCGCAGGACCGACGGCTTTACGTGCTCTTCGAGGCACGGGGGTGAATCACCGCCAACTTCCCAACTCCGGGCTCCAACTGAGACTTAACTAAACTTGGCCCGATCCGGGACTCGAACCCAGGACCTTCAAGCAGCCGTATATACTAGCTACTACACACCCAAGGCAGTTCTACAATATACAGAACTCTCGTTAATGCAAGTTTAATTCGCTATTGCTCTATTTTTCTTGTTCCTTCTTCTGCATTCCCAGCCAGTAGCTTCTTTATGGACCGTCAACATTGCTGTTAAGTGTGCATATATTATTATAGTTTATTCTGTTTATTTACATTGTGAAGACATAAAAATACAATCAAATATACATATGTATGTAGTGGCTAGTACAGTAATCTAAACTTACACGTTTCCGATATTTAAATTTTACTATTATGAAACGACGAGCGGTCCAAACCAATAGCTAGAATACATAGTGTTGTGACATAAAACGTGTAGTGGTTTGCATTATGTTAATTCTACAGCCACTTCCGTTGTACGGAACCCGTTAATTGCATTTAGGTGTTAGTGTGCAACTTAATTATAAAGTAGACTTAGGAGATAATGATATTCAATACGGTACAATACTTCGGTCTTTAATAAATACTATTGACTTACCTTCACTTCGTTTTCATGTGGCTTTGGTATTTATATTGTTACTAGCATTGCCCGCGGCTCCACCCGAGTTCAGATGACCAAAAACCAAATTCTTAAGTTTTACATATTAGTATACTCTTACAATGCAGTTTTTGTATTTTTTCTCAGAAATGAGATATTTTTCCGCGGTAAAAAGTATCGTATATGTTGACCTAGATAACCAGTTATCATCATATCAACTTTCATCAAAATCCCTCCAGTGGTTTTCCCGTGATGCGGTAACAAACAGACAGACAGACAGACAAAAATTCTAAAAACTATAGATTCGGCCTCTGTATTGATAATAATGTCTATTTCAATAAGATTTTCCAAAATATATTTAATGTACAGATTCGGCTGTTACAATTTTATTATATGAATAGATTAGCAACTTTAACCTCGCTTCGTTCATTTGCCTTTACATGTTTAACCATAGCTTATTTATACGAGCTCGTAGCAGGTTAAAATAGTCAATTATTATACAAAATTTCAATCATTGTCTAGCTGTTTAAGCGTAAAAGAGTAACAAATATACCCACATGTGAAAGATTTCGCTATGATAATATTCGATATTATACAAGCTGGTAGGGCTCATTAGCATCCGGCAATCCAGCCAGGCGTGAAGCCACGAAATACACTGGGAAGAGGCCGACTTCGGTGGGCAGTGTGAATTGCGAGGTGCTGCTAGTACTTCTCTGATAGCAGAGTCGAGCGTGGCAGCAATCCCCATGGTTTTAAGTTATTTAAGTTATCCCACGACAACCCGTTAAACCGGAAGAGTTTTTGTTGGGTTTTAGTTGGTTGCTGGCTTCTCCTGGCGGTGAGTCTAATATAATCACTTATAGAAATGCAAGTGGTATGCGGTAATACATTTCCCAACGTTAAAAAAAAGTCTATCCGTGTACAAATTAAAAAAATCTGGCCAGTCATTTTAGCGCAAAGTACCAAATATAAACCTACATACAAACTGTGGTTTTTATATTAGTAGTATGATGTTATACGAGTTTAAGCATATAATTGCTTGTTAGGAATTCGAAGGGGACAATTAAATGATGGTCCAAATGTAGTTTCGCCCACGCTGCGTTTAAATTTTAAAGCTCAAGCTGTTAATGAGTGCGATATGATCGAAGTTTATGAAACTATTCAAAGAATTTGTTAACATTAATATGTAAATTAATTTATATGACCAATAAAATCGACATGATTAATAATAATTTACACTAGATGTCATTGACCGATTTCAAAAAAGGATATGTTATAATATTTTTTAATGACTTCATAAATGATAAGGTGGATCCTTTGTGGTGGTGGAGGACTTCGCGATACTCGATTCGTCTATATGTTTTTTGTCAGTTTGTGACCCTACTTGCTGTGCTAGACGTCGCGGGTTCGGGTCCCGCGGGAGGCATTCATTTGTGCGATGAGCACGAATGTTTGTATTCCAGTCATTTGTGTTTATATTTCTAATATTCATTTATTTAACATTTATAATGTGTAGCGTATCCATAACACAAGCCTCGTAACACAAGCCATGGAACTAGATGGCGCTGTGTTAATCTTCTGCAAAAAATAGTATTATATGTTTATCAAAATCATTGTATCTTATAGTTTTTTTTTTCATTTTATATAATTTTATTAAATTAACTTTTGCTACACTTAACACTATTTTATATATGTCGGTACCTAAGACTGAAATATGTAACTTACAAAACTGAATAACATTTTAAAATGTTCACATACGAGTATGATATAAGTTATGTAGAATGCAAATATCGATTCGACTAAACGATTTGTCATTATGCCATGTGATGGACAGAGGACACCCATTCGATTGTTCCTTGATGAAGCATTCAATGCCATTCCCAATTGATTTATACGGCCATTGTGAGGTCATCTCTCTAATTATACAATAAGATCACCGCATATGGAGAAATTACTCTAAAAGCATAACTACAGTTTGGTTATTTCTATAATTAAATCGCGTAGAACTAAGAATTTGCCTATACACTTTGTCGGAATACTTTGAAGATTTGTTTGTTTAAAAATAACTCAAACATGAAAATTAAAGTAGAGAGATAGTAATATCTTATCATTTAAAACATTTTTTCAATTCTTTAAACTAGCGTGCGCTTGTAACTCTTAAACATGAAAATCGTTTACATATTACGGTCGCAGTCTTCCTCTCGCTTTGTTGTGGATTTTTTACTTTTTTTTGGTTAAGGTGCATTTTTGTATTGAACTAAGTTATAAGCAACAAGAGTAATAAAGACGGAAACTTTTCATATGACTTCAGAATATTGCAAAAAATTACTGAGATAAGGTCTGTAAGGTTGCATTTTTATATATTGAGTGTTTTAATAGAAAATAATATATTTGATTATTTTGTAATGATTTATGTGTAAGGCATATACTTATGTGACCTTGGTCGATAGGAATGTGTTTTAAAAAAAATAAAAAAGGGCGCGGATATTCATTTGTTTTCCCGCGCTTTTGCTCAGAGATGTCAGTACCATAGAGTATATTGCTACATATATAAAGTCAGTACCGCCCTGTAGGTCACTACGAATTGTTTGTAATACTGAAAATTATGATTATTTTGTAACTCACTGACGTTTATAAAAGTACTGAATATAAGAATATAAGCAAGGAATATCTCGAAGTTTTATTAGGGAGCTTACAGGTCTAAGGACTACATATCTAAGGATTCTACTAAGAGTGCGACTAAACTTACGGACTTATTAGTGCAAGTAGGTACTGCGATAGTTTTAATATTCCGTTTTTCTTTTTCATACCTATATTTCCAACGACTCATCACTTTCTGATAAGTGGTAGATTAAATATTTGTCTTGCACTAGATATGAATCCGCGACTAACTTATTGTTAGTAGGCTGGATATCGCATGATTCACATCACATGAATATGAAAAAAAAATTCTAATGAGAATCGTTATTTTTCAGGATTCCTGCACTATGTCAAGCGGGAGTTGTTCAGGGCCAGGTGTTTGCGGGGGCGCCAGGAGGCGACCGCCGCCACCCCCCGAGCCGGCACTCTCTCTTGCAGCTGATCTAAGCGAGTTAAGCCTGGACCAGGGGTATCACACTTTAGCTGATTGTGGTCCACCTAGAAGAAGACGAGATAATACGCTTACTGATGCGTTGTGGTTGAAGATATTGTCATACCTTGAGGTAATTTTTTTTGCTATTTAAACAAAACATGATTTTATAGAATATGGGAATATCATACCTTGGGGATGTGTGATGGCTTCCAGGCTATTTTAATGTTACTTACAAAAAAAGAAAAAAAAGCACTTTGTATATAATATATATCATTGTAATAATATAATGCTCAATTTTTTTTTTGGAATTTAAATAATATATTTTCACACTTTTCAGTTTCAAAATTTCAATAAACATGTCAAGTGATATCACGAGTTCCTGCAAAATAAAAAATGTATATAGTTTAAACTAACTGTTATTTACCGCAATGCTGCGTCATTTATACCTGAACTTTATATTACGTATTTCAGCATCATATATCCATGCAGTACTTACAACATACCATCAATATTCTCATATAATTCTTATACCTTTTCCCGTGAGAGTATTTTTTGCAAGAATTAAATAACAATTATGCATAGTTTTATACCTTCAGCATTTCCACAAACATTTTTAAACTGATATCTGCTTTTATGGATATTATAATATCATAAATATTAAATAAATAAAAAAATAACATTTATAATTGTGTGAATTAGACCATCAATCACAGTCCTATCAGTCTCTTTAGTATTAGCATCCAGCAATTTCGGAGTTTGGTTTGGATTTTATAAAAGCCCTGTAATGGAATCGGAAATTAGGCTGCTCGTAAAAGCGAACGAAATTTTGTATAAAATTTTCTAAGTATATACACCCTTTATTATACCACCCTATAACACCCTTTCTTTTCTTGAAACATAATGTTTCCGTAAAATGAGATAAAACTTAGAATAGCATATTTTTAACTGTTTATATGTCAGTCCTATTACTTTGTTACAGAACTTTTTTAATTTTTACCCTTTCTAAGAATTCTTTCTTACAAGAAGTTTAACTCGTTGTTGGAATATCAAATTAAGTCGGTTCAAACATCAAAGAAATATATTTAACTCCTAGAATCTTTAAAACAAGGGTAATTTACTTTGAAAATTTCAATCAGAAGAGAATATGAATAAAAGAAACGATTAGCTAATTAAAGAATCTTATTTCTAAGAACTAAGTGTATTATTTTTGTTATACAGTTAAAAAAACCACCTTCATTTGTTAATTTGTTAAAAAATCTTATATAAAACATTTTCGATGAAAACCTATAATATTTTTATCTATCTTTTGCAGGTATCTGATCTATGTCGTATGTCGAGGGTATGCAGGAGGTGGTCGCGGTTCGTCGCCAGGCTCACGGCCAGGCCGGAGCCGTGGCGGCGAGTTCGAGCCGCGGGCCCTTTAGAGGTGGCAGCTCGGTGCGCGGGCGCAAGAGCTGGCCCTTGCGTTAGCGCTGTAAGGGAATGGCGTTCTAAAACTTGTGCGGTATGTACTAATTTGTGCTTAGTTTTGAGTCGTTTTGCTGTGGCTTTGATTAAACTGAACGCCATATATGATACTTGTTTTAATAATTTTTAACAGCAAAATATAACGGAGGATTTATTCTCTGTCTTTTCATGTAAGAAATGTATGAAATTATATTATATGCAATACTCTTAATTTGTTTTTGTTTTTTTTTTGATAAATGTCATTTATTTTGAGGTAAACATAATTAAAAATAAATGTATTAATAAATATTGACATACAAAATGTGCTAGTATTGAGATAAAATATTGTGGAATAGCTATAATGTTTTAATAGACAGTATTTTTCTTATTTGGTTTCTAAAAGAGCAAATGTTGAGTTTGACGACGGCTCTTTTAAGCGAAAGTAGCTTCCAAGTCGGCGATAGCGTCGTCATGGACCGATTACACTATCTTTCAACTATTCAAAAGTGCTTATATAAATCTAATATAATAAAGTAAATTTTCTTTTCATTTTTATTTAATACTAGCATTGCCCGCGGCTCCGCCCGCGTTCAGATGACCCAAAACCAAATTCTAAGGTTTTACATATTAATATACTCTTACATTGCAGTCTTTTATTATTATTATGTATAGATTATAAAAAGTAGCAAACATTATTTTTATTGAATTATTTTTATTATTTTTATTAAACTTATTCTTCTATCTCTACAGCAAAGTAGTAATATATTTTTATCGTTATACATAACAAAAAATATACATATCATAAATATTTTTACATACATAATATTTGCATGACACTCGAATGACTTTTACAATTGCAATTTGAATTACATTACTTTTTTGTATATGTACTCTATATATTTTTTTATAAATATATAATATTTACAGGTGACGGTGGCCGGTAGCCAGCTGATAGCAGCTACGTTTAGAAACCTGACGCACTTAGCACTTACAAGTTCTAGCACTATGGATGCTAGAGCTCTGGCCCCACTTATTACAGATTTAGTGGATCTAAGGCATATAGATCTTACTGGTCAGTCATTTTCTTTATCCTGAAACTTTTTAGTTAAGTATAATACAAAAAAATAAAAAAACGTGTATTTTAAATTGTTATTATTGAAATTTTATTCGCCACAGTGACAATTTTTACTGTCTATACGAATATTATACAGAGGTTTTTTGTTTGTTTGTTTGTTTGTACTTTGTATGTTGCTGGGAAAGACAAAGGATAGTTTTTACCTGGAAATCATCCCTTAAAGGTGTGAAAAAGGGGGAAAGAAGTTTGTATGGGGAAGCAACCTAGGGACGAACCCGAGCGAAGCGAGACTGGGTTGCTAGTCTTATTATATATAGAAAGATGTTGTAAGTTTATTTTAAAAGAAAAACATTGGGTACCCATAAATATATTGTATAGTGTCTTATCAGGTTCCATAGCATCACTTCCATGATCAAAAGAGTTGAATCGTGTTCATGAATCAGAATGTAAATTCAAATTTTCTAATTAAATCAGTTAAATAGGTCACGAAAAGTAGGCCACAAAACTTTAGTTTACAGGAGTCAATGTTTTGTTACAACTAATTTTTATTTTAAAGACGTTTCGACTTCAAAATTAATAATGCGCCTCACAATTTTCAATATTTATTTAAGTTTTCAAAACTCATATCGAAGTTCTTATAAATTATTCCTGCGAATAATCGTGAAATGTTGAACATTAGATGCCGGAGTATAGCTGATAAAATATTTCGTCTCTGGCGTTGATATGTTAGACAAAGATCTGATGTAAAAAGCGTAAGCTTAATGGAGAAGCTTCAACTTTTTTTAATGTTTTAATTATAAAAATATAAGTAAAATATAACAAAAATATAAAAGAATTATTAAAATATCTCAACAAATGAGAAAGTTATGAAGCTTTAAAGTTGCGCTTGTAAGAATACGTAAGATGTAAAAAAAACCACTGTTTCATTAGTTTTGATCTAATTATAATTCGATTGCCTTAAATATGATATTAACAACATCATGAAACTTCTCCATTTTTAATAAAGTTGAAATGGCCGTAGCAAAAATTTGTGGTAATCCTTATAATGATTAAATTAAAAGAGTTAAAGAATGTAGAGTTTAGTTGATTTTATGTTAATTTTGTTGTTTTCTTTAATATAAAGTTTTTAGCGGTTGTATCATAGACTATATGTTTATACTAGCACTAAAAGTTGTTTACCGAAATTTATGTCAGGTATTTAATATTTAATTATAATGTTAAACTCGATTCCAAAGTTTGCATTAGAGAGTGCGGTACATATTTAGGATTTGAATTTTAAAATTATGTGCTACTAGCAAAACCCGCGGCTTCGTTCGCGCTAAAAGTACAAAAAAAAACTCAAAATACTAGGTTTTATACAAACTTTCATCCCCTATTTTACCTCCTTATGGGATGAATTTCGAAAAATGCTTAAAATTTATTAATTTAATTATATTAAAGAGCATTAATACCAACTTTCAAGTAATTCTGGTCGCAAGAATTTTTTTGGGATCTATTATAACGTGTTTTTCCGTGGGAATGTTATAATCTCCCGCAGTAAAATGTATAGCCTATATCACTCTTCAGCCCTTCAACTATCTCCACGTAAAAAATTACGCCTATCTGTCACTCTGTTTCGACGTGAAAAAAGGATAAACAAACAAACAAACCACTTTCATATTTATAATATTAAGTATGGATGATGTATCACATTAAACTATACAATCTGGACGACTGAGCCACGCTCGGTGTTTATGTGTTGGAAAAGACATAAAAATTGTATTTTTTCGGAAAAAAACCTATACGAAATAAATTAATGTATATTACAAGGATTGATCATTTAATATTATAAGATTCTCTCTCTATCTTCATTATTTGATCGTACGTTTGTTAAAGGATTGATATAAAATGTCCAAAATTAAAATTTCTAGATTCATTTAAATATTATTGAAAATGTGTGTATTATTAATAAAGAGAATATAATGTGTATGTACGGTAAAGTGACGGTATTAGGTATCATAAGTTGATTTTATTAGTAACAGTTGAATTAAATGATATTTATCAATACTAATATTATAAATGTTAGACGACACGTTTGGCTCAGTTTGTAGTGTGTCCACTTGCTGTGCCTACGGTCGCGGGTTCGAGTCCCGCTGGGGGCATTCATTTGTGTGATTATCACGAATGCTTGTATTCCAGTCATGGATGTTTATATTTATAATATGTATGTATTTAAAGTTATATATGTGTAGTGTATCAACTATCTGGTATCCATAACACATGCCTCGTAGCTTGAGTCGCTAGTTATACAGATGTACGGATATAGAACTATTCTAGGTTTACCTCACCCCAGCATCGAATTCGTAACTAATGACATGATAAGCTATACTAGTAAAATTATTATAAAGAGCAATAGTGAACGTCTACGCAAATGTTTTCTCCACTAACATGAAAATTTCAATTTCGCTTTTGGCTTTGGGAGCCATGTAACTTCTTAAGCCGCCGGTCTCGATTGTTATCGATTGATAGAAGTCACCTTAATTAAGGCTTGTCAAAAGCCCTTGGGTGGCCTGACAAACTTTGATGTCAGGGGTCAGAGTACAACTACCCGAAAAACAAATAAATTAATATTCACTAAATAAATATCTTTTATATATATAAATATAAATAAAGTTTTAACGTTGACATTATATGTGTTGATAAAACGTGAATTGAAATCAAATCTAATGTAATTATACTTTATTCAAATAGACTTTTACAAGCACTTTTGAATCGTCAATTTTATTTTTTTAATTTAAATTAAATTTCAGTATAGTCAGTCCGTGAGGAGTCTACCGCTAGAAATGTAACGTTTAAAGAGTTTAACTTATTATACTAGCGAATTAGCTCTTTCGTTCGGGTGGTCCTAGATGGTCTAAAGGACATACATATACAGATTGTGTACAAGCTTTCGCATATATAAATATAATAGATTATATACATTTATTGTCTTATTGTAAATGCGAAAGTTTGTTGGTTTGGTAATGTGTGTACGAAGCAATTTATAAATCAATGACGTGATTTTTCTAAAGATATAGTTTATGGCCTGAAGAATAACAGCTACTTTGCATCAAGTACTTGAACTGGTTCTCGTATAAAACCGACTTCCGGATACTAAAAAATAAAAAAAATGCTGAAAGGGGGTTTCATTTACTATAGATCAGATATTTTCGAAGTTGGTGCCATCCGATGTAAAGCAAAAAAACAAAACTATTTCGATATGTATGAATACATCACAAATGGATGTTTATTAATATTTGAACTATAATTAAACTTCGTAAAAAATAATACTGTAAAATAAACTGTGATTTCTAATTAATTTAAATCGTGTGTGAATTTTGCAACACCTTAATAACCTTTAACTTGCCATATTTACTTATAAGATATTAATATCTTAAAGTACAGTAACAAGTGCAAGCGAAGTAAGGGCAGATTATTAGTTTTACAATATTTATGAACTCAAGGCTCGAATGCTTTGTAGTTATTGGTAGTGACGGATTGACCGATATTATCGTTTCGTTCTTATACATACAATGTTCATCAAATTCATATTTGAAGATATTGACAATACCGCCACTTCGTTCGAGACTGGGTATTTTTATTCAAATCTATACATATAATAAAATTCTGAGTCGAATCTGTACTTTAAATATTTTTTGGAAAATTTTATTGAAATAGACATTATTACCAATATAGAGGCCGAATCTATAGTTTTCAGAATATTTGTCTGTTTTTCTATCTGTAACCGCATTACGAGAAAACTCTGGACAGATTTTGATGAAATTCGGTATGATGATAGCTGTTTGTCCCGGTCAACATATAGAATACCTTTTACTGCAGGAAAATATCTTATCTACGAGCTAAACGTTAACTTATATCACTTAAAAATAGTGTATTTTAAAGATTTACAATTGGTTTTCAGTTTTTATAGAGATTATTCTTTATACAACAATGAACAATTTTTGTATATAACAATAGAGTAGGACTATAGCTATTTTTTTTATATAATGGTATAGCTATTTTTATAGAATTAAGTTTATCTTTTTTTACAGGTTGTCCAAATGTTGATTGGCCAGAATGGGCGTGGCTTGAAAGTCGTCTGGCGACGAGGAGACCCCCCATAGAATACATAGACCTAACTGATTGCAGTGCGGTCACGGATGCAGGGCTGTGCGCTTTACTGCATACTTGTCCTTCGCTGCAATATCTCTACCTCAGGAGATGTACTCTAGTCACAGGTAAATATAAAAATTGTATAATCTATACATATTTATTATAATACAATTCTAAATGAGTCGAGTCTGTCTGTACATTAAATATTTTTTAGAAAAATTTGTTGAAACAGTCATTAATATCGATACAGATGCTGAATCTATAGTTTTTATAATTATTGTCTGTCTGTCTGTGACCGCATCACGAGAAAACCACTGGACAGATTTTGATGAAGTTTGGTATGATAATAACTTGTTATCCGGGTCAATATATAGCATACTTTTTACTGCGGAAAAAAATCTCATCTCTGAGAAATCACTACATAGTATAAAACAACGTCGCTTTCTCTGTCCGTATATCCCTATGTATGCTTAAATCTTTAAAACTACGCATCGGATTTTGATGCGGTTTTCTTAATAGATAGAGTGATTCAAGAGGAAGGTTTTAGTATATAATTTGTTAAGTTTTTGTATACATTGGCTAAAATATAACGATATTTGTTGGAGGTGTCGGAAAAAATAAGACGTCCGGGAGCTTTAAACGAAAATGCTGCCTAAACCCTTTGAGATATAACAAAATAATGTATGGTGGAATTGTGTATCTTATATAGGTCTACAAAAAAGTCAGCGATGGCATATGTCTATCTCTTAAGGATAACATACTATATCCATTTTAATTTAAGACATACCTAGGGACGAACCCGAGCGAAGCGAGGGTGAGTCGTTAGTGACTAGTGTACATATACTATCTTTTCTTTTGTATACAACAATAAAAAAAGAATTATGGCACACGCTTGTTTACAAATATAAAGATAATAATTAAAATTTTATATATATTGTATTATCTGTAAGTAGGAGAGTTATCATTACGTACATTATTTCTTGTAGCATAAAATTGAATACTTATCTTTTAATAGCAAATAATTACCTAACGCCAATAAACTATAATTTTTTAGGTTTTTGCTCTCCGATTGCGTAATTTATATTTTTGTGTAAATTTAGTTTTAGTTGTTAATGTTTTTTGCGAAACTGATATGATTTTAATAGATGCATATGTATGTATAATTAATTACCTTGTATGAATTCGCAGTGCACAGGAAAATCATACATGGTTTTTGTTGCGCTGTTTGTGTTTTGGTTAGTGTGTAAACAAAAGTCTCGGATAAAAAAAATAAAAAAAAACGTAAAAAAATCATAGTATTTACTAATTTTTATCAAAATATGTTTATCGTATTACGCATTGTTGTTACATTAACATTCAAATATCCAATTTCGCCAGAAATTGAAATTTCTTTAAAAGACAAATACACGCACCCACATATTCACGGAAACAAACACACACACAAACTAGGATACCGTCAATAACTCCAAGTCCAGATACTGTTCGATGGAAACTGACATCGGATTGAATATTCAAAGAGATTCAGAGAACCCTCGCGTGAATGGTAAAACACTTATAGGATAATGAAATTCCTGTTACAGATGCAGGAGTCAGATGGATACCTTCGTATTGCGCTCTCAAAGAACTTAGTGTATCTGATTGCACCGGAGTTACAGACTTCGGGCTATACGAATTGGCTAAGTTGGGACCGGCGTTACGATACTTGTCTGTAGCTAAATGTTCTCAGGTATGACTCAATCAATATTACGTTAATTGTATAATATATAAAACACAAGCGGAACCCGCGGCTTCGCTCGCGCTAAAACTAAATAAAATTCTCTAAAAAGTTAGTTTCATACAAACTTTCATTCCATATTTTACCCCCTTATAAGATGAATTTTAAATGATGATGATGAATTCTGAAACAAGTATTTATTTAATTTTATTGAAGAGCATTAATACCAAGTTTTAAGTAACTCTTATCATAAATATTTTTTGGATTGTATTATAAAGTGTTTTCCCGTGGGAATTAGGTAAACTCCCGCGGTAAAAAGTAGCCTATGTCACTCTCCAGCTTTCCAACTATCTTCACACAAAAAATCACGCCAATCTGTCACCCCGTTTCGACGTGAAAGAAGGACAAACAAACAAACAAACACACTTTCATATTTATTATATTAGTATCGATTTGAAACTTAGCACGTTATTTTATATAAATTAAGTTTTATTATGTCAGTTTTTTTGATGTAGCTATTTTGTAGTTCGAGTTCAATCTTTGATATATTGTACGCTAGAGAAATAATGAACACATTTAATTTTTTTTCATTTTTATATAGGTTTTTTAAGGAATAACGTTCTGTTCGTAAATGTTCAAAATTTTATCGATGTTAGTTAGTGGCAACTATAATATCTTTTTGGGTTATATATTCATACTAATTAAAAATCCGACTAAATTGACTGACAGACAGTCTACAGTCTGCGGGAACCTTTAGAATATTTTCCATTATTCGTTGTCACGAGTAAAGTTCGATGATGTTCGAAATCTTTCTATAATCTTAATAAGTTATTTACATTCAACGTATTTTACGTGTTTTATCATAATTCCATATGTATTTTTATAAAATTGATAGTTTAGACGATTATTTATACTTAGAGCGGATAATCATTCATTTGATAAAAGGATTTAGAGATTAAATTCAGACAGGAAAGCTTAAAATAACTCAGTCCCTTAGGTTTACGAATACATTGAGCTTGAAAATAAAATATTTTAATTTAAAATTTAATTTAAAATTTAATATTTTTTTATTCAGCATTAAATTATTACATTTTTTTACTGAACGTCACGAGTCTACTACCATATCGTAAATATCAACTTAAATACTATAATATCATAAATTAGCTTTGGCCCCTAATTTTTTCTCGCATGCCAATAAAATTTGTGGTATATATTATAATGGCGTAGCTTTGTGTTAGTGAAAGAAGTATAATTTTAAATTTAGTTAAGTATGGTTCAAGATTATTTTATATAAACAAATTTTGCTTTCTTTTTAACGTTTTAGGTATAATATTATTTTATTAAGTTTGTATTTATTTATCTTCAAAGGACATTTGGCGCTATTACCTTCTTCCCCGTACAAACTTCCATCCTCCTTTTCACCTCCTTAACTATTTCCATACCAAATTTCACCTAAACCGGTTCAGCAGATTAAGCGTGAAAAGGTAACAAACAAACACACAGATAGAGTTACGTTCGCATTTATAATATAATATTATATTAGTATGGATTTCTGTTAGGTATCGGATTCAGGAGTTAGCACGTTAGCGAGACGATGCTACAAGCTGCGGTATCTAAACGCGAGAGGCTGCGGAGCGCTCGGAGACGACGGCGTGGAAGCGATCGGTCGAGGGTGTTCCAGATTACGAGCGCTCGATCTTGGCGCTACTGACGTATCCGAAGCCGGGCTACAGGTAATATTCATTATAAGAAGTACAGAACTTGATTATATTTTTGGCCTAGACTCTTAGAGGCCCTACCGGGCGCGTCCCCAGGTGGCGGATAGGGGAATGCCACCCGCTTAGGGCGGCGGGTGGTACCGGAGAAATCCGGCGCGGACCAAATGGCTTGGGTGGGGCCGCTCGTCTAGGACTCGAGCCGAAGACGTTGCGGCCACCGGTGGTGGGACCGCTTGGTCCCACAACCGGATGATGGGTGCCGGTTGCGGGACTGTGGTCGCAGGCCCGCATCCGGCGGAGGAGTAGGCCGCGGCGTGAGAGGAGTTCCGGTATTTCGGTGCGCCGTTCTCCCTACCTTCCGCGGCCTAGACGGGGCCGCCACCGTTTGATGGCGGACGCGGTGGGGCTGCAGGGGAAGAGGAGTGTCGGTGTTTCGTTGCCGCTCTCCCTGTCCTCTGCAGCCGATTGGAGGTGGCCCACTTCGGTGGGCGGTGGTCAGGTTTAATGGGGCTGCTCCGGGTACCTCTCTGGCGTAGCAGAGTTGACTGTGGAGCAGCCCCATTGGTTTGGTGGTCTGCCTAGCGCTTAGGCAGACCTGCCGCCGGGGCGCCGTAGTAGTTATGCGCAAGCGATCCTGCGGCGTCCCATTAAGGCGGAGGGGAGGGGAATGTTGGGTTTTAGTGGGTAGTACCGGCTCTTCTAGCCGGTGAGCCCCACATCACCACCTGGGGGATCAGGTGGTATGCGTAAATGCATTTCCCGACATAAAAAAAAAAGACTCTTAGAGGCTAGCATGTACGGTTACAAATCCGAACTCGAACACAGGATATTCGAGTCTCGGATAGGGCCAAGTGTTGTTATTTAGCATAACTGTTAAGAGATTCTCTATCTATAGCCATGATTGGACTTCAAACATTCGTACTCATCATACAAATGAATGCCCCCAGCGGGACTCGAACCCGCGATCGCTAGCCCAGCAAGTAGGATCATTACAAAGTGAGCCAAACGTTTCCTCAAATAATAAACAGCACAATGTTTTTTTTAAAAGTACGGAAATTCAAATTGATCTGCTTAATACAAGTAAAATACCAAACTTCAACCAATGTAACGTAATGTTCCACTCTAATTGGATCGCAAACGAAGACATTTATTTATGTTTGACAAATAGTGACTCTGACCACACTACAAACGGATATACGTCAGCGAAAGTGCGATATTTGTAATGGTTGACAATATTCACGTTCTAAAATAGATCGAAATGAATGTTTTAGAAAATCAAATTGACGACACGTTTGGCTCAGTGTGTAGTGACCCTACTTGCTGTGCTAGAGGTCGCGGGTTCGAGTCCCGCTGGAGGCCTTCATTTGTGTGATGAGCACGAATGTTTGTACTCCAGTCATGGGTGTTTATATTTATAATATGTATATATTTAAAAGTTATATATGTGTAGTGTATAAACTATCTGGTATCCATAACACAAGCCTCGTAGCTCACCATGGAACTAGATGGTGCTGTGTGTTAATGTCCCAACATATTTATTTATTTAAAGAATTAGGCTTAAAAACTATAATGTATTAGTATCAGGAAAAAATAATATATAAGGTCGTAGTCCACCATTTTGGCCAAGTGCGAGATGGCGAACTTCACATATCTTTCTAGAATCTCTCAGACATGCAGGTTTCCTTACAATGTTTCCATTCAGTGCAAGACAAGTGGTAATCATTTTGAAAATTATTCGCATAATATACATCAGAGATGTGAGACTCGGGATTTGAACCCGTTTCACTTGGTTTACCACGCAAGCGTGTTCGTGTTACCACTGGGCTTCCACTGCCTTGAAAGCTATAATTTGTTTAGAACCACAAAAATTAATATGGCTTAAATAGGTGAAATAATAAAGTTTAAGTAATTTTAATGTCGGTGTACCATCGATCAAAAAGTAATATATAGGTACACAATCCCAAACGAAAGTTCTCTTAAATGTGTCACCAATTGTGTTTGGGTAATTATTCTATTTGAAATAAATATACGCTAGAGTAAATTGAACCTTAAATGCGATGCTTAAAGTTGTTTTCACAAAAAAAAAAATTAAAAGCGCGCTCAAATGTTCAAACGAGCGCTCATTCGGTGAGAATATTTTTTGTCGCTGATTGTGTATCTAGTACTTTTTTGATCGATGCGGTGTACTATTATTTAATTGGCCGTTTTATTACAGATTCTGGCCAGATGTTGTCCAAACTTAAAGAAACTGGCTCTACGAGGCTGTGAACTAATAGGTGATGATGGACTAGAAGCAGTGGCATACTACTGCAGGGGACTCACACAACTAAATATACAAGACACTCCCGTAACCCTGCGAGGTTATCGAGCTGTAAAGAAGTATTGTAAGCGGTGTGTAATTGAACATACGAACCCTGGGTTTTGCTGAGTTGAGTTGAGTGACTTATTGTTTACTAGTGACTCCTAGCATTGCTTGGGTGCGTCCTTAGGTGATATTTCAGGGTGAAATATTTATTTATACTGAAATAAAAAAATATTAATTTTGAGCGTAGCTTTCCAATTGCGATAATTTTATTAAAATCGGTTCAGTACTTACAAATCTTATCGAATAAAAAACGCGTGTGTGTGTACTTATGTACACACGTAAGAAGTTATAATTCTTTGGCGTAACAGAACAAAAATAGCTAAAGATTTCGTCCCATAATATGTCATAACTCTCTGTTTGTAAAAGGAACGCAGCTAACTTCATCATGTCGCTTTTTGGCTGTCGGTGTGCGCGCGCATCGTAAAAATTTTACTCTCATATTTTTTTCAATTTTATAAATAGTTTTATTGTATCAAACTAATCAAATATACATTCATGTAATGAAATTGTTATTAAAGTTATAATTTTACGAGCATTAATAATTTCATTGTTTAGACACTCGTGGATGGTTTTGTTTCTCAGAACATATGTTGTTTTAGTTCAAGTTTCATTTATATAATAGACGTAGTGAATAATAATTTCGTATCATTCACTGTACTGATTTACGAGTATTATTTGTGAACTAAATTCATTTAATCTAAATATAAAACATTTAATAAAAGAGGTTACATTAAAAACATAAATTGTTTGTATCTTTAAAGAAAATAAGCCTTCTATATTGCTACTTAAAAAAATGACCTCTATTTTGATAAACCATAGCATTATAGTCTCAGATCCCGATCTATGTGGTGGACCCCTTATTATTTTGCCTGGCGAAATATATTTTTTAAACAGGGGGGTTGACGCCAAAAATTTTGCTCTATGCTATTTTTAATTAATTTTTTTTAACTAACAAACTAACCTCCCCTGGGTCGTGTTTTTTTAATATCTTTTATGACTAAAAAAATATATTCCATCTGGAATAAGAGTGTCTATCACATAGATCGGGATCTCATATTATTAATTGGTAATATAGTGTTTTATACTTAATTAATGCAATATAAGCAATATGAAGTCTCATTACGTAATAATTAATGTTGAAGAGAACTACTGTTCTAATAAACTGGTATAAATGGCCTGGAAAGCTACGATGAAAAATATGAGCGGATTCGTAACTCATAAAAAAAATTGTAAATGTAAGGTGCTATGTAAAAATAATGTATATATATTTAAATTTTATGTCAAATTAAGAGTTTAATTGGTATATACGAAGACAACGTTAAATAATTTAAGGCTGTCACCGCAAAAGTATTATGGCGTGAGAGTTGAGCGACCAAAAGCTGCAAGCATTTTGATATGCTTATATGCAAAGTGATGTAAAAAAATTGACTTGTGATAACTACATACATATATGTTATTATACTATAAATTGGGCTTATAACTTTGCAATAAATATTATTATTATTTTCTAAAGGCTGATTTTTTTAATATTACGTCACGTTGGTGGAGTAGAGATATAGCTGGCCGTCGGTCAGCTGTTTTCCTTAGCGTTTGACGCAGCACGGCTTTAATTTTGTAAAAAATATATATACTTCGGAACTACTTTCTAATACTTAAAAAATTATTTATGAGAAGTATATTAATTAAAAATAAGTTTTACGATTGTCAGTTTTGCAAATTTTGTAACCGAGCGCATTAGTCACGCATTAAAGTTGTAAAAAATAAGTACATCGTGCAAGTGTACTTTCTAAAATATGAAATTTACACGTGAAGAATTTATATAAATCACAAAAAAAAACAGCCTTTAGAAAATGCTTGCAGTTTTTGGTCGCTCGCCTCTTAGGCTAATACTTTAAAATATTTTTACACAAATTTAATAGTCTAATAATGAAAAAAAAAAACAAAAAGCAAGTATTACATATAATATTTATCTACAGATGAAGAAAAAGAACGCACTAGTCATTTTTATACATACATTTTACTATTATTTTACATTTTAAAGGTTTGGCTTAGACCATTCTTGCGGTGAGGGCCTGATTATTATTATTTTTTAAATTCTGACTGTAAATTATGTGCCCTAAAACTTTTATTAATGAATTGTATTTCGGATCTTGCCAATAATACTCGCACAAAAAACAACTAAACAGAATATTATGTGGGTTTACGTACGCTAGATAAATGCGGATTTTTTACTAAATATAACTTATAATATTAAGATAACTTGTACAAAATAAATATAATACTGTAAATGCTTTAACATTCGTTGGTATTCTTAGTGTTAACGTCTTTTATATTAATTTAGTTTTAAATAAAAAAAATATGGCTCCAGATTATGTTTACCATTTTCGATAATTTTATCATTGGGTTTTTAAAATCACTAAAAAGCTGAAAAAGTTCGATGATATAAAATTAATTTATTATTTTATTCGTTTTGAAAAGAAAAGTTTAAAATTAAGTTTCAAACTTCAAATTATATAAAGTTAAAGTCTAGACTTTTAACTCCAAATACTTAGAAGACATTCAACTTCACTGAAATGATCCATGAATTTTTAGTTTCACACAACATAAAGAAATAATAGGCGTATTTTACTGTAGTTCATAACATATTTCATTCATACCTCTATCATATTTAATACTATAAACAAGTGATAAATAAAAAAAACCGACCTTTTTGACCCCGATTTTCATCAAACATAGCTTAAGAACACTCTCGACTATTCACCTTTGAAACAAAAAAAAAACAAAATAAAAATCGGTCTATTCGTTCGAGAGCTACGATGCCACACACAGACACACACACACACACATAGACACGTCAAACTTATAACATCCCGTCATTTTTGCGTCGGGGGCTAAAAATAATTTGAAGTTGGCACTGTTCTTCATATTTTTTTTAATACAATAATATATAAATATATAGAAACTGATTGTATGTATGCGTAATACTTTTAACATATATTATTATGTACATTTTAAATTTACATATGCACTTAATTGATGCGACATGTACAGTTATAGTTAGGTGTACATTGCTTTTATTTGATTCAATTTAAAATACTTTCGTAAGTACTAAGTACTCAGACTAAAGAATTATATAGATGGAGCCCGCCAAAGAAATATCAAAGTCAAAAATAGTAGCGTAATTTTGCTGTTTATGCTACTTGTATCGATTTTGAAATTCAGATCGTATTTCTTTTATGGAGGGCAGAGGTTAGGAGGAGTCTCTTATATGAGGAAAAAGTTGATAAAGTGTCCATCTGTATACTGAAAATAGATGGCGCTGGCGTACAAAAAACTACGATATGAATTTAGCTGTTGTAGACGGAGTGAAGTGTGCTAAGTTAAAAAAAAAATTCATGACTAAAGTAATTAATGAAATACCAGTATATTAAAACCTCAACTATTTACGTAGTCTAAAATACGAGTAATTTAGTAAATATAACCATCCTTGTTTATTTATATAAATTACTCTAATTACTTCTGGCGCTTCCTTTACAATTTATCCTACGCTACCGCAGCGCCACCCTTATAGGACGTGTTTTGACACTTTTTCATAGATAGTCATATCTCCTTACCTTTACGCTCCATAGTTTCTTTAAAGAATAAGCAAAATTTTAAGTCGTTAATTTAAAAATTTTGAACATGAAAAACGTGAATAGTAAAAATAATACTATATTATTTTTTATTTTATAACCATTAGTTCTCTTCTTTTTGAGATAGTATAATATTAGCGTATTTAGATTTTTTTGTTTATTATTATAAAATCCGTACAATGCGTATTCTATTAACATTTGTATATTTTTTTAAAACTTTGTATATTTAAAAAAATATATATTTTTTGGCCTAATGTTTAGTTCTACAACACTCTATCTATATTATTCCTTAGTCTGAGCTTAAGTAATATGTAATTTATATTTTCTTAAAATGTAATTGCAATAAACGAAATTAAGTGCAATTATAAAAATACATAGTTCCCAAACCACTTAAATGTATACGAGATTTTGAGGTTATTAAAAGTATAGCGATTAATTCGATTATTTAAATTAAATGCTTATATTTAAAAAAAGAATTCCAACGAATTGAGAACCTCCTCCTTTTTGGAAGTCGGTTTAACATTCGCATTTTTTTTTATTTTCAACATATTAAGTAAAATAACATTCTAAACACTAGCAGCCTTTACTATCTTCTATTAAGAATCGAATGTTTATGACAAAAGCGGATTTATACCCTCTTAAAATCATTTTTACGATTCCCAATGATTGTCTAATATATTTTCTTTATATCTTCAGAAACTGAGTGAAACTCATTCATATTAAAATTTCGAGGTTGGTATTAATCATGGAAGAGATCTGATTGATGGTTGTTTTTAAACAGTGTTTATATGGTTGACTTGGTAAATAATAGGTTCGGCATGAATAACAATAGACATTCATGATATTATGAAGCTTTGGACCCAGTTAAGCAAAAAACAGCCATGTGCGTAAAAGTACCAACAGAGCTATAAGCATTTTATTATAAAAAATAAAATAATTATAAAAAATTAACAATACTTATATAAATATTGCTCAATTTTAAAATTACCAGAAAAACAAAACATAACCCAAGTGCAACTATCGACCGAAAAATGCTTATAACTCTGTTGGTACTTTTACGCACATGGCTGTTTTTTTGCATAACTGGGTCCAACTATGTGTCTGGCACAAGTGAAATTAAGTTTAATCCAAACACAATAGATTATTATTATTGATTTTACGTTTGTCCTAACATCGTGTTTGCGTATGGTCTTCTTCTTTGTTTTTTTTTTTAATTCTGTTTGTTGTTTTAGTAATGATAAATCCTTTTAACTTGAAAGAATGATATTAAAATTATTTTAAAAAATTATTATTTTTCACCGTTAGAGATTTTTTTTTTAATTTAAATGAGTAGTCTCTTGTGCTAAAACTTATGTCGCGCAAAAAAATAATATAATTATGTCATACACACACCTGAATTCAGAACCCCATTCATGAAGATATTAAAAAGTATTATAACACATTAAATATAGATTAAATTATTTTGTAATATACTCATTGTATAAAAAAAAGAAATTGGCTGGTTATAAAAATACCTAAAATGCATAATGCTGTGCCATAGACTATAAAAAAAATAAAATAAACAATTTGTATTTCAATTACGTGTAGGTATATTTTTTAAAGTTGTATAAATATTATAAAGTTTACTATAAATATGTAATTAATGAAATGTGAATCTTGAAAAGATGCTGTTTATAAAATGATGTCATTAACTCATTGCCATTGTTGTTTGAGTTTTAATTAAAATATAATTTATATGATTATTAAGTGATTTTATTATTTTACCTTAGAATATATAGGTAATAGGTTCGAGCACCGGGTCGGGTAAATACAGTTACTTGGTTTTTCTGTCATTAAATACTCAGTAGAACCCGGAATTCGGCGGCTTTATACTGGTAAAGGAATAGACTTACACTTATGTCTGTAAATACATTGTGCACTATAATATGTACCACGTGGATAGCTAGTCTCAGTGAGATGGATCACTATGAGACGAATTGATTAAGAGGATAATTATGATTATGTATCTATTTTAGATATCACCAATTCTTAGGTATGCAGGTTTGACGTGTCGAGGCACTTTAAAAGTCAAAGTTTGTTGTTGTTACATTAAAGTATGTATTTTTAACTTTTATCTGTTTTTATATTATGTATCTATACTTAAAACCGAGTCAGGGGGATGTGAGAAGAGAAATAGAAAAAGTCCAGTTTTTTTTTTCAATTTTTTTATTTCTCTGTCTGTTTGTCTTTTTGTACGGGATAATCTTCCAAACTGTTGGACCAATTTAAATGAAATGCATGGTGGTACCTTATATCCCCGGTCAAAATCTTAGATACTTTTTATTCCGGAAAATTAAAGAGTTCCCGTGGGATAGTTAAAAAACTATAGTAACTTATACAGCTTATTACACAAAAACTACTAATTGGATTTTAATGAAATTTTACAATAATATTGTTCATACATCAAATTATAAATAGGCTACATTTTATAGCGGAAAAATGTACGGTATTCGGTGATAGATTTGTTTTTGTTCGTATAGAGCCGCTAGTTATAAATAAATTCATAAAAGCAATCAAAAAACATAGGCACAGAAAAACCATTTTCGCAGAAGATACTTTGTTTCGCTTATTTCATGCCTTACTAGTAAGTTTTACTTTATTTTACGGTACTGTAATGTACAGACATTACCTTACTCTATATACGTAGTTGATTTATATGTAACCAGAATAACTTATAATAAGTCAATTTTCTTGTAAATGGCTTCAAAGCGTGCTAGTTGAGCACAAATTATTTCGCCAATGTCACGTAGAGATATTTTGCCTTCAGCGCTGGTGCAAAATTCGTTAATTAAAGTCTTCGATACATGACTTTCTTCATAGGTCAAGTACATTTTGAGATTTGGTATATAGTCATTGAGTGAATGAGAGACCTTTCACTTTTATGTACAATATAAGATGTCTAGATATTATATCCATACATATAATAAAATTGTAACTAAGCCGAATCTGTACATTAAATATTTAAAAAAAAACTTATTGAAATATATATTATTATCGATACAGAGGCCAAATCTATAGTTTTTAGAATTTTTGTCTGTGTGTCTGTGCGCAGAAAAACCACCGGGGTGACTTTGATGAAATTTCGTATGATGATAGCTGGTTCTCCAACATACATATAGGATACTTTTTATTCCTTGAAAATATCGCATATCTGAGAAATCTATACTAAACGTTAAAACGTAAGTAGGGACGAACCCGAGAGGAGCTTGGATAAGTCGCTAGTTATATAATATAAATAATACGAAAAGCAATGTACTCTGACTAATGAATATTTGCACATCAATATCGATATATCGTTTTCATGAATTGGAAAATGTTAAAATTGATTCTTCGCTATTAAAGATCTCCTTTGTTCTGAACTGTACAATTTATTTATTAAACTAAATTGATATTTTCAAATATAAATCTAATTTTAGTAAAATATTATAGTCAATTTTCTAAATTAATAAAGTAATATTTTTTTACGTTTCATAAATAATATTAAATAGTCTAATAATAATTATTTATTATAATATTACATTAAATAATATATGGCATGTGTATTTGAAAATGGCAACTAAATTAGTGAAATGTTTAAGTTGTACTATTATTAATTCGAAATCGAGATACTTATTTGATACATTAGTAACAAAATTGATATTATAGATGAAGTAAGCTTAGGACGTATTTGTGTTATTTCGTTTTCCGAAAGTGATATTGCAAATGCGAAAAATTTATT
Organism: Brenthis ino; assembly: GCA_921882275.1. Classification (NCBI taxonomy): domain Eukaryota; kingdom Metazoa; phylum Arthropoda; class Insecta; order Lepidoptera; family Nymphalidae; genus Brenthis; species Brenthis ino. The sequence goes on along the minus strand of OV170229.1, from coordinate 20,674,871 downwards.
ATTCGAGTCTTTAACAAAGGCAGTAAAAAAGAAAGTACGTTAAAGAGAGGGAAAAGGTCGTCGGGATATCGAGAACATTACTGGTGTGCTAAAGAGCACAGATCCAGACGACATGCCAATATTTGCTGCACGTTGCTAGTATATACCAATGTACTCTGTGGCTGCACGTGATCTGCATAAGTTACCACCCATTTTGATTGATCATATCGACGTAACTAAAATTTTAAAAGACTTGTTAAAAATGCAACAAGACATTAAAAAAATCAACAAGGGGTTTATAATCAAAAAATAAAACAGGAGGATTATGTTACTAGTGAACATTTAGACATTTTCAAATCAGTTTTTTCGATCGACGACGAAAAGTCAGAGATCAACTGTGTTAAAACCGTTCTTGATAAAAATTTGAATTCAGCATCTACATTAAAAATTAAATTGAATGTAAGAAAAAGTAAAGGTTGATGTACTTATACATGAACGATGAAAGATAAAAGTTTAATTCATATAACTCATCTTTACAGTATTTGTTCAAACTTTGCAAGAATTATGTGAGAGAGTCCAATATTTGCCTCCTCGAAAGACGCTTTACTTCGATCCTATTTAAATACTAGTCTGGAAAAGTTTGCCGCTTTAGTTAAAAGGAAAATTGGAGCAGAAATGCATTTAAAAGATTACTTCTATACCTTGATGTTTATATAAACTGTTTGCTGAGTGGCAGTAGTCGTGGGTTATATTCCCGTGTTTTTGTTTTATATTAACTATACTAATATTTATTTCTATTTCGGTAATACAAAAGTAACCTTAGAAGTAATGTGATAGTTAATTTTAGTATAATTTCAAATGAAAACGGGAAGATAGTGTGAAATAACTATAACCCTATGTCTTAGCCGCAAATAAATAATAATAAAATAGTAAAAATAAGTCCTTCCCTTCCTTCCTGAAAGGCCGGCAACGCATCTGCAAGCCTTGGTGTTGCAGATATTCATGGGCGGCTATGATCACTTTCCATCAGGTGAGCCTCCTGCCCGTTTGCCCCTTGGTCCCATAAAAGAAAAGTAAAAATAAGTCAGCAATTTTACCTTTGTCAAAGAGAAAAGCAAGGAAGATTAAGCAATAGTCTACCGTCCTACTAATATTATGAACGAGAATATTAGTTAAGTTGTATGGATGTATGTTTGTTACTCTTTCACACAATAGCTACGGATTTTGAAGAAACTTTATAGTAATATAGCTGTAGGTATACCAGAATAACACATGGCTATAATTTATAAATATTGTATTGCATAAAAAAGTTTTAGGGTTACCATACCCAGGCTACGTACATACTACTTATTATAAATGATAATACAAATATCATAGTGCAGTTGGTACTTCGTGCTGATTCAGTAGACGGTTGATATGTATTAGGCCCTCACTTCATTATGGCTATTAGCAATTTTAGAAAAATGTAGCAGAGTATAATACAGCTCATAAAATGCATCTGTGCTGAAATGCTGATCCGTTATTATACTACTCTGTGAAAGAAGAAAAATCAATAAGTACACTAGCAATAATTTATAGAGTGAGTAAAAATACATTTAATTGTATTAAAACTTTCTCAATAAAAGTTGATGGAGTTCATAACTACGTTATGCTAAAGTCAATAGAAAATAATGTTCAGCGACCGGAAGCCATTTTCTTTTTAATTTACTAGCCTAAGTATTATAAATCATGAGTAGTTTCTTAGATTTCGTGATTATTCATCTATCCTAAATTCCAATAATCTGTAGTAAAAAAACTACAGATATATTTTGACATAATCTCCACATAGAACAACTGACAGAAAGGTTATTGGGACTCATCGTTAGTGAGTGGTATTTCGCTTTTATATAGATACATATTTCTAGTGTTGTCCGTGGCTCCATATTGTATTGTTCCTTATATTTGTAGCAAGATGTTAACTAGTCTATAACCTCCTCGATACGATCTGGTATCCAAAGGATTTTTCGAAATATGGACTGAAAGCTTAAACAACTAAAATCTATATTATATTCTTCAGCTTTAGGTTTTAGTATTATGCATAATTAATATTTTGTCGGTCCAAGCAATTTTTAGTTTCTCTTTTTAATTTTAACTCTGATTTTTTATTCAAAAACTCATGCGAATGTCACTTTAATTAGCTAATTTGTAAGTATAGAAGGAATATAATATTTGTTAGGCTGTTCCGTGCCTCCAAATATTATGTTGTTTTAGACTTAAATGTATTTTGTTAGGTGAACACTAAAATAAAATACGTGATCACATTACACATTTAAACAACCGCAAATATAAATTTGTATATTTTCATAATATTGCTTATCGAAACTACAAAAAAATAAACAAGTCAAATTTGCGGTTACATATTTTGATTTCTCTCCTTGAGAATATTTTCTTTAGAAATTTTGAAAAAAATATGAAAATTTTTGCAATCTTTTAAATCTATGACTTGAATATCTTAATGTCTCGAATCTCGATTAATGTGCAAAGATATTTCTTACCAAGAAAATCAGGAATCTCAATGATACTTCCATCTTTATTTTAATATAGTAATTTGCTATCTGATCATAAAGTTAAAGAAGTTATAAAACCTCTTTAGTAGTACTTTGATTTTATAATACCTACAATATAATTTAGCTTTTGTTTTATTATTTGCAAAATTAGCAGAGAGATTGTAATGCTGTTAATTTTAGGACAGGATTTTGCTTTTATTTGTATATTACCTGATTATATTAGGTCGTAAAACAGACTAGACGTATGACTCAGATTTATTCAATCAGATAGCGGCTATTTTACAAATGAACTTACAAATTACAGGCGAAGTGGTCATAGATTTAGTAATAGGCTAATAAGCTACTTACATATAAAGCCTTAATTTATAGCTTAACTAGTGACTTGACCTTACTTTGTTTAGGTCCTAGCTATATTTTTACGACCTATATTTATGAGTACATAAATGTAGGACAAATATTGTCATATATTATAATATTATAAGAAACTAGCGACTCACCATTGCTTCGCTGGAGTACGTCTCTAGGTATGTTTTAACGGTTAGTATGGAATAGTATGGAATGTTCTCTTACACGAAGAAAGCGGCTGTTAGAGAGTAGTGGCGACGAATAGTCAAGCGTGCCAAAGTGCTCAAGTGACGACCACGACCACTCACTCTGTCAAGAATAGATAGACTATATTTTATAATGAATATATTTTATATTACTATACTTTATAATACTGCCTCGGTGGTGTAGTGGCTAGCATGTACGGCTGCACATCCGGAGGTCCTGGGTTCGAGTCTCGGGTCGGGCCAAGTTTAGTTATTAAGTCTTTCTGTTTATTAAGCCTCATTTCGGAGTTGGGAAGTTGGCGATATTTCACCCCCGTGCCTCGGAGAGCACGTAAAGCCGTCGGTCCTGCGCCTTAACTCTCACCAGTCGTGTCGAGTGGTCGTCCCACCAGAGTATGGGAGTAACAGGAATAGAGAGTGCACTTGTGTCTGCGCGTACACTTGTGCACTATAATATCTCCTGCGCAGTTGGCTAGTCTCAATGAGATTGGCTGCCGTGGCCGGAATCGGTCAGGAGAACATCATCATCATCATTTTATAATATGTAGGTATTATGAGTTGTGGTTTGTTGTAATATAACGTATTTTGCCGTCAGAATCAGATAATTTCCGGCGGTAAAAAGTAGCTTATATTACTCTACAACCCTCCGACTATCTCCACACAAAAAGTCACGCTAATCCTGACTCTGTTTTGACGTGACATAAGGACAAACAAACGAACACATCGGCCCATTTATAATATTAGCATTATAAATATTTTTAGCAAAGGTTTTTTGCATCTAACAAGAAAATAATTTAAAAACTACAGTTTTGACGTGAAACGGTGAACATCTTATCAGAAATGTATGATTTATCAAGATACTTCAATTTAATACTATGTCGTCACTATTATCTCGCACAATGGACTTTCGTCAGTCCTTTCTTTCGTAAACTAGTTCATTATCAGGCAAATACTTTTTCCGACTTGGTACAATAGTTTAAGAATTTCAGTAAGTGACTCAAATATTTGTATATCAAGGGCTTATATATAATTGGTCATTGCCATGACTAATACAAATTTAAAAACGTATGAAATATGTATAAGATGTATCCTCCTGGATGAAGACATAAATAATAGCGTGAAAAAAGAGTTGTAGAACTCGAAATCCTGAAAAATACCACAATTCTAAGGACTGCTTTGTATCTTTTGAAGAAAGAAACACTTTACTGTAGCGCACAATTCAAGGCTAGAGTAACATTTCCAAAGAACGAAGCTACGCGTCAAAATGAAAAATCACGAAGCACGTACATTCTTTCTAAGAGGTGCGATTTTCTATAAAATCCAGGAAAAATACCTTTACGAAATATTCTTGAAGTTAACTTCATTTATGTTGTTTATACTCGTAGTTTTGTACTGACTGCTAAAAATCATTATTTATTGTTAGAAAAATTGCCTTTGTTTTAGCTAAATAAAATGCGTGTCGTTGATTGCTGCATTCCTTGAGATTGGCTAGAATGTAGAGGTTCTTAATAGTCCAAATTAGGATGTTAGGAAAAAACCAACGGAAAAACTAAAAGTCTATAGGATTATTTTGAAAGAACTCGAAGATCACCAAAAACAAAATTGGACAGTACAACGTCTGCGATTTAGCTAGTATTTAAACAAACATAAAATATATAAACCTAAATTGGATTGTTGGTCAGGAACGATATTCCACTCAATTTTTTCCCACAATTATTGAACGTGAGTATTGATTTTGAACTATTTCGCGGTTTAACTTTAGATTTTTTCCTGACCTTTGGAATGATTTACAGCAAACATAGTCACAAGACAAAAACCGATCTCTGTATAAAATACATACTAATATTATAAATGTAAAAGTGTATTTGTTTGTTTGTTTGCTTGTTTGCCCTTCTTTCACGTTGAAATGGAGAGACGGATTGGCGTGATTTTTTGTGCGGAGATAGTTCGAGGGCTGGAGAGTAACATAGGCTTTTACCACGGGAGGTTATCTAATTCCCACGGGAAAACATGTTACACAATACAACCCAAAAAAATATTTATGATCAGAATTACTTAAAACTTGGTATGAATGCTCTATAATAAAATTAAATAAATAATTTATGTGTTTTAGCATTTTTCGAAATTAATCCTATAAGGGGGTAAAATAGGGGATGAAAGATTGTATGAAACTACCTTTTTAGATTTTTTTGTAGTTTTAGCGCGAGCGAAGCCGCGGGTTCTGCTAGTATAAAATAATTCCACGACGAATCCAAAAAGATAGTTTCATTTAAAAAACCATCAATCATTAATCGATAACATCTTATTAAAGTTATTTAACTATATATAAATAGTAATCATCGTATTACGTTGTAAAATATGTCATCATATCGCTTTAATTAGTGGATAAAGATATCAAATAGCCAATTTTCTCTACAAGTTATAGGTTATGCATGCAACAAATCTATACATATAATAAAATTCTAACTGAGTCGAATCTGTATACTAAATATTTTTTAGAAAATCTTATTGACATAGCTATTATTATCGATACAGGGCCCGAATCTATAGTTTTCAGAATTTTTATGTGTCTGTCTGTCTGGGCATCACGAGAAAACCACTGGACGGATTTTGACGAAATTTGGTATCATGATAGCTGGTTATCCGGGTTACATAGGGTACTTTTTACTGCGCGAAATAAAGGGTTTTACAGGTAGGTACCTATTTTAATAATTGAAGTGGTAGGAAAATTTTCCTTATTTTCATCTATTTCGAGATTATACGTTGATATTAGCTTTATCAATTTCATAGCTCTGCTATTGGACGTTTTGAGTATTACGATAAGGATATTTTTGTATCGCATGGTATCTATTTTGGTCATGCTCAATAAATTTTTGTTAGGTCTTATCTCGCACATTGTTCGCATCTTAATATTTATTAATTTATGGATCCTATATGAAATTATTTGGTAAAATATATTATAATTTAATGTTAGATTAATAAAATGAGCTCAAAAGTTTTTTTAAATTGAAAAAATAGTATGATCCTCAATCAAGCACTATAAAGCAGAAGGCAACAAATATAATATAATAATAATAATTTTACTATACAAAAAATGTTTACATATGTGTTAAGGAACTCGAATCGTCGCATCAGCTTTGCTCTACAAACCTCGCGCGGCGACGAAAAGACAAGGTCAGGCGTAAGTGCAAGCGCAGCAGCCACCTATATTTCATCAATGCCAATGTCACAACTTCCTACAATATTGTAGTATAAAAGGCATTACTTGGCTGCATCTTCACTGATTTGATCTAACATCGATCGACAGTCACTTTAGTAGTAAGAAATTTTAGTTAATAAATTAGTTTTAAGTTAATTTGCATTTCTTTGCATCCCCTGGCTGCCTCCAAAAATATAACTGGCGCAGTCGGTAGGATAGTCGTAACTTAGAGTCAGTGAATCGTTCACCGATAGCGGCTATCTTCGAACCTACGGGAGTTGCGGCTGGAGAAGTATCCAAAAATTGATACAGCAGAGAGATACAAATTATTTGCAATGGCCCTGAAACCACAAATAAGAGGGCCGATCACCGACCATCAGCTCCGACAGCGACCATCTTGGACATGTCCTGCAATAGTCGCTGTTCTACGGGGGGAGGTGTTAAGGAACTCGAATCGTCGCATCAGCTTTGCTCTACAAACCTCGCGCGGCGACGAAAAGACAAGGTCAGGCGTAAGTGCAAGCGCAGCAGCCACCTATATTTCATCAATGCCAATGTCACAACTTCCTACAATATTGTAGTATAAAAGGCATTACTTGGCTGCATCTTCACTGATTTGATCTAACATCGATCGACAGTCACTTTAGTAGTAAGAAATTTTAGTTAATAAATTAGTTTTAAGTTAATTTGCATTTCTTTGCATCCCCTGGCTGCCTCCAAAAATATAACTTATGTATATAGCAATGATGTTGTGTATTAGTGTACAAAAGAGTGTATGTTAACGTTAAGTGTGTGTAGAAATATAAATATGTACAACATATTCTATAGGTATATGTAATAAAATTGTAACTAAGCCGAATCTGTACATTAAATATTTTTGAAAAATCTAATTGAAATAGACATTATTAGCGATACAGGGGCCGAATCTATAGTTTTTAGAATTTTTGTCTGTCTGTCTGTCTGTCTGTTATCGCATCACGGAAAAACCACTGGAGCGATTTTGATGAAATTTGGTATGATAGTGGCTGGTTATTTGGGTCAATATATAGGATACTTTTTACTGCGGAAAAATATCTCATCTCTGAGAAATCTAAACGTTAAAACGAAACTAGGACTGAGGGCGGAGCGAGGGCGAGTTGCTAGTATAATTAATAAATTGTATGTTTTCTACGCATTGGGCGTGATTCAACACAGTTCAGTAACATTTATTAAGATTTACGACTGTTAGATTATCGTTATAGTTGCCATATATTAATATTTATTAGTTATCTATAAAGTATTTATTTGGTTTTCTTATCCCACATTCTGCCATATGGCTATATATATTTGGTATATATTATATATGCATAAAAAGAAACCATTTTTGAAATACTTGTGCTTAGACAAATTTTAAATATTTCAAAATAGTTAAGAAAGAAAAATAGCATTATTATTAATTAAATTTCGATTGATATCAAAGTCTATTTTAAGTGGTAAAGAGATTATAGTTATACTTCACATAGTTATCCGCTATCCCTACATGTCGGTACATATTTTGATGATGGGTAGAGCGTCCAAGGCTTTACCCTAATAATAAATGCTAATAGTTTTGTTTGCTTAGTTTTAATAAGACACTCAAAAGTCCAGGAAATACTAGGCAGTATATTAAAATATTTGAATTACGTCCATTATCCACTTTTAAAGTGTTGTGTATTGTTTTTAACGATACGTTTGGCTCAGTTAGTAGTGACCTTTGTTAGTACTTGTTGTGCCAGCGGTCGCGGGTTTGAGTCCCGCTAATGTCGTTTGGTTGATGAGCACGAACGATTGTACTCTAGTCATGGGTGTTTATATTTATAATATGTATATATTTAAAGTTATATATGTGTATAGTGTATCAACTATCTGGTATCCATAACACAAGCCTCGTAGCTTACCGTGGAACTAGATGGTGCTGTATGATTTACGAGTATGTTTAAAGTAGAAATACCAATTGATGTTATTACGACTTCGCTATAATTCAAAACTTTTAAAAGTTTTAAAAATATACATCTATTTAAGACTTCCGTTCATCTGATGAAAAAATAAAACCAAATAAAAACTAGGGACTATGGATAAATAAGCCCTGATTATTTTAGGATTTAATTATTTTGATTATTTTGGCTCTAATTTGTGAGACATTTGACAAATATATAGAAATAGTTCCTATTTTCATCTTTATCTAGATTTATATTAGTATTATTCCGATAGCGCATTATCAGGATTAAACATAATCTAATGTGGTTTTTTTGTAAATTTACATGACATGTAATCTATAAGCAATATTTCACCTAATTTCGTTCTTCTATTTAGTGAGCAACAAACATTCAGATATCTTGCTTTACATACTAAAAATTTCACCAACATTGAAACATCTATACATATAATAAAATCGTAACTAAGCCGAATCTGTACATTGAATATTTTTTGGAAAATCTTATTGAAATAGATTTTATTATCGATAAAGAGGTTGAATCTATAGTTTTTAGAATTTTTGTCTGTCTGTCTGTCTGTCTGTCTGCCTGTCTGTCTGTCTGTTACCGCATCACGGAAAAACCACTGGAGGGATTTTGATGAAATTTTGTATGGTGATAGCTGGTTAGCCGGGTCAACATATAGGATACTTTTTACCGCGGGAAAATCTCTGAGAAAAACACAAAAACTGCAATGTAAGAGTATACTAATATGTAAAACCTAAGAATTTGGTTTTTCTCGTCTGAGCGCGGGCGGAGCCGCGGGCAATGCTAGTTATCAATAAACCTAGATATTATTAATATTGTCAAATGCATTGAAAGGAGCAAGAGTATTAAATATTTTATACTTTACGTACTAAAAAAATGTAGTAGGTTCAAGAAATTCTATATAACTTACTAAAATTGAGAATTTACGAAAAAAATTGTCTTTATATTCTGTACCCATATACCTAGTAAGAAACTAATCCAACTTGCTCGAATTTAACTAATGTTTAAACATTTTTTTTGTGACTTCTGAACATTGTAATAAAAAACCTAAAAGTGATAAATGAAGCTTTATTTTTTCACTTTAGCGATATATACGATACAAATTTTTGTATAATCTTATCAAATGACGACATGATGCAAGACCTAAATTTAAAAAAAAGGATGCACATAGTGATGTACATACGTAAGACGTTATACTTCTTTGGCGTAACCGAACAAAAATAGCTAAAGATTTCATCTCGTATGTCACAACTCTCTGCTTGTAAGAGGAATGATACCAAAAGAAATATAAGTTCAAAAAAGTGTGCGTGATAACGAAAAAATACTGAAAAAACCTTCTTGGTACATAGATTAATACTTACAATTTATAAATGGAGTTTAATCATCCGCGGTACAATAAGCTTTTAGGGTTGTTTTATTGTGTAATTCTTACTCGTATGTAAAATAACCTATTCAGTGTTTCATCGTTGATTGATGTATTCATTTGCTGGTAGTAAATAAGATTAATCGATTTAATACTCGTAGTTAAGCTCAAACTACTTTAAAAATATTAAAAATTATTTGACTGCCTCGTTGGATAAGTAGTATGTAAAGCAGCTCCGGAGACACTAGATTCAAGTTCCGGTTCCGGCTAAATTCTTCATTTAATCGTTTAGCAAAAAAAAAAACGTTTTAAATTCCATATTGAGTTTTTCGTTTAAGAAATTCTCTGTAGCAGCCCGTAGTTGGGAAGTATCGACTAACAAAACTAGTCTCTACATACAAACGTGTGGTATGCATAAATGCATTTTGCTACGCTAAAAAAGAGGAAGTGGAGTTAATAAGAATTCTCCGCTACGCCGTAGATCTTACGCTACAGCTTTAAACATTTATAAATTATTATATTATTATTAATTTTAAAGTGTGCGGATTTTGTTTATTCTTATTTTATTCTATTTTATTATTTAACTATTGGATAATAATGTATAGGCTATTTTTTTAACTCGGTAAATCAAAATTTTATATACCAAAATACACAACGGATCTCTAGTTAATTTTTATTTTTATCATTTAAGTTATGTAGTCTAAAAACTTTTATCTTTTGTTTATTTCGTAACTTTACATTATGTATTTGTTTAGATAGATAGATAGATAGATAGATGCTTTATTGTACACCACAAATAAATATACAAAAAGAAGATATAAACAATAGATGATGCACAGCAGGCGGCCTTATCGCTATAAGCGATCCTTCCAGGCAACCTTAGGGCGTAGGAGAAATTATATGAAATGGTAGGCGGTGTACTTACTCCCGGGGGAGAAGCCAACTCCTACCGGGCGCGTCCCCAGGTGGCGGATAGGGGAATGCCACCCGCTTAGGGCGGCGGGTGGTACCGGAGAAATCCGGCGCGGACCAAATGGCTTGGGTGGGGCCGCTCGTCTAGGACTCGAGCCGAAGACGTTGCGGCCACCGGTGGTGGGACCGCTTGGTCCCACAACCGGATGATGGGTGCCGGTTGCGGGTCTGTGGTCGCAGGCCCGCATCCGGCGGAGGAGTAGGCCGCGGCGGGAGAGGAGTGCCGGTATTTCGGTGCGCCGTTCTCCCTACCTTCCGCGGCCTAGACGGGGCCGCCACCGTTTGATGGCGGACGCGGTGGGGCTGCAGGGGAAGAGGAGTGTCGGTGTTTCGTTGCCGCTCTCCCTGTCCTCTGCAGCCGATTGGAGGTGGCCCACTTCGGTGGGCGGTGGTTAGGTATAATGGGGCTGCTCCGGGTACCTCTCTGGCGTAGCAGAGTTGACTGTGGAGCAGCCCCATTGGTTTGGTGGTCTGCCTAGCGTTTAGGCAGACCTGCCGCCGGGGCGCCGTAGTAGTTATGCGCAAGCGATCCTGCGGCGTCCCATTAAGGCGGAGGGGAGGGGAATGTCGGGTTTTAGTGGGTAGTACCGGCTCTTCTAGCCGGTGAGCCCCACATCACCACCTGGGGGATCAGGTGGTATGCGTAAATGCATTTCCCGACATAAAAAAAAAAAAAAAAAAAAAAGGCGGTGTACTTACTACACACAATTGTATATCCTAAATACAGATATACATAAATACATACATACATAATACATACATACATACATACATACATATATACATACATACATAAATGCATAAATACAATGCATACATACATAAATGTAGATCAGATTAGAAAGTATAAAAAGTTCAATATAAGATACTATAGAGACAAATAATATGATTTTAACTGTACCTTAAAATTATCAAAACTTTTGGCACGCCTGATGTCTATTGGAAGATTATTCCATAAGCGTGCAGCCTTTACTGCGAAGGAGTTGGTAAGGAAACAGGAGGAGTGAGAAGGAATTTTAAGCAACAACGTTTCACTAGAGCGAAGTGGAAGAGTATGGGTATCACTTAAAAACTGGAAACGCTCTCTAAGGTAGAAAGGAGAAGAAGGGCACGGGCAGGGTAGAACAGCACGCAGTAGAGAAGATGAAGTACATGAGTATTCCTGCGAAGGCGGATTGGGAGCCACTTGAGCTTTTTGCGAAATTCTGAAACATGGTCATATTTACGAAGGCCAAATATAAACCGAATACAAAGATTTTGAAGCCGCTCAAGTCTATTTAGATGCTCCTCTTTAACGTCAAGATAGCAAGTATCAGCGTAATCAAGAATTGGTAGAAGGAGTGAATTTGCTAGTGCAATTTTGGTTGATATGGGCAAAAAATTTCGCAACCTCCGAAGAGCGGAAACTGCACCAAACATCTTTCGGCTCAGTTCACTTACCTGTGGTGCCCAAGATAAATATTGATCAAAAATGATCCCCAGGTTCTTTACCTTATCAGAATACTGAATTTCGACACCATTCAATATAATCGGTGGCGTCCCAGATCGTGATATTTTTGATAGTAACCTCTGGCTGCCTATTATAATTGCTTGTGATTTAGAAGGATTAATATCAAGGCCATAAGATTCACTCCATGCTGAAATACAGGACAGATCTCTATTAATTAAACTAATTGCATGAGGTAAGTCTGGCACAGATGACGATGTGTAAATTTGTAAGTCGTCCGCATATAGGTGGTAGAGAGAAGAGGTTTGATGGGGAATAGAATTAATGAAAATCGAAAATAAGAGAGGAGACAACACGCCACCTTGTGGTACACCGGCTTTAACCATAGACCAATCAGAGAAAAGATCTTCAATTCGTATGCGTTGCCGGCGCCCGCACAAGTAACTACGAAACCAATCAATCACCTCAGGAGATATGTTAAGAGAAGATAGTATGGCAAGTAGGATATCAAAATCTACAGTATTGAAGGCATTACTGAAATCCAATAATGTCAATATGGTAACTTTCTGGCTGTTCATACCTTCTCTAATATCGTCTGCAATTTTGACCAAGGCAGTAGTCGTACTATGACCGATGCGGAAACCGGATTGAAAGGGATTTAACAATTTGTGATTGTAAAGAAAAGTACTTAGCTGTCGGTGCACAAGTCGCTCCAGCACTTTCGACAAGAAAGGGAGAATAGAAATTGGACGATAATCGGAAAAAGAAGAAGGATTAGATTATTATGTATTTGTTTATTAAATAATATAATAATTGTAATCTATATATAAAAGAAAGTCGGACTAGTTATACCATTAAAACCTCAAAAACGGCTGGACCGATATTGATGATCTATGATTTGTTGACCCCGAATAGCAGAATAACTATTAAAGCGTCGCAAAAATTCACGAAAAAAATTAATATTTATATGGCTAATGCTCGCTAATAACTATTTATATCTATTTAAAATGTACCTAGGGACGCACCCGAATGAAGTGAGGGTAAATCGCTAGTATGATATAAAATTGATCATTCTAACGTACTTGTAAAAGTCTATTTCAATTTTCATACCTTATAATAATTATCTGTGTGCAACCCAATCAGTCAGTCAGTCACGGTTTCGTTTTTTATATATCTATACAGATAAAAGGATTTTTAAAATTTAGCAGGTGACCCGACCATAGCATATACGTAAAAATAAAGCCGACATTTATTTTATATTAGAGACCAAGCGGCAAAACAGCAAGGTTTTAGTTTTATTTTACGAAGTGAAAAGTTTACGACAGTTTTATTTTTCTTTTTAAAAACAGAAATACCTTTTTACTGGAGGTCAAGATTATTCCCGAGCTATTAACTCTCAGAATAATATGCAAGGAGAAATGAGCCTTCATTTTTATAGTATACTAGAGACTCACCCTCGCTTCACTCGGATTCGTCCCTTGGTTGATTCCCCATACAAACTTTCATCCCCATTTTCACCCCCTTAAGGGATGATTTCCGGGATAAAAAGCATTCTATGTCCTTTCCAGGGTCTCAAACTATCTTCTTACCAAATTTCATCTAAGTCGGTTCAATAGATCCAGAGATTACCCCCAACGTCACAAACTCACAATAATTCACAAACTCACAGACTGTACCTCTTTATAATATTAGTATAGACTAGCCACTCCACCTTGCTTCGCTCGGGTTCGTATATGGGTAAGTTTTAAAGGTTAGTATGAATAGATAGACTATATATATGATGTGTATAATATTTTTTTTCAACTTAAACTTGAGTCATTATTGTAGATGATAGGTCCGTCATTAACGTCATCTATTGAAAGTAATCTAAAGTAGTGATTCCCGTATAAAATAAACAGTTCTGAACTTTTCAATTTTCCAGCTATTCTTTTGGTTTGTATCTATTTTTTATAACTAAAGCACCCCTGACACACCCCCAACAAAACAAAAAAGAATTATTCAAATTGGTCCAGCGGTTTTTTTTAGTTTTAGCGAGACTAACGAAAGGCAATTGATTTTTATATATAGAATTTTTATATACATATATACTGAAGTTTGAGTGCAGAAACTACGGTAAGTCACAAGATCGGGTTTACACGCAGGCTTTTTATGCAGCGTACTTAAGCGACTTACCGTAGTTTCTGTACTCAAGCTGCATTTGGCCTCAAATAGTATTTTGATCATATTAAGAAATAGGAACGTTTGGCAACTAAAAATATCTATTTGGAGTTGATTAATCGTTTTTCCGTACAAAATGTATGGGAAAAGTTTTTGGAAAGTTCTGTCATTTCTAGTACTTATACCTTAAATGGTCCCATAGAGCCTTTTGATTCCTACATGAAATAGGATCCATTGACGTATATATTTTTTTTGTATTTAAGCATATTTTTTGTTTTTTCGCTGACTGTACGTTTTTTTCAAAATCTGTTAATGCAGTTCAGAATATCTAAAAAGTTATGAATGGTCTCCTAGGAACGTTTTTCTGTAACTATAACGGTTAAGATACCTGCCTTTACTGCCCCGTCTCAAAAATCCACCCTGTAAATAGACTAGGTTTTGGTCATGGCCACACTCACGTTTTTATTTACGTATAATTGCTACGCTCTTAACAGTCGTAGCGAATAGTTTTGGCTTGCCTCAATTAATAGACCAAACTAATAGATAAAATGCAAAGAAAATTATCCAAATATCACTGGCACTATTAGAAATTGATGCATTTATATACCTTTCAGTTTTATAATATTAGCATAAGTAGTATCTCTTTAGCTAGCATGTATGACTGCAAATGTGGAGGTCTAGATTAGTTTTCACGGGAACCGGAGAGACAGTTATTAGCTAACTTCATCATGTCGCTTTGTGGCTGTCGATGTGCGCGCGCATCGTAAAAATTTTACTCTCATATTGTTTTTCAAATGTGCTAAAATAAGTATAACTTCAAAAAATAGTTATCACTTCTATAAAAATTAATGTAAAATTATATTAAGCTCATTTAGTTCAAAGTTTGTGCGGTACTTTGTTAAATTGTAGTTTTTTCAGAGAACGTAACTACTATCTGTTAGTGAGTAGTTTCTAGTGTGACTTAGTAACAGCAAAACATTGGAAATTTTTAAAGAATAGAGCTATCTTTCTTATATCTATCATCAATCTGTACGTTCTTAGTCATACACAAAACACGTAATAGAATAAAAAAATCACGTCCAAAGACCAATTTTATTTTCAACTCCATATCTAACACTCGACTCGCGATAAAAGGGTTTATATTAAAATCTGTTATCACCGGGATATATTAATTTACTTATTATATTAATTGAGTGACAAATATATCTTATCTCAGTCGATAAGTTATTGTTACGTTCGAAATTCGTTTGGAAGTTAGTTATAGGACGCGTTACGCCGCGTGAATACGTGTGTATTAAAAAAAAGCTATATTTTCATTTTTTTAAATTATAGTATAGACAAAACATATATATTTTATTTTGGTATTTTGAATTTTACTGTAGGCTTCATTTGAAGATTAGGGGTTGTTCGAAGGGCTAGTGTACTTGCGCCAGTGCGTTGGGAACATCTCGACTGAAAGCACGTATATCGCGTTGGGAAAATTTTACTCGCGGTGTGAAAAGTTCGAAATTTAGTTTGTGTTTATATTGTGACTTTGGTTATTGATTTATTTTTGGATTCTATGGATAATTTTGGTAAGTTAATATTGACTTTCATATTGTGTTACTTAACGAGATTTTCTCAGTTAAAGTATGTTTCGTTTGAACATTTTTCATAACATATTATTGAATTCAAAAATAATAAATAGTTTTTTGATTTATTTTTGAAAGGTACCATTTCACAGTCAAATTGTGTTATTATATTTGTATGTAAACGGAAACTGAGACTAATTTAATAATATCAAAGCTAAGAAAATCATACTAATGAAATTTTATTCTTTGTCATGTTTCTTGTTTTGTAATATCCATTAACTTATTATTAAACGAATTAGATTTACATAATTTCAAAGTTGAGAAGTAGCTTACAAAATAAAATTTTATATCAGTTCCAAGTTTTATTCAGAAAAGCGTTCAGATTCAGTTTAATAAAAGGAATGATGCTCTATTTGTTTGAACTCGCGATGTCACTAAGAAAATTATACAAATATTATTTGTAGCTTTTTAGAATATGTAAGTAATACTTTCTTAGATTTACGTGAATATTTGACATTTTAAATAATACTATCTTTTGGGATTTTCCGCGGATTTATTTTGATTTTTGGTTCCCGACGTTTCGAATGCTTTACAGCATCCACGGTCACGGGAGAGTCTGAGGTGTTAGATGTCTCAAAGGTATAGTTCTTACAGACAGCCTATCCACAAATAACAAGTTGAATTCAAAAAACGCGTTTAATCTACAAAAAAAACTCTTTTGCTTTATGTTATACAGCGAATCATCTTCATCCCTATTTATATAATATTGTACATAAAAAATTACTAAAATCGCGAATAAAAAATGGGCGGGGTGGGGGAAGGAGGGTGAAAAATACTTTACGACCTATTCTCATACCTACCACAAATACAAAAAAAAAATCATTAAAATCGGTCAAGTCGTTTCGGAGGAGTGCTACCTTTGTGGTCACCATGACATGAGATTTATATATTAGATTATAGTCAAAAATTATAATACTTACATATTATAACGAAAGTTTATATTGAAAAATTATTTTCTTTACTTTACTACTGAAATCGAATTGAAGATATCAGTTTCAACGGGTAATTACTTGTTGTGTTAACAATGTTATGTATAGTACGATAAATATTTGCATACATAATATGTATGTATATAAACAGAGTTTATATTGATTAACAACTGCACCTGGTTACACACTGTACTGGCATTATATTTACCTACCAATCCTGTGTTTCTCACGGAGATGATTTCCAAATTGACTGATTCTAACAAATATTTCAATTATATCTATGCTAATTTTTGAGCCGGCGAAAAATAGTTTATATGATAACTAGCTACTTCCTCACACTTCGCTCAGGTTCGTCCCTAATGAAAAACAAAAACAAATTTATCCCACGGGAACCATATATTTTTCTGGGATGAAAGTAATCTATGTACTATTTTAGACTATAATCTACGTTTGTGCTAAATTTCATCCAAATCTGGTTAGCTGTTCTGGCGTGATTGAGTAACAAACATCTATCCAAACTTTCGCATTTACATGTATACTAACAGTATATAGCAATATACTAGCGGCTCACCCTCGCTTTGAACGATAAGAATAAATCTATCCTTCGGGAACCGTATATTTTTCCGGGATAAAAAATAGCCCATGTATTATTCTAGACTATAATCTATTTCTGTGCTAAATTTCATCCAGATCTGTTCAGCCGTTTTGGCGTGAAAGAGTAACAAACATCCTCACGTACTCACAAACTTTCACATATATAATATTTATTATTATACAGATTTATTAATGGGATTTTATTTAATTTTAGAAGTGCTTATCGTAAATACAGAGTAAAATATCTCTAGCAGTCAATTTTCAACGTAACGTAAGCGTTCATGGTCGTTTACATTATTATTTTACTTATAATGTTAGTTTTTTATTGAATTTCTGATATCTTGGCTTTGTTACGATTGGAATAGTCTTAAGAAAATAACAATATGGCAAATATATTATTCTATATCATCTAAAAAATTTGGTATGTTGAGTTTCTTTCGCCAGTTCTCAGGGCCGATGTTTTTTCATTTAAAACTAGTGGAAGACTTCAGTAAAAATTGTAATAATAAATTGTTGATTTAAAAATGTATCATTTATGAACATCAATATTAGTAAGTATATAAAAACGTATTATTTTATCAACCAACTATTTTATCGTATGACTTTTAAAAATTTCTGATCAAGTATTTCTTGTTGTTCATTATCTTTAAAGTAAAAATATAAGAAAGTTTTATGTTACATTTTTTTTATAATTTTATTCTGAATACAAAATTTTTACACATGATAAGCGACTATCAAAAAAAAAAATAATGAAAAAAAATGAAGGTATGATAATATGGTAACGCCTATCTATACTATAATAAAATACTAAATAATTATGAGTCGAATCTGTACATTAAATATTTTTTGGAAAATCTTTTTGAAATAGTCATTATTATCGATACAGAGGCTGAATCTATTATAATATTTTTAGTATTTAGCTGTCTGTTTGTCTGGGAACGCATCACAAGAAAACCACTGGACAGATTTTGATGAAATTTGGTAGCTGGCTATCGGGGTCAACAATAATACAATAGGATACTTCTTACTGCGGGAAAATATCACATCTCTGACAAATCTATTCTAATCGTTAAAATGTATCTAGATATATACATATACCTAGAATAACCCGAGCGGACCGAGGGCAAGTTCCTAGTTTCGTCATAAAATGTTATATTAAGACTATGCTTAAACCTGTTAGTAAGTCATTACTTAGATGAACTTTCAGCATTTAACTTTAAATCATGATTTATTTGATAAAAAATGGATCCAGTTTACAGTGTTAATCTATACATATAATAAAATTGTAACTAAGCCGAATCTGTACATTAAATATTTTTTGGAAAATCATTGAAATAGACATTATTATCGATACAGAGGCCGAATCTATAGTTTCTAGAATTTTTGTCTGTCTGTCTGTCTGTCTGTTACCCCATCACGGAAAATCCACTGGAGGGATTTTGATAAAATTTGGTATGATAATAGCTGGTTATCCGGGTCAACATATAGGATAATTTTTACCGCGGGAAAATGCATCATTTTTGAGAAAAAATACAAAATCTGCAATGTAAGAGTATACTAATATGTAAAACCTAAGAATTTGGTTTTTGGTCATCTGAACGCGGGCGGAACCGCGGGTAATGCTAGTCCATACTAATATTATAAATGTGACAGTTACTCAATCTATTCCCTATACTCAATATATTCCTAACGCTTAAGCCGTTGAGCACATTTCGATAAAATTTGGCAAACACATAAATTGAATTCTGGGATCGGGCATAGGCTACCCTTGAACGCCACCTCGCTTATCATGCGAGCGAAGTCGGGGGTAAAAATGAGTCACATATATTAAAAATATTCCAAACGATTAAAGAAAATGAAATACGTCTGTGAGAACCTAATTAATTTTAAAACGTGTGAAGTCTGCCGGACAGTATTTGGCAAAAATGATGGCAGTCTTAATAGTGTTTTTATTCACTTTTCATGTGTAGGGCGTAAGATGTTAGAGTGCAGCATTATGATTTTATTATGTTACTTTCGCCCCTTTATTTCTAAAGCTGATGAAATTTGCTAATAAATGTATGACAAGTGACAGAGCCGATTTAGATAAAAAAAAATTTAAATAAATTTTTTAACTTGTTTTTCTTTAAATAGTCATTTTATTAAAATTTTCTATAGAATAAACAAGCAAAAATATGACAAGATGATCTAAATCTATACATATAATAAAATTCTAAGTCGAATCTGTACATTAAATATTTTTTGGAAAATCTTATTGCAACAGACATTATTATCGATACAGAGGCCGAATCAATCGTTTTTAAAATTTTTGTCTGTTTGTCTGTCTGTCTTTTACCGCATCACGGAAAAACCACTGGAGGGATTTTGATGAAATTTGGTATGGTGAAAGCTCGTTATCCGGGTCAACATATAGGATACTTTTTACCGAAAATATCTCATTTCTGAGAAAAAATACAAAAACTGCAATGTAAAAGTATACTTATATGTAAAACCTAAGAATTTGGTTTTTGGTCATCTGAAAGCAGGCAAAGCCGCGGGCAATGCTAGTAGATTTATATAGTAAAGAATTTTCTTTCATTGTATAATCGCATGTCAATATGATATACATAGGTCTAATGTAAAGAGCTTCTAACTTTGATGTAAGTTCCAAAATAAATGGAGGTTACTACTGTTATAGCAACTAACTAAGAAAATAAATATTGAGATTCTTTGGTGGGGTTGAAATAGAAAATATTCTAAATAAAACTTTTTTTTCGGATTTATCGCGGTTATATTTTGGCAACAAGTATGTATCACGGAATAGACTAAGTTTTATTCAAAACGTTAAATATTCACGTAAATCTAAGAAAATATTATGTTAAAAAGTATTATATATATATATATATATATATATATATATATATATATATATATATATCAAAAATGTTGAAAGTTTGTCTAAAACTTTTCAAGCTTTTTGAATTCGCTAATTAATTTTATCCCATCTCATTACTTTTGAAGGAAAATTGACCCTTAATTATCAATTTTGAGGAAAAAGCGGATCAGATCCGCTCATTCTAACAATTTTTTATGGGAAAAAGAAAAAGAGCAATAAAAGATCTCATTAAATTTACCTTTCCTTTTTAATTATGAGGAAAAAAATATTTATACTATCTTTTTTTAAGTTTAAATCTTGCAAGTATTATTTTTCTTGTAACTTATAGGTTCTTTTTTTTTCAAAGCTTTTGACGAACTTTAGTATTATCAATAAAATAATTTTAGAAACAAGTAGTTTTTTGTATGGATAGGTAGATTTTATTCATTCATGTTTTCCTTTCAATAATAATTTTATTGTCGAATTTCATCCACTAATCGAAACCTACTTTAAAATTATCCATATTTAGAATTTATTCTATTTTTTTCTTTAACAATATAATACTATGTAAAATATTGTATAAGTGCGGGAGAGAAAATATACATTTTTTTATATTTATTATTTACGTTATGACGTCTTTAATTTAGGATTAATATGAAATTACAAAACATCTAATCTTTTAGAAGAATTTGATGAGATTTAAGTTATCAATTGTATTAATACCAACAGGCGAAATAAATAAATAAATATAAATATGTTGGGACATTAACACACATCACCATCTAGTTCCATGGCATAAGCTACGAGGCCTGTATTATGGATACCAGATAGTTGATATACTACACATATATAACATTATATACATTCATATTATAAATATAAATACCCATGACTGGAGTGCAAACATTCGTGCTCATCACACAAATGGATGCCACCAGCGCGACTCGAACCCGCGACCACTGGCATAGCAAGTAGGGTAACTACAAACTGAGCCAAACGTGTCATCGAATACCTTTTTTTTTTTTTTTTTTTTTTTTTTATGTCGGGAAATGCATTTACGCATACCACCTGATCCCCCAGGTGGTGATGTGGGGCTCACCGGCTAGAAGAGTCGGTACTACCCACTAAAACCCGACATTCCCCTCCCCTCCGCCTTAATGGGACGCCGCAGGATCGTTTGCGCATAACTACTACGGCGCCCCGGCGGCAGGTCTGCCTAAACGCTAGGCAGACCACCAAACCGATGGGGCTGCTCCACAGTCAACTCTGCTACGCCAGAGAGGTACCCGGAGCAGCCCCATTAAACCTAACCACCGCCTACCGAAGTGGGCCACCTCCAATCGGCTGCAGAGGACAGGGAGAGCGGCAACGAAACACCGACACTCCTCTTCCCCTGCAGCCCCACCGCGTCCGCCATCAAACGGTGGCGGCCCCGTCTAGGCCGCGGAAGGTAGGGAGAACGGCGCACCGAAATACCGGCACTCCTCTCCCGCCGCGGCCTACCCCTCCGCCGGATGCGGGCCTGTGACTACAGTCCCGCAACCGGCACCCATCATCCGGTTGTGGGACCAAGCGGTCCCACCACCGGTGGCCGCAACGTCTTCGGCTCGAGGCCTAGACGAGCGGCCCCATCCAAGCCATTTGGTCCGCGCCGGATTTCTCCGGTACCACCCGCCGCCCTAAGCGGGTGGCATTCCCCTATCCGCCACCTGGGGACGCGCCCGGTAGGAGTTGGCTTCTCCCCCGGGGTCATCGAATACCTAGATCAAATAATACAAAATAATATTTTTAGTTAATAAATAAAACATACTTTGAAAAAGTAAATCCAAAAGTATTTCTTTAACAAAATCAAGACGCATATTATATTCATATACAAACTTAGGTCCTGTGAGAATTAGATCCATCAGCTCTGACATACCAATCGAAACATCTATTTGCTTTTTGATTTTTGACCCGCGGGATAAAAGCTTATTGAAGCTTTTCAACCGACTTCCTCAAAAAGGAGTAGATCCTCAATTCGGCTGTATTTTTTTTTATGGTTGTTACCTCAGAACTCCGTCATTTATTAACCGATTTGGACAATTTTTGTTTTGTTTAAAAGTGTATATTTCTAGATTGGTCCCATTTCAATTTAAAAAAAAATATCACCCCTAAGGATGAATATAACCTACTTCTTATTGTCATATTGACTTGAAACTTTGCAAGTGTTTCTATTTCCGTTCATAGTACAATGGTTCAGTATTGTTGACCTGATCTGATGGTAAGGCCAGAAGGTGGATAGGTGGAACTCTTCAACGGCTAATAGTAGATACTTTGAGTTTGGGCTTATTTTGTTTGATTTGACAAGCCTAACACGTTAGAATTCTTACTTTGCTGCTACTGTTTACACTAAAAAGGGAAAAATAAAAACTTTTTAACAAAAAAATAAAAACCGACTTCAAACAAAAGCACTAAAAAGTAAAAAATAACTGATTGGTAGTTTTCATTTACTATACATACCTAATCAAATAATTTCGAAGTTGGTGCCAGCCGATACAAAGCAAAGCACACCGACTTCGAAAATCATTACTATCATTGGATTTCATGACAAAAGGGTTTATATCACTTTCATGTTTTTCATTTGCATCAGTGAAAGTTTACTTATTATTAAATTATACTTAGTTTAGCCGTTTCGGAGATTAGCGGGTACTGATAAACTGGCAAAAATTAAATACTTTAATTTGTTTTAAATTTATAGTTTATACGTGTATTTAACAAAATAATTTAATGCATTTTTTAATATACAAATCGCATTAAATAGACTAATATGTATTTAATTTCATATTATTGATTCGGTAAATGGCAGTCATTTCACGTTTTATTTGTTCGCATGAGTTCTTTAATGGGACGTGAACGTGGTACCTAACTCATTAATAGCTTAACAACTCACTCTTAACAACTTGTTCTTTTGCAAAGTTAATTACACCTTTAAGTATTTATTATAAAAGAAAAATAAATAAAAAAATTAAAAAACCTCCTACGCAAATTAATTGTCATTTAACGATTACACTGGCACGCGTGAAGCATTAATGCTTCAAAATGCCTTATGTCATTTTGGAAAAGAGCTGATATTCTTACACTGCTGGACCGATATTAACCAAAAATAGCTAAGAACCACCGCAAGGAAACTGGCTTTCAAATTAAAAAAACGCATAGAAATCGGTCTATCCGTTTGAGAGCTACGATGCCACAGACAGACACACACACACACAGACAGACATCGACGTCAAACTTATAACACCCCTGTTTTTAATCATCGGGGGCTAAAAATAGGGATTATCCACGTTAATTTATACGATAACTTCAAAGTTTTGCTAATGAAGTATCCAACGAATAAATCAGTAACATCGATCAAAAAAGTACTACGAGTAGATACACAACCAGCGACAAAAAATGTCTTCATTGAATGAGCGCTATATTTGTTTCAAGTAGAATTACCTAAAGATAATTAGAGACAGAAGAGAACTTTTGCATGGGATAGTGTATCTAATACTATTTTGATCGACGATCAGTAGTGATAATATACATAATATATAGTTTCATTTAATCGCTGTATTACAGGATTGGATATGGAGGCAGATGACACACATCACCTTACCAGTTACTTAGCTACTTTAGTACATAATTTACCTGTACAGTTTATACATCTGGGTAAGCTTATCTACGTCACAGTATAGGCATACCTTAGTGAATAAATCTTCATTTAAAGGCGTAAATCCCGAGATGATATTTTGAAATATTAATGTAATTCCCGTTGTTCATATAATAAAACGAGAGTTATATAAATCATAAATAGATATATTTTTATATATTTTTTTCTAGATGGGCGATGCGATGAAAGCGCTTTAATTGTTATAAAGCGACATTTCTAATATATAGTGTAAACTTTTAAAGAAGAAATTGTGTGAACAGGGATTTTAATTCCAGTTCTTTCTTACAAAATATAGGATTTTTAATGTAATCGTAAAATTACATACAAAATACGTAAATTTGAAATGATATGATTGTATGCAAGCATTTTGAAGTATCAGCTCTTACATATAATCCTCAGGCTATCCAATGTTGTTTCTGTGAAATAAAATAGCAAAAAATCCGGACAAGTGCGAGTCAGACTGGGGGTCGGACGGACCGAGGGTTTCGTCCTTTGTAGGAAATCTGTTTAACTTATATTTCCATTTTTATTTATTTTTTAGAATTTTTCCTTTCTTTGCTGTAAGACCTTGCTTTTTGACAAATTTCGTCATTCTAGGTCACCGGGAACTACCATTATAGGTTTTCGACCCAAAACCTATATATATATAAACCTACTTCCAGTTGACCTAGAATTTTGGTACTTACAAGTTTTTGCGTAAATCTAAATTTGTCCATATCTTTTTATCGTGTTGACTCAGGACCTTGATTTTTATACACACACGGACAGATAGACGGACAGACGGGCAAGAGAGTGATGATGATAATCTTATAAGGGTTCCTTTTTTACCTTTTGAAGTACGGAACCCTAAAAAAATAAGAAGAATATGTACGTTAAGCACGTATTTCAACGAGTAGCTATGTATTTAAAATGTATGTTTTTCTGTTTGTTTGGTGAATGACTTATCGATATTTGTTATTTTTGTTTTTTCTTCTTCTTCTTCCTGCACGGCTTATTTCGTTGTGCGTGAACTTGTGCTGTGGATTGTGTTAATCTTTCCACCCCAGGATGTCCCATTAGTATAGCAGGCTGCCGGTGTCCTGGAAGATTTCCATGAGCGATCTCTTAGGACCTAGTTTTTCTGTACGTAAATGTTCCAGTTCCCAGCATTCATGGAGAATGTGGGCTGATGTTTCATCCCCTCGAAGGCACACTCTGCACAGGGGGCTGTTTGTGATACCTATATTAAAAGATTTTTTGTTGAGATGGCAGTGTCCCGTTAAAAGTTTCACCACCATTTTAAGTTTAGTTCTGGTTAGGCGTATTACTTTAGTTGTTAGTTGTTTGTTAGGTTTGGGGAAGGCTTCTTTAGATTGACGGCAGTCAGTGTTTATCTTCCATAGTGTGTTGACCGTTTTGTTTATTAGGTCGTGTAGCCATAATTGCCCTTTAGCTATAAAGGGGATCGAAGTTAGGGGAGCAGGCCCTGTTATGCTTATCTTTCAGTCAGGAATAATATTTTTTGTGACTGAAAAATTAGCAAACTTATTTTGGATATAGTATTAATACATCTCGTATTTCTCATATTATATATTTATAATCTAAACCTATTGGATAGAAACCTAATAAACCTAAACCTAACCAATAGGTTTAGATTCAAAATTATAATAATGTTGATTTAAAGATGTGTTCCTTGCAAGTTTTGAACTATAAATTAATCCGTAAAGCTACAGACAGAAGATATGTAATAATAATATTATCATAAATTATTATTATGGCAATACAAGATGTACATAGCCTCTGGCAAGTACATATTTACTTATAGAGAACTTAGATTTTCTTACGTGTTTCACGTTTCACGTGTTAGGAACTCTCAAGAATATTAAATCATAAAACGTGTAGCAGTAAACACGCTGAAAAAAATCTTTGCTCTATTTGCCTATGTAAATAATTGTTAATGCTAGTTTCAAAAGATTAATTCAGTTGGGAGAAGCTTTTATTTATTTATTTTTTTTATTAATTTATTATTTATATTATTTGTAGTTTATTTATTTTTTATTCCATTTATCTATATATAACTTTTAGCTCATCTTATATTTGAATTTAAGAATTCTATCTCCACCCGCGTACTAAGCGAGCGCGATTAGAGTTGTCAGTGGCTTAACGTTATGGCACTGACAATGTGCGGGTTGGCCGACGTAACAAGTCTTACGAAAACTTGCTGGTTCTCTCAGGTATGCAAATTTCATCAAGATTTTTTCTGTCACTGTAAGGCAAGTAGTAATCATGTTGAAAATGATTTAAATATTGGACCCGGGATTCGAACCCGTTTCACTTGATTTTCCAAGGAAGCATGTTGTCACTGAACTACTACTCTCTTACTTGTTGACATTTAATTTAATTTTAAAAAATGGGAAAATGACGATTTTGATTAAGCTTGATTTATTGTATTCTACGCCGTGTACTTAGAAACCAGTATATAATAAATAGTAAGTGACAATAATATGAAAAGTTGGTTGCAAATGAACTTCAGGGTTCATAAAATATTCTCCTAAGTTTGTTCATTCTATAGTCTCAGGCTAAAGCTTTATGTAATAGTAGGTTAATATTTTTTTATGTTTCTCTAGTAATATATAAGAAAAAATTGCGTGAAGATAATAAATAAGTACTTAGTATTCTTTAGCAAAACAAACCATTCTGATTCATAAGACACTGCTTCATAAAATAAATAGTTCGCCAATTGTAAATACAATTTGTACTCCGATATGATAACAAATTGTCTAAACAAATATTTTATCGTAAAACATGTTCATATATATTTATTATCATATAGTATCTTTTATTTAGGTCAGGCCTCTAAGGATTGTGACTTATCCTTCTTTGGTCAATACAATACGAGCGACTTCGGGTTCGCTTCGCTTAGGTG
Organism: Brenthis ino; assembly: GCA_921882275.1. Taxonomy (NCBI): domain Eukaryota; kingdom Metazoa; phylum Arthropoda; class Insecta; order Lepidoptera; family Nymphalidae; genus Brenthis; species Brenthis ino. Next base: position 20,648,074 of record OV170229.1, on the reverse strand, counting down.
CAAACCTTGGTGCCTGTAGTACCCCATGTGTTACGCCAAGTTATAATCTATTATAAGCAAACACACACGCTAACACACAACTATGTACTTCCGCATTTATAATTGAAGTCTGATTAGTAGAATATATGGACTCGACTTGGAACTTGAACTTTGGCTAATGGAAACCAATAATCGTAGCCTAAGCCTGGCCCTCATAATAACAAGTATATTGGCATGTTACTACCAAAAGAGAGGAGTTGGGTGGAGTGGACAATGAGAGGAGAAGATGGGAAATAGGGGCAGAGTGAGATGATAATTTTTTTAGGTATTTCATTGAGGTCCCAAAAGCTATAACCAACCAAACGAAAGTAACCGTTCGGATACTTCTTTACGCCGTTATTCTTTGATAGATGAGTATTAGAAGCTCTCTTCTCTCTTCTTTTCTCCTTCAACGGAGAAATTATCCTAAACAGGAAACAATACCGGAAACACTTGATCGTGCAAATATTTTCTTCTAAAAATGTATATGAGCTTATTAACTGAAGTATCAAAAGCACGCAGGGTGAATAAAAATTATGTATACTTATAAGCCTGTAAAGCTCTTGACCGTTGCGTGTCATCCACTGTTTTTGGGAGCTTGTTTATTTTTTATGTTCAAATTTAATTAAAATGAATGACATAAAAAAATATTTTACAGGAATTTAAGCGATTTCAGTTGTTCGTACCCTCGAGATTATAATTATTATGGATTTTGGTCGTTGAAATATTTTTTTTCCTTATTTTTAATATTACGCATTCGACTTTTTTATTGTTGTCACTATCGTACTTAATTGTGAGTCAATATTATAATTCTCATTTAATGAATACGTTATAGATCAAGGGTGAACCTATATATAAATTTAAAAAAACACACACACATTTTCGAGTTTACACACACTCCTAATCAGATAAAGTTACTAATTAATATCTAAAAATAAGTTGATAAGTAATAATAATTTAATTTTAAACAAAATTATTATCATTTGATAAGAAATTATGTCAAATCCTTAAATCGATTATTATTTGCATTAATTTATTACGTCGTGATAATTAGTGTACACAATTTGTTGTTTACTATTGCCCGCGGCTCCGTCCACGCTCAGATGACCAAAAACTAATTTCTTAGGTTTTACATATTAGTATACTCTTACATTGCAGTTTTTGTATTTTTCTCAGAAATGAGACATTTTCCCGCGGTGAAAAGTATCCTATATGTTGACCCGGATAACCAGCTATCACCATACCAAATTTCATCAAAATCCTTCCAGGGGTTTTTCTGTGATGCGGTAACAGACAAACAGACAGATAAAAATTCTAAAAACTATAGATTCGGCCTCTGTATCGATAATAATGTTTTGTTTCAATAAGACTTTCCAAAAAATATTTAATGTACAGATTCGGCTTAATTACAATTTTATTATATGTATAGATGATATTATAGTCTATAGCCTTCCTCAATAAATGGGGCATATAATGCAACAAGAAATTACAATTTCAAATCGGATTAGTAGTTCTTGAGATAAGTGCATTCAAACAAACAAACTCTGCCTCTTTATAATATTAGTATAGATGATGATCCTACTCTATTTAAACTTTGATGTACTCGTAAGGTAACATTTTGTACCAAAATATTAAAGTATTTTAAAATTTGACATGTTTAATTTAATGAGATAACCTTCGGGAATATAAAGTTTTGATTAATTTGCAACTTTTAATGTAATTTCATGCAGGAGATAACGAGTGCCACTTAGTTATTTTTAATGAGTGGTTCCCAGTATTGTTGTTTTCACGCTATGTTACATGAAAATATAATTAAATGTTCGTATGACATTGGTATTGTATATTTTTGATGAAGTAGTAGTTTTATTAAAACTTTTATATGAGCTTTTAATTTATATACTTCTAAATCTATACATATTATTAAAATTCTAACCGAATCAAATCTGTACAGTAACGTATCACGAGAAAACCACTGGACAGATTTTGATGAAATTTGGTATGATGATAGCTGGTTATCCGGGTCAACATATAGGATATTTTTTACCGCGGGAAAATATCTCATATCTGGGAAGTCTATACTAACCATTAAAAAGTACCTACGTCGGGACAAACCCGAGCGGAGCGAGGGTGAGTCGCTAGTTAGTTATAAGCCCAAGAGCTACTTTCTTCGCAGAATTGATTGTGTTTCGAATCAGATTTACAGTCATATCGATTTTTCTATAGAACTCAATAAAATTCTTGGAAAATGGAATTGATGAACATAATATAAACGAAACTATACTTTTTTTTGTTATGATGCTTAATATATAATATTAATATAACATTATCGTGGTAATAGAGTAGTTAAATCATTATTTTTAAAAATCATTTTGAATATTTTTTACTTAAAATAAATAAAAGGCAAGCAATAGTAAATAAGTACTACTAATAATAGTAAAAACAGCCAATTCAATGACTTAGAGTTGTTGTATTTGCCTCGATGTCGGTAAATAGAGCTTTACTCAACGAGCCGACATTCTCTTATAAAGTGACTCGTCAAAAAGCTTTCTAGATTGAGCTTTGTGGTTCAATATGAAGTTTTGACAGTGTGCGGATATTGGACGTATAGCTTGATATATTGGATACTAGTAAGATTTCGTGACCTCGTCCTCTTGGTACAGAAATGACATATATATATAAATGAAAGTTTTAATGTGTATAATTGAATGAGCTGTCTTTTGTTATAAATTAAAAATTTAAAAAGGCTTTACTCTATCTTTCACATATATCATATATAGATAATTATATTTTATTAAATTATAAATTAAATTACCGACCAATCATACACATGTTTTCTCCATTCTACTTGACACTGGCTTAGTCTTACTAGATTGGCCATCGGCAACCCATTGGTCGTGCTAATATATTGTGTTTTGAAGCTATTCAAAAAGGAATTGGATTAAAATAAATACAATCTAATACATATTGGTTTGCCCTTTTTCAGGCAGCGATCGACATGATTGTTTGCACATGACAGTGGAGAGCTGGAGAGTGACATCATTGTCAATAGCATTTTATCGCGGTACATTAAAGTATTTATCTTTTCCATTGGATATTATCTGTTGTAAAAAATACTTGGGCTAGATATAAATATTATCTAAAACAGTAAAGAGATCATTTTTACATCAAATACAGTTGGAAATTTTTTATTGTAAGTTTATATAAAAGTAGTGCAGTTTCGCTTTTCTTTCCGACGCTCAGTTACAGTAGTGAAATAAAACCCATGTACACAGGTATTATTTTTTATTTATAATAAAGAAAATTACAAATATACTTAATTATATATAAAAAAATGTATACTTAGTTAAAACTGTACAAGTTATGTCCGCGTAGAGTAGTGGCTAGAATGCTAGCCGGTTTTTCTCGTTGAATGGCAATGCCGATTCTTTGGGCGAAAAATGCGCCAGCCTTCCTGTCACCGGTAGAGGCGATAAGACCAGATTTATTTATTTATTTTATAAGCACACTTACAATATACATATTTAACATTAACATACAACATATTAAGAAAATTGAAAAGTAACATACACTGATATGTATATCAATAACTAGTGTACATAACATTCACCAACAAATACATGTAAACACTGAGAGGGGAAAAGGAAAAAAGAATATACATATATATTAATTTCAATGTAAATGAAGACTCACCGATAGATGATCGGTGAGTTTTTTTAAATACAGCATAAGAGTTGTGAAATATGTCAATGCCAGGCAGAGCTCGAGATATTTCATTATATTTAGCACTAGCTATGGGAGATTGCTTACCGAGATGCGTTCTAGCAAAAGGTATATGGAATGTTTTTTGAGAAGAATTGCAATAGCGAGGATATCTACTTGGTGCTGATAGGGGAATCCGTTCAAGCAGCTTGCTGCACTTGACTTTATAATTGATTACTTTATGCAAGAAACACAGATCAAGATGTTATGTCTTTTAAGAAACTTTGACTTGAACTTTGAACTTTGACTCCATAAGCCAAGGGAATAAAGGGAAAAGTAAGGGATGCATTTTAAATTGAACAGCATATTCACTTTGGCACCTAAAATAAATGGATTCCTAAATACATTAAATTGTCCTCGTAATTGAATCTATAATATTGTGAAAACCGTACCGAAATCCTTTTAGGTCTTTCTATAGGATTAGCCTGTAGAAATATAATACACTCTATGACAGACACCAGCGACCCTCAATAAAATTCTTTCACACAGCTTATGATGTAATTATATTTTTTCTAAAACATATTTTGATTTGTGGTGGAAATAAAAAAAATCCCATGTCACGATGAACGTGTGATTTTTCCCACTTAAGAGATAGGATAGTTGTTATCCCGATTATTTGCTTTTTTTGTTGCAAAATTAATGATTTTCATATGTGTGCCACAGCAACGCGTGGCCGGGTCTGCTAGTATATTATAAAATGATATTAAATAGATACAAAGGGTTGTTAAAGATTTAGCAATATACTCTAAATAGTTCTGAAATACATTTTTTTAAAATTATTATGAAGAAAATGAAAAAAAATATTGTGTACAATTTACTGAAAGAATTGTTGGAAGAATGTGAAGCCCAATGATAAGATCGTACACTAATTGAATTTTATTTCAAACGTCTCTTCATGATCTACAAGTATAAATTAAAAATTTAAATGATGATGTTCTCCCGACCGATCCCGGCCACGGCGGCCAATCTCATTGAGACTAGCCAACTGCGCAGGAGATAAGTATTATAGTGCACAAGTGTACGCGCAGACACAAATACACTCTCTATTCCTGTCACTCTCATACTCTGGTGGGACGACCACTCGACACGACCAGTGAGAGTTAAGGCGCAGGACCGACGGCTATACGTGCTCTCCGAGGCACGGGGGTGAAATACCGCCAACTTCCCAACTCCGAGCTGTTACTGAGACTCAATATACACAAAGACTCAATAACTAAACTTGGCCCGACCCGGGACTCGAACCCAGGACCTCCGGTGTGCAGCCGTACATGCTAGCCACTATACCACCGAGGCAGTTAAAATATTTAAATAACATACTGATGGACCGATTTTCATCAAACATAGCTAAGAACACTCCCGACTAATTCACCTTTCAAACAAAAAAACAAAATCAAAATCAGTTCATCCGTTTGGGAGATACGATGCCACAGACAGATACACACACACAAGACACGTCACACTTATAACACCCCCTCGTTTTTGCGTCGGGGGTTTAAAAGATAATTATTCTGAATATGTTAATATTTTTTTGAAAAACGCTAAACTGCTTATAAAATATAAATAAATCGAATGTATTTTACAATATATTCATACGCTTTTTCATTCATAAGTTTCATATTCCATATGTTCTGTACGTCTTGAGGCTCTTGATAAATGTCAAATAAAATCTTCAGTATGAAATAAACTAATATTACTTCACGTTTGCCAAAAACTCTATTTATAAATAAGCTCGTATAGGACACTAGCGATTCACCTCGCCCCGCTCGGGCTCGTCCCTACTTGCGTTTGAACGCTTAGTATAGATTTATCAGAGATGAGATATTTTCCTGCAGTAAAAAGTATCCTATATGTTGACCCGGATAACAAGTTATTATCATACCAAACTTCATCAAAACCTGGATAACCAGGTATCATCATACCAAATTTTATCAAAGTCTGTCCAGTGGTTTTCTTGTGATGGATTCCCAGAGACAGACAAACAAAGATTCTAAAAACTATAGATTCGGCCTCTGTATTGATAATAATGACTGATTTAATAAGATATTTAATGTACAGATTCGACTCAGTTAGAATTTTATTATATGAATAGATAATATTTTAAAGAGTAGGTACTTTTCAAATACTTTATTTATACAAAGTTAATTTTTTACCTTTTAAATAAATCGAAATGGAAGCAGGAAAAAGGAAGTTAAAGTTAAAGGAAATAAAAGCATTTCCACTTGATATTTCGATATCGTTCCTTGCTTGTCCTTTATTAAACAGGGATCATCACAAACGATGGCTTCTTTGATGACAAAGAGAAGCTTTTGAACGAACCGACATCAAATTTAACAAAATAAAAACTTATTGTGTTTGTATATTACAGAAAAATCTTATTGTGACGTTGGAATGTGATCTGTTTCGATTTATTACGTTCAATTGTAAATCTTTATATATATAATTCTTCTGTGAGTGTGTATGTCACTGAACTTCTCTCAAACGACTGGACCGATTTTGATGAAATTTTTTGTGTGTGTTCAAGGGGATCTGGGAATGGTTTAGATTCACAATTTGAATAATAATTTTCATCAAAAAAATTATTAAAAAAAGTTTGAAATTTTCAAATTAAAGACGTGTAGACAGGACAACGTCTGTCGGGTCCGCTAGTATATCAATAAGGAGAAAGATATTTCGTGATTTTATATTAAGGTTTAAATTTTAAATTCTTATTTTTTGCAACAGATTGATATTCTTTGAAAGATACTATATGCCTAACGGAGCACTAAATTAAAATGCTTAATTGTTTGTATTCAGCCCTTTTTAACGTCCCACTGCTGAGTACGGGCCTCCCTTCAGTACGAGGGGGATCAGGCAATAGTCCACCACGCTGGCCAAGTGCGTATAGGCGGACTTCACGTCTTTTGAAAACTTGCTAGGTTCTCTCAGACATGCAGGTTTACTCACGATGTTTTCCTTCACCGTTAAGACAAGTGGTAATCATATTGGAAATGTTTCGCACATGAAAATATCAGAGGTGCGAGATCCGGGATTTGAACTCGCTTCACTCGGTTACCACTGGGCTACCACTGCCTTTTGCTTAATTGTTTAATTGTTTATTTAAACATTATTTAGAAGGTTACTAAAACAGCTCAGAAGGATTTTCTAGGAAAACAACGATGTATTTGGCAATTAACAATTATATTTCTCGCTTTTTCTGTATACTCATTTTACATTTATATTTTTATATTCTTAACTTATATAATGCGAATCACCGACTGTCCACTTGCCACATAAAAAATCTATTGTCAAAATCTACAAACTGGCACATAAAATAACTGAATGTTAAAAATATTTTCTTCTTAATATTACTATAATATATTGGATAACTTTTTTTAATAAAATCAAGACCGTGTAACAACTTAAAATTTTGAGATATCAAAATCCCAAACCGTCTCTACCGTAACCATGTTTGCTGTACAGCATTCGCAAAGTAAGTAACAAAAAATCTAATATATAAATATCTCGTGTCTTTGTTTGTAGTCGCACGCTTCTGAAACGGCTCGACCGATTTAAATGATTTTTTTGTATATTTGGCAAGTATGAGTATAGGTCTACGAATAAATAAAATAATTAGTCGTAAGTATAGGTCGTAAAGTATTATTCACCCTCTTACCCCCCACCCCTCATTTTTTTAATCGCGTTTTTAGTATTTTTGTATGAACACAATCCAAATAATTTAATATTATATACATAAATCCATACGAATCCCAGCAAAGCGAGGGTGAGTCGTTATATAATATAAAGCAAAAGCCGCGGGTTTTCCTAGTTATTTATTATATGATATATCATAGAGTAATTATATGAAAAAGAAGGTAACTTGATAACTAAGGTCAATAGATATAGTATAGGCTAAGGTTATGCAAGCTTGGACGTAATATCCAACTATGATGGACTTTATCAAATTTGTATAAGTCCATTTTATCTCATACTAGCGACTTAACCACGCTTCGCTCGGGTACGTTTAAAGGTACGTTTTAAATAGATATAAATAGTTATTGCGAGTGTACCTTACGAGATAGATATATTATGCTGTTGCAGATTTTTGGTAAGACTTTATAACACTTACAATTTTGTAGTATATTGTTTTGATGTATCTCTTAAGGTTTATCCAGCGTTAGCCATGTATATTTCTAAGGTCTACTCGATAGAACCAGTTATTGTGTTTTCTTGTAGTAAAAGGTATTCTAAATGTTGACTCGTCATACGAGTAATAAGTCAGCACTACACAAAATTTAGTTAAAATCGGCTTAGCACTTTTTAAGTGAAACGCGGACACACTAATAGACAAACAGGCATACAGACAAACAGACGAAATATTTAATAATTATTGTTTTGGGTTCTATAATCTGTACCTACACAATACGTTAGTGTCATTGTTTTTACATATACAGAACATCAACAGCATGTATAGAATTTGCTAAGTTACTTTTTATTATATGATAGATATGTATAAAGTTTTTGCTTTGTATGTCAGTTTGATTGAAGATCGATGATTAAGAAATAATTAGAAAAGAAAGAAGTCATACAGAACCATATACCTACCTGTATATACGTATATTATACTATAAATGAATAAACAATATAATTTTTATGTGTTTTTATTTGGTTTTGAATTTGAATTTTAAAATGTTTGAAGCAATATTTTATAATATAAGAAAAAAATACTATTCATAAAAGTTACACACTAAGTATAATATGTATGTATATATATATATATATATATATATATATATACACATATTATACTTAGTGTGTAACTTTTTTAAAAGTTATTTGGAGTAAGTCGAAAAGAGTTAGGTATTATACTATACAGGTACATTTTTATTATATGAACTAGCGGCTTACCCTCGCTCCGCTCGGGTTCGTGCCTAAAGTCCCTAAAGTTAGTATGGTTTTCACAGTAAAAAGTATCTTAAATGTTGACCCGGATAACCAGCTATAATCGTACTAAATTTCATAGAAATCTGTCCAGTGGTTTTCTCGTGATTAGCTCCTAGACAGACAGATAAAAATTCTAAAATATATAAATATTTAATGCACAGATTCGACTCGGTTAGAATTTTATTATATGTATAGATCAAGACCCAAAAATAAGGCTGGCAAATGAATAAATTCTTCATCATTTTAAGAAAAAATATCATACATTCATCTAATTAAATAAAGTAGGCAGATATATAAATAAAATAAGAAAAAAGGAAGTGCGGCTACGTGACACGGTCTCTATCTCGCCTAATGTCATGGAAGCCATTAAACATATTAACTAGAGAGACCATTGTTCATAATATACATATATTACATGAGAATACTCTTCGTATACTGAATATAAAAATTCAATTGTAAGTAGATAAAATCCAAAAAAGAAATATTATGTTTATGCATATTTATTTCTATTTTAAGTTTTATTCCATTCTAGCTTCTGCGTGGTTCGAAACTTATAGTTAAAATACGAGATAACTTAGATATTGTCGAAAAACTGATTTTTGGTACCATTTTTCCAATATGGTCAAGTTGCTCAAGGTCGCAAATTCGGAATATTAATTAGGACGTCAATCTGTAGCACTCTGCCAAATCAGAACAACCCTACAACCTACCCAGTGTCTGGACTGAAGAAGAAAACTCAATGGTACTATAATTATTTTATCTCTTTTTTTATGTGCTAGGTCCCTATGTGCCTAACAGTAGTCTATTTGTTAGTCCAAATCATAGTATATCTATGTGTACTACATCTATACATATAATAAAATTCTACTTGAGTCTGAGAGTGAGTCCAATTGAAATAGACATTATTATCGATATAGGGTCCAAATCTATAGTTTTTAGAATTTTTGTCTGTCTGTCTGTCTGTCTGTCTGTCCGTCCGTCCGTCCGTCTGTCCGTCTGTCTGTTACCGCATCACAGAAACACCACTAGAGGGATTTTGATGAAATTTGGTATGACGGTAGCTGGTTATCCGGGTCAACATATAGGATACCTTTTACCACGGGAGAATATCTCATTTCTGAGAAAAAATGCAAAAACTGCAATGTACGAATGTACTAATTTGTAAAACCTAAGAATTTGATTTTTGGTAATCTAAACGCTGGCGGAGCCGCGGGCAATGCTAGTTTCATATAAAGCCTTCCAGCGGTTTGAGCGTGAATGAATAACAAACACACATACACAAACACCATAAAAATGTTTTATCTTTATATTTTATTTAAAAAAGCTTATTTATTGAAAAAGTTATCAACCATTACGCTACGACCCTTAGGAGGGTAGCAATTAAGAGAAAATAATTGTATCTGGGTACTTTAAATTTAGAAAGTTTTCGCTAATTGACTTAATCTTTTTATTTTACTTAATAATCTATACATATAATAAAGTTGTAACTAAGTCGAATCTATACATTAAATATTTTTTTGGAAAATCCAATTGAAATAGACATTATTATCGATATAGGGTCCAAATCTATAGTTTTTAGAATTTTTGTCTGTCTGTCTATCTGTCTGTCCGTCCGTCCGTCTGTCCGTCTGTCTGTTACCGCATCACGAAAAAACCACTGGACAGATTTTGATGAAATTTGGTATGATAATAGCTGGTTATCTGGGTCAACATATAAAATACTTTCTACCGCGGGAAAATATCTTATTTCTGAGAAAAAATACAAAAACTGCACTGTAAGAGTATTCTAACATGTAAAACCTAAGAATTTGGTTTTTGGTCATCTGAACGTGGGCGGAGCCGCGGGCATTGCTAGTATTTTTATAAAAATTGCTTTTGGTAAAATACCTATAGCATTATTATCTTCCAATTGAACAAATTATATGGTTCAGAGGAGATTTCAAAGGATCTTACATTTTGATAAAAATTCTATAATACCTCATTCTATCGGTGCTAAGCCTCTGAAATTTGATGATGAACAAGGAAAACTCAAGCTTTTATATACATACATATCTATACATATAATAAAAGTGATGATGATCGCCGTCTGTACATGGAAGATATTTAAGAAAAACACTGAAGGTCTTTATTGACGCAATACAACCAAACACAATGATTTTCGGAATTTTTGTCTGTTTGTCGGTTTGTTTGTGCGTACTTGCGTGCTAATCTCAAAAATGGTTTAGCCGATTTGGGTGCGATTTTCATTAATGTATTGTGATAAGCGTCACTTACTCTTTAGTATTTGCTTTATTTCAATCGGTTCATAAATGAAAAAGTGATTTCAATAATTAGAATTACCTAGGGACGAACCCGAGCGAAGCGAAAGTGAGTCGCTAGTATACAATATATCCTCCTTCTTACATCTCTCTGGGGGCACGGTAGTTGCCAATTTACAATATTTTTAAAAAAAAAACCAAAAATAATTATAGAACCAAAATCGCGAAATATCGATTTTATTAGTAATGTATTAGTAAGGATATAGTAAGGATATAGGAATATCTCTAATTTCATGAAAAGTTGTTGAAATAGTTATTCGATTACAAGAAAACTACTCTCGGCTCTGCATTGGATTTCACAACTTATTATGATGATCTTTACAGGATCAGATTTTGATGTTTTGTATAGTTTATGGTTTCACTATATAAAATGAAAAATAGATATTTTTATAGTAACTTTTTGTTTAAAACAACTAATTCTTTACGAAATACATTGTTAATAACGCAACAAAATTTATTGAGGGTAAAATATGATAAAGGCAGTGGTAGCCCAGTGGTAACGCGCTCGCTTGGGATACCGAGTGAAGCGGGTTCACAGAATTTCATAGAAAAGATTTACAAGCTACCGATTTTACTAGCTTCCAAACTTCTTAAACGACGATTTTCTTTTTTCCGCGTTGTAACCCTTTTAACAAAGGGTTGGGCTTGTTCAATGAATTTTCAGATTTACTTATAATAATAGGCGACATTGCGCATTTTTTATTACATTTTTCTGGTCCGGTGTCAAATAAAAAAAAATTATAAATCAGTATATCACAGACTACTTCATATTCTTCTAGTAACTACATTTAATATTTTCATTGTAAAGCAATTTTGTAATCATAATATTGTTTTAAAGGAGGATAGAAAGGAAAGCTGATAAATTTTGGTATTTATGTTATTTATATCTAATAATATTGGGAAACTTTGTTAAAAAGATTACTTTTAAACTGATTTGAGGGCGCTTCTTAGGTAGGGAAGTACAAGTGGTTGTATGTTAAAAATAAACGGAAAAACCAAGAATATACTTTATATAATTATACTTCTATATATCTCTAAAGGCTAAATTTAATTTAAGTCGGTGCCAGCCGACGCGTAGGAATTTTTTTTATTTTTATTTTTTTTTAATATGTAATATACATATTTACCTATTAGATATTCATATCTTAAAATATTGTCCGCTGGCACCGACTTCGAAAATATCTGATTAGGTATCTATTCTAAATGAAAACTCTCGTTTAGTTTTTTACATTTTAGTGCCTGGAAGTCGGTTTTTTTTTAAGTTTTTATTTTTATATGTTTAGTGTAGACGTATTAAGCGGATAATTTGTAGGAAGAAAGTTTTTAATAACATATTCTATTAAACAATTTATTTAAAAATATATTTATTGTTGATTTTTTCAAAAACCGCTCGACCGATTTCGATAAAATTTATATGGGACTACCTGGAAAGTATACCCTTTCAAACAAAATAAAAAAATTCCAAATCGGTTCAGGCGTCTTCGAGTAATCGGTGAACATACATAAAAAAAAAGATTCCGAGAAATTGAGAACCTCCTCGTTTTTGGAAGTCGGTTAAATATTTATTTTAAAATATATCCGTAATAACATTAAAAATTTAATTAATAGTATAAAAAATGTTTTAAAAGACAACAAAATCGAAAGTGCATAATAATTACAAGACTTCCGCGACACCATTCAGACAAAGAGAGACAATAGCGTTCCGAAGGAGGGTTGACGTCAGGCAGGCGGCCGGTCGGAAAACTTTGCCAAATCCTATCAGCAGTACAGAAGATATACTGCGCCGACCCCAAGTGATTGAGGAATGGGAAGGGAGAAGAAGAAATAACGTAATTAGGCTGACGAAAATATTACGATAAAAATAATATTAGAAAAAATTAGATTGAAATAATACTCTCTAGCTATTTTATCAACCGACTTCCTCAAAAAGGAGGTTTTTATTTTTTTGTTAAAAAGTTTATATACTGACATGTACTTATCGTATGTCGAAAATTCTACCAGCAATTCGGAAAAAAGTAACTTGGTTCTGATAAGAGCTGCCAAAAGAAACGTAAAAATTGAATTATGTAGCATGAGAGTTTATATTAGACTAACGACTCACCCTCGCTCGGCTCAGGTTCGTCCCTAGAAACATTTTAACAGTTAGTATAGATTTCTCAGAAATGTGATATTTTCCCGCAATAAAGTGGTTTTCTTGTGATGCGTTTCCAGACAGACAAAAATTCTAAAAAATGTAGAATCGGCTTTTGTATCGATAATAATGACTATTTCTATAAAATTTCCAAAAAAATATTTAATGTACAGATTCGACTCAGAGTTTTATTGTATATATAAATTGTTCATGGAGCAAGTAACGTTTGATTCAAGCAACGATGGGTCACATGTAATAATATCATGTAAAAACAGAGAAAATGTTACTTTTTAACGATATTCATATGTCAGTTACAACGTTCTAACTTTATTTTATGTCATTTCATTTACAACCAACATATATTCTCCATTCAAAAACAAAGCTTTGTTGTAAGAGAATAATATATGTATTTACATTGTTAGAATTAATTTTGCACGTTATTATTCAAGTAGTTAATTACGAGCATGAGTCAAAGAGCATCAAAACACTTGGTATTCTAATTTTACAATTTAAGAGGGATATTCGGTTTGTACCTGAAGGAATATAATTAAATAAAAAAAAGAATTCCAATAAATAAAAAGTATTGAAAAAAACTAAATCGTTATCGTAGTTATGTAGAAATTAATTTGAAATCACAATTCATTTACTCTTGTGCGATCCACACACGCTGATGCCTAACGGCAGTCTATGTCAATATATCTATCTAAACATACTTTAGGTCATAGTCTATTTTAGTACAAAAGTTTAATCCAAATCAATTCAGCCGTTTTCAGCGTAGCAAGACGTAACAAACATACAAACACCCATACATACAAAGTTTTACATTTATAATAGTAGTCCGAAAATCTTGAAGCCTTGGTTTATTTTAAGATAATTTATCTCACATCTATCTTCAGCAATCACTTCCCACACAACTCCATTTTTTTTTTAATATAAAAATAGCTTATGTAAATTTTGATTCGAATGCTAAAAATTTCATTAATATAGACTTAAACTTTTTTCTTCCACTCTTAATTTATTATAAAATTTCTCTTTTATATTTACAACTTACTAATAGATCCCGCGGCTTCGCTCGCGCTAAAACTACAAAAAACCTCTAAAATGGTAGGTTTCGATACAAACTATCATCCGCTATTTTACCCCCTTATCGGATGAATTTTGATAAATGCTAAACACGTATTTAATTAATTGTATTAAAGAGCATTTATACCAAGTTTCAAGTAATTCTAATCAGAATTTTTTTATTGTATTATAACATGTTTTCCCGTGGGAAAAAATAATCTCCCGCGGTAAAAAGTAGCCTATGTCACTCTCCAGTCCTCCAACTATCTCCAATAATTATCCACACAAAAAGTCACAGCAATCCGTCACTCCGTTTCGACGTGAAAGAAGGACAAACAAACAAACAAACCAAAACACGCTTTCACATTTATAATATTAGTATGGATATAGCTTTTACAGAAATTAAATTTTTTACTCAAGCCTTAAGAAATATATAGTAGAATAGAAAACTAAAAATGTACTGCAAAGTAAAAAATAATATTCAATAAAAAAGGAAACCATACCCCATATAAATGTTATTTAAATTTAAATTTGTTTTAAATAAATTGCTTTATCGAATAATGTTATTAAAAAACTTTCTTCTTACAAATTACCTGCTTATTACGTCTACACTAAAAATGGAAAAAATTTAAAAAATATTTAACAAAAAATAAAAACCGACTTTCAGGCACTACAATGTAAAAAATAACTAAACAGAGGTTTTCATTTAGACTAGATACCTAATCAGATATTTTCAAAGCCGGTGTAAAATATATAGCATTAATAATAGTAATGTCCTCCCAACCAATTTCCGCCACGGCGCGGCGGCAAATCTCATTGAGACTAGCCAACTGCGCAGGAGAGAAATGTGCGTGCAGACATAACTGCACTCTCTATTCCTGTCACTCTCATGCTCCAGTGGGATGACTACTCGACACGCCCACACTTAAGCCAACGGTTTTACGTACTTTTCGAGGCACGGGGGTGAGGCACCGCTAACTTCCCAACTCCAAGCTGTTACTGAGACTTACTAAACAGAAAGACTCAATAGCTAAACTTGGCCCGACCCGGGGCTTGAACCCGGGACCTCCAGATGTGCAGCCGAACATTCACCTAGGCAGTTATATAGCATATTTATTTTCTAACATTAAAACAATCATCATCATCTCCCTGCCCATTTCTCAATCACTTGGGGTCGGTGCAGTACATCTTCTGTACTGCTGATAGGATTTGGCAAAAGTTTTACGACCGGCCGCCTGCCTGACGTCAACCCTCCTTGGGAATACTATTGTTTATCGCGGACGTCTTGTAATATGCACATGAACGATATTGTTTTCTTTTAAAACATTTTTTAAAGTCTTACTCAAAGTTTTAATGTCATTTTCTGATATATTTTGAAATAAATTTTGAACACAGTAACTTTTCTTTTGACGTTGTCAAACAACAAAACAATACGATCACATATTCGTTATCACCACTATCAATCTAGAAAATAGATTCACTTTGTCATATTATTACAATGTCTCACGTGACGAAATGTCGTAAAACAATCATTACTCTGATATTAAGCTGTTATAATTTTTCATTATACCGTTCAAATTACCCATGAAGGCAATACCCTTATGTTTACTTATTACTAACGGCTCAACCTCTCTTCGTTCGGCTTTACTTCTCGAAACACAAAAAATGTATCCCACGGGTAGTGTACGGGTAAAGTAGCCTATAAGTTATTCCAGACAATAATCTATCTCTGTGCCAAATTTTGTCCAGATCTGTTCAGCCATGAGTAATAAACATCCATCCAAACATACAAACATCTAAATTTTTACATTTACCATATTAGGAAGATGAAAGATTTTTTAATTTTTTTCCTATAAGAAGGAAAAGGTTGATTTCTTTCTTTTGATTTAAAGCCTATTGTAGTAACTCATACATTCTATGAATACGTTTTTAATTTTTATTTTTTTTTATTTTTAATCCTTATAAGCTCTTAATTGATTTTCATGTACCTGTACAATTTATATTTTTAATTAATTTTAAACAATATTCGCCCAGAAAATATTTAGAATAAATATATTTTTTTTGGTAACTTGGGACCATCTTATATAATGAATCTTTACTAAGCTTTATGACTCTCGAAAACAAGACTTTATTATTTAATAAAATTTAACTTTGAATAAATGTCTTCCAGGAAATAAAACTAAAATATATTTTAAAAGAAGATTGTATTATTCAATACATGATGTAAAAACCAATTGAATTATTTACGCTTTGGTCACGAGTTTGATTCTTGTTATATAATGTCAAAACTATATTTTTTTTAACTTTTTTCTTTACATATTTTATGTTATAAAAAAAGTAAAACTAAAACTACGAGTATACTGTTAGTCATCACGTAAATTGTGAAGCTTTCAGATATATTGGAATTGTATGATATTGTGGTGATCTCAATAGAAGCGGGAAAGGTTGTCCTCGAATGGTTTTCGGAACATTAAAGATATGTGTGTAAGTGACCTACCCTGGTTTCGCTCAGGCATATCTTTATTAAACAGGAAATTAATATGTACACTTAACATAAAACTTGATGTATTTGAATAAGAATAGCTTATAAATAAAAAAAAATTGCCTGCTTATTACATAAGGTAATATGATCAACCTTTCTTCAAGGAAACTTGATCCCATTCGGCATGATACTTGATCCTGGGGGGACTTGATACAATACAATTCAATTTTCTTGTTAATCGCTTCGCAGCGTGCCATTGGGCTTAGTTTTTACAGATTACTTCGCCAATGTCACATAGAAGACTTTTAAACAAAAAGTGAAATATTTATTATTGAAAAAAATAATAATGATATGAAATAAAAAAATAAAAGAAACAAAAATATTAGCAATTAAAACTATATCATTTAACAAACAAAATCAACTACAATAGGAAATCACACTGTTGTGTTATTCGAACTTTCATCTTCATTAATATTTATCACCCAGTCTTATCTAATGAATAGATATTTAAAAGACATTTTAATTTTAACATACGAGTATGTATAAAAAATATTGATGTAACGTCATAGACTATAAAATATTTCAAAATTTTCAGAACAAACAGCTGAAATTAGAAGAAGGATTTATATGATAATGACTTGGCATTTCTGTAAAACAATAGAATAATGTAAATAGAAAATCATATTAAAGAACACTTAACGAGGAATCAAGTCTCCTTTATTCACAAAGATAAATTATCCCCGAGTATACATTTCAAATATATTTTACAATTACAATAAAAGAAGCTACAAATTGTTACACTAATTGTAATATTTTTTTAATCCTATATAATCCCGCAAAACCATGTACGTGTAAACTACTGCTTACTTTTTCAAAACTAAATAAAAAAATAAAGCAGCAACTTTAATCAACAACCCAAAAAATACTTAGCGCTAATAGCGGACAATATAACATAACCTTAATAAATATAAAATACTAGCGTTGCCAGCGGCTCCGCCCGCGTTCAGGTGACCAAAAACCAAATTCTTAGGTTTTACATATTTGTATACTCTTACATTGCGGTTTTTGCATTTTTTCTCAGAAATGACATATTTTCCCGTGGTAAAAGGTATCCTATATGTTGACCCGGATAACCAGCTATCGCCATACCAAATTTCATCAAAATCCCTCCAGTGGTTTTTCTGTGATGCGGTAACAGGCAGACAGACAGACAGACAAAAATTCTAAAAACTATAGGTTCGGCCTCCGTATCGATAATAATGTCTATTTCAATAAGATTTTCCAAAAAATATTTAATGTACAGATTCGGCTTAGTTACAATTTCATTGTATGTATAGATTAAAGTTATTTCAAAATGAATCTGTGAAATTTGTTTCTCAAATCTATGTCATATTTGTCCAAGAAACTACGTGTTTTTGAAAAACACGATCAATTATAAGCATAGAGAATCGTACTCCAACCCGCTCTTTGGACTTTGGAAGAACTTTACTCACTTTTAATATGTGTAGAAGACTAGTGACTCGCTCTCGCTCCGCTCGAGTTCGTCCCTAATTCCGTTTTATCGTTAAGTATAGCTTTCTCAGAGATGAGATATTTTCAGTAAAAAGTATCTTATATGTTGACCCGGATAACCTGCTATCATCATACCAAATTTCATCAAAATCTGTCCAGTGGTTTTCTTGTGCTGCTTTCCCAGAAAGACAGACAAAAATTCTAAAAACTATAGATTCGGCTACTGTGTCGATAATAATGACTATTTTAATAAGGTTTTCCGAAAAATATTTATTGTACAGATTCGACTCAGAATTTTAAGCTTAAGCTGTGATATAAATAAAATTTAAAATACTTGGAAAATGCGCAGGGAGAAGAAGAAGAAGATATATAAAATATAAAACGAAAAGACAATATTATGTATTTACTTATTTATATACATCATATGTATTTTATAAGACTCCAAGACTTGAGGGAAATCAAATACTTTTATAGTAAACCAAAAATACTTGTATCTCTATAATCTCATTTAATTAAATTATTATTGTAATAAAAACTTTTTATATCTCGTTATAGATAATAAATACGATATAGCAATATTTTATAAATTTATTCGCAATTGACTTACTGTGTAATAGTTTTTTATCGTTTTTATCGACGATAGCTAATATTAGAATAGTATGAAATTCTATTGAAATAATTCAAAAAATTAAAGATTCTTTCAGATAATTATTAAAATACTAGCGGCTCACCCTCGCTTCGCTCGGGTTCGTCGCTAGGTACGTTTTAAATAGATATAAATAGTTATTAGCCAGTGTTATTAGCCATATAAATATTTTTTTTTCGTTAATTTTTCTGACGTTTTAATACTTAGGTATTAACCTATTCCGGAATGAGAGAAATCCAAAAATTCAAATATCATAAAAATTGGTCCAGCCGTTCTAACGGGCTAAAAAGTATCCTATGTCCGTCTCCTGGTTCTAAGCTACCTCCCCACCAAGTTTCAGCCAAATCGGTTCAGCCGTTCTTGAATTATAAATAGTGTAACTAACACGACTTTCTTTTATATATATAGATTTCATTATTTAGTACTCTATGTAGATAATGGTGTGGAATAACATTTATTTTTACTTATCTATTTCTGTACAATTGCAATATCCGTCAATTTCTTTTTAATTTTTCATATTATGTTGGTTCATACTGGCTATTTAATATACTATCTGCTTGTAAATCATTTCATGAACACAATTTCATTTTTTTAAATTTGGTTTTGTTTAATTTTTTGTGAAACATTGTTTGAAGTGACGTGGAACAAGGTATTTTAAAATCCATTTTGAATTGTTCGTGTAAATTTTTTCACATCCGTGTTATCCACATACTTCTACACTCACTATATATATATATATATATATATATATATATATATATATATATATATATATATATATATATATATTACCAGCCCTCCCCTTTCACTATCGAGTGTTAATTATAATTTACACGTGTCACTTTTATAAAATACATAGATAAGTCCTTGTGTACGAAGTATTATTTAATAATAACGTTGATAATGACTACTTGAAAATTTATTGGCGCCGTCTGAATAAGTGAGTGATGTGGTAATATCAGTACGCTATATATTATACTTAATGTCAGCAGTCAGTGGCAAAGGCAGTGATAGCCTAGTGGTAACGCGCTCGCTTTGGAAACCGAGAGAAGCGGGTTCAAATCCCGGGTCTCGCAACTCTGATATTTTTATGTGTGAATCATTTCTAATATTATTACCTATGCCCATGCCATGCGGTGAAGGAAAACATCGTGAGGAAACCTGCATGTCTGAGAGAACCTAGCAAGTTTTCGAAAGACATGTGAAATCCACCAACCCGCACTCGGCCAGCGTGGTGGACTATGGCCTGATTCCCCTCGTATTGAAGGGAGGTCCGTGCCCAGCAGTGGCACGTTAAAAAGGGCTGAAAACACATAAAATTAAAATAAAGTAAGCCGTATGTAAAAATGTAATTAATTTTTTATGACGATATTTATAATTATTATTTTGTTGTCTGTTATAAAAAAATTTTTATCTTTTTAATTTATTAATTCAGTTCAGTCATCACCAAGTACGAAATTTTGAAGAAAAAAAGATCAATAAAATTACAGCAAAAATATGTCGAGACATACACATTTAATTTAAACGAAATTTACCTGATTTAAATTTTTGTTTTCATGTGACTATAGCCTCAGTATACTAAAGACAAACGTTTTGTCCGTGCTCTCTTTGATTGGCTTAATTATAAAATTATTTTTATCTTTTAATAAAAACAGGTCTATTCTTAAGCTTGAAGTTTTGACTTGAACAGACAGACCTCCACAATACTCTTAGATATTCGGCGATATAGGCTGAATGGATGTGGTCTCCCTGTTTTTAATTTAAACTTTTACTTCGATAGGGAGAATAATTATAATAGATATAAAAAAATATGAGTCTTTATTAAACAAATAGGTTAGAAAGATATCGTGTGTACCTTTTGTAAGTCTGGTGTTATATACCTAATATTTTAAAGCCGCAAATCTGATGCGGGCCTTACTTTGTACTTTTGGATAAGTTAGAAGCAGAAGTTAGCAAAATTATCAAAATTGTTATCTAATATAATCTCGGAAAATACAAACGTAGTGTTCAAGTAAGTTGGTTAGTTTACATAAGTAAATATTTCGTAAAAAAACGCTTATGTAAGCTAGCAAGCTCATCTGTTTTCATTGTCTGTGTTAATTTTAATTTACAACTGCTTAGAAAAGGTTATATTTTGTTATTTTGCTTACAACTATATTATTTTTCAACTAAACGTTGATCCTATCGTTCAAAAGTACTTTCTCTTTGTTTATGTTGTCTCGCACATTACATTTGCTCGCTGTTTTGATTCTCACTCACACATGTTTGTTTGACAATTTGTGTTCAAAACGAAAATAAGTTGATTTGACTTATCACTCCAAAGTCATTACGATGCGTCATGTTTTCTAGAACTTTCGGGCGTATGTAGGATCAAGGATGAGTAAGATAGGCAATAGAGAGGTTGTGTGAATGAGGTACCTACGTGGAATAGAGTGAATGAATAAGTGAATGTGGGAACGAATAAATGGAAGGATGAGAGAGGTGGCAGAACGATGACGGAACGACGATTGAGAGAACGCTTAGTAATTAAATAATAGTTATCATTAAAATTAAACTCATTTAATTCAAAATGTATACTAATTTCCATCCCCGGACCCTACATATATATATAATGTTTTTTTCTTTATGGCTTAGAGCTTCGTTAACAAATGCAATTCATTCTGCCAGTGTCACATTTTGTGAGGAAGATACGAATGAGATGAGCGGTAATTTTTAAATTTAGCAGCTTTAATGTGGAATTAAAAGTATATATGAATGATCGGTCTACAGGAGTAACCTACAACAAAAGAAATATAATTACGCAATACAAAAATGGTACATCGATTGAAAATGAAAATGTATAAATAATAAGGACAATATTATAATTTAATTTTATTATGTACCATACATTTAACTATTTTTTAAAAAAATGGGCTAAACACAAGGCCTACGACATCTTAGAGAATTCACTATTCAGAAATATCATGTTAATATGGTTTAATTTTTTACATTTATATGATTTTTAGTTAAAATAATAATATTTATAATAGTTTTTAAAGGTGCGAAGATATTAAAACTACAGAGTAGTGTGTGGTATATTTGCTTCAATCAGATGTCGAGCTCCTAACCTTTATACACGCATGACGCGTAGTCAAACAGAGCATAAATAATCTTTTGTACTATTTAAATTTTACAAGTTCTACCACTACATCATTGAAAATAAATATTTACATTTACTGAAAAATGTTTAGCTGAAAAATTCTAATGTTAGTTTGTTCATATGTATATATTCTGTACTTTTGGTTGGAAACGTGTATAATTATAATTTTAAATGCTAACTTTAAATTATTCATTACTCGCGGCTCACCCCCACTTCGCTCGTGTCTAGAATAACAAAAACAAATCTATCCCACGGGAATCGTACATTTTTCCGGCATAAAAAGTAGCTTATATGTTATTCTGATGTATTAGCTTATATTATTGTAAAGTTTTATTAAAATTCATTCAGTGGTTTTTGCGTCAAAGAATAACAAACATACATACATCTATATACCCAGACATCCATACATCCTCACAAACTTTCGAATTTATAATATTAGTATGGATTTAAGCAGGTGTCTTTTGCAAACAGTAAACATTATCTGTAAAATATATAGCACTGGTCTTTAAAAAGCAATTACGTAGTGAAGGTCGATTAAACTCTAAAACCTGTGTAAAACTGTGCCATCTGTAGTATTTGTAGAACAATTGAGCCTTGCAATCAATTGTTAGTAAGAATTTGTTTACAAAACGTTATCAAGGTATGCGTATGCGGGGCAGTAGGCGATCCACTCGATATGATAACGCCACTTCAAAGTTAAAAATACATTTATCTGGAGATTGTTGGAGATTTTTTACACAATGAAATTGTGTATAAAATGTTATACAATAGATTTAAAATTTGATGTGTTTTGGATTTTTCTAGGAAGTTGTATAACTTCAAAATTACTGGAAAGTAAAATAGTAAAAAAGTGATTTTTTTCTTTATAATTTTTTATTTATATGTATATATATTTTACGTTTCGCAATTGGCTCAGAATTGCATAACATAGATAAAAAAAATAAGCCAAAATGATTAGATTGTTCTTAGATTCGGTTATAGTCCAAAAAGTGCATATATAAATATATATTAAATTAAATGCGTTTAAAGTTGTTCATTGAATTTGTAATATAATTTATATATTTATTTAATCCTTTATCAAACCTTTTTATGTTCCATAAGTCGAAGATAACATAGTACATACCTGGGTGACCGAGCTTCGCTCGGAGTTTTTGGCCAAAAGTATAATTTTCTTACAACAGACGCTTGATCACGATGCTTATGCCCGAGCGTGCGAAATCATCCACCATATTTTCGTGGAATAATACGAAAGAATACCGCATGAAAACTCGAAAACACGCGTTTTTCCAGACATAAGACTAATCTAGATCGATTTTTTGCCCCCGAAATCCCCCCACATACTTCAGCGAAATCGTTAGAGCCGATTCTGAGATCGCCGGTATAAATAAATATACAAGAATTGCTCATTTAAATATATTAGATACGCACAATTTATATTGTCATTTCTTTACTCTTAGTGTTTAAACTAAACTCATCTTGAAATAATTATAATTTATTTATAAATTAAAAACATGCTAACTATCATTTAAACAGATCATGTACATCTAACTTTGATTTTAGTTCCATATCTTTTTTTTAACGCTGGGAAATGTATTTACGTATACCACCTGCATACGAGTACATACTACATACTACAAAAGACTGTACGGTTTTTCATACGACTTTCACGAAAAAAAGAGGGAATATCTAGGCGTATTAATTGGAATAATAATTTATGAATATAACCAGCAGCTTACTCTCGCTTCGTTCGGGTTCACCTGTAAGAAAACAAAACAAACCTATCCCACGGGAACCTACATTTTCCGGGATAAAAAGTAGCCTATGTGTTAATACAAACTATAATCTATATCTATGCCAAGTTTTCCAGATCCGTTCAGTCATTCTGGCGTGAAAGAGTAACAAACATCCATACATACTCACAAACTTTCACATTTATAATAGTAACTAGCATTGTCCGCGGCATCGCCCGCATTCAGATGACCAAAAACCAAATTCTTAGGTATTACATATTAGTATTCTCTTATAATGTAGTTTTTGTATTTTTTCTCAGAAATGAGATATTTTCTCGCGGTAAAAAATCTCCTATATGTTGACCCGGATAACCAGCTATCACCATACCAAATTTCATCAAAATTTCTCCAGTGGTTTTTCTGTGATGCGGTAACAGACAGACAGACAAACACACAGACATAAATTCTAAAAACTATAGATTCGGCCTCTATCGATAATAATGTTTATTTCAATTAGATTTTCCAAAAAATATCTAATTGTACAGATTCGGCTTAGTTACAATTTTATTATATGTATAGATAATACAGATATGTATAATATGTTATAAAGAGAAGCAACCGGTATGATTGTAAAAAAATCGTCCCTCAACAACTTCCGCTTAAATGTTAAAGCTATCTAGCTATGTACCTATAAAAAATAAATTCAATCGCTCTATAACCCATAACACTGTCTACTCAGAGCGATAAAATAATATTAATTACAAACAAATATATAAAACAAAACGATTGTAACTAGTTACGTCCACGTTTATTTTCATGGTTTATGCCGCGATAAAACTTGCATGGACAGCACGTATGAAAGCTATTCTGAAGCACAATCGTTTTTTTCTTGTTTTTTAAATTTAGCAGTTGCTTTGTTTATTTTGACGTTGTCTTCTTTAAGAAATGGAGTCATAGAGTATAGGATTTATCTATACATATAATAAAATTGTAACTAAGCCGAATCTGTACATTAAATATTTTTTGGAAAATCTTATTGCAATAGACTTTATTATCGATACAGAGGCCGAATCCGTAGTTTTTAGAATTTTTGTCTGTCTGTCTGTCTGTCTATCTGTTACCGCATCACGGGAAAACTACTGGAGGGATTTTGATGAAATTTGGTATGTTGATAGCTGGTTATCCGGGTCAATATATAGGATACTTTTTACCGCGGGAAAATATCTCAATTTCTGAGAAAAAAAAACAAAAATTGCAATGTAAGAGTATACTAATATGTAAAGACTAAGAATTTGGTTTTTGGTCATCTGAACGCGGGCGGAGCCCCGGGCAATGCTAATATAGGTTTATAATAAAATAGCTTTTGTCTACGGATTTTCTGGTTTGGTATATAGATAAATTGTTGCTATTATCAAAAGATAAAACAAATTAACAAACAAACATTCATCTTTATAAATATAATTTAATTATATAATAATATTATCTTGACCTATTACGCTTTGACTTGACCAATATTGTCGAGACTACCCATCAGTATTAAGACAAGTGTATTTTTTATCTGTAAGATCGATGTTTTACATTTCCACAAAGATTTGGGGAGTAATATAGCCAATTACCCAAGTTGCTATTGAAAACTTCTTAGAAAAACCTAATGGACCGAATCGCCCTAGAATAAGACTTGAGCCCAAGACTTTCGGATAAGCTGCTGAAAATGATGTACGTATATGCTAGCTAGCCTAGATACTGCGACTTTACGTAGGTATTTAAAGATCGATTCTATCGAATGATAATTTTTAGTATTTTAAAGCGTCTGTTTCGTTTACAAGCATTTACGTACTGGCAAGATAGAATTTAAAGTAAAAAAGAAAATATAAAAACATTCACTAACACAAATCCATACAAAATTGCATGAGCATTACCTCACGTTACAGTATTCTATGTGAAATATAGCTTTCGTTGACTGGTTATTGGTCGATTTTCCTATTTTAGCTTCAAATGATGGCTTATTGCAAATTTCGTTTAAGATATTGGGTAGCGATGGTGTCAAAAGGATTTAGATTGAACGCAATTATGATTTATACTTAAAATACTTTTTATAGTAGTCATTGTATTTTACAATTAATTAATCAATAAGCAATATTCTGTATAGTATACTAATGACTCAGCCTTGCTTTGCTCTAGTAGACTAGCATATATACTACTCCAGGTCATAGCCTATCTGTGTACTAAGTTTCATCCAAATCCGTCTAGCCGTTAGCGAGAAGAAGTAACGAGCACACAGGTACATACACACTTTCGTAATTATAATAGTAGTCCGATGTAAATTAAATGATAAAGTAAGGTCATCAATTAACTAATAGAATATGCAAAGCCACTAAAACACACCAATTAATCGTGTTTCACCATTAATTGATATTCCTTTAATTGAATTAAATAATTAGTTTATTAATAGCAGTACCTGGACTATCGAGCTTCGTTCGGAGTTTTTAGCCTAAAGTACAATTTTCTTTTTTTTTAAACTAAAAACTTCAATAAATATTAAAAACCGGGTTTCGAACCCGGACACCTATGATTGTCAATCTTGCGCCTTGGCAGCTTGACCATGATGCTTATGTCCGAGCGTGCGTAATTATCGACCATATTTTCTTTCGTGGAATAATGCAAAAGAAAATCGCATGAAAATTCGAAAACACGCGTTTTTCAGACATAAGACTAATCTAGATCAATTTATCGGCCCCGAAAGCCCTGTATACTAAATTTCATGATAATCGTTGGAGCCGTTTCCGAGATTCAGATTATATATATATATATATATATATATATATATATATATATATATATATTAATTTTCAGATTGTTTGATTTGCGAAACATTCGCAAGAAGCATGGTTATTTTTGAATTGTAGTTATATTAAACAGTTAATTTTTAAATTAAAAAAAATCAAAGAGTCTTTCAATATAAATGTTTGTTCATTGAAGATAAAAATATCTCGCCTTCAGGTGCAAAAATACTCCGACACTAATAGTTTA
Source organism: Brenthis ino (assembly GCA_921882275.1). NCBI lineage: Eukaryota > Metazoa > Arthropoda > Insecta > Lepidoptera > Nymphalidae > Brenthis > Brenthis ino. The sequence continues at coordinate 20,621,327 of OV170229.1, read as the reverse complement.
TTACATCTATAAATAGCAAATATGTAATACGATTATATTGCTACGGATAATGGGTTAAAAAATATTATGATTTACAGTTTAGTTCTTACTAAACGTTCAATCAAATTTATGTTTTTAATGGTATCGTTGCGTTTATTACTATCCTGCCTCATGAAACTGCTACTATAAATATGTAAGTTTGTACGTCTGTTTGTTACTCTTGCGCGTTGAAAAGGCTGTGCGGATTTAGAAGAAATACATGGATAGGCCCAGATGAGATGGAGTATTAGAGGATTTTTTTTCAATACAATTTGTCAAAAAATGCTTAGGTCCATATCTAATATATAACAGTCACAGTATTTGTAGTCGCACTCTTCCAAAACGTCTCGACCGATTTTAATGATTTTTTTTTTGTATATTTGGTAGGTATGAGAATAGGTCGTAAAGTATTGTTCACACTCCTACCCCTACACCCATTTTTTAATCGTTATTTTGGTATTTTTATATGAACAAATTTAAAAAAGCGAGATTGAGTCGCTACATATAAAGCAAAAGCGTTTTTTTGTAGATTGAACGCGGGCGAAGCCGCGGGTTCTACTAGTTATATATAAAGAAAATTATATTATTTACGTTATTGTACTAAGTCGCAAAAAGCTCGAGTGAAGGCTACAGTTATTAAATCTTACATAGTGAGAAATAAACATTATATACGATCAAATTACAGCATGATTTCTTATATTTTATATTACATGAAGATGATAATAATATGAAACATAAGCAGTCTAAACTAAATCATTTATAAAAACTATATAGATGAAGGGATATCCAAAGCAGCCCATTTAAGAATATCGAAACTTATACAACCAAAGGCATTATTTACATAACACTCGTACACAGTATTTACACACGAAAGAGAAGCACGTTCTAGCTATGTAAAAATGGTTTTTGAAACCATTTCATACTATTATTGGTTTTTTTGTCACAGGAGTCTCGCCAAAAAAAATATTTTCGAGGCATATGGCAATTTTAATAGAATTTTGCTAGGTTCTAAAAATATTTTTTTAAAAATATTACTGTTCTGCGTACGTACATATTATATATTTCTTAAAATTTCCAATTCATTTCAATGTCGCATTTGGATAAGATGCAATCTAACAATAGGTAAGTGTAAAAAAAGGTGTGATTGATTGATTATATAGACATTGTTTTATCTCATTTTATTTCTGTGTGGCTAAGCAAAATGGTAAAAAAATTGGCTTCAGGATTGCATAGCGACTCACTCTCGCTTCGCTTCGGATTCGTCCCTAGATAAAAACAAATCTATCCCACGGGAACCGTTCATTTTTCCGAGATGATATGTAGTCTATAGGCTTTCTCAATAAACGGGCTTAATGTAAAAAGAATTTTTCAAATCGGATTAGTAGTTCCTGAGATTAGCGCGTTCAAACAAACAAACTCTGCCTCTTTATAATAATACTTAGTAAAGAAATATTATAGGTATGTTTGTACTATAAAAAATGTCCTTAGATATGTTTTTATATATAAAAAAATGTTTATCTTTCTATCAATGATTATCATGCTATCCACAGTTCTAAGCAACGAAAGTATTATAATTCAACTTCATTTTTTACTACTGAAATAAAAGGTTGTCATGGATGGAATTATATACTGTATTTATAAGAAAAACAAAAAAAAAGAAATACATTTTTTTTTAAATTTTCGTCTATCTGTCTGACTGTTTGTTCCAGCTAATATCCGAAACGGATGGACTGATTTTGACGGGAATGCGTTCATTAGCATACTTTTATTTTAGAAAAAGTATTAGGGGTCTGCTCAAAAAAATTGAAGCTTACCTAAGGACGCACCCGAGCGAAGCGAGTGTAAGTGGCTACTACTAAATAAACCTTTTACAGGATAGAAAATACTGTATCTTAACGATTATTAAGCTTTTCAATATGATATAAGTTTTAAATTATCCAACGTAAGCGCTTGAGTCAAAATAGGTTAAATCGCTTTTAAGACTGGCTTTAACAATATCGAATAAGTATTTATGAGAAATAAAAATAAAAGTTTAAAATTGTAAAATATTATCCGAAAAGATAGTTTTATTTAAAATGTCAAATATTCGCGTAAATCTAAGACAGTATTATTATTTTATTAATTATATGTATATATTGACCATAAAAAATTTTTAAATACATTATTTGACCCTGTGACGTCAAAAACAATTTTTTTTTGAATTTTTTTTTATAGTATATTGTTAGAACATTTTTCAGATTAACACATGTTTAAAAAATTGTATTCTAATGTTGTAAGCAAAGAATATATTTTAAAGAGCAAGTGATAAGTATCTCGCTGGTTCTTCTTACCAGAATTTACCTTTCATGGTGCTGTTAGCTTCCTTACTGACTTACATTACTAACATTTATATATACGTATAGAGTCAGATCCACACGCTTGCCAAACCTTATCAAACCTTCACAAATTGAAACATATTGTGAAGAGAGCGTTTGGCTTGGCTTGTGAAGGATTGCAAGCACTTGTGGATGTTCCGACCGAGTCGTATGAATAGACGGTAGCAGAATTATTTCTGGAGAGCATCTGCTTGTTCACATTAAACTACTTACGAATATTTAAATGATTAAGATTATAATTTTAATTCATAAATGTACTATTTTTTAATATTTGTAAGGAACGTTTTTTATCCTTACGTAGCAGATATCTAAATTAAAACTGGGACTTTACTGATATAATTTTATTTCTTTAACGTATCTATATATTTTCTTTCATGGCAATGGTCCCATGGTCACTAGTGAATCCAAAAGTTTTCCCGTTTGTAGAGATTTATAGTTTGTAGCACATAGCAAGCGTGTGGACTCGGCATAAGTTTATTGCAATAGAGTATATTTTTATATTCTCCTCAAAATTGGTTAACAATTTTTAACTGTTATATATAATAAATTTAACGCTTTGCTACTGTGCAAATAAATGTACCAGTTAAGAAAACAACTTTTAGTCCAAAATAAAGTGTTCCGTAAATATTTTGCTAAATGAATTGAAACGTGGATGTAATGTGAAGAAAAGTACTCTTGCAACAGAGTATATGAGACGGTAAATATTATACTAATATATAACCGTTATTTCCCTCCGTAAGAATAGCTTAGAATCTGTTTAAATCTTCATATATTTTTCACTTTTATGTTCTGTTTCGCTCATTAATTTAGTTTATTTTTTCTCAGTTTAAACTCAAACATTGTAAATATTACACATTTTGATATTATGCGTGTATGTATGTATGTATGTATGTATGTATGTATGTAAGTTTTTATTGATGTATGTATATATGTGTATGAATTGATACGATGTTTCAATCAAAGGCTAACAATAAAAGTAGTAATTGAATACTTTGTGTATTTCATATACAATATGTTTTACATAAAATATTTACGTTATCTTAGACATGCAGGTTTCTTCATGATACGTTCCTTAGCCGGATTAATAAGTGGTTTGTTGAAGCGAGATTTACCCATGTCAATCTTTGAGATGCGAGACTCGGGTTTGAACCCGATTCATTTGGTTTTACGAGTAAGCGCGCTTCTAAAGGCTGTTCCTGTTTTCAATAAATTCAATTTCGTCCTTCGGTTTTAAGTAATGAAAGTAAGTTTTTATATATAAAGCTTCATAAAATATGTATTTATATTCAGGGCTGGTACTCATTAACGACACGGTGTGGCATAACGCGGCATAGTATTCATGGACATGCCCAAAGATAAGTAAAGGACACGCCAAGGGACACTAAAGGATCCTTTCGGGTACCGAAAAATGCCGTGACTATCTAAAGGGTGCTATGAAACTGTAAATTGAGATGAGTTCGGTCCTCAATTTTTTGTTTGGCCATTCTATAATATTCAGTACCACGTTTATGTAGACTTCGCATGCTACACATGTTAAAGTATCTTACCTGTATAAGTAAACACGTTCATTGCCCATTCAGTATGGGTAATAATTGTAGTACGTATAGCCAATTATAAGATATCGTGTAATTATCGTAAATATAAACCATATTATATAATAAAATTAAAAAGTATATAAACTTATTTTTAGCACATTACACTAATACATACATATAAAACTATTAAAACATAGGAAAAGTACAAGAATTTTTTTTTTCAAAATTTACATGGCTAAAGCTGGCTATTAACTATTTATATCAATTTCAAACATACTATACTACTATATACTAGGAACGAACCCGAGCGAAGCGAGGGTGAGCTGATAGTTCGTACATGCATATGTATATTTCAGCTTGTCAACGAACATGTAAGGTTATCGGTGAAAATATATAATTTTGTTAGTGCTTCAAGATTAGATTTTTTTGTTTCTGTTTTTTTATGTACCGATAAGTCTAGTATTTATGATGAGATTAAGCTTCTTTATTTGCATAATAATATATGTATGTAGCGGCTAAAGCGAAGTTATCTTTCTGTAGTGTAGTTCGATTACGATTATTTTTTCTAAAAAACGAAATCCACCCCTAAGTGTAGAAAATAGGGGATGATTGCTTTTTTTTCTACTGAATTTTTAAAATACTTTCTTCTTATTATGCTATTACATATATTTTTTACTTAATGTCAAACAAAATCTAATATATTTCGTTACGTAAAATACATATTTACCTATCAGATATTCATATCTTAAAATATTGTAGGCTGGCACCGACCTCGAAAATATCTAATTAGAACTATATTCTAAATGAAAACGTCTTTTTTTAAAATTTTAGTATAAATACTCGTATTTATAAGAATAAGTGTTAAGTAGGCGAGGTTTATTTTAATTCAACAAGTTTTACTCCGAACGTAAGTAAATAATGGAAATAAGGTTCTTTATTTGCCTTTATTTTATTTTTCAGTAATATAACGTAAAACTTTAGTAATTTTTTTCAGCATATTTAAAAAAACACAATTTTAGAATTAGTAAATTTATTCTTCTAAAAATTTATAAAGAACCAAAATTATGAAATCTAGTAATATAATTAAAAAAATAATTAATACTGTTTATTATTGACGAAGATACGCAAAAAAAGAACGAATTTGGAATAAATAAAAAGTATTTTTTTGATGTCAGTCAAAAGAAGAGCTTTAAGGATAAGTCTCAGTAAGATTGATGGAAGCAAATTGCATATTTATTTAAGCATATTTATTAAATACTTATAAAATACTAGCAGAACCCGCGGCTTCGCTCGCGCTAAAACTGCAAGAAATTCTAAAACGGTAGTTTCATATAAACTTTCATCCCTTATTTACCCCCCTTATACATGAATTTCGAAAAATGCTAAAACACGTATTTATTTAAATTCATTAAAGAGCATTAATACCAAGTTTCAAGTAATTCTGATAATAAATATTTTTTTGGATTCTATTTTAACGTGTTTTCCCGTGGGAATTAGATAAGCTCCCGCGGTAAAATGCCTATGTTACTCTCCAGCCCTCCAACTATCTCCACACAAAATATCACGCCAATTGGTCACTCCGTTTCGACGTAAAAGAAGAACAAACAAACAAAGACACTTTCAAATTTATAATATTATAGTATGGATTATGCGAAAACCGATAGACACAAATAATCTTTTAGAAACTTCAGTGAATATAGAATGTATTAGACATAAGGAAAAGAAGAAATTGAGCATAATTATGTAAATTTAATCTTCTGTACAAAACATTGTGATATCAAATTATGGTAGGAACAAGTAGCAATAGAATTTTTCCTCAATGTTTTGATCAATATGATTATATGGAAATTAGATTTGAGATTTATAATTCAAAGAAGACAGTGAAGAAATATTATATTATCTACAGTATTTTAGCTTTATTAATTCTTACAATAATTACAAGCTCTTTGGGGAGTGACCATTTGACACATTTAAACTTCAAAAGAACTTACAAGGAATGTTTGAAAACTTATTCTACCCTAATGTGTTTACTGTTACTTCTTAATACAGATTATATTTATAACCTAGCAAGGAGTACAGTACGTCACCCAACTGTATGAATTTGAATTGTACAAGCCTTTACTGTAAAAAAAATTACTATGTTCTAGGTTCAATTTCCTTATTTATGAATAAAGTTATTGTGGTCCAGAATGATTATTATTATTAATGTTTATATTTTGTGAAAATCTTCATGGCCGAAAAGTAGTAACCCCGATGGGATTTTTCATCGGCAATATATATATATATATATATTAATTTGTAACTTCAAATATAAAGAGTTTCCGAACTTTATAGTTTCTATTTAAACCAACCAAGCGATAGGTTTTCCAAAACATTTTATTACCATTTTTGAATAAGTAGTTTTCCCAGAACACTCCTGAATTATAAAATCAGCGAAAAGAAGTTTGAATAAGAAAGTTACATTGGAAAATTTTTGAGGAAATCGACTCAATAAACTCTACCTTAAATAGGCATTAGGAAGGCATTTGACTTATCTTTATGTCTCTATATTAATGAAGTACCTACTCATTTCTTTGCACCTTTCTCCTTTTTAACTTTCATTTTTTCATTTTAACCTATTACAAATTGAATTTCTATAATACTAGCGACTCACCCTGGCTTCGCTCTGGTTTGTCCCGAGGTTGATTTTCGATACAAATTTTCATCCCCTTAAGGGATGATTTCCGGGAAAAAATATATTTTATGTCCTTTCCAGGGTCTCAAACTATCTTTTTACCAAATTTCATCTAAGGTCCAGTATTTTTTGAGTTCATTACAAACAAAACAAAAATACCAAATTTTCCTCTTTATAATATTAGTGTAGACTAATACTTCGTATATTGTAGTATTCATAATATATGAAGAAATAAAATGTATATTACTCGATAGAATTAGACTTGATCAAAAGTAAACGACAGACAATATTATACATTACTAGCATTGCCCGCGGCTCCGCCCGCGTTCAGATGACCGAAAACCAAATTCTTAGGTTTTACATATTAGTATACTCTTACAATGCAGTTTTTGTATTTTTCTCAGAAATGAGATATTTTCCCGCGGTAAAGATATCCTATATGTGGACCCGGATAACCAGCTATCATCATACCAAATTTCATCAAAATCTGTCCAGTGGTTTTCTCGTGATGCGGTAACAGACAGACAGACAGACAGAAAAAAATTCTAAAAACTATAGATTCGGCCTCTGTATCGATAATAATGTCTATTTCAATAAGATTTTCCAAAAAATATTTAATGTACAGATTCGGCTTAGTTACAATTTTATTATATGTATAGATTTAGTATAGATAGATGACCAAATCTAAAAGTTACTGTAAATTGTGTTCACAGTACTATAATTTTAATAATTGAAATTCTGTTTGTTTCAGGTATTTCAGTGAAACGTGAAGTGGATGTCTGTTCTATTCAAATATGTAGTAATTTATTATAGTTAGTGTAGTGATGTGCGTGGTATACAAATATTGTTAACATGGGATGGTGCGTTTTTCTCATATTTCTTGGGGCGATAGTTTCCGTTTCCTGCCAAAATTGTAGAGGGGAAGAACCGCGGGAAAAAAAATGTGAAAATGTTTGCGATAACGGAGTTTGTAAAATACGCGCAGCACTATTGTTGCCCAAGAATACAACGTATGATGCAAACCTGCCTGTGGTGAGTCTCATTTATTTATAGCTTCTAGCTATTTACTTTGTGGAGTTGTCAAAGACAATATACGGACCTAAACTAATACTGTATTTCGTTTACAAATGACGTTTGATCGAGATACATTGTATGAAGGATCTTACAACCAAACCCATGGAATAAAATATTCATGTAAATTATATATATATATATATATATATATATATATATATATATATATATATATATAAATAATTTACATGTTTATTTTATTCCATGGGTTTGGGTTCCATGGGTTTTTATATATATATCATATTATAAACAGTTTTTATTTGTTTGTATGTACAGTATAATTTCTAGAACTACAGTGTTTAATTTAAAAAATTCAATTCCTAATGAAAACTAAAGTACATCTGGTTTGATATATCAAGTATTATTGGTACAACGTAAGTGAAGTCGTGGGCGAAACCTAGTTTATAATATGATTAATCTGATAAGAGATCTATGAGCAGTCTTAATATTTGTAAGTAGTAAATGTTTTGGTCGGGCAATTATTGTACGGACAGCTTCATTATCGTTGATTGCGCTGTTTCTTATTTCAATAATTTAAACAACTTAGTATTATACTAGCGACTCACCTTTGCTCCGCTCGGGTTCGTCTCTACGTTTTAAGGTTAGCATTGGTTTCTAAGAGATGAGATATTTTCACGCAGAAATTATCCTAAGCGTTGATCCGGCTAAGTGTCGACCAGACGGGTAGACAGACAGACAAAAATTCTAAAATCTATATCGGTCTCTGAATCGATAATAATGACTATTTCAATAAGATTTTCCAAAAATAGTTATTGTACAGATTCGACTCAGAATTTTATTATATGTATAAATAATACCAACGAATAGATATTTTATATTTATTTTAGAAGTATACGAATCCCTAAAGATATTTAATTTGCAACATTTTACTTAAAAGAAAGAAAAGGCTCAGTCTTATTTGAATAAAGTAAATTGAATGTTTTTTTTTTTGTAAAAAGTAAAAACAATATTAATATAGCCCTGAAAATCGTAACACTTATGATTTTATATTAGGTACGGTTAATTAGAAAATGGAGTACAAAATATATTTTTAAGTAGCGATATTATTTTTATTTAGTAAATGTTAATTACACTATAATTATTAACTAGCATTGCCCGCGGCTTCGCCCGCGTTCAGATGACCAAAAACTAAATTCTTAGGTTGTACATTAGTATACTCTTTCATTGCAGTTTTTGTTTTTTTTCATAGCAATGAGATATTTTCCCGCGGTAAAAAGTATCCTATATGTTGACCCGGATAACCAGAATTACGAGAAAACCATTGATGAAATTTGGTATGGTGATAGCTGGTTATCCGGGTCAACTTATAGGAGACTTTTTACCGTGGGAAAATATCTCATTTTTGAGAAAAAATACAAAAACTGCAATGAAAGAGTAATATGTAAAACCTAAGAATTTGATTTTTGGTCATTAGAAAGCGGGCGGAGCTGCGGGCAATGCTAGAATTATTACAAACCTTCAATAAAATACATTCAATAGTTTTTGTGTAAAAGAGTAAAAAACATAAAAAAGCAAAATTGCTAGGTACCTAAGTTAGTACTTTAAGACATTTTAGGGAGTAGTAAAGTCATTTTTACTAGTACGTAAAGTTTAATAAAAGCTTAATGTAGGACTTAGATCCAGTGATTTATATGCTAATGTTATTATACATTTTTCTCAAAATCTTATTGAAATAGTCATTATTATCGACAGAGACGCGGAATCTATATTTTTTAAAACTTTTGTCTGTCTGGGAACGTCACGAAAAAACCACTGGACAAATTTTAATGAAATTTGGTATGATGATAGCTGGTTATCCGGGTCAACATATAGGATAGTTTTTACCGCGGGAAGACATCTATATTAAATGTTATAACGTAGGTTTTCTTCTTCTTTCTCGCTAGTTAAATATAAATTCTTTGAATGCATCTAACTTAGCTTTAACCAAAAAAGCTGAAGGTGTTTATGCATTTTTGATTATCAACGGACATTTTTAATAATTATGTTAACTAAATCTTATCACATACAATATACAGTGTTTTATACTGAATATTATTTAAAAAAATATTGTTTTTAAAATTTATAATATTTGAAGTTAATTGTTGTAAGTAATTGCAAAACATTTGGTATAGAAAATTTTAATCTCATTCGAACTGTTAAGATGTTGATGAAATATGACTGGGCGTTTGCTCGCGAAAGTCTTCACTAAACAAAGACAAAAGGAAAACAATTTCTTCATATTTACATTATATATACGTAATTGTAATATTAACTATATTATATTTCGTAGACAAACAATTTTATAAATTCAATACATAATAATTAGATAATTATTTATAACTTACTTAATTTAGTGATATACCCATACTTTGCTCGAGTACGTCATTCATCTGTATGATTTGTATATGAAATTTTGTCAAATGCCGTCCAGCCGTTACAAGTAAAGAAGTTACAAACATATACCTACTCACATAAACACACATACAAAATTTCGCGTAACAGTACTGATGACGAAGTATGAAGAAAAAAATGGTACATATGAATTGGATATACGCGAAAGAAGGTTCTATACCTTTAAAGTTAAAAATTTATGTAATTAAAATAGATGAACAAATTAGGCTTATAAAAGACAAATAATTTTGCCTCAAAAAAGATGTCACAGACAAATATAATAAGAATTGAAATAATTTTTTTTAACAGGTTGAACCTGTTCTCGAGCTGGCCCTGCTGTCTGATGCCGTTCGAGAAGCCTTCCCATCATGGATTCGTTTCGAATGGCTAACCTATGACGTAACAGATTGTGATGCTGCATACGCAGTCATATCAGCAATCGATGCCTACAACGATTGCGCCCATGTTTTCTTCGGACCATCCTGTGATTATGCTCTAGGTAAGTAATGTAGTATAGTATTATATCACCTGTGGTAATATTTAGATAATAAAATGACATATATAAATGACATTCTCCAATAGCTTACGAATAGAGATATTAAAAATTGTAAATTCAATTCTCTTGTTAATGGCTTCAAAGCGTGGCAGTTGAGCACAGATTACATCGCCAATGTCATGAGGAATGGACAAGACACGATAGAGATTTGTCGGTAAAATAAAAAATAAAAATGTACAAAAATGACCACATTTATTCGATATATCATAGAATCAATAATATGTCATTTTCATAATTTTTTTATATTTCTACGTCAACGATTGTACAATACTGTCTTAGATAAGCCCCCTTAACTTCTATTGACTATAATATTCTACAATTGAAATTTACAATAATATATGGGCCTATGATACATCAAAGCGTTATGTGACTTTGTCATACTTTTTATATACTTTTAGAGAATTTGTATGGATTTTAATATTTGATGATTGTACTTTCAAGAAATAGCTATGTACTATCAAGAAAATGTCGCTCTTGTTAATAATTTAGTAAAATATTTTGTTACACGATAATAGACAGTATATAACAGATCTGTAATTAAATATATACTTATTATATAAAAGACAAAAATACATTTAAGAGTAAGTATAAGTCATATCTGCATGGAATTGTGGTAAAAATATCTATGTTTATTCGCTGAAATACCTATTCGTTGAGTGAAAATCGAGCCAGCCCTCTCGTCACCGGAAGAGGCGATGAGATGGCTTTTTATATCTTTTAAAAAGCTTTTACCGTTTCGACTCCTTCGACTCAAAAGAAATAAATTTGATTAGAGATATTATGTTTTAGATTTCATTCATCGATTTCTATTAATTATGGCAATTCTATAGAGTACATAATATATTTTAAAAAGGCCGTTTGTGAGCTTAAAAATTCAGTATAACAAAAAATGTTATTGTTTTAACAAGAAAGATTTCGGATAAAAGCTCGTGAAACTAATAGGTACTTGTAAATAACCTCTGCCAAAAATATATTGTAATATTTTTATGCTACTATTTTGGCACAAAATACAAAAGTAAGTTTTTAGTTTATCTTTTATATGGTTATATTTTTCATGTCGTTAAAAGTCTCTAGCCAATTTAGTGTTGTTGTTACAGATTTGTTAAAAATAATTGAACAGTTCAATCTACAATTATACTCGTATATAGGTATTAGACAGAGTAATCTTCTTTTAATTATCATAGAAAAGAAAATCATTAGGTATCTAATACATATAATAAAACTGTAAAGGTTGAATGTCTGTACATAGAAAAAAATGCTAAAAACCGAGTCAGGTGGATGTATGAAAAGAAATAGAACAAATTCAAATTTTTCTCTGTCTGTTTGCTTGTCTGTTTGTTCGGGCTTATCTCCGAAACCGTTGGACCGATTTAAATGAAACTTTGCATGCACCTTATATCCCCGGTCAACATTTTAGATACTTTTCACCCCGGAAAATTAAAGAATTTCCGTAGGATATTTAAAAAATTATAGTAATTTATACAGCATAGTACACAAAAACTACTGATTGGATTTTAATGAAACTTTACACTAATATAGTTCATACATCAAAATAACAAATAGGCTACTTTTTATCTCGGAAAAATGTACGGTTCAAGTGAGATAGATTTGTTTTTGTTTGTCAATAAATAAATTATCACAGAACTTATTTCTAAACGGCATCGTCGACAAAAAAAAATTAAGGTAGTTCAAATACAAATATTCGCGAGAACAATTCACCATCCCGGGGTTTCCAATTTTCGTGGATATTATGAATTTACATGTTTTGATACTAACGTGTATTTAAGGAATAATTGTCTTAATTTACATTTTCATCATGTGGTTTTACCATATTGATATAGATTTAATATGAATATTAATATAATCTTATCTCTATATTATTATCTATATTAATATAATAATATAATCTTTATACGTTTAGCGTATATTTCTAGGAGACTATAGATTTCATGGCCTCGATTCGAAGTAAAATAGAAACGCACTTTCATATTTACTATAGGTAAGGATTACCTTCAGTTTAACATCTCCTTAACATAATTTCCATAAGCAAAGAGCAAGAAAATGGATTACTTACGTAGAAGCTTATTATCATATTTTTTCGCAATTTACGTTTAAACTAGCATTGCCCGCGGTTCCGCCCGCGTTCAGATGACCAAAAACCAAATTCTTAGGTTTTACATATTAGTGTACTCTTACATTGCAGTTTTTGTATTTTTCCTCAGAAATGAGACATTTTCCCGCTGTAAAAAGTATTCTATATGTTGACCCGGATAACCAGCTATCACCATATCAAATTTCATCAAAATCCCTCCAGTGGTTTTTCCGTGATGCGGTAACAGACAGACAGACAAACAGACAGACAGACAAAAATTCTAAAAACTATAGATTCGGAATTTGTATCTATAATAATGTCTATTTCAATTAGATTTTCCAAAAAATATTTAATGTACAGATTCGACTTAGTTACAATTTTATTATATGTATAGATGAATGCATGATCAAAAGATGTCGTGAAGTGAATGAGCTTAAAGCTATCGTAATATGTCGTTATTAAGCTACTCATACAATTCAATTTCAAGGTTTCAATTATTGTGAAAGACATTCACAGTAGAATTAAACTTGATCATGATTAAGTATTTATTTAGGGATCGAGTAACATTCAATTTTCCTTCCATAATAGTAAAGTTTAAGGGTATTGGTTAACTTGGTTCTGTGTCTATACGAGTACATATAATAATATACATATAATAATAAAATTGTAACTGAGCTGAATCTGTACATTGAATATGGGATAGGATACCACAAGATTTTGACGACACGTTTGGCTGAGTTTGTAGTGACCCTGCTTGCTGTGCCAGCGGTCGCGGGTTCGAATCCCGCTGGGGCATTCCTTTGTGTGATGAGCACGAAAGTTTGTACTCCAGTCATGGGTGTTTATATTTATAATATGTATGTATTTAAAGTTATATATATGTAGTGTATTAGCTGTCTGCTATCCATAACACAAGCTTAACATGTACACTCGTAGCTTAACATGGAAGTAGATGGTGTTGTGTGTTTATGTCGCAACATATTTATTTATTTATTTAAAAGATTAGATATACATGTAATAAAATTCTGAGTCGAATCTGTACATTAAATATTTTTTGGAAATTCTTAATGAAATAGTCATTATTATCGTTGCAGAGGCCGAATCTATACTTTTTAGAATAGTTGTCTGTCTGAAAATGCATCACGAGAAAATCACTGAACAGATTTTGATTAAATTTCATATAATGATAACTGGTTATCTGGATCAACATATATGATACTTTATAATGATGAAGAAAATATGTCATCTCTAAGAAATCTATACTAAATGTCAAAACGTAACTAGGGATGAACCCGAGCGGAGCGAGGGTGAGTCGCTAGTCGTACTATAATACTATAATACGTATTATAATAACGGTTGAAATCAATTGCTCTCATGAGGATGATTTAAGCACTTGAGCAGTTTTTATTATTAAAGACTTAAAAAGGAGAAGTAATGTAAGGCCAGGATTTTTAAACATAAGGTTTTTTTATAATAACCCTACACACATGCTTATCGTCATAATTTTTTTAAGAAGATATAGTAACATATAAATATATTGTTCTTGTAGCTACTATGTATTATTGTTCAAAAGATGTAGTAAGATAAAGAGTAGACAGACGAAAAGCAAGTTGAATGTTATTCTAACTAAATTAGCAAATTGCTAGCATCAAAGCCTATGACTGTAACAACTGTACATTTCCTTGTTTCGGACTGACAGCTAGTCGGTCCGTACGTAATTGACTGATGGTAGTTGTAAAGCTATATCCGTCCTTTGGCCAACGTGACGTCACAAACTTTGACACCAGATATCATCAATATTTCAAACAGATAATCAAAGTAAATGGCGTACTGATATTCAATCACGTCACTATTAAGGCAAAAATATTGCAAGAGCTTACGTGGTGCTTCGCTGGACGGATTTAGTTGTAACTTAGTACACAGATAGACTAAAATCTAGATCCTAACACATAGACGGTTAGTTAAAAAGTCGGTTGAAAAATATGCGAAAAGGGTAGTGCTGTATGTATATAATATTGTAAATAAAAAATATATCTAAGCACGAACCCGGACGATGCAAGTTTAAATAAAATATCATACTTTAGTTTTCTATTCTCCCAAAATGACACGAATCATCTTTTGTTCACTAGGACTTATGGTTTTTATAATCGCAGTTTTTTTTTTAAATATTAACAAGATTCCAATATTTAAGTCAATATTAAGTATAACTGGAATATTAATGCTACGTATAACTCTTCCATATTAACATAATTGAACTAAAAATTAAAAAAAAAACAATAAGTTTCAAATTATTGTTGAAATTCATTAGAGAGAGTCATTGAAGTGTATAAATAAATTATTGATTTTAAACACGAATTATCAAAATTGCAAATGAATATTGCATAACAAACATACATAAAAACATAACATAATTCATGGAATTGAATGCATCCTTCTTTATCTATCAATTAAACTAAAAGAGAGAGAAAAAATGCTAATTTCAAATTGACATAGATTAGTTTGGATTATTTAATTATTTCATACAATGTGATTTATATACTATTTTATTATTACTATAGCTTTTGTCCTTGACTTTGTCTGCGGGATAAGCGGGATGGGGATTAAGAGTCGCCTATGTCCGTTTCCAGTGTTCCGTTTCCACGCATACACACACACTCTGAACAATGACTTTAATATGTCTATATGAGAGATAAAAAACACATTTCCCTTTAAAAAAGCTTAATAAATAAATATGTAAATAAATAAATTTAAATATGTAAATAGCTAAATTTTATCGAACGAAATTATAAAGTTGCCACTGAATTGCATTATATATATGCTTAGTAGTGTTAACTAAACAAACATTTTATTCATTTGTTTCTTTGTTTTTTTGCAAGGAAATGTTCAAAACGGACTAATTTTGTGACTAAATTTAATTTTTAACATCCTACAGCTATTACCTAACTCAATCTAAACTATGACACCTATAATCTAGACTATGTCACGTTCCAGTCTATAAAGTCTTTCCAAGCAATGCCAGTTTAGTATTTTGTTGGCAAATCATAAAAAGCTAATTTTCACTTCAGCAAAAATATTACTAAGGATTTTTAAATATACATATAATGTATATAAACATATTTACATATGTGTAAATTAAATATATTACATATGTGTAAGTAAAAAAGGTACTTAGATGGGGTTAACAGAGAATTTGTCTCGTCAATAGATAATAATGGGTTGGAGTTTTCCCATGCAAATAAATGATTTACACGCTCACTGAGTTCTACATTTTCTTGATATGGAAGGGTTTGAAACGAATCGAAAAAGCGTATTATCAGTAAATAAATTAGATTTTTGGGATAGGAAACAAATTGTTCTTAATTACATCAACTTTTTTTATTGTTTCGTCCTTAATTATAATCACGTTTAAAAATTCACACCCAAGCATTGATATACAAAAATTCAATGATAAAACTACTCAAAAGTGTCCTCAAAAGAAGCGCACTATTTGAAATTGTATTGCGCTTTTTTCAAATCTTTTGCGTTCATTGCATTTTGAATGATTGCTGGTTGTTTCGTTTAAAAAAGTACTCCATGTGGTGCGCCTAAGTTCGAATTTGTGGTTAGGCAATTAGAACTTTCGATTTTTTAATTTTTTTCTTTGGTTTGACTTAACGTAACATGTCGACGTCACTTTTTGAAGAGATATTTGGAAATGTGTATCTAAGTTGTTATATATTAACACACCCCATATATTCTCTTAATATGACAAATATGTATGTTTCGATTCGATTCTTTGGAGATTTATATTAAAAAATATGTTCAAAATATTTCCGCATTGCTATATTTAATTATAATACTTATAAATTTTTTAAAATGGTTAGAAATAAAAGTCAATATATATTGTAAGGTACTTTGGTGCCATTTTTGAATTTTAGAAATAATTTTTGTAAAATAGTGGTTAGGCACTAACTGTAACAAGTGTAT
This sequence comes from Brenthis ino, assembly GCA_921882275.1. Lineage (NCBI taxonomy): Eukaryota > Metazoa > Arthropoda > Insecta > Lepidoptera > Nymphalidae > Brenthis > Brenthis ino. The sequence goes on along the minus strand of OV170229.1, from coordinate 20,604,646 downwards.
AATGCCTTTGAGACGTCTATAACCTTAGTATCTCCCGCGACCATGATTGTTGTAAAGCATTCGAAACGTCGGAAACCAAAAATTAAAATAAATCCGCGAAATAATCCCAAATGATAGTTTTTTTAAATAGTTAAATTTATATTAGATATTAGAATTAAATTATAATATAGTCTCATATATAAATATATATATATTTTTTCAATCATTGTGTCATTTTTATATTATGTAATAATTAATAATTAAAAATAATTATAATCTTTTTATTGTTTTAGGTAGCTCCTATACACCGATCATTCATTTATATTTTTAATTTCACGTTATAGCTGCTAATTTTCAAAATATCGCTCAAACTCAATCGTGTCTTCACAAAACGTGACACTGGCAGAATGTATTGCGTCTGTTGACGCAACTCTAAGCCACTAAAGAAAAAAAAGGAGATGGATAGTAATTGTTCCAACGCCAAAAAGCATTCTAAGCGCACATATATTGAAACATACATCAATCGCACTTCAAGTACAATTGACAATGCATGCAAAAATACATTGATTGATCATCTCGGGTCCGCTTAACACTCTCTTCCCAATCCTGGGCTACTAAAACACTAAATAATTAAGTTCCCAAATGAAACTAAAACTATAATCCCAAGATCTGCTGCTCTATAAAGAAATTAAATAAAAGTATAGTGTGCATTATAAATACATGCTATTTGTACAATCCTCCCACAAAACGTAAAGGTTGTGTTGATAAGAAAATTTGAATAAAAAAGCAATACTATCTAACCGTAGAGTAGTCGCATGTGTGTAATAATGGTAGAAATCCTCTAAAATTGTCATATTATTTAGCCTTTACGTTTTATATTATGCAAATATTACGTACGTGCAGAAATATTAAATTATTCGCTCTTTTTATTAAAAAAGAACTCTATTTATAATGTGTTAAGAGAAGGTTTCGCAATTATAAAACTAGGATAGTATACTAGGGACGTTCACAGAAGCATTCTTCTCGAGTCCTCCGACGCTTGAACTTGAGATAAGATAGGTTCCCCATATAAATTCTATCTGCCATTTCAACCTTTTTAAATTTTATTTTTGCAACAACATATAGCCTATATTCTTTTGTTCAATGTCAAATCTATCCCTATACCAAAATTCATCAAAATTTGTTCAGCGGTTTAGGCGTGAAAACGTAACAAGCAATTAATCAGACAGACAGTCAGTTACTTTTGCATTTATATTAGTATGGATTAAATAGTAAATATTGAATTAATAAAAATAAGATATAAAATGCTACCTTAAACTCTATATGACCTCGTAAAATTCGCGTTACTACAATTTGGGTATATTATCTGTGAAATTCAACATCATAAGACATAAAATGTTTACTGCACCTGACTTTATGATCTGATAGGACTCGTCTTACTCGACTCAAATGAATATTATTTATTATTTGCATGCACTCTGTATATTTATTACGCGACTTTTATACCATAATAGAAATAACACATTTATGGTATTTTTTACGGTATACGTAAACGTCAAAATTGTAACCGTAAAATAAAAACTTTTTAAAAGAAAATAAAAACTGACTTCCAGGCACTAAAATGTAAAAAATAACTAAACGGGGGTTTTCATTTAGAATGGATATCTAATCACATATTTTCGTCAAAGTCCATCTAGCTGTTTCAATGCGTAACAAACATACACACATATACAAACTTTTACATTTATAGAAATCTGATTAGTTTATACCGAAAAATTACATTAGCTTTAAAACCATTTAAGAGTAAATAACACCACCAAGGTGTAAATACCACCATTAGTGGTGGTATTTTGAATTTTCAACATTCATTTATATGAGCCTATAGGCGAAGATATCGCATAATAATCAAACAGGAATAAAATCGGTCAAGTGCGAGTCGAATTCACACACGAAGGGTTTCGTACAATCGGACGTGTACCTTTTTATTAATATGACTTTTACTCTCTGTAAGTAGTAAATTAACTTCGATGATCGATTACGAATGTTAAAAAATATTTCTTGTATTTTTATTTTTTTTTATTATTTATAGTTATACCGGCAATAGAAATACATTTCTGTATAAATTTCAACTCTTTACCTATTACGGTTCATGAGATACAGCCCTATGACATACGGAAGGATGGACGGACAGCGGAAGCATAGTAATAGGTTTCCGTTGGCACTCTTCGGTTACGGAACCCTTAAAAAATACAACAGAAATACATTTTTTTTAAGTAGGCCAAAAACAATTATACTTCGAATCATTTAAATGCAGCCATCGAATGAAATTTCATATACATATATTTTATTTTACGTAATAGTAAGTATTTCTGATATATTTTTATAATAGTTTTTTTACACATATAACAATAACCGTGTATCGTAACTCAACCAATATTGTCCAAAATACTATGAAAAAGATATTGTAGCTTTCTATTAAGCCCAAGTCCAGTCAAAGAGCCTTTGGAAATTGTATTTCAATCCTTTAAAAATGCGGCGAGAGCCACAAGGGTTGGTAGTTGACCGACGCTTTATCAAATATCTGCGGAAAGCTCTTTGTAGAAATTCTAGCCTCACATGCAGCTTTAGCCACTATGTTACATACTAGTAGTATGTGTGGGAATTGATTTTTTATTACATTTGGTTTTTTATCCCTAGAAGGAAAAAATATTCTTTGCTAAGCCTTTTGTGTTTATCTTATAATATTAAATGAGCAATTCTTGTATACATAAACATACATACATATCATAATTTTATTTCGTGTATCTCGGAAACGGCTCTAACGATTTGCATCGAATTTTGTATTTAGAGGTTTTGTTTTTTAAGTTTAAAACAATAACCTAACCTACCGGTTCGTTCTTAGCTTGCTTCCCAATACAAACTTTCATCTCTATTTTCACCCCCTCAAGGGATGATTTCCGGAATAAAAAGTAACTTATGTCCTTCCCAGGGTTTCAAACTATCTTCTTACCAAACTTAATCTAAATCTGTTCAGTGGATCCAGAGATTACCCTCTACAACCACACAAACTCACAAGCTTTACCTCTTTATAATATTAATATTATTATATAATTATAATATACATAAACCACCTGTTTCTTTGTGACATATTTAATTAATAAAGCTTAGAAAATATATTAAATTTCAAGTTTGTTGAAAACTAAACAGAAAAAAATAATTTAAAACTTATTTCTTTGTTTTGTTCAAGTTCCTTGTACAAATACATCAGTCAAAATAAGGATGAAGGATTCCCATCATGAGGTAATCTAAAGAGTAATATAACTGATGAATATAGCCTTTCATCTCTAGAGTAAAATTTGAACTATTTTAACTTGAAAGATAAATATTATCTGTCAAGACGTTAAGAGAGTGTATGAATAATCTACATTATATATGAACCCAAATTGTTATAATGTAGAGCCATGTCTAGACAGGTAAAATCTTGTTTCATACTAAAATTAATAATTTTCTTGTTAATATTCTTATTTTACATTCTTATAAAGACGTAACATTTTGAATATTAGTTTATTTGTATGTAGGGAACAATCTCTGGAACTAAAGAATGTATTCGATGAAATCTATCATTACATATTATGTATATGTAGGTTTGAGCTAATAAATAATAATATATGATTATCTTTATAGCCTTTCTGTACATTTCACTTCCTTTTCTGTACCTATGAGTAAACTAAATAGATATATAAAAACTTAAAAAATATAAAAAAAAACGAGTTCCAGGCTCTAAAATGTAAAAAATAACTAAACGGGGATTTTCATTTAGTATAGATACCTAATCAGATATTTTTGAAGTCGGTGCCAGCTGATGCAAAGCAAATCTAATATAAAAACCCACGTTTATCCAATTTTAGTGTAGAGGTAATAAGCAGGTAATTTGTAAGAAGAAAGTTTTTTAATAACATTCGATTAAACAATTTATTTAAAAAAATATATATTTATTGTTGATTTTTTTAAAACCGCTCGACCGATATCGATAAAATTTATATGGGGCTATTTGGAAAGTATACCCTTTAAAACAAAACAAAAAAATTCCAAATCGGCTTTTGTATCTTTGAGTAATTGGTGAACAAACATTAAAAAAAAGATTCCGACGAATTGAGAACCTCGTCCTGTTTCGGTTACTACCTATAAAACTATTATCATATTGTATACATCATAAATGTTGCATTTCTTTAAGTAAAAGGTTATTATTATAAAGTCTTTGTCTATACTAATATCTATAGTAATGTTATAAAGAGGTAAAGTTTGTGAGTTTGTGGTAATCTCTGGATCTACTGAACCGATTTAGATGAAATTTGGTAAGAAAATAGTTTGAGACCCTGGGAAGGACATAAAATACTTTTTATTCCGGAAATCATCCCTTAAGGGGGTTAAAGTTATATATATTTGCTCGTTTATAGACATAAGATTACATTTTAATTTGCTTCGTTTAAAGTTTACTCTTTTGTAATTATCCTTAATATATAACTGTTCAGAAAACTAATTTCAGCCACGGCGGCCAATGTCACTGAGTATATGCTATGAGAACTGTTTTGTCATTGCCTATTTATTTATAGAAATCGTAAATTCGTATACAACAATGCCAGTGACAAAAAAAGCAAAATAAAACAAAAAAAAATACGAAATAAAGTTTATCTGTCGTTTCCTTAACTTTTTAATTTTTTAATTTGATAATGGGAAAGGATTTAAAAAAATAATTCTTCCAGGATAGTCGACAGATAAATAGCCGAGAATAATATTTCTTATATCAAAATTTGAACGTGTCGAGGATATTACATCGGATTTAGTATAAAGTGGTAATTCAAATTCGACACTCAGTTTACATTTAAAACAGGATATAGCATTTCGATACGTTAAAATATTATTAATGAATGTTTATACCGTGGGAGATATTACAGAATATTCAGCATCTCCAATTTCGTAAGCACAAATGTTCACGTAAATCAATATTTACGTAGACATGATGAATGATTCAAACAAACTTGTCATACTATAATAATATAGTCATGAATTTGATGCCAGAGAATAAGTTAAAGGAAAGATGTAAGAGTTGTTCTTTGACGGAGATTAAAATTATTAGACAAGTGCAAAAATTGTGCCTCTCACAAAGAGGGTTCCGTGTCATTTTTAAATATGTTAAGACATTAACACACAGCACTATCTAGTTCCATGGTAAGCTACGAGGCCTGTGTTATGGATACCAGATAGTTGATACACTACATATATATAATTTTAAATACATACATATTATAAGTATAAACACCCATGACTGGAGTACAAACATTCGTGCTCATCACACAAATGAATGCCCCCAGCGGGACTCAAACCCGCGATCGCTGGCACAGCAAGCAAGGTTACTACAAACTGATCCAAACGAGCTGTCGGCTTACAACTATATTATTACAGGGAAGTATTGATTTAATGTATTTTTAGGTTAGGCTTAAAAGTTAGGCATACGGGAGTTCTCCCCGATATCTATTTATCTTGTTGTTCAACGCCCCATTAAGACGGGGGAGGATCTGTTGGATTTTAGTGGGTAGTACTAGTACTGGCTTTTCTAACCGTGAGGAATCTTCACATATTCAACTCACACGTATACTGCTTCAGTGGTTTAGTGGCGGGCATGTATAGCTGCAGATTAGGAGGTCCTGAGTTCGTGGTCCGGGTTGAGCGGATCCGCTCGCTTAGTCTACTTTTGTATAACTGTTTCGATCCTAAAAGTCTTATCGTATTATGAGATAGCCTTCGTCCAGATATCTTCTTCAAGAACTGGGTTATATCAATGCAATCCAGATTTGATTCCGTTTGTTCTAGAGATTAGCAAATTCAAACAAAATAACAGACTTTATAGCTTCATAAGTACCTATAGATGTGTAATGTGTATATTTTTTTACGATAAACATAATATGTTTTGAATCTTTTAGTTCAATTTAGCACAAGTCATAAGAGCCTCCGTGGCGCAATCGGCTAGCGCGTTCGGCTGTTAACCGAAAGGTTGGTGGTTCGAGCCCACCCGGGGGCGGGATTTCATTTATAGTTTTATTTACAACTAATCTGCGTGTAAGTTACTACTTTTAAGGCTTGTAGGAAGATATCAAAAATTCTGCAACCTTCAGACCTCAAGACCCGAAAATAAAAATTAAAAATAATATAAAAAAATTTAAGCAATTCAATTATAAATACTTTTCAACTATATATACATACCTACTATATTTTGTTGGCCGGAACCATTTCAAAAGCCATTTTTGAAAAAAAAAACTTGTATATTATGATATTATGATGTAGAATATGATAGTAAAATTATGATATTATGTAGTAGACGTATACATATAACAAAATTGTAACTAAGCCAAATCTGTACATTAAGTATTTATTGGAAAATCTTATCGAAATAAACATTATTATCGATACAGAGGCCGAATCTATAGTTTTTAGAATTTTTGTCTGTCTTTCTGTCTGTCTGTCTGTCTGTTTGTTACCACATCATAGGAAAATCACTGGAGGGATTTTGATGAAATTTCGTATGGTGATAGCTGATTATCCGGGTCAATATATAGGATACTTTAAATCGCGGGAAAATGTCTCATTTCCGAGAAAAAATTAAAAAACTGCAATGTAAGAGTATACTAATATGTAAAACCTAAGAATTTGGTTTTCGATCATCTGAACGCGAGCGAAGCCGCGGGCAACGCTAGTTTAATATAAAAATGAAAGTATTATTCGATAAGTGCGAGTCCGATTTGCGTAACGAAGCCCTATAACCAAATATTGTGAGATTTTATGAACTTAAAAAAAAAATATTAATAATTGAATGTGAAAAAAATATAGATAACCATTGAACACGCATTTGGCATTACCTATTGCCAATTTGAACTGAAGCTTACCGTTATTTACACATTTCTCACTTCAAACAAGACCACATCATCTTTTATTTACCAGGTGCTAGAAATCTTAGATAAAAAAAAGGTCGTTACATCTATATTAATATTGTATGGGGAATCAACTTAGGGAGGAACCCGAGCGAAGCGGAGTGAGTCACTAGTTAATATCATAAATGCTAAAGTTTACGCTTACGCTGAAACATCTGGGTATATTTGGACGAAAACAATAAAGTACACAGATGGACTATGACACGGAGTAACACATAACCTATAACAAGGGTGCTAATAAAATTTGTCAAAGGTAATACCTGTATGTAATATCATAAATTCAAAAGACACCGAGCTGGTATATTCATAAAAACATAATTTATTACCGTACAACTTTATTAAAGATCATAATATGATATTGGATAACTTAGAACCTCCTTTAATAAATAGGCTATATGTAATATAAAACTCTGTAACGTGTTACAAAATTATGTTGCGAAATGTGTAAGTCCTAGCTCGCTAGTCTATTTTTATATAATGATAGCCTTGGTCTTGTCGGTGCGCTTGCTCAGGCTTGTTGGCGAATCGCTCTTTTTAACCAACCAAATGGGAGACATTTGTTGATGGTGTATTGGTGCGATTTCTGGTAAAGGCGCCGCTCGATTTACTTTGGTGCTTCAGCTTACACTGAGCTTGGAAGCTTCAAAACATATATTTCTGAAACTTCCAATGTATATATAAAACTCTTCTTGAAGATTTGCATTTGGACTGCCAAATCTAACTCAGCCGGAGTTCCAGCGATTCAATTTTATATATTAGTAAAGAGATATTAGTAAAGATCGCTACTAGCAATAATCTAGAGTTTAGAATCATTTGATTCGTTTTGACGAAACCTATACGTTACTGGTCAAAAGCTTGTCTTTCAGTTTTTAAAATTATGATTATTATATGAAGGTTATTCATTAGATAAAACCAATCGAGCACTTAAAGAAAATAACACCATATAATAGACTTATATTATGTATGTATATAGCTTAAAACATCGTAAATGCCTGTTAAATACAAGGCTGTGCCTATACAAAGTAATAAAACGGAATTGTATGTATTCTAAGTGATTACCCAAACGTCTTCCCTGTAGCTAACCTTTGCCTAAACACAAACATCTGATCCCATTTACGAGTATTATATTTACTATCCGCAGGAATAATAAAAGAATTTTATTACAATGTCTAAAACGCTAAATTGAATTTTTTCAAAGGCATATTTTTAACACTTTGCTTACTATACATGTAAAAACCTATCTTTGTCTGTTGTCTATATTACTAGGTCACTAAGCAAATGTATTACAAAAGGCGGCTGTACACTCTCGTCCGACTTCTCTTGACCTATTTATATCTAGCGGAAACCCTTTAGCAGCCGTAAAAACCAAGCCACGAGAGGCGACACTAGAAGCGAATACTAGAGGCGATGATTTCGGCGAGAGTGTACACCCGACATGAAAAAGTACATTTAGATTTTAAATATGCGTTAAAATCATTCATTGGTGAATTTAAACGCACGATTTAATACAATGTACGTGATATAATTATAGTCTACGTGACGTATTTGATTTAAACGAAACGGCAAAGTATCTAAAAGCATTTTTCAGGATAATTAATATATAAAAGGATACAATTCTAACATTTCACTAATAAGAATTTTGGAATGCATTGAATATTTTTACGTAATTTTGCTTTGTAAATGATGCTAGCTTATGAATAAATTTTGTAATTACCATACCATACCCTGCTTTAAATAATACCTAGCTGGTTTTAAGATATTTACCGCGGACAAACTGAAAATCAGGAGCTTTCTTACTAAAAGATCAAATAAATCGTAATCTTTTAGTGAACCTCTTGTTTATTTAATACTTTGTTAGATTTACGCGAATATTTGACATTTTAAATAAAACTTTTTATTTTGGTTTTTGGAAGCATTCTTCTATCAAAAATACTACTGTTGATCGAAGGAAGCATTACAGCAATCATGGTCACGGGAGTGACATCTCCCGGGTCCATGTTTGCTGTAAAGTAATCGAAACGTCGGGAACCAAAAACCAAAATAATTACGATTATATTATATTTACGATGACACCTTGAATTTACACTTAAAATACCCTAGATTAGTAGGTATATATTAAATGGCTAAACGTGAGGTAGGTCTTTGAAAAGGCCAATAATCTGATCAAAGGATGATTACGTTGGGAATATTTAGTGGTGGCCTCTGTCCAACAGTGGACTTCTTTTGGGTAGTTAATATGCTTAGTATTTTTGTACCCTGAGATCAGACATAGGCTACCTTCGAACTCCGCAACGCTTACAGAACGAAATCGCGGACAAAAACATTTTTTTAAATAAATACTGTATAGTACTAAAACACCTGTATTACCTGTATGTGAACATAGTTTTATCAAAATTTAATTAGAGAGTAATTTTTTTAGACAGGATATCGCAGAGACTTTTCATGTAATTGCGTTTACATTGCAATTAACGCCGGTTTTATGACACTAACTACACAGTGTCCGGTTACCCATTAAAGCTCTTTGTACTAATGACAATAATGAGGATGAATATTGTGCATCGTTTTTAGTGGTTTGTTGAGTACAACAGGAACTTTAGTCCATTTCAAGGTTCCTTATGGTGGTATTATATTGTCTGTGACATTTATATGTAAACTATAGCTTATTATCTTTATA